>OZ007595.1:281791904-282457162 GCA_963931845.1 Maratus michaelseni
ATTTATAACAATACAATGGAGATATGGATAACGAGGAGTTATTCATATCGTCTCTACCATGTAAAAGTATCGAATATGAAAAAATGCATCAGCGGTGCAAAAATCTAGGCGCCAATGGGCCGATTCCCACCACTAAATTTTTGGTATTCTTCCCATAATAAGAATACTGATAAAATTTAGGTGAAGTATACAAATAAAATTTGACGAAGAATACTGACAAAATTTAGTGGTGGGAATCAGCCTATTGGCGCCTAGATTTTTGCACCTTTGAAATGCATTATTCATTACTTTTAAAATTGGGCAGATTGTCACCACTATATTTTATTAGAATTCTTTGTTTAGTAAAAATACTAATAAAATTACTGTGAAGAACAGGGTTGCAGGTTGGCGTTTTTTTTTAATTCAAAAATTTCGAATTCTTACCGGAAATTCTGAAAGAAAAATTTTTACTTTAAGTAATCTGGAAATGTCTGTCATTGAATAAAAAAAAATATTATTGTAGAGAATTTCTGACATAAATGCGAAATTTCGAAATTAAAAAAAGGCCAAACTGGCAACCCTGATTCAGAAATACCGAATTCATACCGAAAATTTTGAGGAAAAAAATGCTCTAAGTAATCGCAAAATGTCTGTCATGAAATAAAGCAAAAACTTCTATTTGAAATTTCTGGTATGGGTTCGAAATGCCTGGATGGAAAAGGAGGGCGAACTGGCAACCGTGGTGAAGAATTAACCCTTTGGGGACGAGCGGCACGTATACGTGACGCATAAGATGCTCAGAATCCTCGATTATTCCCACCAGTTATTTTTTATTGCAAGCTTTCCCTTATTGAATCCTATCATTTCTGCGCTTCTGTTAGGCAAAAATTTCTGTTCTGAAAAACCGGTGATAAAAGATTAAACATTCTGTAAAGGACGCTCGTCGCGAAGGGGTTAAAAGCTATTAAAATTTAGTGGTGACATTCGGCCCATTTTCAAAAGTAATGAAAAACGCATTTTTCCCATTTGGATAGTTTGACATGATAGCGATAATATAGAGTAGTGTATACCAGTTGCGAGTAACGTAACTGAGTACGTAGTAAGAAAATGATGGATTTGTTGGTTTATCATGTTTGTGACGGATTTGTTGGTAACGGATCAGCAAGACCTGATTACCGCCGAGGCACACTTCTTCCAATACATTTGAACAGAAAATTTTGCCTTATTCATGCAAAATTTCTGTCATAAATAAGGAAGATATTTTTTTTTTGTTTTTACTGGTGGAACTTTACCCCGGCTATATTATAATTTCTTTCACTGACATTGACAGTAGCAATATATATGTGGTCACAACATTGCGACCGCAGAGACTGATTACTAACAGCGTCTTCCACTATTGAAAACGAATAGATATTTTTACATCATTGTGACAGAACATCTGCATGAATAAGTGATTAAATAATAAGAAAATTTCTACTGAAATTTATTGGTGGAAGTCTTTTCCGGCGATAATCAGCCTCTGCAGAACCGGTTATAGTTCAAGCTTAACCATGTTGAAGATATGTGAAATTTTCTTTTTTCATAGTTCTATGAACTTTACATGGTTGCCATTTGGTCTCAACAAAATCTTTTTTTATTCATAAATTCCGAATTAATATAAGAAATTACGAATAGTAATTTTTTATTTATTTTATGTCTAAAAGTTGGTGATTGCATTCAGTGAAAATTTTTCTTTCTGAATTTCCGGTATGAACTTGGAATTCTGAATAAAAGAGGAGAAGCTTTTGCAATCCTGAAACAATACTGGGTTTTCTCAAAATCTGTTTGTTGTCTCAAAGAAGCCTTATTAAAATAAAGCACATCCCGTGCAGTATGTCAATACCAGTGCAATAATGCAAGAAACAACCCGTTGAATGAAGTTTTACTTTTATTTCTTAAAAAATATTTTAGTTTAAAAAAATCATTCTTAAAATAAAGTACTACATATATAAATAGTTTTAAAAAATCCTTTTCAATAAATTCGAATCCAAGTTTTTAAAGTAAAAAGGAATCTCTCGAGGTATGAAAATGAAAGGGATATTAAAAAATATATATTTTCTTCGCACCGATAATGATATTTTAAAATTATCTTTTGCATATTTATTACTTTTGCCTCTAAGCGAAATTTAATGCATTTTTGAGGATATGATAAATTTTCCCTTTTGTTATTGATAACTGTCGTTATTTAGCTACTTAAAATATTTTATACCGCTCAAAAATGACAGGCATTGTTATTTTCCTGCATTAAATCTTTTTTGAATGAACTTTATAAAAGAGTGAAGTATTATAAATCGTAATATTGTAATTGTAAATATTTTCAATATGGTACCGAAGTTTTAGCAATATAAGCATTACTTTTTAAAGAAACATAACGATTTACATAACTGGATTTAATGACAGGTCATTAAATTCCATTATTGGCCAAATATTGTATCAACACTGCTTTTCGTACTAAAAATATACAAATATTTTATTGAATGCTAAATAATTATCCACATTAAAAATAAATGTTGTGAAGAATGAAAATCTTTTGTAATGTCAGAAATACTTCATAATTATCTCATGTATAGACTTTGGAAGAAAACAAAGAAGAATTACGAATGAAAAACTTATTTTAATAAAAATGTATACATTACACTGACTTAACACTAAAATATTATACAATGAATTAACATTCATGAGCTATTAGAAAGAAGCTATAACCTTTCTTGCTAAATAACGGGACGGAAAAATTTCGTCTGACATAAATTTTCAAACATTATCTTCTTATTTTCGTCATAAATATATTAAATATGTATAATGCAAAAGAATATTGTGTTATGCTTTAATAAGTATAGAAATTATTTACGTTGTTTAGAAATCTATTATCTTATAAATAAACAGTGGGAAATCTTCACTGGAGATATAAGTGTGAAAAATATAATTGAAATAGTCTAAATACTAGTCTAAATAGTCTAGTAAGTGAAAGTATAGTTGCTAAAATGTAATTTTTGTGTTATGTGATTTCGAACATTTTTATCCCTTTATTGCTGTTAGCGACCGCAGTTTTTTGTTCCAAATTTCCCAGTTTAATTGTAATTTCCAGTGTAACTATGAATTCAGTATTATTCTAACAGTTCAGCGTAACAGTGATTTAGTAATATTCTAACAGTTCAGTGTAACTATGATTCAGAACTTATTCAGTGTAACTGTGATTCAGTATACTAGTGAAAGTTTGTTTCGCTTGGAACTCAAAGTACTATCTATCGGTAGATACATCTGAACAGTTGAATTTTAATTATAACTAGGGCATCTAGGCAGGGCTTTACGGGATAGAGATGATAGATGTGAAAACCTTTAAAAAAAACTCCAATGGTTTTTATATGTAATATATTTTTAGATTGCCCCTTAAGAACACCAAAGAGCATTTTTATATGAAATATGTAAATTATACATTCAAATAAAATTTTGAAATTTATTAAAAGCGGTAATTTCGTATTGGCCTTGTGCCAGAAAATAATAACCGAATAAATCGCTAAAAATTTCGTTATCAACAGCAGTATAATTATTTTTATTATTATTCTGATAATTTCAGTGGTTTTAAACGCTTATTTCAATTACATGTCTGTTAAATTTGTATTTTATTTTTACTATTTTATTTATTGCTTAATGAAGTTTTAATTTCGTTATTGAACATTAGCTGGAAACAAATGCTGAACTTTTTATGTTGTTTAAAGTGTAAACGGATTAATATTTTGTAATCTACGGCAAGCGATAGAGATAGATGTTTTAAAAAATAGTATGCTTGAAATGTAAATTAAATGCTATAATAGATGAGTAAATTTCGAAACTGTTTTCATGCAAATTGTATTTGAAAGTAGATTTTATTCCCTATATAACTGTGTAAAATTTGAAAATTTGCGTTGTTTAGAAATAAAAAAAATTGCAGTAGCAAACCGAAATTTCATCGTCAAGTGTTGTTATTCGCAAAATGACATGGACACGTTTATCCTTTATAATCCTTATTACTCCTGTACATAAAGCTTAGTACAGAAGCAGTATCCATGAGTTAATCCTTTTATTTATCTTTCTATCAAGCGGTCTGAGAGACTCCTCACTATTCATACAACAACATAAATCAACTTCTTTGCCACCACTATATTTATATAGAAATATTAATCCAGTAAATTTCTCGTGAATTATGTTGCTGAAGAAAGTTAAAAATCTATCTTATAATTTCTGGTGTCGAATATTTAATATATGTATAAAGAAACACAATTGTAAAAGAAAAACTCATGCAAAGAAGGGTAAGGGTCAAAGTAATATCGAAATTTAAATAGTGTATTTTTCCCAGGTTTCGCACGCTTTTAAGCCACGCCCCATTTTGTAAGGATTCTTCCACCAGTAATCGCATAAAACTATCTTCTACCTAATGAATCTTGAATACCACTGGGAAGAAAATTATCTTTCGATTATACTGGTGGTAGAGTCCTTACAAAATGGGGCGTGGCTTAAGAGCGTGCGACCCCTGTTTTCCCCACTGAGCCCCCGAGAAATTTACACACACGCTACTTTTAAAAGAAAATTTTAACTAAAAAAAAAAAAAAATATATATATATATTCGTATAATTTTTGCATTCTTACTTTTGAAAGGAAATTTCTAAAAAAAGCAACTAAAAAATAGTGTAAAATTACCAGATGAATTATTTTGAGATTGTCAGAAATAATAAAAATAAGATTTCAAATTACTTTAACCTAGTGGTTTCCAACATATGTCCCACAGGGGGCAATTTGGAATTTTAGTGGTTAATTCCTGATTTATTAGTAAACCATTCCTTGTCGCTTTATTTTTGTCTTTTTGGTTAAAAATGAATGTAACACCAGCAGATTAAAATACTAAAAATAACAATATTTTATTCTATTTTAAAAATTTCCCCATACAGAAGTTTAATAGCACATTTACTCGGAATATTTGTATAAAAACCTCTCAAGTTTACAGTCTTTTTAGGTGCGTCCGTAATTATATAATTACGTAGCACCTATTATCGTCGTCTGGTCCGTCCGTCCGTCTGTCTGTCCGTCCGTCCGTCCGCATATAACAACGCAAAAACTACCAAACCAAATGTTTTGAATATTAAGTTATATTATCTTTGCAAGATTTTTTCGAGACATTTCAAATTTTATGAAAATCGAATCAAAACTTTGGAAGATATTAATAAAAACATTTATTAAGAGATTTGAATTTAAAAAAAAATCGGTGCTTACTTGTTATAGGAGCTTCCGAGGTTTAACCGCCATGATGCAACCGAAATACTTATTTTATTACAAAAGTTAATCTGCAGAAGATATAATTCATTTCACAGAATTAAAAATCATCAAGATCTGAATATTTATATAACTATCTATAGTACGAACGTACCTCATTTGTGACGTTTGACGTACAATTCTCACCTTGTTTTGTTTTATAATTAGTTTTCTAATTTATTTTTTTTTCGATAAGATCTGTATTTTTTTTTTCACTCCGCAATGTCATATGCAGAAATATTTTTACATGTCAACTTAAAATTGATAAAGATGATAATCCAGAAATCCTTCTTGTATATTGTCGTGGGATCTTATCGTAGAAGACTTTTCATTTGTTCCTAATGAAGTACTAAATTAAATTATAAAACGCATTAATACAGTGACCTCTCACTTATGCGCGATGTTCAGTAATTACTTTTTCGTACCACTATTTTAAAACAGTAAAATTCAATTTATAAATTCTGGGATTAAATAAGGAGAAATCTCTTTAAAAAGAAACTTGTGCTAAAAAATAATTACTGTGTATCGCGTATAAGTGAGAGGTCACTGTACTTTCATGTTTAATGTAAATATGTGAAAGTTTCTTCAACAAAAATTGTGAAGTTAAAAGAGTAAATAATAAAACACTTTGCCTTCACACTGGAGTAAATTGGCAAATGACAACATAAATCTTTTTTACATGTGTAAAGTTGAATGACGTTGTTGCATTTATAGAATTAAGTGGAAAACATATTCGAAAATATTTTACCTGTTAGGCAAGATAAAAAAATTGTGAAATGGCTTGTCATTGTCAATGATTTTTCAATATTCGCCCATGTGAATAAAATTTCATCTTTTTAAATAATAAGAATTATATTTTACATAGGAATGGTGGGAGAATGGGGGGGGGTTGCGTAGCTGGGTCGCGGACAAAAAATGGTTAGGAACCAATGCTCTAACCGCATGTAATCCAGTAATTTTGATTTCCCACATAGAATCCAACGGAAGAACTTATATATGTTTCAAATGTTTTTGATTGTTTAACCTCCAATAAAGATAAATATATGTAATTTTAAATTTTTGATTTTGCTTTTATTTGGTTATTGTAGCATACCGGCTAATCTCCCATAGAGTGACCAGCGGTCAGGGAATTTCTCTCGTAAAATGTAGTATTTACGTATAGAAAAATTCGCTGTATTTAACCCCTTCGCGACGAGCGTCCTTTACAGAATTTTTAATCTTTACTACCGGTTTTACAAAACAGAAATTTGCGTCTAATCGAATCGCATAAATGCTATGATTAACTAAGGCAAAACTTGCAATAAAAATTAACTAATGGGAATAATGAAGGATTCTGAGTATTCTATGCGTCACGTATACGTGTCGCTCGTCCCCAACGGATCAATACCGCGAGTTTTTCTATACGGAAAGAATGGTAATATACTTGAGAAATTCCGTGACCGTTGGCCATTATGTACCACTTTTATACCGTAAAATGCAGGTTAAACTGAAAACAAGTAAAAAACATTTTGAACTACAAATATGTTATAAAAAATTTCAAATGAGTTCCATGAAAAACATGAAATAAATTAAATAAAAATATACCTAATCAATTTTCTGGTTCGTAGCGTGTTTAACGCGGTTCCATTTAAATCACATTTTAGAATACTAGGATAGTTGGAGTTTGGCAAGTATCCAAGTACATAATAGTACCGCACATTGGAAGATACATTGGCAACTTAAACGGTAATTCGTAGGCAATGTATACGCACAAGACTTTTAAAACTGATAAATGAATGAATCAATAATAAATTGTGAAACAATGACGGTATTTACTTTTTATAACTCATGGTAACAACAAACGTAGGAAATGTCGAAGAGTCGTTAATCAAAAGAGCAGCAGGAAGTTTGGAAATTTATCAAAAGCATTAGATTATAACAGCAAGTGTTAATTAGATATTTACACATTCCTTAGATCCCCAAGAAAATAATAGATAATCCTAAACTTGACTGTTGTGCTGTAGTACCTTTTGTTTTAAGAATTATGAAGCAAAAGGTTGGTTGATTGGTAAATTTTATTATGGCCGATTATCTACACGAGGGATATGGGTCCTAGGGGGGGAGGGAATGCCCTCCGTGGAGGTCTTTCTAAGCGATCCTAATCCGTATTTACGGCAAGATTCGAAGACAACCACGGAAAACTCCGAACGGTTAGATTGACAAGCGCGACAGGGGTTTGAACCCAGCACTTCCCGTCTACGAGTTTTGAGAACAGAATTTCTCAGCCACTGGTGGGGCCGTTGCTAGTTGGACGGGCTATTTTCTTTCATTATACAGATTGCTTGATTACTTCTACTTTTTCTAACATAATAATACTAGCATTATTTAATGGCATGTTAAATATTACTCTTTCCAAAAAAAAAAAAAAAAAAAAAAAAAAAAAACGTTCTACTAATTGGCAACACTGATCTATTCTTCCAATTACCGAGTTTGCATCTATATGGAAAAATGAATTTGGTGTACCCATGAAAAGAAAATATTTTCTGAAACTGTGAAAATGGTAGAAGTCAAAATGATCGATACACTAGAAATTGAGTATTTATTTTATTATTTATAGGGTATATTGTATTATTTTTAGGTATAAAATATATTATAACGCGCCGACAAGGGTCTCTCAGCCACAGGTGGGGCCTTTACGAAGCAGAAGGAGGCGAATCCTGGAGGTTGTTTTCATTGAGAAATGCTGATTTATGATGTGATGTAATGAATAAAAATCGTCATATATATATATATATATATATAGGTGTGTTTGTTTACTGGATATTTATTAATATATAAAATTATAAATTATAAAAACGTACTAAAAGAAATAGCTGTTTAAATTCCTTTTCCTTTCATGAAATACGTGTGCGTGGGATGTCATTTTATTATACTACGTCTTTAAAATTTTTGTAGGCGTGTTTATACCATTTTCTTATAGTTAAGTTATTCTTATTTTGCAAAGAACGAAGTTAAACATATATTGAAAACAAAATTAGTCTAATTAGAAAAATATTCAGCAGAGAAAAACAATTCCTACGCATATATTTTATTCTTTTTATCAAAATCATTTCCAGATAAAAGTTAATTATTCTTAATTGTAGGTTTATTTTTGTATGAGAAGTTTAAATTTGTTTTCGGAAATAAATATTTAAATGTCAATTGGGCTACAGTATTTTGTATTTAAAATAAAGTGAATTTTATTCTGGTAACTAGAAATTAAAATGTAAAGAATAAGTAATTGAAGCAAAAATAAGCAAGAATAAGCTGTTTATTATTCATATATTGTATGGTCCTGAAATCTAGTGATAAAATAACAAAATGTTAGAAAGATTGAGGATTAGAAATATGGTTTAAATCAAAATTCTACTTGCGCGTTTTTAATTTAAAACCATTTTTACTTATGTTCGGTACACCGGGCAGTATATTTGTAACTCCGATTGAATCTTTTGATTTATTTAATTGTTAATGTAATGTGAATTCACTGATGAATATATAGCAAGATTTTAAATGATACCCATGTTTATGATTGCAGGTTAATTTTTTAATATCCTATTACGTATTCATTTGGGACGTTGTCTGTCGTTAAAAGCACACAAATTGTTTCACAATTTAAAGTTTCACGCAGGAAAATAACTGTGCTAAATTTGACAGTGTTTAGTGCTTTAAAACCGCTAATATAAGGCTGGCTATATTACAATACCACATTAGAGCCGACTTAACGTGGGTGACAGGGGTGTTCAGGCTAACTTACACCACTAATTTTTAAATGTTAATTTTGTGTTAATGGATCACAGTTATTAAACGAAACAAAACAAATCTTTTTAAAATTAGTTGTGAAAATATGCCTGATTGTCTCTTTCTCCAACGTGGAAACGGTGCCTAAGCCATCCGTAAACCTCTTGAAGGGTGTAGGTTCACAATTCATCCCACTTAAACTGCAACATGGCACCCAGAATTTTTTAGTTAATGAAATGTTTCTCGATAAATTATATGAAGAAAAGTATTTATTTAATTTCAAATATATTCGATCGTACATTCTGTGGTCAGTTAATCATTTCAACATTTTGGCGTCATAAATATAAGGTGGCCACAATAAAAGTACAGGTGTTTGAAGGGCTCTCTCTAGACGTTAAGGTGTTTGGAGTATTTTTAAAGCTTTAATAATTATACTATTTCGGGTAAGCGAAAACGTATTATGCAATAAACATGATTAATTGAAATTTTTACTAATAGATGGCGTTTACATATTAGGGATATTTTATTAGCAAATATTAACAAAAATAACTCATTTAAAATCAATATCTGAAACGATCTTATTCTTACATAGCGGCGTTATAATCACTACCATTTCGATAAAGAAATTAACAAAGCGCGGCTTTTTTTTCGGCTAAAATTTTAGTGCTCATAAGGCTCTTCATGCATAAGACCTTAACCCTTAATTGCATAGTGATATATATTTCCATCACTGTTTATTTAACTTTTAATAAATAAATCAACTTCTTGGCCACTACTATATTTATATAGAAATATTAATCAACCAAATCTTTCGTGAACTATGTTGCAGAACAAAGTTAAAAATCTATCTTAAAATTTCTGGTGTCTAATATTTAATATATGTATAAAAAACACAATTGTAAAAGAAAAACTCATACAAAGAAGGGTTAAGATAGAATTATGTGAAATTTGCCATAAAACAGTTATAAAAGTTAGCTGATTGGAAATTCTCTATTTTGCTTTGCTTTTCTTTTTCTTTTTATTTTACTGATATATAGCGCCACCTACTAGAAAATTTTTAAATATATATATTTTTTTTATAGCAGAACATGTTTCTGCATGCTCTAACTAGTATAAATACCAACGCTTTTTAACCCTTTAGCGGGCGGTGTCCACAAAAAAGGACACCTAATTTTAATTCCAAAACTGACAAACGGCACCAAGAATATTTAATTAAATTTTTCCTTTTATAAACTACGGGAAAATATGCAAGTTTTAAATTTCTAATAAATTATTTTGTAAATTCTGGTGTCAGTCGATAATTTCATCATTTTAAAAACAGATTTACTCCGCGCCGGAAAGGGTTAAAATGTTACCAATTAGTTTAGCTTGTTGCTCTTTAAACACGTGCACTTTAATAACAGCCACCCTGTACTTTTTCCCTAAACACTTTTTATTAAACAAACAAATTAAAAGAGAAAAAATATATATTGAACTTCCTTAAAAGTATCAAACAATTTATTTAATTCATTCGCCTGTGAATATGAAAAAAACTTTAAAGATTTTTCTACGGCATCAATTTATTTTGTCAAGCCGCACATTTATTGCTCAGTCTTTTGTACAAAATACAAAATCGCATAATTCATTGAAGAAAAATTATCACGCTTCTTTGAGTTTGGTGTAAAAAAGTAGAAACGTGGGTTTTCGCAGAAAAAAAAAAATTACGTTTCCCTAAAAATTTTATTATTGCATTCGTTTACAGCATTATTGAGGAAGGATTAATTTGTTTTTATACTTCAAAGAACAGATTAAAATACCAATAACATAAAATCCTCTGAAGTAAGAAATTTAAAAGGATATGTTCGTTCAAAAAAAGAAAAAAAAAAGAAGTAACACTTCACACTATAATAGAAGTTTTGTGTGTGTGAAATTTATTCCAGGAATTACATTAAATATATATTATATTTTTTTAAACAAGCTTTTATATACATTCAGTGGCTGTTTTAAAAATCGTGCTTTATTTCACGTCTGTAAGTAATGATCACACAAGAAAAATTATCGCGTTTATTTGAGTTTTGCGTAAAAAAAAAAAAAATAAAAAGATGGCCATTTCGCAGAAAAAAAATCATATTACGCTTCTCTAAAAACTTTTCTTCGCATTAATTTACAAGATTATTCAGGAATGATTAAATAAATTGTTTTCATAGTTCAAAGAACATATCAAAAGGACAACAACAAAAAATAATCTAAAGTCAGAAATGTAAAAGGATATGTTCGTTCAGAGAAAAGAAGTAACACTTCCCATCATAATAGTAGTTTTTTTTTTGTGCATGAAATTTATTCCAGAAATTACACTATATATATATATATATATATCACACTTTTATAAGCATTCAATGTCTATTTTAAAAATCGTGCTTAGTTTCACATCTGTCAAGTAATGTTCACACAAGAAAATTTTCACGTTTCTTTGAGTTTTGTGTAAAAAAAATAGAAACGTGGGCATTTCGAATAAAAAAAATTATATATATATTACGCTTCTCTAAATTTTTTTTTGTTCATTAGTTTACAGGATTATTCAGGAATGATTAAATTGTTTTCATACTTCAAAGAACAGATTAAAAAAACAACAACAAAAATTATCTAAAGTAAGAATGTAAAAGGGTATGTTAGTTTAGAAAAAAGAAGTAATACTTCCCATCATAATAGCAGTTTTTTTTTTTTTTTGCGTGTGTATGAAATTTATTCCAGAAATTATTCTAAATATATATACAGGGTGATTTTTTTAAAGTTGTGAAAGTAAAACACTATAACAAAAGAACCACTGATCCAAAAAACCTGAAATTTCACCAGTATGCTCCCAAAGCAATGGGAATTTTTTGGGCATGGTTAAAAAAAACTTTAAATCGCACTGACAGATGGCGCTGTAAGGTAGCAGAAACAAAGAATATCGTCTGTGGGAGGAAAACAATGGACGGTACTTTGAGAAACCATCTTCCGTAGGCTCTCTGTCGTCATTGGACCTTTTCTTAAATTTTTAAGTGTCCTAAATCTCCTAAGAGCAGTTGCTCCACTGTCTTTATTCTGATAATTCAGTTTCACTAACAACGCACGGTCCGTCAATGGCGCAGTCATTGCAAGGATTTCCGTAGAATAATGAACACGAGGTGTGCGTACTTCACGTTTTGCGTGTGCCGGGCGCAAGTTTAGCACCCGACTTTACTGCATGTACAGCGCCATCTGTCGGTACGATTTTAAGTTTTTTTAACCACGCCTAAAAAATTCCCTTTGATTTGTGAGCATACTGGTGAAATTTTAGGTCATTTGGATCAGTGGTTCTTTTGTTATAGGGTTTTACTTTCACAACTTTTAAAAACATCCCCCTGTATTTAAAAAAAAACCCGCTTATATAAGCATTCAATATCTATTTTAAAAATTATGCTTAATTTCACGTCTGTAAGTAATGTTGTTTCAAAACATTTCCATTACAATGTTAAATTTTGCATGAACTTGATTATTGATAATTCACAGCTATGATTAATGTTTGATAAAAAGCTCGATTTACTGAATTTAAAATTTAATTGGAACTTACCCTGTGTCGTAGTATCTGAGGAGGCTGCATCACTTTACTAACAGTATTATTATGTACTAAATTCAGCGCTGTTTAATTTTTGAATGTTAAACGATTAAATAAAGCCAAATTTAGTATATAAAAATATTGGTACTGCATGTCATCGGCGAAAATTTTATGAATATACTATCCATAAACACTGTTTGTTTCTGGCGGAAAAATTTCATTAAAAATCGTTAGAAATTCATAAATCGTAGAGTGCAAAATCTGCTATATTATTCTGGTATTGAAATTTTGCTATTGATACCGAATTCCTTCTATTAACAATCTGTATTTCAAAAAATGTCAGAAAAATGGTGACACATGCCTGAATAGAGATTCACAAACGAACCTGTGATTTGAATTTGCTCAAGAAATTCGTTTACTCTGAGTGAAAGTGATATAATACATTATAGCCATTATTTATATATATATAAATCTGTTGAAAAGCTAATTTATTTTAAACTTAAACCATAGCAAATTTTGTGTTTCAAAAGTCTGAATCTAACAAATAATACGGCAGTATGATGTTGAGTATTTGAAATATGGCTTTACTTACTCTGCTACAAACAAATCATTACCGATGTGTTTTATTTGCCAAAAAGTTTTTTTTTCAAAGTTAGCCATGAAGTCTTCTAGGCTACATTTGAATAAAATGTATGCTAATAAAAAGGACAAAGATGTATCTTATTTTCAAGGATTGAAAAAGAAGTATTTAAAACAGCGAACTGTATCAAACGTTTTTGAGTCGTGTTATAAAGAAGAAGATGACGGACTACGAGCATCATATAATATTTCACTTTTAATCGAAAAGTCAGAAAATCCGCGCACAATTGTCGAGAAATTAATCTTCCAGGCAGTCAAAAAGGTAATAAAAACTGTTCTTCATCATAAGACGCCGTCAGAAATCATCAGAAAAATTCTTCTGAGTTTCTGATTCCTCTGAGTCTGATTCGGTGCAAATAAGACTAGATGAACATGCTAAAGGCGTTGAAATATCATTAACTGTTACTTAAAGGCTTTCCAATTTTCCACTCATCTTGATGAATCAACTCTACCAAATAATGAAGCACTATCCTTATCATACGTTCGATTCATAAAAAAAGGAACAATATAAGCACCAAACACTTGCTTTCAACGTATATTTCGTAAAATAGCTCATATTTAAATTAAATGAAATATACGTTGAAAGCAAGTGTTTGCTGTTTTAATTATATTTGCAACGTAAACTCCTTATTAATTAAAAATGTAAAGAGTTATTATTTGTTAAAAATTGTAAACTGATACAAAGGGGGAATCGATATTTAACACCGTGAACAATTTTATTGTAGAGAAAGAACTTCCTATTCCTAATATTCTGTCAGCTGCTAATGATGGAGCTCCTGCAATGAAGGGGCGTCATAAGGATTCATCTCGAATTTGAAATAAGCAGTACCAAATGTACCTTAATTTCACGCGTATACGCCGCACCTCACAAACAATTCGATTTCCTACCAGAATTTATTTTAAATGAAATGTGGCTTCATTCTGCTTATCACTTATTTGACTTCTTATTTCCAATAAAATTTCCGGTTTGAAAAAGACTTAACTAAGCCGCGGCGCATACGCGCGAAATTACGGTACTGACTTTGCACTTTGTTATTCATCATCAGCATTTGGCATAGCTACCAACTTTTACGCTTTTTTGTTACCACTAAAAATTAATAGAAAATTTTGTCTTATTGAATCGCATGATTTCGGCGATTTAATAAGGTAAAATTTACTATAAAATTTTAGTGGTAGGAAAAAAGCGTAAAAGTTGGCAGCTGTTGCAAAAAATCTGAATGAACGCGTGAATTCTTCACTTTATTATGTTATTAGAGCTTTCAATGAAATTAGAAACACTCTATTGCATGGCAGATTATTTGGACAACATTGTAGCGAAAATAAAGGGGCTTACCATCGGTTGCTGCTGAACACAGAAGTTAGTTGGCTCTCAAAAGTCATTTGTCTGAATGGTGTTTTCAATCTATTTGACTCAGTACTGGACTTCCTGGAAAGCGAAGACGAAAAACTGCGCGAAAACCTGATTACATCCAAAGATGACATCGCTTGTCTAGGAGACCTGTTTAGAATATTTAATGAAGTCAATTTACAATTGTAATGGGATGAGTTGAATTTAATTAAAACAAAAAACGTCATAGCTGCTTTTGTGGGAAAACTTCTTTTTTTCAAACGAAATCTAGGTAGAGGTGAATACAGCCATTGTCCCAGATTATCAGCAGTCTCTGCAAAACCTGAAGATTTACTTACTTACTGTGAGCACTTTGGACGTTCTCCATGATGATTTTATGAAGCAATTCCAAGATATTTTAAACATGAAAATACCGAGTTGTGTTTTAGATCCTTTCGAAAAAGCAGATACAACAGAATCATCAAATTTAGAAAAGGAACTCATAGAACTTACAACTAACGAAGAACTAAAAGTAAAATTCAGAAATGGATACCAAGAGTTCTGGCTTCAAACGTCAATACCAGATCTCTACCCTCGATTGTGGGAAACAGTACAGAAATTTTTAATTGCTTTTCCTTCATCGTATTTCGCTCAGCGTGGGGTCAGTGCAGTAGCTAATTTATTGTCTAGAAATCTATGTACGTGGTAATTTGCGACTAATGTTAACGAAATATGAACCAGACATTAACAGATTGTTAAAACTACAAGAGCTTTAACCATCTTATTTTTATTTTTTATTTCTTAATCATTTTGAATTTTTTAATAAGCAATTTTTTACTATATTCGATGGCCATTTTAATTAATTTCTACATTGTTATGCTAAGTAATAGAGATAGATAGACTGATCATCATAGATAGGCAGATAAAATAGGTATAGATAATATGCAACAATGTTATAATGTTGGGTATAATTAACTATTATGGAAGAGAGGGGGGTGGATTTTTTTTCTTGTAAAGTGTACGGTGGTCCAGAAAAGACGGGGAACTAGCTTAAATAAGTTAACTGACTGCAAACACTATTTGTTTGCTAAACTTTCCACCATAGCATAAATATTTTTTCTTCTGTCGAACTCATATCGTTCCAATAGGAGCGCTTGTATCGTGTGCAAGCTAGAATTAATGCTTTCATGTTGAAATAAAATGTTTTGATTTCTAGTACTGTTTCTTATTTGAAAAAAATCAACAACAGTTTTTTGGATTTTAAATTAAGGATTAATATATATATATGAAATGTGTTTAATGCATGCATTTCAAATAAAATTTATGTATTTTAAATGAAAGTTATGTATTTTAAGTGAAATGACTGAAATATTTGTATTTTGAATGAAACGTATTTTGAATGAAATTGTATTTTGCTTGAATGAAAAATAGATTACAGAATTCCCTCATTGCATACATCAACTAAATTAAGTTAAATAAAAGCGAGTGAGACAAGGTTTTCTATACTAATGTTCTTTAAAAACTTATTCCAATACAAAAAATAGAGGTCTGGTAAATAGAAGAAAAGGTTTTATTACGCAGGGTGTCCCAAAAACATAGACCTCGGCATTTTTTTCATTAAATATTGATCATAGATATACATTATAAATTACAAAGTTAAGTAAAAAAAAGGTACATAATTTCAAGAAATCTACGAGGGTGAGTCAATAAGTAATGCCTCCATTGCTTTAACTTTTATTTCTTTCACAGCTACTGGACTATCTATGCATCATGATATAGAGGTAAACTTACTCTACTTATACAGGGTGGTTCAGAACTGTATGTAAAAAATGTAAAGGCAGGTACCTAAATAAGCAAATTTCGTATAAGAATGTGGGTGCGTAAGTGCAGCGTTGAGGCAGTAGATGGAGCTGTTGAGTTCAGCGGATGAAAGCGTTTCACTGGTTTGAATCGACATTTCCCGCACGGATTTCAAGCAACCGGCATCGTTACACAAATGCGGAGCTGGCGGACATGTATTTTATGTATGGGAGTGCTCAAAGGATGCACACTTTCAATGACTCTTGAGCTTGTCAAAGGACTATCCTCTACTGTGCGTAATACTTCTTCTTCTAACAGCAGGAATTCTGCGATATTTTCCATTACCCGTAACACGCCTGGAAGCATAAAACGATTCACTTGTGCACAAATCCCGATGAAGACGCTCAAATGTTCGGCGATACAGCAGATTTCTATCCTGGAATGGCTCCATGTACAGTTGTGGGAAAAAAAACTGGACGCCCCCACTAACTCTGCAACAAATTATAGTAGAAGGAAGTGACTGGTACCAAACGATTGGAAATAAAGTCTACTTTTAAATTATGTATCTAAAATTTGCTTAAGAACTTGCTTACTATTGCTATGTATATTTTTGTTGAACTATTTGCTTAAAAACAATGCGCTTACATATTAAAACCAACCTCAACTTTATTTTTTTCAATGGCAACACCCACTTTTGACATGATATTTTAAATCTTCGGTTCAAACTATGCCTAGATACAAAATGTTAAGTCATTTGGATGATAAGTTTTCGAGTTATAAATATTCAAATTTTAGAGCTTCTAATGTTAAATTACATTTTCATATTTTTATTAATATCTCCTGAAATTATAATCCTAATGTTCTAACGTTTTGTTTGGTTATAAAACTCAAAATCCCAAACATAACTAAGTTAAATTTGTAATTTTTAAAATTTTATAATATGAATTATGAATTATGAAATTAATATTCGAAAAAATTATGAATTGCAGCCTACAATTTTTTCGATGGATTTATATTTATTATGTCCTGCTTTATGTGTATTCAAAATTTCAAATTTTTCTTCCAAGTACTTTTCAAATTATGCTTAAAAAACGGCAAGATGCTGCTTTAAGGGGCCGTCTATGATGTGCATTAAAGCATAGTTTGAACAGGGATGGGAGCGCTCCGACTCGAAATCCCGATTGACACCAATAAATTTTAATAGTATTTGTTACCTTATTCAAGGACAAAATTTCTAAAATTCATTACGTTGCAGAATACTAGTAAAATTTAGTTGTAAGAATCGATATTCGGGTCGGAGCGCTCTCATCCCTGTTTGAGAAAATATTACACTCATAGACTGGGATTATAGTGACTTGATAAACTTAGAGATTAGGTCTGTCTTACAATATAAACAATGCGTAAACCGTATTTCAATGCTTCGCGATCTTACGTTAAATTGAAAGCTAGCTTAAAATGAAGCGTAAGTGAATGATCGCGGGAGCACAACAAACCTGACAATGACCTGTGATTGTAGTAAGATATAAGATATTAGCGAGGCACCAGCACCCCAGCATTTATTAGTATATATCAGGGGTGTCAAACTGTGGCCCGCCGGATACCACTAAAATTTTATAGTAAACCTTTTCTTATCTAATCTTCGATTTTTTGCGATTTCGACAAGTCGAGTATTTCTTTTAAAATTTAGTGGTGTCAGGCGGGCCACTGTTTGATACCCCTGGTACACACATATATATATATATATACCGTAATTTCCGGCGTATAATCCGCAGCTCAAAGAGTCGTTTTTCGACCCAGAAATTTTATTCAATAATTGTAGTTAAATATTTACAGTGATCTTTTAAGTTACATTTTATAAAATAATATTTCTGGGTCGAAAAACGACTCTTTGAGCTGCGGATTATACGCCGGAAATTACGGTATATATATATATATATATATATATATATATATATATATCTTTTACTTTCTCAATGTCTGCTTTAAAATTTTTTATTAAAATTACGTAGAACGTATTTGCATGAGATGTAATATGTTTACGTCATTTATGGAAAATAGTTTCGCTTTTATTTTTAAATTAATAAAGCTCATTTTTAAAAAATATGATCCGTTCTACCTTAGAAAAAACTTAATCATTTTTGTTACCTTTAAATGGATATATAGCTTCTTTTCCAGTCTAATAAAGCTATATTGTTTTTTCTGCAGTATATATGTTTGAAGTGAAGTTTCTTATAAATGCATATGCGTAGAGTATTTGCTGAAACAAAATGGCCCCACAATTAACTGAAGCAACGAAAGGCCAAATGATTGGCATGTGGCAAGCTGGAAGAAGTTTTCGTTATATAGCTAGGCATTTTCAAGTGTCTCTTCAAACTGTTTCAACATGGATTAACAGGTAAGCTTTATATTGGTAGTTTATTGCGAAAAAAAATTACATTTACATTCAATTTATTTAAATTTAAATTTAATTTACATTACTGGTAATTTTTTTATGTTTAGCAATACAAATGTGATAAACCGTCTTTGTAGTAGTGGTCGGCCAAGGATCTTATCAGACAGCCAAGCTCGAGAAGTAGTTTCAATGGCTATACAGTAGATCCCTATATGTCTTCTAATCAAATTAAAGATGATTTGCAACTTCAAGTGAACATATATAACTAAGAGACGATAGAATGTATTATGAATATATTTATATATATATATATTTACGGCATACTTTCTTTTTATTATGTATCATCTCGTACCATTCACAACACGCTCAAAGAAGCAAGTTTTCGAATTCGGATGGCGGCTTAAAAGCCAGCATTAACTGAAAACCAGTGACTTCAACGCCTTCACTTTGCCCAAACATATATTAACTGAGGCATAAATGAATGGAGCTCATTTTTATTTAAAGACGAAAGCTGCCTTTATTCAGTCTCCAGTTCTTCGTTTCGAGTGTACCGTCGATTGGGATTTAGGTTTCAGCCACAGTATACAAATAATATTAAACGCAGCGGCAGAATTGCAATTTCAATATGGGACTGCATGTCGGCGCAGGGCATTGCATCTCTGCTATGCATTGAGATCATCTAGACGGAATATCTTATTGTGACATAGTAGAACACGCAATGACACCTGATGTTTTACAAAATCACTCTCTGGATGGATTTTTTCTCTTCCAACAGGTATATATTGTTATTTGGTAAATGGTATTATTAAACAATATGGTTTTCAGAGCATACTATATACTATTATTTATTAATATTAATAATAGAAATATATTAAAAATTATTTATTTTATAGTTTTGCGCGTTATAGATCATAATTTTTATTGGTTTATTTTCCCAAAACACCCCCCCCCCCTTCGCGCATCAATATTCAAATCCGAATTATCACTGCTTGCTCTGGAATGTTTATTGATTCGTTCATTAAATGAATTAGGAAAATATTTTAAAAAGCAACTTTCTCTATATGCTATGCCATAGCATTAGAATTAATATCGGTTTTATAGAATAACTAGGTTTTTTTAATTGCAATAAAAATTCTTTTTATAACAGGTGTGCAGATATAAATCCTTTAGCTTGTCAGCTTTGGTACACATATCATATCGACAGTGATAAAACACGCCTTTGGCTCATCTTTACAGAACTGAGTGAAAAATTTCAATATAAATTCAGTAATGAAATTGATTTTCTTTTGTTCCATGTTTAATGATTTTAGCAGATGAATCAGTATAAAAAAATGCATGTAAATTTATTAAAAAAATAATAACCGCTGTTTTTTTGAAAAATAATTAAGACAAAATCTCTCTCTCTCTCTCTCTCTCTCTCTGTATATATATATATATATATATATATATATATTTATTTATTTATTTATTTATATCTATATTAATAAGAAATTTTAAAACAACATATTGCCTAGTTTTGTATGTTTTCAGAACTTTGCTATTATCCGGTTGTAATCTTTTCATAGAATTATAATATTTCTTACTAAAAATAAAAATAAACCATTTACAATTTGTTTACGTTTTATTTATAAAAAAACTTTTCGCAAAATTTACGCTAAAATATTTGCGAATATATTTAGATATTTATTTCATTAACAATTTTTTATTGTAAATAAAAATTTTAATGTTATAGAAATCATTATTTATTAAGTGTAGTTCATAATTCATAATTTTGTTTG
Source organism: Maratus michaelseni (assembly GCA_963931845.1). Classification (NCBI taxonomy): domain Eukaryota; kingdom Metazoa; phylum Arthropoda; class Arachnida; order Araneae; family Salticidae; genus Maratus; species Maratus michaelseni. The sequence continues at coordinate 281,812,454 of OZ007595.1, forward strand.
GAATTTTCAGGATAATAGTGCTATCCACAGAAGTGGTGTAGTTAAAACTTGGTGCGAAGAGAACTGCATAATGAAGTTAGAATGGCGAAGCAATGCAGCCAAATTGAACCCAATGGAAAATGTTAGGGCTCTGTGGAATGATTAAGTTCGCCTGCAGGGAATTAGAACGACTGATTAGCTATGGAAATCTGTTTCTCATGCTTCGCAAACTATTAACCCCTCGGGGACGAGCGACACGTATACGGGACGCATAAGATGCTCAGAATCCACGATTATTCCCACCAGTTACTTTTTATTGTAAACTCTGCCTTATTTAATTACAGCATTTCTGCGATTCGATTAGAAGGAAATATCTGTTTTAAAAAACCAGTAGTAAAAGGTTAAAAATTCTGTAAAGGACGCTCGTCGCGAAAGGGTTAAAAGGGATACTGATATAGTTAACAGCCTCATTGAATCAATGCCACGCAGATTGGAAGAAGTTCTTGATAAAACTAATTGCTATACATTATATTAGCAAATTCATCCCTCCCCTTTTTGTTATTTGATTACAAAATGCGGCTTATTAGTAGGGCTGAGGATTTTGCTTTTTAATTTTTTGTATACTAACTAGCCCACGATGTTCTTCTACTCTTTTGTTAGAGTTCTATGATTTTCTTATTTGAAGTAATCATATTTTTGTTATTTAGATAAATATCAGTACTTTAAAATTTTGGTTGCCAGTTGCTTCCACTGTTGATTTTAGATTTTATTATGTGGCACAGATTGTCCTTGTAGATCATGTTTGCATTTGGAAAAAAAGACAGAAAACATAGTAATTTAATAATGTTAGGTGAAAAATACAATATGATTACAAAACTTTCTATTTGCTTTATATCTTTAATTTTGAAACACGGATTTAGAACATATCAAATCCATAAAATTATTTACTTGTTCATATAAACATTCAAAAAACTGTGAAGATCAAATTAACATAAAATTTCTGAGAGCAAAGCTAATTTCGTGGTGTATACATGTAATTATTCATTTCAATGTATTCCACAAAATATTAGGACTCGTCAAATGTTTTCTGTTCTTTTTAAATAGATTCCGATGATGCATTTATGAGAAAAAAATTATATATATCTTGCAATAGGTATCTTCAAAATTTTGGTCAAAAGCAATTTACATCATTTAAACCTTAATATATAAACATTATAATCACTGAGATATTTATACTTATTAATTCAATTTACTCAAATCTTGTTAAATTGTTTGCAATATTACACTAAATGGTTGTTAGATAAAGTATTACCGCGAAAGTATTAGTTTGTTACTTAAAAATGCTAATTTAATCTTTTATTAACTTTTGTATATCAATCAAAAATTGTAATCTTTACAAATATGTATGGATGTTCAGTTTTTATTCCATTAATAACGAACTTAAAATAATTAAAATTTTTCTTCTATAACTTTCTTATTTAGATCTATTCGATTAAACAGGCTGATTGAAAAAAAATTACAAGTTATTTTTATGGTTTTCTGATAGGCAAGATTATTTCCCAATCGCTAGCGGTGTGCAAATCTAATAATAATAATAATAATAATAATAATAATAATAATAATAAATGTCAAATGGCAAATTTTCGTGCCAAAAGGCATTAATGAGTTAATTGTAAAATTTCAAAAAAACTACCAGAATAGGTTTAATCATAGAATTATTAACAATATTCCGAAGGAGAATAACGGATGTAAAGTTATTCAGATGTCTTTATAACATGGATTTAGTTTTAGGTCTTCAAATAAATCGGAATATAAATCCTGCAAACATATCTCAAAACAAGACACTCCCCCCCCCCCCCACCCCTCTCGCTACAAAAAGCAATGCCTGGATTTATTTTCAGACTAAAAAACAATTTATATGCGTTTTTTTTTTTTTTTAACTTTGATTCTTTACGCTGCTTTATACTATTTTTTTTAATTTTAAATTTTGTATTTGTCAATATTATTCACGTTTCTGCCAATAAACTAAAAAAAAGGCGAGTTAAATAGATGCAAAATCTGAGAAAAAGCATTATAAAAGTACCTGTAAAGTTCCAATAACATTTACATATTCTAAAACTATTTTAATTACAAATAATCTTATGGTTTTTCAACCCCTTCGTGACGAGCGTCTATTACAGAATTTTTAATAATTTACCACCGGTTTTTCAAAACAGAAATTTTCGTCTAATTGAATCGTGGAAATGCTAAGATATAATAAGGCAAAGCTTACAATAAAAAATAACTGGTGGGAAAAATCGAGGATTCTGGGCATCTTATGCGTCACGTATACGTGTCACTCGTCCCCAAGAGGTTAAAATCGGATAATTCCACACTTGTAAACATTATTTTACCGCATATAACAATAACCGAAACTTATTAAGTGAGTAAAATGGTCATATCGGTAAAACATAATACATTAAATGAAGTGACATTCTGCAGCATTTCAACAATCGAGTACCGAACTTCAATTTGGATACAGCCCCTTAAATATGCTCATTATAAAGTAATTATTTTCTCAGAAACTAATCGTAGGAATTTAATGAAATTTGGTATCTAGGCATAGTTTGAACTGCAGATTTCAAATATGTTGTCAAATTTGGGTCTTGCTATTGAAAAAAACAAAGTTTGGGTGTGTTTTTATATGTAGAAGGCCTCCTAAGCAAATTTTATATACATCATTTAAAAGTAGATTTTATTGGTACCAGTTTGGTACCAGTCACTTCCTTCTGCTATAATTTGTTGCAGAGTTAGTGGAGGGTGTCCAGTTTTTTTTCCCACGACTGTACATCCTTTGAGCAGCCGCTCCTTTTCCTTGTGCTGCCCCATACATGAAATGCAGGTCAGCATGTTTTGCATTGGTGTAACGAAGCATGTTGCTCGAAATCCGTGTGTGGAATGGCGATTCAAACCCACGAAACGCTTTTATCCGCCGAACTCAACAGTGCCCCTACTACATCAGCGCTGCATTTCCGCACCCACATTCCTAAACGAAATCTGCTGATTTAAGTTCCCTCTACCTGCCTTTACATTTTTGACATATAGTTCTCAACCACCCTGTATAGTATTTTCCTTTTCAGATTGTTTGATTAGGACCATGGATATGTATGTAAAAGAAATAATCGTCATTGAATTTCTGGCAAAAGAAGGTTGTGAACCTAAGAAAATCCATAATCGCTTGCAGAAAGTTTATGGGGATGTTCAATGCATCAGCAACATTCTGAACTGTAACGCGTCTGTCTCCTCACATCAATCCATCAGCATGTTTTCGATTTGCATCTGTGACTGATGTTGTCGGCCGTCCGCTTCTCAGTTTTTCTGCAATTCCTGTTTCTCCGCTTCCAAATTTCTCTACCCAACGCTGCACATTTCTGATGTTCATTACAGCGTCCCCATAAACATTCTCCGAGCGATTATGGTTTTGCTAAGGTGCACCATGTTCTTTTGCCAGAAATGTAATTTGGAGTCTTTCTTTTAGCTTCAGATCCATGATTCTAATCAGTCAATCAGAAAAGCAAAATACTATATAACTATACTAAGATTACCTCTATAATATCATTCATTCACTGTAAAAAAAATTCTCAAGTTACTAAAAATTTTTTAGTATATTTGTATTCCACAGATTTTTTTAGTAACCGGTACTAAAAATTGGTACTAAAAGTCTAAAAAATTTTTTGTATTCTTACTTACTAACTATAAAATCTGTAAGAATTACTAGAAAACAGCTAGCAACTGTACTAGAAAACAGTTAGCAATGATTCCGATTTAGTACCGGTTACTAAAAAAATCTGTGGAATACAAATATACTAAAAAATTTTTAGTAATTTCCAAAAATTTGTTAGAAAAACTAAACTCTTTTTAGTAGATCGACCCCTTTTTTTTTACAGTGTAGATAGTCCATTAGCTGTGAAAAAAGTAAAAGTTGGAGCAATGGAGGCATTAGTTGTTGACTCATCGTCGTATTAAATTTTTCAGAGGATTAAATTTGAAGAAACGCGAAATTAAAATTTTATATGGCCCCTGTACAAAAAATTCCCAATGAGTAAAATGTGTCCCATACACTATTAAGGTCATGTACAAGATTTCAGAATTTCATCAGAAAAAGTCCCAGTGATATGAAAATATATAAATGCTGACTTAAACCACTTTTTGGTACCTGGATATGAGTTCCCAAGGTGGAAAATTCACATCGTATGATCACGTTTCAGGGCTCGTTCACAAATTACGAAAGAAAACAATGATTGAATAAATAAATAATAATTATGATGTTTTTGTTATGATGAACTCTACACCAACTTTGCTTAAACATATCTCTGTGACTTTTTGAGATAAAATGCTGAAATTTTGTACATGACCTTATTACTGTATGGGTACATACGCATTGGGAATTTTATTGAACGGGGACAGTATAAAAATTTAAATTTTGAATTTCTTCAAATTTAATCTCCTGAAAATTTTAATCGATTTCAAAGAATTCTGTATCTTTTTTTAAGTACCTTTTTAATTTATAATATATGTCTATGATCAATATTTAAGAAATAAAAGCCGACGTAATTGTATTTGGGACACACTGTATATATAAAAAAAATATTTCTATAAAAGGATTTTACATAAATGATAAAAGACTATCTCCACATCGATAATAATATTTTTAAATCGATCGTTTGCATATTTATTACTTTTACCTCTAAGCGAAATTTAATGCATTTTTGAAAGTATTATAAATTTCCCCTTTTGTTATTGATAACTATCATTATTTAACTACTTAAAATATTTTAGACAGCTAAGAGTGATAAGCATTGCTTTCTCATGTATTAGTCCTCGTACTGGAAAAAGAGTAAAATATTGAAGGAAATAAATTGCTTGTTATCTTACATTCTTTCTTTATGGTTTCTATCAAAAGTGCCAATTGTTATTTTCAAGATTTTCCATACTTTAATTTGGAGAAACGGACAAAATTTTGCTAAGTAACTAACATTTATAATATATATTTCTAAACTTTCCGCAAAATGACTAAAATTGTATACAAGTTGTCTCAAGAAGTTTGAAACGCGCTTTAATTTTTAACATATTTCTTATTTTAATTTAGCAGAAATGAACGTAACTTTTATAAGTAAAATTTATGTTTGCTTTTAAAAAATTTCCGTGAAATTAATAAAATTGTATACAGTGTGTCCCAAAGATGTTGAAACGAGCTTTAATTTTTTACAATGTTAATTTCGAGAAATGGACGAAAATTTTCTAGGTAACATTTATGCATGGTTCGTACATTTTTATCACAATTTTTTAATAGAATTTTTCGTCTTATGAAGAAAAATTTTACAAATTCTACAATCAAACGGAGAGTCTACTATTTCTGCTATTTAAATATTAAATAGAAAAATTCTATTAAAAAATTGTGGTAAACGCGTACGAACCCTGTTATGTTGTTTTTTCGTAAAATGAATAAAATTGTATACAGTGTGTTACAAAAGCAGTTTGAAACACGCTTTAATGTTTAACGTATTTCATATGTTAATTTTTATAAATGGGCGAAATTTTTCTAAGTAACAAACATGTTTGTATCCAGAAACTATCCTTAAGATGAATAAAATTGTGTATGAGGTGTCCCAAAGAGGTTAAAACGAGCTTTATTTTTTTACATATTTCTTATTTTAATTTGGAGAAATGGACGAAATAATTCTACGCGATGTTTATGTTTGTTTTTAAAAGATATCCGTAAAATTAATAAAATGTATCCATTGTGCCCCTAAACAGTTGAAAATGGCTTTAGTTTTTTTCACCATATTTCCTTGTGTTAATTCGGAGAAATGGACGAAGTCTTTCTAAGTAAGATTTATGTTTGTTTCCAGAAACATTCCGCAAACTGAATAACATTTTATATAGGGTATCCCAAAATGGTTAAAATGCGCTTTATGCTTTTACATATTTCATAGTTTAATTTAGAGAAATAAAGTAAAACGTCATAAGTAACATTAATATTTGTTTTTAAAAACTTTCGGTAAAATGAATAAAACTGCATACAATGTGTCCCAAAAAGGTTGAAAAGTGCTTTAATATTCTCCATATTTCATATTTTAATTTGAAATAATATTCTCCATATTTCATATTTTAATTTGAAAAAAGGAAGAAATCTTTCTAAGTAACATTTTGTGTCTTTTTACAATTTTCAACAAAATGAATAAAATTGTGTATAGTGTGTCTCAAAAAGGTTAAAACGAGCTTTATTATTATTATTTTTTACTTGTTTCGTATTTTAATTTGGAGAAATGAACGAAATATTTCTTCTCAAGATTTATGTTTGTTTTTATAAAATTTCTGTAAAATAAATAAAATGTATACATTGTGCCCCCAAACAGTTAAAAATTGCTTTAGTTTTTTTTTTCTTTTACCATATTTGCTTGTGTTAATTTGGAGAAATGGAGAAAAGTCTTTCTAAGTAAGATTTATGTTTGTTTCCAAAAACATTCCGTAAAATGAATAAAATTGTATACACGGTGTCCCAAAATTTTTAAAATATGCTTTATATTTTTACATATTTCATAGTTTATTTTGAAGAAATAAAGCAAATCATCCAAAATAGCATTAATAGTTGTTTTTAAAACCTTTCGGTAAAATGAATAAAATTGTATACAGTGTGTCCGAAAATAGTTGAAAAGTGCTTTGGTTTTTTTCCGTATTTTATATTTTAATTTGAGGAAAGGGATGAAATCTTTCTAAGTAAGATTTTTGTATATTTTTACAATTTTTCAATAAAATGAATAAAATTGCGTATAGTGTGTCTCTAAAAAGGTTAAAACGCACTTTAATTTTTTAACGTATTTAATATTTTAATTTGAAAAAATAGACAAAATTTTTCTAAGTAACACTTATGTTTGTTTCCGTAAAATGGATACAATTGTATACGGGTGTCTGCAAACGGTTAAACTGCGCTTTAATTAAAATTTTTTATTTTACCCTTTAATTTGGAAAAATGGATGACTGAACGGAATATTTCTAAACAGCACTTATGTTTGTTTTTAAATTTTTCCGTAAAATGATTAAAATTGTATACAATCTGTTCTAATACAGTTTGAAACACGCTTTAATAATTGACATATTTCATATTTTAATTAATAAGTTTTTTTAAGTAACCTTTATGTTTATCTCCAAAAAATTTCCATAAAATAAATAAACTTGTATACAGGGTGTTTCAAAATGGGTAAAATGCGCTCTATCTATTTAATATTTCATACTTTCATTTGGATAAATGAAGGAAATCATTCTAAGTAACATTAATATTTGATTTTAAAAACTTTCTTTAAAAGGAATAAAATTCTATACATTATGCGGATATTGTACATCATTTGTGTAAGAATAGCACTTATATTCATGGATATATATCCATGAATATAAGTTATGTGTATATATTTTAATCAAGAAAATTTTCTCATGTTTGCAGTGTTTTCAACCAAATTTAACGCCACTTTCAGAAAACTTGACAAAGTACAGCAGAAACTTCATAATATAATAAATATAGGATGAAATATGAAAATTTGTATAAAATAATTTTTAACAACTGTGCATGTGCGAACGACAACAAAGATTTATATTCATGATTTGGTAGTCCACTTTATAGAGCATTTCATAAAAAAGGACCAGTCGAATACAGTGAAAATAGTAGAGATAATGAAAGCCAGATTTCAGTTGCTATCTGTAAGTTGCTGGATTGCTTTTTTTATTATTATTGATGCTTTAGTTTTTCTCGGAAAAACCATTTCTTTGTTGGAAGTCAGATAATAAAAAATGACAATAGTGCAAAATCTTTTATCATTCGGCTACCTTTCGAAGGCAACTGAAATCCAGCTTACTATATTGCTGTTATCGTTATGAATTTTCAAGTTATTCGTCAGGTTCTTTTATCTTATTTGCTCTACAGAGTCTACTTCCAAATCATGAAGAAAAAATCTTTGATATATTTCCAGCATGCGCAGTTCAACATTATTTCATACAACTGCCCATATTTCATCAAATATATAGTATGTATATTTCTACTTTAACTGTACTCTGTTGTTTGTACTTTATTTTATGAAATTTTCTAACACTGGCGTTAAATTCAGTTGAAAATCTTGCATGTTTTCAACAAAAAAGAACCGGTTGTAACCGGTTCTGAAAGTAAAAGTACCCTTGTATAAAAAACAGGAACCAAAATTGAAAAAGTAAAAACTAACAACGTTAGGGATCGGCCTCAGTTATCCTATGCAAAAAAATAAAAAATAAATTAAAAATATTAAAATGTGAGCGAGAAATTTATCAAGAACCTTCCCATAGACTTAACATTAGCGTTCGAGTTTATTCGGATGACTAGCGTAGGCTCTTAAGTAAATTAAACTTTAATCTACTATGAAAAAAAAATCGTTTTATGCAGGTTTTGTTATGGAGAGGTTGCGTTAAAGAGGTTTAATCTTACTTCAATAAACTTTTAGATAGAGCGAAATATCAAAAATATATCAAAATAGATTTTCAAATGAAGAAAGCGATTTTGTTTTAATATGCTGTAGCTTTTATAAAAAACATCGTGAAAATCCAACAAAATGAATTTTTTACTTTCAAATAAATATTACTACTTGCAGTGAGAATCGTAGATTTCATTGGTCCCTAGACAAATTTTATGCGAGAAGCTTCTAAACTAAATTTGAATTATTAAAACATTTTTGCGTTCATCATATTATTTATTTATACCTTTTCAGGATTACTTTTAAATTGCAAGATATTAAAACAAAAGTCGTTTTCTTGATTCGAAAGAGTATTATATCTTTATTTATACTGTTTGACGATGATTTCGTATAAAGTTGTAGTATATTGAAACAGAATAGTTTCTTGATTTGAAAATCTGATTGAACATAGTGTAGTGTTTAGTTGATTTTAAATTAATTACACACGCGAAAAAAATTATAAATAAATGACCAATTTTTATTTATTTAATCTTATATGTTTTCTTTTTAAATGTTTTCCATGAAAAAGTTTTGATTGTAAATCTCGAAAAAACAAAAACCTTAATGTCAATTGCAACGGTCTTAAAGCAGTGAGAAACATTTTAATACATCTTAACCCTTTCAGGGGCAAGCAATTTTGTTCCTGTAACCTCGAACTCACACCGGTATTTACGAAAGAATTTAGTTCAAAATAAGGAAAAGCAATTTTTCAACGTCTACCCGTCAAAGTTAAAAAAGTAAAACTTAATTAAAAGTTTCTGGTTCGAATTAGATTAAAATTAGGTGGTATATAATATATACCACCGCCCCTCAAAGGGTTAAGCGTGTAGTATTCATCTTTTACCCCTTTCCGGCGCGAAGTAAGTCTGTTTGTAAAATGATGCAGAATTGACAGCAGAATTTATTAGAAAATAAAAACTTGCTTTTTTACATACTTTATAAAAGAAAAATTTTAATTAAATATTCTTGGTGCCGTTTGTCAGTTTTGGAATTAAAATTAGGTGTCCTTTTTTGTGGACACCGCCCGCTAAAGTGTTAAACAGGAGGCTCCGTCTGTGGATGTTACTATAGCATGTTTCATTATACAACAAAAATGTTTTCTTTGTTCGTGTTTATTATAAATGAATGTGCATAATAAGGGTATTGTTTGTAATCAAAGTATATTTATATGCATAGTAGTCTAACTGTAAAAATACGAATATTGTGTATGTTTCTTTGCGAAATAGTGTAACACACAAAAAGCAATAGTGGCCGTGGGCGGTGTTACACATCAGTGATGGAACAATAGTGTGAACTAATTGACAACGCTAAATTTAAATAGTATTCTTATTATTATTTAAGGATAGAATTCCTGAGATTTTTTTTACATAAATATTACTACTAAAATTTAGTGGTGCGAATCGTCCAAATGGTGCGCTATTGTTCCATCGCTACATACATAATGCAATAGACGTGTTTTTACATTTCCCGCTTCATATGGGTTATTTTTTTTCCGTTTCAAAATGCTAGGTACAACATATTTACTTGTCATCTCCAACTATCTCCAACTATAATAAAGTAGGAAGTTCGTGTGTTTGTGTTCGTGTGTGTTTCTCGCCTGTGTTCAGAAGAGACCACTGCACGCAGAGCTACAAAATTTCGTGAGAAGGTACTTCTATGCATGTAGTTTTGCACCTCGAAGCCAGATTTTGGAATTTTTGAATAGATTTTTTTAAATTAATTTTTTATGCAATTTTTATTGTTTTTTTACGTTTAGCTGCAATTTTTACACATTAGTAATGTGAATCCGGTTCCAATCTTTTAGCCCAATGTAGTAAATTTTGTCCTCTTTTCAATAAAGTTTATGCGAAATTCTTACAACGACTTTTGAATTTTTGGGGAACTTTTTCCTTTGACAAAAAGAAATTTTGCTAGAATGTTTGATTGGTTCGGTGGTTTTTATTCCATTTCAGCCTCAGATACGCTCAGAATCGTCATTTTATTTTCTGTTTTTAGCTTGGAGAAAGTTGACAATTCTTTACAGATAAAAGTCATGATTTTAAAAATGCGATTTTTAGTGTTTTTTTACGTTTCGCTGCTATCTACCCACATTAGTAACCGAAATTCGGTTCTAATCTTTTAGACCAATATAGCAAATTTTATCCTCTTTTCAATAAAATTTATGCGAAATTCGTATAGTTATTTTTTCGGTTTTTTCCTTCGCACACTAAGTTATTTTCCCAGAATGCTTCATTTGTTCGGTGGTTGCTTCTTTTTCAGTCTCAGATACTCTCAGAATTGTCATTTTTTAAAAACTCTTTTTAGCTTGGAGAAAGTTGATAATTATTTTACAGATAACAAATCATAATTTTAAAAGGGAAGCGTGGATTATTTATTATCCCGATTTTTTTATTATATTTTTACTTTTAATTTCATTTTTGTGCGTTTTTTAAATTTTTTTTTCATGTTTTGCAGCGTTTTTGTTTCAAATGACGTCACAAATCGCCCACTAAAAGTTAAACACCATTGGAGAGCAGTTGTGATTAGTAGCTAATAGAATTGTCGGCACAGCTGGAAGTCAACAGAACAATTGTGATTGGCAGATGTAAAGTATGTCAGCTGATTGCAAATCGAACAGCGAGTTGTGAATTTTAGCGATTTGTTTTATGCAATTTTTAGAGTTTTTTCATATATATGTCATTTAGGTACTTGATTACAGAAATTAACAACGATAACTTACTGTTTTTACGCAAAAAAAAGTAATTTTATTTCTGTTCCAAAAGTTAATGGTAATTCCTAATTTTTTAACGTCATTGGTTTAATTCTGTGAAGGGTGGGAGCGGAGTATTCGGCTGTAGTTTAAATATCGCGGTAATGCTCCGATTGAAACCTTCTCCTTTCCCCAAATCTCCAAAATCAGAATTATTTAATTATTAGTCCGATTCAAACGAAACCTTTTTTCAGGGCCCGAGGTACTAGATAAAATTCGGTATCATTTTTTCAGCCCCTGGTTACCGCTATTTCTGAACATTAATGACAAAGGGAGGGGTATTTTCTCAGGTTCTATAGGCTCAATTTCAATGAGAATTAGTTAATTCAACTTAACACGAACTAATTAAGATATAGATAACTAATTAAGATACAGATTTGGAACCACCTGGCGGTAGAAAATGGAACTAAAAGATTTTGCAGCAAGTGCACAGCACGCCTGCTATACGGTGTCGTAGGCAGCAGGGACAAGTGCCAGAATTTCGATCAGAAAGAGTCTTATTTATAATTGAGTATACCCCCTAGCAGTGGGAAGTCAAACTAAACAATTTTGCATTTAAAATTTGTCCGATTCAAACAAAGGGTCCGATTTTAACGACAAGTGATTCCTTCAACTTAAGATGAACTAATTACGATATAGAGAACTAATTAAGACATAGATTTGGCACTCCCTGGCTGTGGAAAGAGGAACTAAAAGATTTTCTGCGCGAGCATAGAACGCCTTCTATACTTTCCCCGTTGTCATAACCAGCGGGGACACGTTCCGGAGTTTCGTTCGGAAATAATGTTTGTTTATAACAGAGTGAACACCCTGGCGGTGGACAATGTAACTAAGAGATTTTGCCTTTAATCTTAGTACGATTCAAACGAATTCTTTTCTGACATTCTTCCGAGTTCTCTCAGGTACTAAATAAACTTCGTTATCATTTTTTCAGTCCTTGTTTACTACCGCTTATGGATATTAATATCCAGGGGTGATTTATTTTCTCGGGTTCTGTGTGTCCAATTTGAACGGGAATCGGTCCATTCAGCTTAACATGAAATAAATAAGATATAGCTAATTATTTAAGACATTGATTTGATACTCCCTGGTGGTGGAAAGTGGACCTAACAGATTTTTCGGGTGCACGACACGCCTTCTACACGGCGCCGTAAACAGCAGGAACGAGTGCCGGAGTTTCGTTCTGAAATAGGTTTATTTAGAACAGAATGTTCCACCTGGTGGTAAAAAACTGGAAATAAAAGATTTTGCAGCGCGTGCCTATCCAAGGCCCCCTAGATAAGAAAGCCTTGACACGCGTCACGAAAACGTCATACCAAGCAGGCAAAACAAAGAACAAAATTCATACAACTTGAAACTAAAGAGATTCCCGCATCAATGATAGAAATATTTTCTATGGAAAAATTTCCAAGTATTAAATAGATTTATTCAATCATCGATGCTGGATTCACTTTAGTTTCGTGTTTTCCCCAGGGTTGGTGGCTCAAAGAAAAATATTCCATCTTGTGCTGCGATCGTAGCCTTGCCAACATGTGATAGTGAGAAGTGCCAGGCTTGGTATCGTTCCAAGTGGTTCACTCGGTAGATCGTCAGTGCGCTATACTGATGACCCGGGTTCGAGTCCCGGCTTGGATTCTTTTTCGCTATGTTGGCTATACGCCTTTTAAGTAATTAAAATATGAAATATTATGAATGCAAGGCGTCAGAAAATTTCCGAGTATTAAATGCAATTAATCATGTTTACATCCCTTATCGAGCGATAAGGCGAATTCTGATTGAAGGTATATATATATATATATTTGAATATAGCTCATCTCTCATGATGTTTATTTATTTATTTATTACGATTTTTCTAATAGGTAAATTTTATTCCGTGTTATTAATAAAAATTAATTTCTTATTTCCAATTAAAAAATGGAGAAACATTTGCAGATTGAAGTGGATAAAAATATTTCGTCTCTTTCCAAAGTCACGTGATTTTGGCTTTTATTATATTAACGACCTGTCTCGTTTTAGATATACGCATTAATGTTTATTAAGTTGAGCGTTAGAATTATGAATAAAAAACAAAGTAGTACCGTACATTTTTTAAAAAAAGGAGAAATGTTTTTTCATCTTTTAAGAAAATTTATGAAAACATAATATAATCTCTAGCGAGTTACCCAAAATTCCGAAAAGCGTTGCTTTATCTTAAAAATTTCAGAAGTTAATAAGTTCAAATATTCATTAGATTTAAAGGACAATTCATTAAACTTTTTTTTTACTAATTGTAGTTTTTTTACAACGGTCCCGAGTAGTTTTTAGAGAGTATTAGTAATTTTTCACAAACCGCTTCAACAAGAAATATCGTATTTCTCGGAGGATATCATTTTCAAATAAACAGCTTCATGTTCAACAGACAAACATTCTAAATAAGCAGCGTAAAATGAACATAGTAGTTGCCGAAAAGTCAATGAAGGCCCACTGTGGAGAAGCGAAAAGTTTTTCGTTTCCGTCTGTTTGTCTGTCTGTCTGTTCCACAATAACTGCCGTAAAAATCGTCCTGTTAAGTTGATTTTTGGTGGGTGCGATGGTGAGGTACCCAGAATTACCTGTATAATTTTTAGTTGCATTTGGTTCATTCCTTCGAAAAATATTTTCTCTCTATTCTATTCTAGTCTATTCTCTTTCTTTCTATTCGTCTTTTTAGGTCATAATGCTTTCCTATGGGTATGCAGACGATTTTCAAATTTCATTTTTAACTGCAATGAAAATCACATATTTGAATAATGGATTTAAACGTAAAATTACGGATACTAAATTTTTGATATAGAGGTCTGAAATATATGCAAGAGTCTTGAAAATGTGCCGATACATATATTAGAATTTAGAAATTAATTGTTTAAATTATTGGAAAATTTTTTGCAACTGTTCGGGAAATATAAAACATTTTATTTTCCTATTTTTTACAAATTTTAAAATGCATTTCTTTTTCTTTCCTCTTTATTTTATTAGTTGCTTAGCAACCATATTTGAAAGAATATCAAAATAGGAAATGCATTTTTTTTTTTAATCTAAAAAATTACAAGAATGAGAAGTTCATATGAAATCATTGTATAAATCGTGTTTAATTTAACGCTTTTAATTTCTTAAACTTCCGAAGTATTTTATATGCCTATAAATATATATGTAACATAAAAAAATTAAATTGCGAATTGCAAGATGCTAAATACATGAAAAGTGAGACTAAAAAACGATAATTTTCAGAGCTGACGTTAAGGCTCCTGATCTGCAGATTTACTAATTATGTTACTCTGGTATGCATAAAGTCTGTTAAGTAGCTGAAAATGTTTACTTTCGGATATAGAGTATGATGCTATCAATTCTCAATAACCAGTAATTCCGGTTGATAACAGGTTGAGACAACCGATAGCAACATAAAATCTACTTGTAAAGTTTCTGAAAAGTATGAGTTGCAACAGAAACTTTTGTTTCGGAAATGCTTATTTTAATCTCGAAAATTTATTGGTTTCTGGGGTTTCTAAAGATAACAAAACTTTCTCGGAATCGTGTTTAATTCGGAAGATGTTACATTATATTTTCGTAAACCTTCTTGCTTGATAAAGAAATATTTATCTTTTATTCCAGTGTATGAAATTACTAATTGAACCACCTGATATAGGATTTTTTTAAAAGTTTGAGACAGTTCTCAATGAATCACGATTAATCAAACGGTAAATCATAATAATCAAGAAAAAAGAGTGATTCATTGACACTTTTAATTAAAAAACAAAATGTATATATTTTATTTCTAAAAAAATAAAATAATTTAACTCATATGTTTTCTGAGTATCAATATTTTAGACAAATTAAACCAATATATATATTTATTTAACAAATATTTTATAAAAAATGTACATATTTAGCAACGAAATTTTTAGTGGTATTATTTCTAAACATTTTCTTTGTAACAGTGCAAAAAGTGAAATTATTTTACAAATCATAATAAAAAAAACCACATAAATATAACATAAGCAATATAAAACTGAAAAAGAATGAACACGAATAAAGTAAAGTGCATCAATCTATCAGGTATGCTTAAGATGTGTTTTTCAAGGCACACTACTTACAATTTACAAAGAGCGTAGAACCACTATTTCAGATTAAACATTATGTCTAATATGTTTTTCTCCTGATTTAAAAATCTTCCTGAGATTAATCGCAGCTTTTTTTCTCATATTTTCTGCTATTAAATGTACCGAAAAAAGCTTTTTAAAAATTATGGTAAACGTATATGCACTCTAGCTATGATTTTCACACCTTAAATATTTTTTTCTGAAATGTAATTCTGGAACATGTTTATAAAACACGTAATATAAAATTTATAAGATTAAAATAACTTAAGATATAAAAATACAAACGTTTCATTTTGAAAGAGTTTCCTTGACATTGATAAAGGTATTTAAAAATCAATTATTCGCATTTTAATGGACTTGCTTTCAAGCAAAACTTAATAATGCATTTTTTAAATTATATTCACATGATTAATTCATTGCGACTCATAACTGTCATGATTTCGCATTTTAAATTATTATAAAGGATCTCGTGATTGGCAGATTTCATTATTTACCCACATTAAAGTAAGTTGAAATCGTTATAAAAAAAGATTGAAATAGTGAAAGATGAATTTGTAATATAAAAACTTATTAAAATTGAATTTTAAAACGTGCATAAGTTAATAAATTTAAAAGTTATGTTAAAAAATTATTTTTAAACATTTAAAATAAAATTAATTTTAATTACCGTAATTTCCGGCGTATAATCCGCAGCTCAAAGAGTCGTTTTTCGACCCAGAAATATTATTTTATAAAATGTAACTTAAAAGATCGCTGTAAATATTTAACTACAATTATTGAATAAAATTTCTGGGTCGAAAAACGACTCTTTGAGCTGCGGATTATACGCCGGAAATTACGGTAATTTTTCAGTTAATTTTTCAGTGAAATTCAGCCGAAATTATTGAGTAATAAAAGAGTGAATTTTTACATTACATACTAACCAGGAAACCACGTCAATAGTGTAACAATGAAAAAAATATAAATAAACAGCAATCAAAAAAGCATTATGAGACGTGTTTTTTGTGGCATAAATCATTTGCTCTCGTCTCCCCGTTATCGAGATATAAAGTCTTAAAATTTGCTAATTTATGGATTTAATAGGATGGAAGGAGGAGTTTATATGATTTAAGGTTGGAGTCGTTAACTTTTTCAACGTAACAACTTCATCAAACTCCAGTTTAGTACGCCGCAATACTCCGAAATGATTCGCTATGCTTGTTACAAGTCTGGGTTAGTGCAAACTCGGCCGCTTGCATTTGAAACGCCCTTGCAATTTTATTTTTCGCAGGAGGTTGATCATTGTAATCATTGCATTAGATTTAAGTCAATGAAATTCTTTTGGTTCCACAATTTTCTACGTTTCAATCATTTTTTGGTTCAGTGCCATATTTGGCATTAGCATTTTTTTACGGGCTTCTTTCATTTTTATATTACTATATCAAAATATGTTTTGTATTTTATATTAATTTGATTATTAAAATTTCGGATTCAAAACAACAACTTTTCCACTTAATTAAATAAATAAATAAGCAAAATTTATGACTTTATATCTCGATAGCGAGGAGGCGATTGCAAATGATTTATATGTCAAAAAAAACGTTTCATAATTCTCATTCGATTGCTGCTTACTTAGATTTTTTTCATTATTACACTATGGTGTGTTGTCCTGGTAAGTGTAAAACCGACAGAGTGAAAAATATCCGAGCCGAGAATTTTTCCGGACCCTTGGAATATCGCTCCAATTCTCTACCATTGACCTACGAGGACTATACCCACCCTGGCATCTTTTACTCGCATATGTTTGTAAGGCTGCAGCCGCAGCACAAGATGAACTGTAATCATGAGCACACAAAACCTGCGGCAAAATTGAGACGACCCACAAAACCCAGCATATTCAAGACATATAAGTACCATTATTTAATTTTTCAACTAAAATTTAGCAGTGAAATTTGCTCGAAATTTATTAATAAACAAGTGAATTACATTGATAACTAAGCGTAAAACTGATAGAGTTGAAAATGTCGGAGGCGGGAATCGAACCTGGACACTTGGAATAACGCATCCAAATCTGTCGGTTTTACGCTTAGTTAGCAATGTACAAATTCACGTGTT
The DNA here is from genome assembly GCA_963931845.1 of Maratus michaelseni. Taxonomy (NCBI): domain Eukaryota; kingdom Metazoa; phylum Arthropoda; class Arachnida; order Araneae; family Salticidae; genus Maratus; species Maratus michaelseni. The sequence goes on from OZ007595.1 coordinate 281,829,904, forward strand.
TATTACTCAATAATTTCAAGCGAATTTTATTGCTGAAAATTAATTGGAAAATTAATTAAAATTACTTATATGTGTTGACTTATGCTGGGCTTTGTGTGTCGTGTCAAGTTTGCCACAGGGTTTGTGTGCTCATGATGACACATCCATCTTGTGCTACAGCTGCAGCTTTACAGACATATGTGAGTGGCAGATGCCAGGCTGGGTATCGTCCGCATAGCTCAACGGTACAGCTTTGGAGCATTATGACAAGTGTCCGGGTTCGATTCCCGGCTTGGGCATTTTTCCCTCTGTAGGTTTTATGCTCATTTAGCCAGTTAAAAATATGTTGTTTATTTATAAATTTTAAATAAACCATAAATGGTTTACTTAAAAATAGCTAATAACCACAATGTTTCACGTGTTTATTTAAAATAGAGTTCCACACTTCTACCACGAATTATTAACAGTTTTCTTCATTTTATTTAACTGCGGAAAAATATTGCTAATTCTGTGAATAAACGTGATAGTTACATATTCTGTGTTTAAAAAATTAAATAGAAACTTTCTTGTCATTAATAGTGGTGCCAGACTCCTTACAGAATATAAGGAGTGTGCGAACACTGGAAAATAATTTATTCCAACTTTTGCACATTTTTTTAAAATCATGATGAATTATCTCTCACTTATACGTGATTTTCAGTAATTATTTTTTCGTACCACAGTTTTAAAACAGTAAAATTCGATTTGCAATTCTGCGATACAATAAGTAGAAAATTAAATTAAAAAAACTGGTGCTGAAGAATAATTACAACGCCCCCTAGATAAGAAAGCCGTGACACGCGTCACATCAATGTCATATCAAGCAGGCAAAACAAAGAAAAAAATTCTAACAACGTGCATGTTTCGATTTCGATGGCTCGTGGAATTATGAACTATTAGTCGTAAACAATAATTATTAATTATGTGAGCCAATGAAATCGAAACATGCAAGTTGTTCGAATTTATTTCTTTGTTTTGCCTGCTTGGTATGACGTTTTCGTGACGCGTGTCATGGCTTTCTTATCTAGGGGGCGTAGATAATTACCGTGTACCGCGTATAAGTGAGAGGTCATTGCCATTTCTAATAAGAAAGGTTAATCTTATAAATAAAAGGTAATACTGAAACTTTGGTTTCTTTAAACGCAAAATTTCTATATTAAATAAGGCGAAAAATTCCTTATCAAAAGCAGTGTTGCTAGTTCGCTACTTTTTTTTCTTTCAAATACAGATTACTCAATTCTCGATTGCCACAACTTTTTTGTAATAATTCGCTTTATGTAATGACAGATTAAATAATGCAAGATTAAGGCGAATTATACTATTATAAAATAATGGTGGCAACCAAACAATCTTAATTTTTAAAAAGTAGCCAATTGGCAACACTGATCAAGAGGTCTCTAAATATATTTACATGTGTCTTATATCAATAATTGAAAATACGATCAGTGATAAATAAAGTAGCAACACATGGTGACCTTTGATCTTTTTCTTTAATTCGAGTATTTTATAACATCTTATTGACATATTATTAAATAATTTTATGAAAAAAAATAATTTAATCTATCAAAAATACAATTTTTGAATTAAAATTTGAAAAAATTAATTTAAAACAAATAAGAAAATTTTAAAACCATGCTTCTACAAATATGAAAGTGTAAAAATATTGTTTGTTGCATACTTTTCTTAAAAGTGTTCTGTATAATTTTAAGGATAATATTTCCAAAAGATTAATTAGTTTCAGAGAAAATAAAAATAAAATGCCATAACATATGTAAAAAGTATAGTAAAAATAACTATTTACTTTTTTTATTTAAAAAATATATATATTACAGAAATTGTGATCTTTAGTATTATTATATTCACCTTAAAAATCACCTCAAAAAATGGCAAGTGGATTGAAAAATATTTGATGAAATTTCGGCGCCCAGGACATTCATGCGCTTTTACCACAATTTTTTACTAGAATGTTTCTATTTAATATTTAAATAGCAGAACGTCTAGAAGCCTTGTGTAATCGCAGGATTTGCAATACTTTTCTGCATTTAAATAACGCAAAAAAAATTCTATAAAAGAAGTTGCGCTAAAAGCGTACGAGCCCTGCCATACTGACACATTGAAAGAACAGAAACTGAGAAATAAGAATTTACATTACTACAACTTTGAAACATTTGAGATGATGTATGGAATATAAAGTCTTTTTCGCATATTTTTAATTATTGGATTTTTACAGCAGTTCACGAGAATACATCAGAGTTGCTAACTTAAGAATTATATCCGGCGTACTGTTGCGATATTTCCTGCAGTAAAGTTTTCTACAACAAAAGTTATTTGAAGTATATATACAGGGTGTAACTGAAATGCTTCAACAAACTTTGAGGGATGATAGTACTCATGAAGATGAACAAAAAATGCAATAGAACACGGGGTCGCAAATAACATTTAACCCTTTCAGGGACAGTGGTATGTCTAAAAAACCACTTAATTTTAATTCCAAAACGCCACAATGACACCAGAATTTTGCTAAAATCTTTTCCATTTAATATTTATGTGAAATATAGCCTTTTTCTTATTTACAAATTTTTTTTTTGTAAATTCCGGTGCCAGTCCATTTTCAGACGCATTTTCTCTATTTTTATCCTTTAAGCCTTTTTAGGGGCAAACTACTTTTAGTACTAAAATGTTGAAATAAATGACTGGCATCGGAATTTATAAAAAAATTTGTTTGTAAATAAGAAAAAGGCTATATTTCACATACATATTAAATGGAAAATATTTTAGCAAAATTCTGGTGCCATTATGGCGTTTTGGAATTAAAATTAAGCGCTTTCATAAACATACCACTGCCCCTGAAGGGGTTAAACGTCATTTGCGACCCCATGTTCCATTGCATTTTTTGTTCGTCTTCATGAGTACTATCATCCCTCAAAGTTTGTTGAAGCATTTCAGTTACACACTGTATATATAAATATAGATACAGGGGTGCAAAAATCTAGGTACCAATGCGTCGATTCCCGCCACTAAATTTTTATTATTCTTCGCCTAATAAGTATATTGATAAAATTTATGCGAAGTATACTAATAAAATTTGACGAAGAATACTAATAAAATTTAGTGGTGGGAATCAGCCCATTGGCGCCCAGATTTTTGCACCACTGTATATACATACATTTTTTAAAGTCATTTTTATTTCATTATATCAATTTGTGATATAAAATTCCCGTTTTAAAACATATTTATCAGATCCAAGTCAAATTGACATGATCCTCTGGAAATTATTAAGAGCCTACGCTAGTCACGCGAAGAAACGCTCCAGCTAATGCTAAGTCTATGGGAAGGTTATCGCGCGATTTCTCGCTGGCATATTAATATTTTTAAATGATTCTTTTTGCATAGGATAGCTGGGGTCGAACTCTAACGTTGTTAGTTATTACTTTTTTGATTTTGGTTACGGTTTTTTTGTAAGCGGACATTTTCAATTTTGGAACCGGTTAGAACCGGTTCTGAAAGTGAAATTACACTTATATAAAGAAACTGGAACCAAAATCGAAAAAGTAAAAACTAACAACGTTAGAGATCGATCTCAGCTATCCTATGCAAAAAGAATCATTTAAAAATATTAAAATGCGAGCGAGAAATCGCGCGATAACCTTCCCATAGACTTAACATTAGCTGGAGCGTTTCTTCGCGTGACTAGCGTAGTCTCTTAAGTTTGCAATCCTTATATATTATGGCAGTCTAAATTCCTCTTAAGAAAACAGGTGAAGACTTGATATTTTTTTCATATTTTTCAAAATGAAGTAGCGTTTTGTATAACATGAGACGGAAGCCGTTATAATTCAAACTGTAATTAAAAAGGGAAAACGCCAAGCGATTCCAAATCAATTCAACATCCATGCTTGTCAATTTCTCGATTTTACGTTTGAACACAGACACTAGTTAATTGGTATTTAGTTATGATTAATGACTTAACTTGAAAAGATAAAAAGCACGGAAAACGCTTTACGTGATTTATGTTTTTACTTCCCGAATATTTACAACATATTGTAATTGCCGTCGCAATGCATCGCAAATACTCTGAACGAATAGCGTTTATATTAAGCTTTGCTAAACATTCAGTTAGCAGTTTTTTGATTATAGAGGTGCACTTCATTTATTGAATATGGTTTTTTTAAACAAGCGCTGTAAAGGAATAACAGCTATTGAAGAGCATATATATTTTATAACAAAAATAATATATTTAATCTGGTATTAGTGATTTTTTTTTAAATTCCTCTGAGTGTTACCATAAAAAACTGAAAATATTAAAAGTGATCGAAAATTAATGTTGCCCCTCTAGCTTGTGCCTGCAAGAGTATCTATTCTTTTGTTATCATCTTATGTAAATTATCTTATGTAACAATTGTAGACAAAAATGTAGAAAATAAATTAACTGCATTTGAGAAAATTTTATTTTAATAAATTATGTACATTTATTTAATTCTCGATTAATATACTGCATGTTTATATTCATAAGGCTTTATGAATGAAATGACAATCGTTCTCGATAATTAAAGGAAAAGAAGAATTTCTTAAGAGCATAAATTTTCCAACATCACTTCTTATTTCATTAATAAGCAATTTAGACATGTAATACAAAATGACACGTTGTTACGCTCTAATAACAAATGAAAATATTTTCGAAGTTTAGCAAAAGCTTTTGTTTTAAATATTTTGAAAACTGTCCGAAACAATTTGAGAACATAAAAATCGTAATTTTCTAGTGTAAGTAATACAGCGTACCGTGAAACCAGTGTTAAATAATTAAATAACTTTGTTTTTAAACACAAAGGATAATTTAAAATGATTAAGTTTTTGTAAAATTTTATTTGTATGGTGTTTTGAAACAGTGTTACCAAATCTGGCAAATTGGTCATTTAGTAATTCAGAATTTACACCAGAAAATATTGCATAGTATTCATGTTTCTATTATTCATGAAATGCTTATTATTATACAGGGTTATGTATAAGTAAGTATACAACTTTATAGACACTGTTTCAAAATGCAAGCAATAATGTAGGTGTAATCATAAAGTTTATTTCGCGCTATTGATGAAGTGACCAGTGGCGGATCCTGACTGCCTTTATTTGGGACATAAATGCATGGTTGCTAAATTTATTCTTTTGTTACCACTATTATAAAAAGGAATATTGTATTTTATTTACTGTAAAAAAAAAAAAAGTTCTGCCATTAACCAAGGAAAAGTTTTCTTGTAAAAAATAGTGGTATGAAAATAATATGTATTTCAAGCATGCATTTAGTGACCCAAAACAAGACAGCCACGAGCCGACACCAAGGGACATAGGCCATAGCTAGTGTGTCACGCGAATATCAGTAGAAATGGCTGCGTCTGCAGTGGAGAAGACATTTTGTATTCTTGAATTGAGCAAAATGAAATCTGTCACCATTGTGCAAAGGCATTTTCAAACACGACATGGAAAATAACTTGTAACCAGAAAATCCATTTATAATTGGTTTAAAATAATCTAATTGTGCATCCTTAGTCACATGACACACAACAAACCGGTAACTCATCTCAGTCTACTTTGCACAAACAGCCCATACTTTCAAAAATATTAAAATAATCATAAATGGATTTTCTCGTTAGAGGTTCTTTTCCATATCGTGTTCGAAATTGCCTTTGCACAATGGTGGTAGATTCCGTTTTACTCAATTCAAGAACATAAAATGTCTTCTTCATTGGAGACGCAGCCATTTCTACTGATATTCGCATGACACGCTAGCTATCGCCTATGTCACTTTGCAGCAGTGGGGGAAAACTGTATGCGTATACCTACCTTATGGCTTGCATTTGGGGAACCTTTCCGGCAAAGACAAATTCTGTTCGTAAAATGAAAAATTACTATCTGACACCGGAATTTACAAACGACTTTTTTAGAAAATAATAGCTCCTTATTTTAACCCTTTGAGGGGCTGTAGTATATATTATATACCACCTAATTTTAATCTGATTCGAACCAGAAACTTTTACTTATATTTGACTTTTTTAACATTGACGGGTAGATATTGAAAAATTGCTTTTCCTTATTTTGAACTAAATTCTTTCGTAAATACCGGTGTGAGTTCGAGGTTACAGGAACAAAATTGCTTGCCCCTGAAAGGGTTAAACTTTCTTTGTAGAAATAAAATTTTATTACATATTCTTGGTGTCGAATGCAAGTTTAGAATTAAAATTAGGTGTGCCTGGAGTGGGATCACTGTGCCGGAAAGGGTTAAACGGTTCATATTTTGAAGTATCTGGAAGTCGCATACTTAATTATGAATCTCACTGTATATATTAAAAAAAAATTAAACTTTTTAGTGTGAATTCGGATTTTCTGAATACAAAATCCGCTAGATTTGGCATTACTGTTCTCAAATATAGTTTTCTGCTTAACAGTAAAACAGCGGGATAATATTATTCAAGTTATATAAAGCTACATTAAGGGAATGCGGGACACATTTTACAAACATTTTTATTCATTGAATTAGAATTTGAGTTTTTTTGTGATGGTTAACCATATAAATTGTAAACAAAATCAAATCATGAAACATCTCATAAAGTTTTTGAGAAATGGGGTAATTTAATATTGATATAACTTGAATTATCATTCTTCAAATACAAAAAAAATCATTAAATTGAACACAAACATATAACAGGGTTCCTAGGCTTTTATCACAATTTTTTAATAGAATTTTTCTATTTAATATTTAAATAGTAGAAATTGTACACCTCGTTTAATTGCAGGATTTGTAATACTTTTCTGCATTTAAATAAGGCGAACAATTCTATTAAATTTTTTTGGTGAAAAGTACGAACCCTTTATAAGCTTTAATTATGAATCAGCATTTTTTTAAAATTTAATTTTGAAGAAAATTAAAAAGTATTTAAAATAAAAAAAAATAAAAAAAATTGATGCAACTTATTTTAAAAAAATCATATTTTCAAAAGTAATTTTTTTTTTCAAATTTTATGAATCAAAGTTAAAGTAAAGTAATTAAAACAGACATGTTCCATGTTTGAATCATCTACGTTTCTTGACTTATAACAATTTATAAACGAGAATTGGTGAAAAAAGCCCTCATGCAGAAAAACGAAAAAACGTTTCCTGATTTCACTATTTGAAAGCTAGATTTTGAAAACAAAAAAATTATATATCTTGTTCTAATTAAGATACATAATTTAAACGACATTTTAAGCGAATAAACACAGATAATTTCTTAATACCATAAGGTATTTTTCGAAAATTTGGAGATTTTGGTGTCCCGGACCCTGTTAAACCAGAATTTCATATACAAATAATATTGAACTTAATTATTCATATTTCTGTGAGGCATATATTTGACTATTTTTATAAAAAAAATTCTGGTTCCAATCTCAATATATTTATTTGCTCCCGGTTCAATTCATCGTTATAGCCGTTCTAGTATTAATTTAATTCTTTATTCAACAGAACTGAAGAACTTACAACTGAAAATATATGTTTCAAAGTATGCTAGTTATGCAAGGCATTTTAAAAAATATATATGAAAAAGATATCGAAGTTGAAATTCATTACTTCAGAAACAGATATAAAATTTCTATCAATTGTCATTTGGGACTGACGTTAATTGGATGTTAAAATCATTCTTAAAATTAAATATTAGATCTTTAATATTAATCCAAACACCAAACCAAACGCTTTACCAACAGAAGATATTTAAACAAGCGAAATAATCATGTTTCCTTTAAATAACAACTTGTTTAAAAGTAACAAGTTCTTATACATAATTAAAAAAAAATATCTGAACCATTGAAACATGCTTATTATACATTACAATTGCTTTACAGGACAAAAAAGACAGCATTATCACGATCAGTGTGTTTTAATACTAAATATTTGCGTAATAATGGAACATTGTTTTTACATTATTTGCTACAAATATTTAACGCAAATTGAAGTGTTGTAATAGTTTAATAACGATGGATTTGTATTTAGAAATAATTACTGATTTACTGTTTAATTGAAAACATGGAAAACAAGAACAAAAAATCATGCGTCAAGCATATATTATGTAACACTTTCCAACGCTTCCAAAATAATTTTACAAATCATACCGTTTAATAAGCTAAAAGATAACATCTAAGTAAACAATTTGGAAAACGCATAACATATTCAAAAACATAATTTCAGGTTTTTCCAACATATACAATATTCGGAAAAATATCCGAATACTTTTATTCAGCCCTGTATAGGATCTATAAATTTGTATATATACTACATAGGATGCTAAATTTTAGTTCAGTTAGGAAACGCGTAGCACAGTTTAAAATTCTCCGTCTGGAGTTTCTTTCAATAAACGGAAATGTGTTCGCAAACTTTTGTGCTTCCCTGTATAAGATCTACAGAATTTATACACACCACGTAATAGACAAAAAGCGAGTTAAAATTAAAATCGCGTTCAGTAACTTAAAACGCACTTCCAGGAATTATTGTTAACGGACAGTAGATAATTATTTTGTGTGTTCCTGTAAATGAACGATAACTGCTCTACACACAATATTCTGTAGTAAGCCTCTTGTAATGCACCTTAGTGATATATATTAATTTCAATGCGTTTAAAATACGAAACATTATTTAAATAAACCGCAGACGATTTTTCTCCATAGACATAATGTAACGAATTCTTTTGATTGTCCCTGTAAAGTAACTATATAGTGCTTTGCACACCCTATTCCATATTAAGCTTCTTCTATTGCACCTTCGTGATATATATAAATTTAAATGCGTTTAAAATAGTGAAACATTATTTAAATAAACCGCAAATGATTTTTCCCCTTAGATCGCAATGTAACGCAATTCTTTTGAGTGTGAGAAAAAAACTATAAGTGCTACACACTTCCGTTGAAATAGGGAACATGCTATAGATAACGACTATAACATATAAAAATTGCAGAGCAATCCGAGCATATTTACGGCAGTTAGAGCACGGACAGACGGCCAGGCGGCAGACGGCAGACGGCCAGATGGCAGACGGCCAGACGGCAGACGGCCAGACAAACCGAAGTCATAAACACTTTTCAACTATGTTGGAAAGTGTTAAAAAAACGAAAAAAAAATTATAATCTTTTTAAAAGATGTTAAAATATGATAAACTGAAACTATCGTCAATCTGTGCCATGTGAAAATGTATCCCGTTCGTCAGTATTGCGATAAGATGTTTTAATTCGGTCAGTTTAATAGTGATGCATTACAAACCTCTAAAGTACAGCCTCAAAATACCAGGCATACCTAACGACAATGAACCTATGGCCAATCTTTGCATAGTGATAATGTATTCCGTTCTTGCGTATTGCGATATGTACTTTACTTTCAGTCAGTGCAATGGTGATGAATTACAAACTACTAAAGCACAGACCAAAAATAGTACGCATACGCGGTGACTCAAAAATAGCTGCTATAGTAGGCGGATTTTTTTCAGCGTCTGTACGGTCTCATGAATTTGAGTACCACAATTTTCATATCATTTTCTTCGCTTTATTTAATCTCGGGTTGCTAATAAGAATGAAAGCGTATAGCAAATGTGGTATCAAAATTTAAACGGCTGTGCAAACGCTGAAAAAAAAATCCACGCACAACAGCCGTCATTTTTGCATAAGCCTAGTATTCAGACGGCTCTAGATAGGGAGTATATAACGTCATATTTTTTTTTTCAAAACTATGTGTCTCCAAAGTATGATTCTATAGACAGCTTTTATGTACTAATAGTTAGCATTACCGCTCTGCAAAGTTTGTGTGGTGTAACACGAACACTTTCTTTAAGCTATGAGCGAAAATTTGTCTTTTTCCTATGATAGATTCTTCAAAAACCTATATATATCTACATGTTAGGTGAGCCAGGAAACCCTTTAAAACGTCAAGGTAAATCACATAACATTAAAGTTTTGTTACCACTGCCACAGAATATCAACATTTCAAGTACCGTTGAACAACATTCAAGAAAGGTGTCTCTGAAAGCTTGATGCGGATGTCAGATTGATTTTGTCTATGTTTCATAAACACAGCAGATGGCACAAAGGATTAAAAGGAATCTTTAACAAATGGCTTTTAAAATCATGAATAACAGAACGCTTTTGAATCAAGGATACCAACAAAGCGAAGTTTTGTGAGATTTGCTTATTTCTAATAGACTTGCAGTTATAATCAATTTATTATTTCTGATGTTAACATCCCTTTAATATGCACATTCAATATACACAACGATGCATGATAACTAATATCACACTAACTAGGGAACCACTTTTAGTACAGCTATCAGCTAGTGCATTTTGTAGCCCTATACATAAAAGTTAGAGAACTGATAATTTTTTTTGTTAAAACTATATTTTATATATTTTTTATACCTTTAATTTTTTATTATTGGATTTTTATTTGCTAATTTCACGCCAAAAGTGAGTTAACCCATTAAAGCCTATCGGTACCATATGGTACCAGGATAACTACCCTCCATTTTGTTGTTTGTATACCAGTATATGTTAAGAGAAATATTCTCTTTATCTGATGACAGAAACTCCGTAATTAAAGGGGACTAAAGTTGCTACTTTGAAAAACTGGTATGAAATGCAATTTTAAATTTTAAAAAGAAAAATAATTCCGGCTTTAATGGGTTAAGTCGCTAAATATGGCGCTACGAATCCAAACCACTATTCACACATAACAGGATGACTATTGCATTCGACCAAGGTCGTCGGGAAATTTTATATGGTATTGAATAAAGTCAACTGTTTTCCCGCCAAAAATGTAAATATAATGTTGTAATTTTTCATAATCAAATTCATAGGTTCTTGAAGGAATTTTTAAACTTTTTTCAATATTTTATACTTATTATTGACTAATTGTTTTTTTTAACTGCTTTAATATATATATATCCTAATAATATTATAAATCTGATTGTGTGCAAATGTTAGGCTGAAGCCAGCGTCAAAATGGAGCTTTTAATGATCCTGTATTTTTGCATGTAGTTTGATTATAACCCTCAAATGAACATAGACTAGGTTTTATTTATTTTATTCAAATATTTTCTTCAATAATTAAAAATTTCATTATTTTCATAGAGAATAAATGGACATTTTTCAATAAAATTCAACCATTTTACTTTATCGTTTCCAAAAATAAAAACTCGGAAAAATAATTTTTCCTCAACAACTAATTTTCAATTGAATGATTTTCACGTGAAAAATGAAAATTCAAAAGAATTCAAAAGAAGATGAATTTCAGTGATATTTGAAACAACATTATACATGAAGTATGAATATAGGTTACATTAAAAAGATCTTTTTCTGTAAAAAATTGCATTATAATTAGAAGGAAAAATCAACAATAATTATATTATTAAAAATAGATTTCGCTTGGACCATGGAACTATGAAAAGGATCCTCCTCGGTTTGGACAAATATGACGTCATAAATAAAACATGTAATTTTCAAATGTTCGTAATAATACAAGGAGCATGAATATCAATGTATAATGAAAGTAGATAGATAATGGACGTATTATTTAAGATGAAAAACTGAATATTTTTTATCGTTACTGATTAATAATTAGCTTGAATACCAGTTACATACAAATGGGAGTTTTCCACTAAAATTTACGCCCTGATTGCCAGAAAAAGAAAATTAACAAGAATTATGCCATTAAAAAGAGATTTCTCTGAGGAAAAAGTGACGTCATATTTGAAATAAAACGGGAATTTTCAAATGTGTTTTACAAGGAGCGTGAATCAATTCCTTACATTAATAATACAAGGATCGGTAAGTTTAGAAAGTAAATGAGTTTCACGCCATATTTAAAACGAAAAATTTGAAATATTTTTTTTATCTACACCGATTATTAAGCATGAATATCAATCAGTTACATACAGATGAGAGTTTTTTGCCAAAAACCAAAACGTAATTATTAGGAAAAGAAAAATAAATACGAATCTATTATATTAAAATATGACCGCCTGTTTGCATTTCGCAACTACTCCTTTCAGGTGTTCGAACGCAACACGATTTACTTAAGACCGGTTATCATTGATCCGACGATGTCATAAACTCTCAGAATTTAAAAAAATTATTTAAATTCAGAGATTTTTTTTTTTTTTTTTTTTTTTTTTTTTTTTGTAAATTTTAACGAAGTTTCTCTAAAAATGGCAACTAAATTATTCCATTTTTGCGGATAAAAAAGAAGAAATAAAACGGATTAATATATTTTTTCTCATTAAAACCGAAAAAAAGAATTTATTTTCAATTTGAATAGATAGTGAAAAAAAAAAAAAAATCTTGATTACAGTAAAATTTTTGAAAAATAAAAACGTATTTTCACATATTCAAACTTCATGAATCAATTTATACCGGAGAACAAAAAGTCGTCTGTCAACATATTTTCATTTAGAAATAAAGATTTTTTTTCCAGGTATAAATTAAATCAAGGAGGCAAATTTAAGCTCCTTGCAGTTAGGTCTACAATTATTGCTCCCTATTCACAAGAATTGAATTTAATGAAAAAGAATATACTATTTCTATTATCTTTGAAGGATGCTATTACAACGTTTCACAAAGGCGTTAAAAGTAAAATAGTTTACCAGGTAAACTTGACATATGTTTTTACACAATTCGCCGATTTCCACGATTTTATTTGGCCCACCTTTTTTCATTGGTTGCAGTTTCCTTTTCGTGATTATTTGTCACAAATTTTCCCTTTTTTAAAACTTAGTTATGTCAAGGCCTGTATAACATAGAAATACGGTATTGTCTCCTATGGAATGTGATAAAGAGTTAGTTAATTATTTACGATTCTAATTATAAGGAATGAAATATTTTGCTTAATTAATACATTTATGCTTCTTTTAATGATACGTGAACGAAGTCACGGGTAACAGCTAGTATATATATATATATAATTATAATATCTATGAATTTCAAAAAACATATCAAGTTCTATTATCATTCTACTTAAATCTCCAAAGAGATAATTAATGATATTGTGTATACAGAATACCACATAGCTAATAATTAACATGTGCAAACATAATATTACCATAGCTTGTGCTTCAATGGTAATTGGCCAAATTTTACTCATACCTAAAGAATATTGAAAAAAGAAAAAAGAAATAGAGAGAAAGGGGAAAAAATATATAAATTGGAGTTGCAATTAAGTAAATACAAATGGATTAATAAATTAAATATGAACCATATACAATGGAAAATTGGACCACATGAGAATTAAATATGAATTGGATATGAAAAAACACATGCACATGTACTCATCAGCCTGGATGTACCCACATGTGTTTTAAATAATAATTCAGTGTTTCATAATTCTACTGGCATAATGCTAAGATCAGTAGAATCATCCAGGTACACTGAATTATTACCAGACAACAATTGGAAATATTAAAATTTGGAAATATTTAAATAGGAAATAAAAAACCATTAAGAATATACAATATATTTCACTCACATCGATTATCCCAAAAACTGTATTTAACACCTCACGAAATTACCACGAGATAACAGTTTTGAAATAATAAAATTGGAAATATGAACGCGTAAAGTGTAGATAAAATATTTTACTCACAATAATTATACAGAATCCTTAAAATGTCACAACTTCTGCATAATATTCACATCCACATGGCAATGCATCATACATGTTGACTAAGTCGAGTTGAGAGAAATGATTTGAAAGACAAGTTGAGAGCACACTTTTTTTAAAACACAACCCCATCGATGACACCCAAACACAAAATGATTCAAAAACACACAAAATAATTCTGTTTTTAATACACTTATAACAAAATTATATCCGTGAATATATATTACTCCATTCAATTTTAATTCCTGAAAGTAAAATTAATATACAATCAATAGCTCCCTCTATAGTTAAATTAAATATAATATTATCAATATTATCAACAACTACCTGAAAGGTAAAGTGTCGCCATCTATTGGTATTATAATAATTCCTAATTAATATTTAGTTAGATATCCACTTTATTAGTTACATACTCGCTTCATTAGATTTAATTATATAAATTAACTTTAAAAAACAATACTAACTTGTAGTTTTACTTTAAATTCAAATAAAATATAATACTACTATATGAATAAATCTACACAGAATTAATTCAACTTGCACAGCATTTCAGATATTCTTAACAAGAATATATTATGTAAAAGAGATATTATTTTAATTCAAATTGTTTTTGCTGCCAGCTGTGTTAATCCACTGATATTATAGACATATTATTAAATAATTAATGTTTTATTTTTACTACTACTTAAATATATATTAGACTTGTTATTAAATAATTAATGTTTAATTTATACTACATTGTAAATATATTTTATATTTCATAGATTAATTTAAATATCTAATTAAATAATTCATAAACAATTCAAAATATCTCAAAATTTATAAAATTGATAATTAATAGTATTACTACTGTTTTTCAATCAAATTAAAGCAATGCAGTAATTAAAATACTTGTTAAATTTAATTATTCATAGACAAAAATAAAAACTATATATATTTATATTTATATATATTGCAAATAGATATGTTTATGAGTTATAATCACCAATGTTATCCAGGGATAATTTAATTTGTTATTGTATAAGTTAATTTATAAATGTATGAAAACTGCACATCAATAACACCTTAAACAGAGGTGATCGGCAACGCACAATCACAACTATACAAAGTGTATATAATGTTCAATCAAATATTAAATTTCCTAATATGTTATAATTGTAATTATGTATGTTATAATTGTAATTTTCTATATAATATATATATATATATATATATATATATATATATATAATGCGAAAACCACATACCATACTTTCAATCCCAAATCTACTGAAACGGCAGAGAAAAACAAACAAATAACCATAAAAATTCGAACTAACAAAACTTTAAACAAAAACTACAAACAGAAAAAACACAACCAATGGAGACAGGCTGCAGGGCTAAAGACCTGCAGCCTGCAGGTTATACCGGCATTACACATGAAACTTCCCCCATGCCTGTCACAACCAAACTAACCGTAGGAAACATTAAACCAAGATGAAAAGAACGACTCAGCCGGACGCAGCTCCTTATAAAACCTACACTCACTTGGCGATATTTTTAATATATATATATATATATATGTTAATAGTCCGATAAGTAATCTGGAAAATTGAATTTGGCGAAAACTATGCTGCTTCAAAATAAAAAAATAGTGCTTTTAACAGAAAAATTCTATAGATTCTCAAACTTTTTAAAATAGGACTTTAAAATGCACCAGGTCTGAATGTTAGATGCAAGCTGCATCAAACTTGGTTCCCGTGTAAGTTGAATTAGTGAAATAATACGTTGCATCTAGATATACTCATATTAGACTTTTCATGCTCTCCTTTATTTTTGTAGTTTCTCAAGCCGTCCGGTAAGACAACTTGATTACATGGTACCAACAATATATTTCTGAACTATCTGTCTATTAGAACATACATTATTACTTTCTTCTATCTATAATAGAAGAAAGTATTGTAATCGAAATTTTTTTTCGACTTCCGGTTTTCGACGGCTTTATACGTTTTAGGGGTCAGAGATTCCGAAAAACACGTTTTTACAGAATGTCTGTCTGTCCGTCTGTCCGTCCGTCCGTCTGTCCGTCTGTCCGTCTGTGTGTCTTCATTGTATCATCGAAAAGTGTATGAAGTTATGCTTCAAATTGAACCTAATTTTTTTTCTATATATTTGGCTATGGCAAGCAGGTTCTATTAGAATTTGGGGATATTTCGACGAAAGAGGGCGCTGTGATCGATATTTTTGTTCCATTTTCACTATTGTACCATGTAAAAGTGTATGAAGTTATGCTTCAAATGGAACCTAATTTTTTTTCTATGTTTTTGGCTATGGCAAGCAGATTCTATCAGAATTTGGGGATATTTCGACGGAAGGGGGCGCTGTGATCGATATTTTTGTTCCATTTTCACTATTGTACCATCTTAATGTGTATGAAGTTATGCTTCAAATTGAACCTAATTTTTTTCTATGTTTTTGGTTATGGCAAGCATATTCTATCAGAATTTGGGGATATTTCGACGGAAGGGGGCGCTGTGATCGATATTTTTGTTCCATTTTCATTATTGTATCATCGAAAAGTGTATGAAGTTATGCAGATAATTGAACCGATTTTTTTTCTATGTTTTTGACCATAGCCTGCAGGTCCAGGTTGAATTCGGGGATATTTCGACGAAAGGCGGCGCTGCCATCGCGATTTTTGTTCGATTTTCACTATTGTATCATCGAAAAGTGTATGATGTTATGCAGATAATTGAACCAAAATTTTTTAATATGTTTTTGGCTGTAGCCAGCAGGTCCTACTAGAATGTGGGGATATTCCGCCGGAAGGGGGCGCTGTGATAGCCATTTAAAGATTTCAAATTCAAAAAGATGTATAAAAAAATTAGAAATCCTAAAAGTTTTTTCCGTTTAATGTTCGGCCTTGATCCGGAGAATTCGGAACAGTTTTTGCTTTGTCTCTATGTTAAAAAATGGCGGAGATATAGCGGTTTGAAATTTTAGGGTGGTTGACATCTTCAAACAAGACAGCAGAATTCATCCATAAACGGGTTTAATTTATGAGTTTTAGTTAACAGGGTTTCAGCAAATTTTCTTTCATTGTTGTAACCATTGTTCCTATTCTTAAATGCTTAACACTATATATTTATATTCGCCAACGTCAAATTCTCGCCAAGCTTGGCGGTAATTGACGAAATATCGCCAAATTTGCCGCAAATGGTTGCCTAGGTTGCCGCAAATGAAGCCAACTTGGCTATAGAAGACCAATTTGGCGATATTCTCATACAAATTCAATGTTGACGAGAACTGGGAATGAATCTTCTTTAATTGGGTTCCACTCATTTTAGCTTCGTGTTTTCCAGTAAAATTAGCTAAAATCGTAAAACCAAGGAATAGGGAGGCTATCTGTTCCGGTCGGTACAGGCCAAAGGAACTTTTCGTAGTTTAGTATACATCAGTTGATTGCATCCCGGTAACCCGATGATTCGCAAGCAGCTGACGTACAACAGAATGACGAAAAATATTGATTTTATTGGCGATGTGAGGACGAAATTAGAAGTATTAACATGATTGAGATAGAAGAAAGTTTTGGGATTGGCACATCCGGCTAGTTTTTAGACTTCTTTTCAATTTTCTTGAGTATTTTTCCGGTGCGGAAAACATATTTTTCTTAAAGTTAAAAATGTTTCTAAAAAATGCAATTAGGAGTGAGATTGATTTAACCCAGGGTACTTGCGCAGTGTGAGGAAGATGCTTACCTTATTAGATCTGTAGCCACTTCTTGACGAAAAGTAATCTCCAACTTATTTCATCGCCATATTTGGAAAAAATGTCAGCGAATAATGAGGTGTCGAATATTATTTGGATTTTTAGTGGCAAATAAAATATCGTACAAGCACTAGGTATGCACGAGTACTCCCGGGTTAAAAGAAAAACAAATGCCTTATGTAATTGATTACTTCTGCGATAAAAGAAATCGAACATTTCTATTCGTAGTTAGAGGTATTTAAATTCTCTAACACTGTTTAAATTTATTTATTTCGTTTTTACGATGAATCTATTTTAAAACTAATCGCTTACAATTGTTTTTTATTTTATCTCTTACAAGGAAAGGTCTCTAAACGCATACTCAGAATATTTGGAAAATACAATGGCTTTGTTTCACCATATGTAACTGACATAAAATCAGTGAATATCAATAGAAAATATGTAAAAAAACAAAACAAAAAAACATAAACTATACAGTTTATACCGATTTCGTGCAACTCGATATGCGGAAAAAGACTGGTGCTGGCCAAATGCACATGATTTAGTTTACAATGCCAGTGTTCGCACAAGTCTACCAAAAACTTTTAACAGTTTTCTTCGGTAAAATATTGCTAATTCTGCAAATAAGCGGGGTGATTACGAATTCTGTGTTTCGAAAATTAAATAGAAACTTTCTTATCATTAATAGTGGTGCCAGACTCCTTACAAAGTATAAGGAGTATGCGAACATTGAATGCTGAGTAGTTAAAATTTTAAAAAATTCAAAATTCAAAGTTTTTGTATAAGGTTTAATACTATAATACATGAAAGTTGCGTGCAATTAGGTTGTTTAATTTCATCAATATGAAAAGTTTTAATTTGTTTTATTTTGCAAGTTGAAATACAGTGACCTCTCACTTATACGCGATGTTCAGTAATTACTTTTTCATACCACTATTTAAAAAACAGTAAAATTCAATTTAGAAATTCTGCGATTTAATAATTCGAAAATTACCTTAAATAAAAACTGGTGCTGAAAATAATTTCCGTGTATCGCGTATAAGTGAGAGGTCACTGTACTTAATTTAACCTTTTTTTTTCAATCTGTAAAATGAAATCGTTATCTGGATTTAACAAAATATAATACTCCATAAATGCGATCGGTATATTGGAGAAACACGTGTACAGTATCGTATTTTATTTAAAGAATATACAGAAAAAATATGGGAATGACAAATATTACATAAGTGGAAACAGAATTTTAAACTACTTTGCCGAAATTTTAAAATGATATGTAATACTTTCTGGGTTCGTACACTTTTACACAATTTTTAATAGAATTTTTCGCCTTATTTAAATGCAGAAAAGTATTTCAAATCCGGCAATTAAACGAGGCGTCTAACATTTCTGCTATTTAAATATAAAATAGATTTTTTTAAATTGATAACAGCGTACGAATACTGTAATACGTGCATAATAAATATATAATTTTATTTATGTTTACCTCCTTCATTGAACTAATTTACTTCATTAGAAAACTATTATGAATTGCAAATGAAAAAGTAAAAAAGGTAAAAGGGTGTGTGTCACATCTCTTAATGGAGCACTGTTTCAATATCAATGTGTATACAGCAAAGTGTGTTGTTTGTATGTTTCCTTCTTTCATTATTTGTAACTTCTACTCATACTTTAGTTTAGCTACAGCGCCTAGAATACATAGTGTGGAAACCGGCTGCAAAATAGTACTAAAAAATTGTATCCAATAAATGTACAACGTTGCTGAAAATAGTAGGATGGGTTCGCAGCGCCATCTGCTAGCTCTTGACATTGTATTAGAATGTTTCGGCTGGTGGTAAGTATTTTAAATACTTAAATTATATCATTTTCTCCTCTGACTTAGTGATTTTTATAAGTTTTTTTTTAAATTATGAAAGCATGGCTAAAAAACGTGATACGCATTTTTTTTGTCTCTGGTTGCAACATTATCGTAGGCAGGGCATGATTACCGACGGGCACACTTACACCAGTAAAATTTAATAGAAATTTTCGTCTTATTAAAACGCCCTATTGATGCAAAATTACCACCATGAATAAAGGAACTATTTCAATTCTTTTTTACTGGCGGAAGTGTGCCCCGTTGGTAATCAGGCCCTGCCTACGATAATGTTGCAACCAGAGACAAAAAAAAATGCGTATCACGTTTTTTAGCCATGCTTTCATAATTTAAAAAAAAACTTATAAAAATCACTAAGTCAGAGGAGAAAATGATATAATTTAAGTATTTAAAATACTTACCACCAGCCGAAACATTCTAATACAATGTCAAGAGCTAGCAGATGGCGCTGCGAACCCATCCTACTATTTTCAGCAACGTTGTACATTTATTGGATACAATTTTTTAGTACTTTTTAAAGCATTACCAGTTTGGCTTTTTTTAAATTCCGAAATTTCGCATTCACACCAGAAATTTCCTATAATGTTTTTTCCTTACTTAATGGCAGCTATTTCGGGATTTCTTAAAGTAAAAATTCTTGTTTCAGAATTTCAGGTTTGAATTCGAAAATTTTGAATAAAAAACGGTAAAATCGTTTTCCACACTATGTATTCTAGGCGCTGTAGTTTAGCATTATCTTTAGTTTATGGGGCATGTGGGATTGACATTGTCAATTTTATATATTTTTGCAGCAAAAATATTTAAAACATTATTTTACAATAGAAAAAAGGAGTGGTTGTTTTAAAAGTTTTAGAGGTATAATTCTAATTGAAAAACTGCTTAAATGTTACTTTCATCGTCTTATACGTTCCATAAATCAAAATAGTTATTTTTGTAAAAGCTGCCAAATGAAATATTTTGTAAGGTCTGGGATTGTGTTTGCTTATTGCATTCATTATCTCGTACTACTTTCGCAAAACAAAAGTCTGCACATTTTGACAACATGTGTGAGTAAACTATCCTACAAAATTTATATTTGAAAAATAATGCCGCAAATAAAATATAAAAATAGTTGGTAGTGGTAGCCCTGTATTGTTTTAGCTTCAAACCCTCCCGTCTTTTTAGTAGAAGTGTTTTCAAATCGATGTATTCGAAATAACTGAACATTTTTAATGTCCAATAATAAAATTCTAAATAAAAATATCACACTTATTGAGACATAAAAGTTAAAATCACATAAAACACAATTAAAAATTCACGCAGACATTTTGGGCTATTTTTTAACCCCTCATCAGTGTAATAACATACGTTGACAAGACAATTTCAAAATATGTTTACAGTCAATGGTTTTACCAGTTAAAATCAAGAAAATTTTATAGAACCTACATTAGAGAAGGCTATATTAAGGTGAAACTATACCAGTGTTGCCTACCTACCTTGCCAGACCTACTTTTTTTAAATTCATTTTTCTCGATTGCCACCAGTTTCTTGAGAAAGTAAAAATCTCCTTATTTAATGATAGATTAAATAAAGAGAAAACAAATCGAACTGTACCATTTCAAAGAAATGGTACCAATCAAGCAATCTGAATTTTAAAAAAGTAGCCAGCCCATTGGCAACACTGAACTATACAAGATTTATTAATCGGCGAAATCTGCATACGAGTGAATCATCCTTCAAGAAACACTCTATGCTTAACGTTATTACAGCAGGATCCCATTACCCTGATACCTGTAAAATAAGAACTGCGCTCAATAAATATATCCAAAGAACAACTCCGATGTGCAAACTATTTACTCCGCTCAAGTATATAAAATAATTTAAAAATTTTAAACCAAAACTAGAAATCTATAGACAAAATGACATTTAGTTTCATATCAGCGAAAACGGACATATTTCTGATAAATATTTTAAATTTCAAGTTCGAAATTATAAAGCAATTGATTTTGTCTTTGAGAAAAATTTATTTCTGAGCATTCCATTCTTACAAGTTGCAAATTTCCAACTGGACGAAAAATGTCCGGGCAGGATTCGAACCTGGGATAGCTTGGCTGAAGCCGCCACGCTCTAGCACTGAGCTATCCCGGTCGAATCTGGAGGGCATAATTCATCCAGTGACCTTATTGATCAAACTGGATGAATTATGCCCTCCAGATTCGACCGGGATAGCTCAGTGGTAGAGCGTGGAGGCTTCAGCCAAGCGATCCCAGGTTCGAATCCTGGCCCGGACATTTTTCGTCCAGTTGGAAATTTACAACTTGTATGATTACTTTACCAATTTGAAATAATTGTGTTAAAAATAATCCAGTAAATTAATTTAGACTAAATTAATAAATCCAAATTTAAACATACCTATCCCAAGGTCATTAATTTCCAAAATTTTCGCTAAAAATCAATTTTTTTTTTTTAAATATTTTTAAGGTTTCATAAAATAATATTTTTGCAAATCGGTACATAGGTGTTAAACTAAGCTGATTTGTCTTATAAATTTGCGAATTAAACTACAATTTATTATTTTATAAATTATAATTTTACGAAGTTCATATTTTTTTCTTTAAATTTATAAAAAATAATTTATAACTTTTTGTTTACTTTTATAAAAATGAAGTTTATAATTTTATAAAGTTTATAATTTATTTAGTTAGTTTATAATTTTATAAATTAAACTAAATTAATTTAAACTAAATTATCAAGTCCAAATTTAAACTTACCTATCCTAAGGTCATTAATTTTAAAATGCTTCAGCCAAACGAACCCAGGTTCGAATCCTGGCCCGGACATTTTTCGTCCTGTTGGAAATTTGCAACTTGTATGATTACTTTACCAATTTGAAATAATTGTGTTAAAAAAATAATCCAGTGCATTCTATTCTTCACTAAATTCAATGTTTACTGCAACAGGAAGCACAGGCAAATGCTCAAGCAATGAATAAAATTTTGAAATGAAATTATTAAGACACTACTGTCGTCTTTTTGTGATTGTACAATAAATTTGTCTTTTCAGTGTTGCAGGATAGCAATATTGAATAAAGTCGTATTTCGAAGCACTCTGTGGATATGCCACTGATTCCGCCTATGTTGGTGATATGCAGTAGGTGACACAAAATTTGAATGCCAAGGTTCAAACACTTGCTTTCTAAATCTTGATTAATAGGATGCTTTTGAAACAAGGACACCTACAAAGTAAGGATTTGACAGAAGTTTTTTTTTATTACCATTTTTTAATAGTCTCGCTTTTATAGTTAAATGTTTTACTTCTGATGTCAACATCCCTTTTTCTGTCCACATACAAAAAATACAAAAATGAATGATGTATAATTCGAGAGGGTTTTGAACAGGCTTTTGATTTAGTACAGTCACATATCTTTAAAATACATTGTTTAGAAAATTCCAATTATTTAAAAAAATATATAAAAAACATATCAGAAAATAATCTCAAAGATTGCAGTTCGAAATACTCTCACAGGTCCACTTAGTTAATGAAAATAGTAAAATATGATAAAATGTAATAGTAATAGACGTTTTGTTATAAAAAATATCCTTAAAAAAATGAGGTATACTTTTCGTATCTCTTGAACAAATATTATAATGTGTTTTTGTGAAACACTTTATGTTTACTGTACACAGAGTAAATTACATTAGCGTCAAATTTCTATAGGCGGAGTAAAAATAAACACAAAATAAGAAATCACGGACTATGAAATGGCTAAATGTTATTTCGAACATCAAGAAGAAAAATAATTTCAAACAAAAAGCGTTAACATTTCTTTTTAAATACCGCTGAGAAATAAAATATTACTTATACATAATAATCACAATTTTTCAAAACTCATTAAACATTTTTTTTTGAAAAGTAAAAAGAAAATATTAATGCGTAAATATCAAAGATTGAGGCTTTCAAATTTTGCAGAGAGTATAATTTTCTAATTTATATTTCTTTCATTGTGAACATTTCCTCAACTGTTAGTAATGGGTTTATTTTAAATGCTAAAAAGTGTAAATTAACAACATAATCAGTGATGGAACAGTGGCGCAGCATTTGGTCGATTGTCACCACTAAATTTTAATAGTATTCTTCGGCTTAAAAAATTTCAAAAATCCAGTTCTTAAATAAGATGAAGAATACTATTTTAATTTAGCGGTGACAATAGACCAAACGCTGCGCCACTGTTCCATCACTGCATAATAAATGCATAGTAAAATATCTTTTATTACCGTAATTTCCGGCGTATAATCCGCAGCTCAAAGAGTCGTTTTTCGACCCAGAAATATTATTGTATAAAGTGTAACTTAAAAGATCGCTGTAAATATTTAACTACAATTATTGAATAAAATTTCTGGGTCGAAAAACGACTCTTTGAGCTGCGGATTATACGCCGGAAATTACGGTAGGTTGTTTGATATGTTTCGACTCATTCCGAGCCATTTTAAAAAACAAATGAGAATATTCCATAATTGCAAGGTCTTTTAAGTTATTATTTAAAATGCTATCATTTAATTTTCATGTACTTTTTAAAAAATTACGCAAGTTATCTTTTAATTTTACTTGGTTGTTTCTTTTCATATCTGTAACCATGGAGTAACTCGAGCCACAATTTCGGTAAGTTAAAAGATGCCGCATCGTTACACATTGTATTTTTGCGTGTTAGTAATCTCTATGGTTTCTCTTATTATGGATGGATAGTATAGACTGGAACGAAAAATTATTTTAATTTCATTGAAATTTATTTAGCTGTTTTTTTCTTGCTATAATCTTGCCAGGGCGGTGTTTTTTCTATTATATTTAATATCAGCTATATCCTCCTTTTTTCTGTAACTAAATTTCCTGCTGTTCATGCCAATATAGTAATTCTTAGATCCGTCTTCTTTAATAAAAGGTATTTCATATAGCTGATATTAACCATTTCCGGCACAGTGATCACACTCCGGGCACACCTAACTTTAATTCCAAACTTGCATTCCGCACCAAGAATATTTTAATAAAATTTTGCTTCTATAATGAAAGTTTAAAATAAAGATTTCTTATTTTTTAAAAAAGTCGTCTGTAAATTCCGGTGTCAATCAGTAATTTCGCATTTTTCGAACAGAATTTGTCTGTGCCGGAAAGAGTTAACACTTTGCCGTCCGCATGTCTCGTAAAAATACTTCTATTCGTAAAATGTTGAAATAATTGATTGACACAGGAATTTAGAAACTAATTTATTCGAAAATAAGTAAGATATTTTCTTAATGTACTTGGTAAAAGGGAATTTTTCATTCCAAAATTCTGGTGCGAATGTAGCATTTAAGAATTAAAATTAAGTTGCATTACATGCGACATCTATGTGGTGTCGCCGGACGGCAAAGTGTTAAGTATAATAGAAAAACCAAAGCCCTTGCTACATTCTATCAAGAAAAAACCATCCAAATAAATTTCAATGAGAGTAAAATAATTTTTCCCTCCAGTCTATACTATCCATCCATAATAAGAGAAACCATAGAGATACTAACACGCAAAAATACGATATGTAACGATGCGGCATCTTTTAACTTACTGAAATTTCGAGTTAATCCATGGTTATAGATATGAAAATAAACAAACAAGTAAAAATAAAAGATAACGTGCGTATTTTTTTTAAAAAGTACTCGAAAATTAAATGATAGCATTTTAAATAATAACTTCAAAGATCGTTCAATTATGAAATATTCTAATTTGATTTTGAAAATGACTCGGAGTGAGTCATAACATGTCAAACAACCTAATAAAAGATATTTTACTGTGTATTTTTTATGTTGTTAATTTGCACTCTCTTATATCTTCTGTTCTAAATATCGCATAAATTCATTTTGATATCCGACATAAAATACTGTGCGCTTTAAAATGAAATTTGATTGAATCGGTTGCTCAAACTACTGATTTTTAATGAATGTTTAAGTAATTTCCAAGCATGAATTTCTTTTAATCTGTCTGAAATATATATATATTTTTTTTTACATTCAATTTATCTTCTGTTATGGGCGCTGCTACCAAGGGTTGCTATCATGACTAAAGTGTCCTTCGAAATAAATGTGAATACCATTAAATATTTTAGTACTAGAATGCTACTGTCTGAAATAATTCCATACTAAAACAAAATGGGTGTATCGTGCAGCAGAAGGATTAGCATTCTAGGTTTAAATATAAACGCTATACCGCCAAATCACATAGGCTCAAATCCACCATTTGTGTATGGACCTGACTACGGAAGATTAACCCTAAGATACTGAACTTTGGAGCAGTGTTGCCAGTGGGCTACTTTTTTTTAATTCATTTTTCTCGATTGCCACCAGTTTCTTGAGAAAGTAAAAATCTCCTTATTTAATGATAGATTAAATAAAGATAAAAGAAACCGAATTGTACCATTTCAAAGAAATGGTACCAATCAAGCAATCTGAATTTTAAAAAAAGTAGCAACACTGCTTTGGAGCTAAACCAAATTCTGCACACAAAAATACTGATTTTCCTTTAATATTGAACATAAAATTTATGTCAAGCTCAGTTAGAATGGTTACAATACGTTGCATCAGAGGGAACTCGGATTTGCCTTTAGAGATTTTAATTTATTTTCGTCGTTTCCGAAGCTGTCATGTAAGACAGCTCCCTTACGAGAATACAGACATACTGAAATCGTTCGACAGCGTGCACAGATTAATTATTTATTTAATTTAAATTTCCTTGAGTACTTTTCCGGTTTTTGAAAATTATTTTTCGTAAAGTTAAATATGTTTGTAAAAAAGGGAACTAAGGATTGGCATTTTTTATCCAGAGAATACATTCGCAAGGCATGACATACCCAAGGTGAGTACAGTTTTTACATATGCCACCACTATTTTTCAAATAGTAATCTTCAACTTATTTTATAGAATTTTTAAAAAAATGTCTGCGAATCAATGAGGTGTCGATTATTATTTGGGTTTCTTGATGCCAAATTAAAAACTGTACACACTGGTGAGTGGTGCCGAGTAATAGAAATACAAATTTATTGTTGCATTATTTAACTGATTATGTCTCCGATGAAATATATCGATTGTTGCGTTTCGTAATTAGCGGTATTCAAATTCCCCCACTAGAGCCCACTTTATTTAAATTTACTTTTTTCGTTACTTCAGTGAGGATATTTTGAAACCTATCACTTACAAATTTGTTCGTTTTATCTCTGAGTTCTTTTTATTGACTATATGACATGTTTTCCCGTTTACGATCGATAACTGCCAATCTCTAGTCATTTAATTGATTTTATGACTACTCAGGAGTCAGAATTAGGCACGGGCCCGGTTGGACCTGTAGGGATTTTTTTCGCTCTGCCCGGTATAAAAGCTAAAAGTTCGGGCCGAACCCGGCTCAGTATAAAAGCTGAATTCTCTAAAAGTTCGGAACGGGCACAGCCTGAATTTCTATGAAATGATCGACGACTGAATTTCTACACAACATAGACATTTATGCGAATATGATTAAATATTGTCTTGTACGATGAGTTCTAACCAGAATAATAATAATAATAATAATAATAATAATAATAATAATAAATAAATAAATAAACTTTTTTTAGTTTTTTTCTTGTTTATGTTCTAAATTTCAAACAAAACGCCCTGGGCTTTCTGCTTGTGCCCATGTAAACAATAATATTTTTTTAATGAATCTCTATTTGTATGTATATATATGAATTATCATTAATAATCTTGCATAGTCTATATTCCATGGCTTAGACGCTTAAAAATCTGAAATCTGCTATACAGTAAAATTTCCTAAGACGGAATCTCTTAGGAGAGAAGAAAAATTGGTTACATATACATCGTCGATTGTAATACATATTCTTTTCGAACGGATAATTATATTCATCTTGCACGGATCAACACATATTCCAATTTAAGAAAGGAATTTCGTTATAGAGGGATTCCTTTTACAAGTTTTACTGTACTTAAATAGTTTGCCTAGATATATGTATATTCTTTAAAAATATTTGTAGAATAATGGCAATTTAAAATTTTTGCATTTTTTGAAAAAAAAATGTTAGGCAGGAACAAATTTTACTGATTTTTGAACGTGTCAGGACAGTGATTTTCATACGGGCTGTGTCAGGACTAGATTAGATAATCTAGGCCCGTGCAGACATATAAGATGAATCAGGTCCCTGTTCGACACAGAAATAAAAAGTCTGGCCCGGCACGAGTCTTCATAAAAAAGTACGAGACGTTCCCAGCACGGCACGACCCGGACAGATCCGAACCTTCAGAAAAAAATAACATCCTGGCCCGTTCCCATTCGCGTGACCTCTGAGCTTCAACATCCACAAGCTTTATTATTTTAAAAGAAATTAAAGGTTATTAAAATACATCTTGACCGAAATTTACCAGCAAAAACTAAAATTTCATTTTGTGTACGGATAATTTTATAGAATGTTATTTGTCTGATTTAATTGCAAAGTATATGTAATTAAATAAGACCACCATTTCACTTTAAAAATAGTGGTATACTCCTCATATTGGTGTTCCATAATTAAATAAAAACCAATGATTGAAGTATTGTACGTCAAATTGAAAAAACTGTTTCAAATGTCATTCTTCATTTTCATAGAAGCATAGCTGCCAACTTTTACGCTTTTTTCTAACCACTAAAAATTAATAGAATTATTTATCTTATTGAATCACATGATTTCGACGATTTAATAAGGTTAAATTTACTATAAAATTTTAGTGGTAGGAAAAAAGCGTAAAAGTTGGCAGCTATGTAAGAAGCCAATGAAATCAAACTAGTAGTTTTTGTTTTGTAAAAATTGCATAGTTTAAATATTTGCACGTTTCTTAGTCTTATGTTATATCTAGAATAATAATCTTTGTGCTATGTCTAATGAATAACAACTGCTATGATCTGCTTCGATGGCGCACAGATGTAAACTATAATTAAGGCAAGTCTTTAACCCTCTATAGCTCATATGATAGAAATTAAAAATTAATTTCAGAGATTCCACAGAGAAATTTTCGCACTATGAAAACAGAAAATGTCTGTTTTTTAAAAAATGCAAAAAATACCATTCGGAATTTTGGATATGAATATGGAAGGTTTGAATTTAAAACAAGTAACCACAATATTAGTAACACTAATGGGATCATAAAAGTTATCATGGGCATTAGATGTATAGGGTTTTCAACTAACAGACATTTTGTTCTATTTTTTTTTCGTCATATTTCCATAATGGGTTGCATCTCCTATGTATAGACTGTCGTGCCAAGTAGTTTTTTAAAGTAAAACTAAAATAAATATGAATGTAATGACAAAAAAAGATGATGTAACTTATATATAAAGTTCATGTTATTCAATATTTATATGAACTAATAATAAAAATACCTATACCTTAAAATACTTATACCGAGTCTCCTATCATGCTAATTGTTTGGTTCCGAATTTGAAAGTGTTATCAGAAATAAAGTGCAACCAAAATCTAAATCGGTGCAAAGATATTACATTACATATCACCCTTAGATATCCTACGAAAAAGTTTAAAATTTTTGAAGGTGGAAACGAAAACTTTTTAAAGAACCCCTCATTGGCTTAGACACCGCTTTCTGAATACTAGGCTTACCCGCAGGACAAAGATGGAGGCTGTGATAGACAGATACTTTTCTGCGTTTTTATGGTCCCTTAAATGTAGATACCAGTATTTTGTCATCGCGTAGGACTGTTATTCAGTGAACGGTGGCTTAGCTTTATCCCACGCATGTCCTGGCATGACTAGTGTCGAGATTGGATGATAATAATAATAATAATAATAATAATAATAATAATAATAATAATAATAATAATAATAATAATAATAATAATAATAATAATTATATTGTTATTATTATAGTTGCAAAATATTAGAATATATTTACATTTTATCATATTATTTTCAGAATTACTATCAATATATATATTTATATTTATAACATGTAATTGTTGTATCATTATTTTACATTTTGTTATGTTTTTTACCATTGGTTCAACGGGG
Source organism: Maratus michaelseni (assembly GCA_963931845.1). NCBI lineage: Eukaryota > Metazoa > Arthropoda > Arachnida > Araneae > Salticidae > Maratus > Maratus michaelseni. Next base: position 281,859,243 of record OZ007595.1, read on the forward strand.
CGATATCAGTAGCCATATCAGTGGCGATATCATTCTAGAGTTACATAAAAATATTCATTTCTTAAATCACATTTGCTCAAATACACCATTTAGCCATGATTCTGATTACGGAAGATTAACCATAAGATACCAAACTTTGGCGCTAAACCAAAATCTGACAAAAAAAAAGATTTATTTTCATTTGATATTGAAGATTAAAATAATCTCAAACTCAGTCGAATTACACATTACATCAGAATATGCTCGTATTTATCTTTTCATCCTCATTTTATTTTAGTAATTTCTCAATCCACCATGGGAGACAGATTGATTCCTTGAAGCATAAAACAATACAACACCGTTAACGCTTTTCAAAAATTGTTAATTTATTTATTCTACTTTGCTTGAATGTTTTTTCCGATGCCCAAGTAATATTTTTCTTAATGTTAAAAATGTATCAGAAAAATGTAATTAATGATCGACATTTTTTAACTTGAGAGTAATAGCACAGGGTATGACATACTCAGACTCCGTATAGTTATTTCACATGTCACAACTGTTCTAAAAATATCTTTAACTTATCACAAAATTCGAAAAAAAGTCTGTGAATAATAACATATCGATTATTAATTGAATTTCTTAGGCACAATATAAAAACCGTACATACCTTTGTATGCATGAATATTCCTGGGTTAATAGAAATACAAAATTTCGCCTTATGTAATTGATTACACTGTTAAAAATTTGCAGCAAACTGTCCAGTCATTTGACCGTTTTTCTAGAAAACGGCTACATAACCGTAATTTAACTATATTCTTACCACAAAATGAGCAATAATACGGTCAGAATGTAGTTAAATTACGGTTATATAACCGTTTTCTACAAAAACGGTCAAATGACTGGACAGTTTGCTGCAAATTTTTAACAGTGTACTTGTGAGATTTAAAAAAAAAATCGAATATTGCATTTCGTAATTAGTGGTATTCAAATTATCCGACTGCAAGGCTAATAAAGATATTTTTAAATCAATCACATATAAAAATGTTTGTTTTATCTCTTAGAGCATTTTATTGACAACATACCATAATGATGAAGCTTTCCATTTACGATCGCTAACTGTAATTCTCCAGTTACTTCATTTATTTTATGATAACTTAGAATTCACAAACGTTATTATATTTGAAACATGAAAGATTATTAACCAGTTTGACCCAGTGTTGACGGAAAAATAAACTTTAAATTTAATACCACCAGTGGTGGCTCGTGACCGTCTGTTTTGGGGTTGGGGGTGGGGGAGGGAGGCACTAAATCCATGCCATTTATTTTCACACCAATATTTAAAAAATATTCCATGTATAACAGCAGAATTTTCTGCTAATAAATAAAATAGTATATATATTTTAATAATACTGGTAAGAGAAGAATAAATTTGTTAGCCATGCATTTAGTGCCCCAAATAATTCCTGTCACGAGACGCCTCTGAATACCACTAATTTCGTATAAACTATTCACCTGATTTAATCAAAAAAAAATTCTGTAATTAAATACCGCGACTATGTCTTTTTGAAAAGAGTGGTATTCAAAACAAAACTTTTGTATTATCCTGGCAATCATTGGCAATCATAAAAACCGTTGTTTGCAGGGGTGTACATCAAATTCAAAAACTGTTTAAAATGTTATTCTTTATCTTCCTGGATGACACTTAAATCAAATCAGTTATTTTTGTAATGATGCAAAATTTTAATATTTCTACGGTTCGGGGTATTATCTCATATTCAGAAAAACACTCTTTGTGCTCTACCAATTGTCAAATACTGTGATCTGCTTCGCCCGCGTGTAGATGTAAACTGAAAATAAGACATCTTTGAAGTCCATGATATCGTCGCAACCATGTCAAACTATGGAATGTAACAAAATGCATTATGCATTACTTTTGAAAATGGGCCGATTGGCACCACTAACTTTTATTAGAATTCATCGCCTAATAAGAATACTAATAAAATTTCTGGCCTTTTTGATTATTTAGAAATATCGAATTTCCGCCGGAAATTTTGAGAGAAAAATTTGTACTTTAAGTTTTCAATAAATGTCTGTCATTAAATAAGGCAAATATTTCTGTTTAAAATTTCTGGTATGAAGTCGGAGTTTCTAAATGAAAGACGATGCCAAATTGGCAAGCCTGGTGAAGAATACTATTAAAATTTAGTGGTGACAATTGGCCCATTTCTAAAAGTAATCAAAAATGCATTTTTACACATTTGACATGGTAGCGACGATATGACACATATACAATTCCAAATTCATTTCTGAGATTCCAAATAGTAATTTCGCTTTATGCAATCAGAAAATGTCTGTTATTAAAAAAAGCAAAAAATACCATTTTGAATTTTGAATATGAATGCAGAATGTTTCAAATGAATATAATCCGCATATTATTAACACCGATGGGAGTATAAATGCTATCATGGGGATTAGAATAATCATGTTTTGAACAGACAATTTTTTTCTATTTTTTCGTCCTTTTTTCCCTCATGGGTTGCATCTCCGATCTACAGAGTGACGTATCAAATGTATCTTTTAAAGTAAAACTGAAAAACATGAATGTAACGACAATGAAAGATGATGTAACTCAAATACAAAGCGCAATTTATTCAAAATTTTAATATTGTGCTCATTGATTAGTAAAAGTCCCTAATCATCTAATACTTGATAAAAATACTAACATGTTAAAATACCTATACTTAAGTTCCTATCAGGGTTCTATCTTATGATGTTTGATATAAATAATTACTGAAGAAATATTAGGCTACCATAGTTTGACTGGTCAAGGAATTTTTTTTTCGATATAAAGCGATGATCCAAATTCCAATGATTATAAACCCACTTTATACAGGGTTCGTACGCATTTACCACAATTTTTTAATAGAACTTTTCACTTTATTGAAATGCAGAAAAATATAAAAAAATCTGCATTTATACGAGTCGCCTACAATATCTGCTATTTAAATATTAAATAGAAAAATTCGATTAAAAATTGTGGTAAAAGCGCACGAACCCTCTCAATTGTCGTCAAAACACATCGGAAAATCGTCGCGGATATACTTTCAATCATGAATAGCCAAGGTGAAATTTGTCAATGGTATATTTTACTTGTGATAAGATTAAACGCAATCTCATCGGGTAATATGATATTTTAAATCTTATATCCAGGGATGAGATTTCCCCGACTTTTTGCATAGCAGCAGTGTTGCCAGTGGGCTACTTTTTTAAAATTCAGATTGCTTGATTGGTACCATTTCTTTGAAATGGTACAATTCGGTTTGTTTTCTCTTTATTTAATCTATCATTAAATAAGGAGATTTTTACTTTCTCAAGAAACTGGTGGCAATCGAGAAAAATGAATTAAAAAAGGTAGCCCACTGGCAACACTGCATAGCAGTATAATCTTAGAGAAATTGTTTTTTTTTTAATAAATAGATGGATACTTCAACAACATTTTCTCTAAGATTTTACTGGTATGCAAAAAGTCGGAGAAATCTCCTCCCTGCATATCATGGTGAAATATTTCTCATCAGATACAGCAAGCCAGAAACTGCTCTAATAGTCATGGAAACAGCAAACACATTTTTGCTGATATTTATAGCTTTGATGATACTGGTAATATACAAATAGGTATATTACCGATAACAGATGGTACAAATAAAGAAACCGCCAGTCAGGTGGAGCACTAACGTGCTATGTTTCTACAGAAGTTTCTCACAACCTACTGGCAATAAAAAATGAATGACAAAACAATTACAGATGACTGCTCCAGAGTCGGGTTAACACCTTCGGGACCGGTGGCTTTTACAGAAATTTTATTTGGTTGGCACCACTTTTTTAAAAAAAAGCTATCTTTACTTAAACTATCACAAAAATGCTCTAATTAGAGAAAGCAAATTTTACTTTTAGTTTTTACTGGTGCCTGAAACAAATTATGTATGCTCGTTGGAGGGTGCATATATGCACCCATGGTCCCGAATGGGTTAATATTCGTAATTTCGCCTTGCAGTGGGCTATACATTGTTGCTATCATTATACATCCCACTGGTTTCCATCTACCTATTACGGCTTAAGTGCACCAACTCAACAGCAGTTTAGTTATATGAACCAAATAATATAGCCTACGTACCAAAAGGTCGGCGCTAAAATTGGTTCCAAAAATTCGATGCTACTTCACAGACGATAAAAGAAATCCGAATGTAGATGCTTGGTGAGTTGCTGCAGTTGCACTTTCGAAAATCAGGGTTAGTGCTCTTTTACCGCAATTTTTAATAGAATTTTTCTCCTTAACCCTTTGAGGGGCGGTGGTATATATTATATACCACCTAATTTTAGTCCGATTCGCACCAGAATTTTTGAACTTGGACGTGTCAAAGTGGAAAAATTTATTTTTCTTATTTTGAACTAAATTTTTTCGTAAATACCCGTGTGAGTTCGACGTTACAGGAACAAAATTGCTTGCCCCTGAAAGGGTTAATTAAATGCAGAAAACTATTACAAATCCTACAATTGATAGTGGCGTCTACAACTTCTGCTATTTAAATATTAAATAGAAATTTTCTAATCAGGAAAAGTGGTGCAAGACTACTTGGAAATTCACAGGGATATACGCATCTTGATAAGGCGAAATATCCTATTAAAAATTGTGGTAACACCGAGTCCCTGTGGTGTATGAGTCCTGAAAACATATTATTTTCTATTCGGTTCAAAATAAAAATGGTTACTTCCAATTATGTGATGAGTTATTTTGTCCTAAAACTAATAGCTTTTTCTGCCTGCCAAGTGTTTCATATCTTGAGTACACTATTTTCGAACAGACTAATTTCCTTTTTTTATCCAAAAAATTTAGAATATAACAAAGTTAATTAATTTAATACTAATGGTACACAAAATAGCGGAGATTTGGAAGGTAGTCTTTCTTCCTGTTATTGTTATTGATAAAAATAGCTAATATGTACTTAATGAAAAATAAACATTTTCTTATATTCTATTAAACAAAAAAAATCGCTTTAATAATGGTATTTCTGACATAAAAGCGGTGGATAAAAATAAGACTGCTTCAAATAAATGAAGTCCAAATATAAATAAAAATAAAAAATCCAAATATAATCCAAAATAAATAAGTTATATAAAATATAAATAAATTATAAAATATAATATAGTTTTATATAATAATAAGTTATATAAAATATAAATAAGTTATATAAATATAAATAAGTTATGTTTAATTAACAATTGTGTTCCTGTAACGTCGAATTCACACCGGTATTTACGAAAAAATTTAGTTCAAAATAAGGAAATGCAAGTTTTCAACTTTTTCCCGTCAAAACTAAAAAAGTAAATTCTATTAAAAGTTTCTGGTCTGAATCGGATTAAAATTAGGTTATATATAATATATACCACCACCCCTCAAAGGGTTAAAGACAAATTCTAGTAGAAAAAAAGGTTTTTTGAGCCGCGGCTTATTCACCGTTCATTACGGTATAGCTAAAAACAATTAAAATTTAGAAGTATATTTTTGTAAAGTGTTATAATAAAACACATTGTTTTAAATATTTGGTAAATCTGTACAGTTAAAATTATTTACTTTTGTTGACTACGAGGTGGAAAATTAAAAAAAAATTAATATCGCGCTTTACTGAAATATTTTCATGCTGTCGAAAGAAATTTAATAATATTCAATTACCGTTACAAAAGGATCGTATACATATCGTATACAAAAGGATTGAATTAATACAGCACAAAAAAGCATATAGAGAATTATGCATGAAAAGAAAGAATTGTTTCGCTCATGAAATATCCTCTTTTTTTAACATTATTTCATGATTAATTCTTGATTATGATAGTTTTCTGAAACATTTTACTAAAACTTTCACAGTTATAAAGAAAATAACAATTTAAAAAATATAACAATCTTTAGAGCAATATCCTTTCAACTTCAATAAAGATAATTTAATATCTAGAATCTACATATTTATTTGTTTTTTAATCAAAGCAAAATTTAATGCAATTTTGATGACGAAGATATTTGAATTCGTAATGAGGAACTTTATCAGCTCTGCGATCAATAGATCATTATCGCTTCAATTTTCAAAATTTCTTTTATTAGAGGCTGTACATATATAACGTTATCAAATTTTTGGTAATTTTGGACCCCCTTCCCACTTTTACGATATCGCGCGTTATCATTCCTCGAACCCCCCTCCTCCTTAATGATAACGTTAGCAATGTCTGATTTTTTTTCTTATTTTTTACAATTATTTTCATACGTTTGTAGAGATATACAGATAATGGTTATATATTTATTATTCACGTACGTCACTGATTCAAATGAAGAGAGACAGTCAATAAAATATCACTATTATGCATGAAATAACTTTATAAAAAATAGCACCTAAAACATATAGTTACTATTTGAAAGTATTTAATAGTAGCCTTTTGTTACACAATGCATTCAACAGTAATATTGTTTTCTTGCATTTGCTGCTTAAGGGGAACAAGGAAAGCAGAACTTCTTATCAACAAAACAAGTAGACAACAATTTTTGTCTTTTCTTTACTAGTAAACACAAGTATCATTTCAATCAAATGTACTTCGCACCTGCTTTCTCCAACAGCGGATTAAATGCTCATATGGCTGAACAATAGGAAAGCCGAACGTTGGGGTATTCCATATTTTGGAATGAAATATCTTTATAATCCTTTATTGGCTTTAATAACTTTGTATTTAAAGGACAACAGACTAACAAAATATATAAAAAACAATTTTGATGTATGAGGAAAACCTACAGAAAGAATAGAAATATTTTTTTTTAAAATGATAACGATATCAAAAGACAAACCCGTTCCCGCTACAGATCCTGCTCCGCCCCTCCGGGTGGTCTCGAATTGGCCAATTGAGTTGGGAAGATGACCGGGAACCGCATTGCGCTCAGTAACGTCGACGCGACGGGGGCCGGTGGCTGACGAATCCCCACCTCATCGTGGTGAGCGAGTGGTAAAGCGGTGTCCGATTAGCCGACTCCACTGAGGGCTGGGTATAGACCGACCCACATTCCTCAGGTTGTCCCCCCCCCTTTGGGCCGGTTCTCGGCTGCAGGGGGTTTGCAGCCTTGGTTTGTCCTTTGAGATCCTATGTGCAGAGCGTCGACTCCGCGGGGTCTTGGGGCAAGCCGGGTGGTAAAATGTGCCGCGTAGGCTGAACCCTCACACCTTGGTGATTGACTGTGTGTTGCCGCCAGGGATGGTGATGTGAGGGAAAAGGCTAGCTAACGGGGATAGGACAGTCATCACACTTGTCTAAGGCAAGATGAAGGGGAGGTCTAACTTTGTACGACAAGGACCGCTCGGGTTCTATTGTGACGCCTGTCGTTGGGAGTGGCGGAATGCAGCAATCCACTGCAACGTGCAGGCGGTAGAACGTAGATGTGACGGAGAGGTATGGAGGTGCCTTTCCCGAACGTCCCTTGCGAGTCCCTCTGTAGTTGAAGTAGTTGTGAGCCGCCTTCAGGTTCGTTCAGGAAAGGGATTGCCCGTTTGTACCAAGAGCGATTCGAGTCACGGAGGGCCCTCAGGTCCGATCAGTGGCTCTCTGGGAGGGGTTCGAAACTTTCTCGGAACTGTTCGACTGAGAGGAATCGGACCGGAGGCTCGTCTGAAGACGGCGTCCAAACCTTCTTTCAAACCTTGGGCCGAAACCAGTCCAGCGCGTCTTTGCGTAGTCAGAGTTTTCTGTGCCTGACAATGTTGGGGCTAGCAGACTTCCTCTAACAATAACTTCCATTTATTAACCTCGATCCGGTCCGCTTCTTTAGCGTGCTTGAGGAGAGTTTCCACGTCCCTCAGAGTCCGGTACTGGTCCTTCGTTCTTCTGTTAAAGTGTGTATATATGTGCGGGATCTCGTCGAATGGGGTCACTTGACTACGTCCTAGTTTCGCCTAGGGTGTTCTGTCTCGCGGAAATATATTCGGCGGGTGGCAAACAAGCCAGACCTGTCTATGCGCTTGGGACCAAGTTACTTCCAGGTCCCGGGTTGGCGAAAAGCACCTCCTGCTCTTTTTAGTGATATGATATGTGCGTGAACCGTTGAATGGAGAAATCCATTTGACGGGGATGGCCTTAGCCAAGGCGTGTCTATGCGCCTGGGACCAAGTTACTTCGAGGTCCCGGGTTGGCGACAAGCACCTCCTGCTCGCCACATCAAATGCTCGCAACACACTCTTCCTCCTTCCTTAGGATTTGGTATTCGGAAGATGTGACACAGTAATGGGTCGTGGGAGTGTTCAGCGTTGGCTTAGGACCCGGTTTCGCTTATGGGATTCCGGCTACGAGGCTGTTGTTCACTCTTACGTTCCACCCAAGTGTGTTGCGGTGATGTCCTCTACTTTGGGCTCCACCGTATCACAGCGACCCTTGTCGTCAATTCATTTGGGAAAGGGGATGAAGTGCAGGTAGGCTCACGCCCCCGCTTCTTCCCCTGGCCGAAGAGCACCACCTTGGAGGTGTCCGAGTAAACCGGCTCCTTCTTGGTCGTGAACTAGTATAGATTCACTAGAATCTGGAATCGGCGGTGACGTACGGCTACCGAAGGCAGCCTACTTCTTATTACCGCTAAAGATAACTTACGATATCAAGTGCCACGCCCCTCCCCCTTAAAGTGATAATGTTATGTATGCACCGCCCCTTAGTTGTGTGCGTACAGTTCAATCACAATTTTAATTTAATTTCCCGCAGTATTATATCACAGAAAAATATTACAAATTCTGCTTCTAAGGCGGTTACAAATTCTGCGATTTGAAAATTAAATAGAAAAAAACTAATCTGAAATAGCGGTGACATGCTTTGAAATTCCAAGCATTTTATGCACTGTGGGTAATTTGTTTTGTTCAACTGACATTTACAATTCCAAAAAAAAATATTTCCATCTTTATGGCTATACGTTGGGATGAATTTTATAAACCGAACCCTAATTTTATAAACCAAAAATTAACCTTAAGCTTCACTTAACAAATGCATTTTTTATACAAACACTGCTCATTTTTCAGTTTCCCAATATTTATATATCGTTGATACCACGTCAAACTATCTAATGTGCAAAAATGCATTTTTCATTAATTTTAAAATTGTGCTGATTGTCACCACTAAATTTTAACAGTTTTCTTCACTAGCGTTGCCAGTTTGGTCTATTTTTTTATACAGAAATTCCGAGTACTTACCAGAAATCTGAAATAGAAATTTTTACTTTATTTAATGAGAGTCATTTTGTAATTAGTTAAAGTAAAAACAAAATTTTCAAAATTTCCGGTATGAATTCGGCATTTCTCAATAAAAATGAGATGTATTAATATTCTTACTAGGCGAATAATTCTAATAAAATTTGGTGGTGCCAATCGGACAATTTTTAATAGTAATGAAAAATGCATTTTTTCACATTCGATAGTTTGACATGGTAGCGTCAATGTCTAATAATTAGAAAAAAACAATTTTATCAATATTTCGCTCTTAAATGTTTTAATCTTTGCAGAAAACTACTTTTTTTTAAATAGAAACACTGCTCTGTTTTTATTTTCTCAATGTTTATTTATGTACCGTAATTTCTGGTATATAAACCCGCTGCTCAAATAATTCTTTTTCGAATCGGAAATGTTATTTACTAAATAAAGTCAAATAAGAAACAAGTAGAAACGAATTACATTTTATAAAATAAAATATTTCTGGTTTGAAAGCGATTTATTTGTGCTGCTAGTTATATATCAGAATTACGGTATGTCTAAGAATTAGAAAAAAAGTTTTATTAATGTTTCACTTTTTAAAGTTTTAGTGTTTGGGGAAAAATTTTTTCTATCAAAAGGAAAACGTTTAAGTAAAAACTTGCAAGTTTAGTTTGCGGTAATTGTTATAACTACAACTTTTCCATGTAAAATATATCCTTATATAACGTTCAGATTCAGACTTTCAATTTGACATATTTATCTGTCAAACGAAATAAAAGTTATTATTTGTGATGAAAATTGTTTGCTTTGTTTTTCTGTAATCAATTGAAACTAGGAATTTTGTAAAAAAAAAAAAAAAAAAAAAAAAAAATTAAGTGACACATATTAACAGACTTAAAGAGCAGTGTAATATTTTATATTTTATTTTCTAAATGCTTCAATGACACTTAAATTTTGGAATGAGCAATGTACCAGAAATTACGAAAAATTTATTTGTTAATTTATTTTAATCCCCATTGCGCTAAATAGTGGCAAAATGCTTTATTTAACGCAGAAACGAAAGATCGAAATCGCCAAATTCGAGAGATGAATTATTATTATTTTTTCTTTTTTTAATAAAAGTAATTGTGTATACTAAAAATAGAAAGAATACACGGACATTTAAAAAATAAATTAATATAGATCAATTTTTAAAAACTTCCTATTTAGAAGTTCAAAACACCGCTATAACCAGAATAACTGTAGGAAATCTTTTTTCTTTCAATATTTAGACACCTTTAAATATTATTATTATTTTTTAATTTTACTGGTTATAGTATCAGTTTAGTATTATACACCTCTTTTGTTTTACTATTCTACTCACACTGTGATATGTCACACGAAGAAGCTTTTACATATGGAACTGCTTAACCCATTCCGGACCGAATTATTTTTCTCAATAAAATACAAATATTGCTATTCATACCAATTTTATATTATAACAACCTAAGAGTGACTTCATTATGGTGTTTCTAACATGAAATAAAGTGAATATTTATAATTTAAAAAAATGTTGTTACCTTAAACCTGGCGTAAGAAACATAATGGTGCGAAAACGCAAAGTCAGCCTTTAATGGGTTAAGGCAACTCCACCTAGATAAGAAAGCCTTGACACGCGTCACGAAAACGTCATACCAAGCAGTGTTGCCAGTAGGCTACTTTTTTAATATTAAGATTGCTTGATTCCCACCAGATTTTTGAAGTAGAAATATTCGTCTTATTTGATGGCATATTAAATAATGTGAGAATAAGGCCAATTATACTACTATAAAAAAGTGGTGGGAATCAAGCAATCTGAAATTTAAAAAAGTAGCCTACTGGCAACACTGATACCAAGAAGGCAAAACAAAGAAAAAAATTCGAAGAACTTGCATGTTTCAATTTCATTGGCTCATAGAATACGGCTTATACTCATTCGAAATTCGAGTACACATCGAATTTCGAAAAAAATGTTCTTTGGTTCCGAAATTGAAGATTTCCTCAGAAATCTACACTTTATCTAATGTATTTTTTAAACATTTATTTGTACTGCTACACGGAGAAAATCAGTATTACATAAATTAGTTACATATTTCAAAAGACTAAGTTAAAAGAAAACAAATAAATAAAGCAGGGTATAGGCATTTAAAAATACAGTGATCTCTCACTTATACGCGATGTTCAGTAATTACTTTTCCATACCACTATTTTAAAACAGTAAAATTCGATTTATAATTTTTTGCGATTTAAGGAGCCGAAAATTACCTTATAAAAAAACTGGTGCGGAAAATGATTTCCGTGTATCGCGTATAAAAGAGAGATCACTGTATTTTCGAACGTCGAAAAAGAAGATTTTTTCAATCACAAAATTATTAACTTTTTCTTTTTAAATTCCATCGAGAAATAAAATATTACGTATACGATAATGATAATTTTTTTTTCATAATCTTTCAAAATAAATTTGGAAAAATCGAAAAAAAAAATTATATAATGATAACAAGAGACATTAAAATATATTATCTACAAAGTACTTTTTCTTTCAGAAACATTAGTTCAGCCGTCGCCAGAAATTTGTTGTCCAAATTAGAAATGTATCCTTAAAATAGTTCGGCAGTCCAATGTCATAACGACGATTGCTACGATAGAGGTCTGCACGAACCGAAATTTCCCGAACTTCGCCTGTTTATATTATAGGAGTTCGTGGCCCGGCCGGGCCCGGTCCGAGTCAATTTGTATAACGAAATCCGATTTTACTTAAGATAGAAATTAAGATTATTTAAAAAAATACTGCTTACATATTTATGCATTCAAATATAGCCAATTGTATCCAAATATAGCCAATTTCATTCAAATATAGACCCACTAAAAATTTTAATGTAGTTTCGAATAAAGGAAAAAAAATAAAAACATCATAAGTTTTGTAGCTGTATTCTTTTAAAGTAGATATTTAAAAATATTTCTTCGCCATTTATTAAAGTAAATTTCCAATAATTCTGTTAACGAAAGTTCACAAAATCTTTGGAAATATATTTAAGGATAATAGTAATATGAAAAGACACATCTATGCTACTATTGTTCTTCAAAATCAATACTAATGCCTGATGTTTGGTATACTAAAATAAAATTTAAACAAAAGCGCTTTTCATTTTTTTCTTTACAAAAAAAATTACTTTCCCGGCACGTCCTGGAGAAAATTACGTACTAGTTGGGATACCCAGGCTCAGACTTCATGCAACTGTCTGACGCAAATCTCTATGCTGGACATGTTAAATTTCTGTATTGATGTTGTTAAACTAGTATCTCTTGAGTAGCTCAATTATTGCTTGTTCTCAACCCAGCAAGTGCATTTAAAGGTTTCATATTTTGTTCAACATTAGGTAGGTTCAACATTATTTTGTATACTTTAGCAAATTTTAAATATACAGGGTGTTTTTTTTAAACTGACACTTTTCAGAGCCGTCTGTAGCTCGTTCTAATAACTGGATTGACACAAAATTTTGTGAATGGACTAAGAAAACCATGGGAAAAAAGATTCCAACAACAACAAAAAAATTAGTTCCAATCACCACCGATAGGGGGAAATGTGGCGCTGTTGTCATCTATGCAACTGGGAATTAGCATAAAATACGGGCAAAAAATGAAAATGCAAATTTTTACTTACGCAAGCGACAGTAGCGCCAATAGTTTAAGTTATAAATGCATGCGAAAAACACCGAGAACAATTTCAGCTCAGGTTGAAAATGAATCTCACGTTACCGCAGCGCGTGTTACTTGTGAAGTTCTTATATTGTAACCAGTAGAAAGCACCAGCCGCTCTTCGTTTACTTAGAACACGCCATAAACTGCGCAAAGGACCTTTATCCGTTAATGTATTGAAAGCAATGATTCTGAAATTCGAAGAAACAGGCTCGCTAGCAGTTCGGTCAGGCAGAGGACATAAACCGGTGGCAGAAAAGTGATAATGAATGTTTCAACTGCGATCAACGAAAGGGAAAGTGTAAATGATGAATAAAACGTGGCATTTTATCCAAATTATTAATTTTGTCTGTTTCTGATGGATTTTTTTCAATGTACAGCGCCACATTTCCCCCTATCGGCGGTGATTGGAACTAATTTTTTTTTGTTGGAATCTTTTTTCCCATGGTTTTCTTAGTCCATTCACAAAATTTTGTGTCAATCCAGTTATTAGAACGAGCTACAGACGGCTCTGAATAGTGTCAGTTAAAAAAAAAACACCCTGTATATATAACAAGGTTCGTACGGATCAGGGAATTTTCCAGGAGTCTGACCAGCATTTTTTTAGAGAGAAAAAAATCTGGGTTAAACACGAGAAACTTCGCCTAATTTCAACAAGAGATTTTCTGTAAGAAAATACTGGTACCGAAGAATTTTCTGGTCTCAAAATTCCAGGAGGCGTACGAACCCTGCATAAGGATAAAAATACAACAGTTGTCAATTTTCTTTTAGGATGTGCACAGTAAGATTAAAATACATCTTTGCTCACTCACCGCCTCCCGCCAAATCACTTTTTATAAATGCGCCATTGGGCTATGCATCGGATGACGGTATATTACCATAAGATCATATTAATCATAAGGTATGTCAAGTACCAAGTAAGGTATGTCAAAATGTAAGTGTATACTTTGGACACAAATCGACAGCTGTTATTCGAAAAGACTGATTTTCATTGAATATTCAACGTATAATTAACACTTTGCCACCCGGCGACACCAAAGTAAAGTAACTTAATTTTAATCCTTAAATGATACATTGGCACAAGAATTTTGGAATGAAAATTCCCTTTTATCAAGCACAGGAAGAAAAGATTTTACATATTTTCGAATAAATTTGTTTCTAAATTCTGGTGTCAATCAATCATTTCAACATTTTATGAATATAAGTATTTTTACGAGACATGCGGACGACCAAGTGTTAATATCAAGTTAAGGTGAATTGTTAGAACATACCCAGGTTTCGTACAATTTTGCTACAGTTTTTTAATATAATTTCACGCATTATTTAATTTTAGAAAAATATTACAAAGTCTGCGATTTAAATAGGAGCAGATACGAATTTTTATTATATTTAATAGTGGCGGCCTTCACCTTGAAGATTCCAATGAATGTGAATAGCCGTTGCATCGGAGTAGTCGCATATCGTATTTTATATTGATAATGTATCAAGCGGCCTCAGGAGACAGCTTGCTTACATGATCTTGAGGTTGAATCCACTCCCACGAGCAACGTAACAACATATTTACTTTGTTTTTAAAACTTTGCTTGGATAATTTTTCCGGTGTGTGTGGAATTATTTGTCATTCAGTTAAAACTGTTTCCGTAAAATGCAGTTTGATATTGGCATCATTCAAAATTCTTACATTTCATGAAAATTCCAAGGTGTTTGGCACCGCTAATTAAAATCAGAATTTTTCTTTTTACTATTAAAGTTCAGAATGCGCAATCACATCGTTTATTCAAAATATTTTTTATAGTTTTCTGCAGTTAAATAAAACGCCAAAGTATTTTAAGATGATCATAAACTTGTTCTCAACCTGCTTTTTTAATTGCTTATTTCTACGATGAAATAAGTCGAATATGTCTATTTGTAATTTGGGGTATTCAGATTCACCAGCTCGTGGCAACTGTGGTTATGTTTATTTACTTCGTTGTTTCAATGAAGATGTCGTCGATACCATGTCAAACCCTCGAATGTGAAAAAATGCATTTTTCATTACTTTTAAAAATAGGCCGATTGTCACCACTAAAGTTTGTTAGAATTCTTCGTCTAGTATGGGTACTAATAAAATTTCTGGTAAGAACAGGGATGCCAGTTGACTTCTTATATATTCAGAGATGCCGAACTGATACCGAAAATTTTGAGAGAGAAAATGTTACTTTGAGCAATCACAAAATGTGTGTCATTAAATAAGGCAAAAATTTCTGTTTGAAATTTTTGGTAGGAATTCGGAATTTCTGAATGAAAAAGGAGAACAAATTGGCAAAAGTGGGGAAAAATACTATTAAAATTTAGTGGTGAAAATCGGCCCCAAAGTAACGGAAAATGCATTTTTCACATTCGATAGTTTGACATGGTAGCAACGATATCATGCCTGAATCATTTATATAAATCATCTAAATCAATCAGAATTTTTTTGTTTTATCTCTTCCAAGGAATTTCTCTTTAAAGTTCATATTCTAAATATTTAAAAAAAAAAAAAAAAAAAACTTATGTTGTTTGTTGCCAATTTATTTTTTGTAACTGGGCACACACCCAAGCGTTGTCATGATAGCTACAGTGTCCTTCAAATTAAATGTGAATATGATTAAATATTTTCCACTGGAATGGTGCTATTTGAAGTACTTCAATAATAATAAAAATTGGCTCATTGACTCCGTCAAATCACATTTTATAAATATATCATCGGGCTACGCATCAGCGGAATATTACCATAAGATCCGAAGGTTCCGTAAGGTTCACGTAGTCGCCATATAGAAAAATGTAATCATCCGAAAAGACTGATTTTCATTAAATATTGAGCATAAAATTAATATCAAGTGAAAATGTTATCAAGTATGTAATTAATATCAAGTATACAAGTTAAAATGAACTGTTACAACCTACGCAGGGTGCGTACAATTGTACAACAGTTTTTTTTTAATATGATTTCGCGCATTATTTAATTACCTAAATTCATTACAAAACTTGCTATTTAAAATGTAGTAAATACATTTTTTTCTTACATTTAATAGTGGTGGTCCACCTTGGAAATTCCAATGAATGTGAGTAGCCGTTGCATGGGAACATACTCGGATTTCACGGCTATCCTACTTTATATCGCTAATTTCTCAAGCGGTCTAGAAAGACAGCTTGCTTACATGAACTGCTCAGAGCAATAACGTTTAAACATGGGTTTTCAATTATTTATTTTTTATTTTTAATACTTTGCTTGAATATTTTTCCGGTACGTATGAAATCATTTTTCATTCAGTTAAAATTGTTTCTTTAAAATTAGTGTTTAACGCCCACACCCCCTCCCCCCCCCCAAAAAAATAGCTTTAACATCACTTTTTCTTTTATAACTTGTTAATTTCACATCAGATGTAAAAATGTTAGAATACTAATTAAACTACTCTGACACAAATTAGAACACTTTACAAAGTTAAAATTTGGGATTAAAAGACTCTTATACAGTATATATTTAACCAACCATTAAATTTTAATTAAATATTAATCTTATGCACAAATCTTAAATAACTTTGATTGTATTAATAATTTTAATTAATTTTCATTGTGTTAACGCATTTACTTAAAGTTAATTTGCTGCCATTTAAAAAGTTTAATACTCATATTAGTATGCATAAATTACCTTTTTCAATTAAAATTATTTACCAACAAAATAAAAAGTTTAATTACAAAAATTATAAATACACCTAATTCGGAGTATATTGTAATCATATGCAGTAATTTAGAAGTATATTTCATTGTTTATTTTTAATTTAATGTTAACGAAACTTTTCTTAAAATAGTAGGAAAATATTTTATTAAACATAAATAACGAAGCTTATAAAATATTAAAAAAGTTTCGAAGAATTTCTGTAGAACTACTTTTGGAGGATTTGGTAAATATTTAATAAATCTTAGTATTTTTTTGAAAAGGATTTTTTTATGCGAACTTATTTTTATAAAAATACAGGGTTTGTACGCTTTTCCCACAATTTTTTGACAGACATTTTCTATATTTAATTAGCAGAAATTGTAGAGGCTTTGTTTAATTACAGGATTTGTAATACTTTTCTGCATAGATGCCAACCTGTCATTAATATTCCGTAATATGCGGGTTAATTTGACCCAGGATTAACAAGTTTCGCACCAGAAAATTTTTTAAAAAATGAAAATAAATATATTCCACGTAGAAACTTGAAATTGAATAAATAAAGATTCATCCCATTTTTTTGGTCGGAAGCGTTGTTAAACTGGGTTAAATTAACCCG
This sequence comes from Maratus michaelseni, assembly GCA_963931845.1. Lineage (NCBI taxonomy): Eukaryota > Metazoa > Arthropoda > Arachnida > Araneae > Salticidae > Maratus > Maratus michaelseni. The sequence continues at coordinate 281,876,485 of OZ007595.1, forward strand.
CATATTACGAAAAATTAATGAGAGGTTGGCACCTATGCTTTTCTGTATTTAAATAAGGCGAAAAATTCTTTTAAAAATTGTGGTAAAAACGTACGAACTCTGAAATACTTTGGGTTGATTCTGACGGAATTGTAAAATTATACGCAAAATACAATATTCTTCAGAGCTAACTTAATATATTTCAGTAGGTGACAAATGACACCTAGATGTTTTTAGAGAAAAATGTATGATTAGAATTGAAGTAATTACCCTACAACTGATTCTGTTTGTGCAACAATACTGTACGAAACTCTGTCCCATAAGTCACCTATGCCTCTGAAGAAATTGCTGACTCTTAGGATTCTTTATGTCTCTTTTCTTTAAATTTCCAGATCCTTCAATGAACTGGTTTCCAAAATTTTGCCCAAATAACCTATATTTAAGGGTCCCAATGATTGTATATGTTTCTTGGATAGATAACAAACCAATTATAGATATGAGTAGTATTGTTAAATAATAATCTATAACTCTGGATATACAAATTGCAAGATGAACAATGATATTTGCATTCGTATCCAAGTTAAGCTCATTTGAATATCTCAAATATGTCTTTTTCATCTCCGTGCACATTTCAAAATTAGCGTAAAAGTTCTTCTTTTGCTGTCGTTATGGTAGCTATATTTGTGTCTGAAGTTCTCATTTTACGCAAACATCTAACTTACCTCTAATATATTAGGCTAAGGGTTTGATGTTTGAAGCTGCGCATCTTCAGTGTAACATTTGCATTCGTCAAGTCTTCAGTCTACATCAAAATAAAAAACACTGAAATCAGTTCAAAACAGTATGTACCAGTATAATCAGGTCAGTGCACAATATGGCATGTCTGGGACGTTCAATTAACACTAGAACGACCAAGAGCGGTCATTTTGACCGCTACCAAATGAATATATTGCGATTCAAACCAGAAATTCATTTTTAAAATAAATTAAATATAAATCTCTCAGAAATATGTTAAATGAAAAGGTTAATAAACAGTTTTAAAGAAATATTCTGGTGTGAATTAGTTTTATAAAACTTGAGTAAAATTTCCGGTCGTTCTAATGTTAAAGAAATTTATTAATGCCTCAATATAAAAAATGTAAAATAGCGTAGTTACATCGATTTAGTATACTGTATTTTTAACCTGGGAGAAGTCGCATGGGGTATGACATATCCCGAGTGCGTACAGATTTTACAATTATCACCACTACTTTTCGAAAAGTAACCTTTAGCGTATTTTATCCTACAATTTGTAACAGTTGTCACTGACTAAAAAAGTTGAGAATTATTGTTTCTATTTATTGGTGACAAAGTAAAAACTATTCATACCCTAGATAAGCGCGATTTCTCCCGGGTTAATATATATTTTTTTTACATTTAACCTTTAATTGCATAGTGATGTAAATTTCCATCACTTTTTATTTAACTTGTAATAAATAAATCAACTTCTTCGCCACCACTATATTTATATAGAAATATTAATTCAGTTTTCCCGTGAACTTCGTTGCTGAACAAAGTTAAAAATCTATCTTAAAATTTCTGTTGTCTAATATTTAATATATGTATAAAAAAACACAATTGTAAAAGAAAAACTCATGCAAAGAAGGGTTAAAACTATGCTCAAATGATTTTTATTGATTATTGTATTCATGGAAAGAAATACTCCATAGTGATGTAATTTTTTTTTATTTTGAACAAACTCGCCGTTTTTAGGGCGTCCACCCGGTTAATTTTTTAACATAATTTTTTTCGCAATTTTTGTAGAAATGTACCTTGAAGATTATTTTTGTGATAATTCTAGCAAAACGTACGGCGATTTTTTTTCTTAAGAAAATACTGGTGCAATAAAAACGGAGTAGTGCCAGCCATGCCTTAGGTATAGCAAGACGATATAGAGTTAAGTACATTTTGTATAAAATATTTCAATGATGCTTATTTTTCCTACGATGCACACAATTGGCTCTGCTGCTCATAGGTTATAACTACATGTGGCTAAATAGGTTATGAGTCATTTTTTACAACTAATTTTTAAAATGCTTTGTTCCTTGATCATCATTGTGAATTATTAAGACAAAAACAATATTTTGAAATAAGTTGTGGAAGTTTGCCTGATTTGCCCCCGTCAATTCGGCGCCTATGCTGTTGTCCTCTTATTTTGCACAGGGAACAATACTATAGGTTGATACACATATAGCACTAGGTGCAGCATAAATTTAAGGCAGTAGAATACTGTTTATAACGGAATAAAATTATTCATTTCGTTTGAAATTTTAGTATCGAAATAATTTTCTGAAAATGTGTTATATACAGGGTGATTTTGAAGTATATTTCTTTATTTATTTGAAGTATATTTTCTATATATTTTCGATATTTATAAAACACTAAACACATTTTTTTAAGGAAATTGTTTCGTTAGAATTGTAAATATTGTACAAAACTCATATAAATACCAATTTAGCTTATTAACCCCTTAATCGCCGCGCCCGATAAACGTAGTATGCTTTTTTTTCAATTCCAAGTGCTTCCACGAGCTCCAAGTGCTTAAAGATTAGTTAAGTGTGTATTACGTGTTTCCTCCTGCAGCTAAGAGATCCGTGGCTAAATTCCGGTCGAGGACTTTTTCGTCCAGATGGAAAATTACAAACTCATATGATTTCGTTACAAATTTTTATAATTGTGTCAAAATTATTCTAGTGCAATCACGTAACCAGCTTTTACTGGAGTTCCCTTACCTGCGATTTATTCATTTGAGCTGATGCAAATAACAAACCAGATTTTATAATCAATAAAGGTTAACTGGGTGAATTAGATCCTCCATATTTTTCCGTGATTTCTCAGTTGGTAGAGATACCAAGAGATTCCTGGTTCGATTCCTGCCCCGGACTCTTTCGCTCAGTTGGGAAATTACAAACTCATATGATTATTTTACCGATTTGAATAATTGTGTGAAAATTAATCTAGTGTACGGACTTTTTGTTCTATCAAAGATATTTCTAGAAATGAATTATTCATTGAGTCTTCCCACTCAATCTGTTTTTTTTTTTTTTTTTTTTTTAATACAGCTATTTTCAAAGGATCTTAAATCTCTAAATCTCTTTAATTTTTTTTACAAATTCTCCATAAACAGACCCGGGGGTATTTTTTGTTGCAAATGTCGTAAAAACATACAAGAAAATATTTTTTCCAGAAATGAGATTCAGGTAAATGAGACAGCTTAAAACTCCATCTAGAGGCATACTGTGGAGTTTACAAACCTATATCGGAAAACGTTGTAGAGCGTCCTTGATTCAGTATAAAATGAGATCTTAAATTTATAAATAACTTTATTAGCATCTCTGACATGTATTTTTCTTATATCCATTCAACAACTTAAGTATGCCAATAATTGTAAACAGAATTATAGCAGCGTAAGGCAGACGCATATTTACTAATAAAAGTAACACATGCAAGCAATGTGCAGTTTATTTCTATATGAAAATCAAATTAAGTATACTCAATGTGTTCATCTTCGTAACATAACAGAATACATGATGAATTCTCGCTGATAGTGGACCTGTTCAATATAATTTAATTGATTTTGGTATTAACCCCTTAATCGTCGCGCCCTTTAAGTGTAGGCTACTTTTTAAAAATTCAGATTGCTTGATTACCACCAATTTTTTTAAGTAGAAATGTTCGTCTTATTTAATAGATAGATAAAATAATGCAAGAATAAAGCCAATAATACTATTTAAAAAAAATTGGTGGGAATCAAACAATCTGAATAAAACAGGCGTAACCTACGCTGCCCGTGAATGTCTCGGGCACGACGATTAAGGGGTTAATACATACTTTGAAATTAATACATACCTACAAATTCATGCCTTTCTTATATGTGTTAGTTTTAATAGTAAATGTGCGTCTTTCATATAATGATACACTTCTGCTTAGAAATAGGGGGCGTATTTAAGCTGGTGATTATATATATAAAAAATGCATTTATTATCTCCTGATAAAAGTATTTTAACATGTAAGGAATTATTTCAATGGTCATCCTGTATAATAGAATGTACGAGTGACAGTCATTAAGTAAGTCACAAAAGATAATTAAACATTAACTTACAATGATATACACTTTAAAGCTTTTTTTATATTTCAACACATTCTGCACCAATATTTATGCACTTATATTACCGTTTTATCGGTGCTCCTTCACCAGCTACATAACATTCTTTGGGTTCCTTTCTCAGCCACATTAGAACTTCAAGAAGAACATTTTCATCATCTGTGAACATCATCTTGCTTCTAAGATGGTTTTTCAGTGGACTAAACAGATGAAAATCACTTGAGACTATTTCGAAGCTGTATGGTGCATGTGGAAGAAGTTGCAAGATGATGTTCAGAGATGATGAAAAAGGTTCAACGTGAAGTTCTAACGTGGCTGAGACAGCAACCCAAAGAATGAGTTGCAGCTGGTGTTGGGGCACTGATAAAACGGTGATACAAGTGCATAAATATTGGTGGAGAATATGATGAGAAATAAAAATAGTTTTGAAGTGAATATCATTGTAAGTTATTATTTAATTATCTTTTGTGACTTACATAATGACCTACCCTCGTAATACTGCGTTAAAATCCAATAATGCAATATGATACTATAAAAAATTGTCATATTTTTTTTATTACATTTTCTACAGGGTTAATAAATTACCACAATGTTCTAGTAGAATGCTTCGCCTTATTTAACCCTTTCCGGCACAGACAAAGTCTGGTCGTAAAATGAGAAATTGCTGACTGACACCGGAATTTAGAAACGACTTTTTTAGAAAAGAAGAACTCCTTATTTTAAGTTTTCATTATACAAACAAAATTTTATTAAAATATTTTTGGTGCCGAATGCAAGTTTGGAATTAAAATTAGGTGTGCCCGGAGTGGGATCACTGTGCCGGAAAGGGTTAAATGCAGGACAGAATGACAAATCTTGCAATCAAACGAGACGTCTACGATTTTTCTGCTATTTATATAATAACAAGAAAAATTCTATTAAAAATTTGTGCTAAAAGGGTACGAACCCTGTTCTACTAACTTAATACAAAGGTGACTTTCGACAATGAAATACTAAAAAAAGATTCAAAATATCCTTATTTATTGCACAAAGAATAAAAAAAAAAATTAATGGGCTAACTTTTTTTTCTAGTTACAACTGTTCACATTTCTGTTTCAACTGTTTATCATCTGTTCAAATTTCCGTTCTGAAAATTATCTGTATTGATATGTAAGGTTTACGTATATTTCTATATACATTTTCGAAATTTATAAAACACTATATACAATTTTTTAAGGAAATTGTTTGGTTAGAATTGTAAATATCCTACAAAACTCATATAAATACAAATTTAGCTTATTAACCCCTTAACCCTTTCAAGGGCGGTGGTATGTTTATGAAACCGCTCTTACTTTTAATTCCCAAACGCAACAATGACACAAGAATTTTGGTATAAAATTTTCCGTTTATTAAGTATGTGAAATATACCTTTTTCTTATTTCCAAATTAATATGTTTTTAAATCCAGGTGTCAATCATGCATTTCAACATTTTAGCAATGTAAGTGCTTTGCCCCTGAAAGGGTTAATCGTTGCGCCCGATAAGCGTAGGCAACTTTTTTTCAATTCAGCTTGCTTGATTGCCACCAATTTTTTTAAGTAGAATATATTCGGATTATTTATTGGCAGATAAAATAATGCGAGCATAATGCGAATTACAGTACAGTAATCCCTTAACATTCGCGAGGGTTACGTTCCAGGAAAACCTCGCGAATGCCAAATCCGCGAATGTTGAGTCTATCTATCTGTACTAAAAAATGAGTTACGTTCTATAAAATTTTAATTGGGTGGCACAGCATTTCAAAGAACTAAAGGATAATATGCATTAGCAATACATTCTGCATAGCATGTATGTAGAAGGTGAATGTTCACACATGTTCATAAACATGAAATTTATTGATTGAAGATAATTCAAATTAACTGACTGGAGAAATACTTACAGCTAAAAAAGCCTAGGTTTTTATATAAAGTAATTTCGACTCTCTCTATTCGCAAATCGCAAAGAGATGATAATGTATTAGTGAATCAGTATGTGATCAATATTAAAATACGATATTTAAATACAGCTAAATGATTCAGAAATTCTTTTATTTCCTATCTAAGTGCAGCTTTAACTCCATCTCTACGAGAACCTGCACATTTTAAATTAATAGATTGAAGATGCCGTTGACCTCCTTTACAAATTTTTATTATATCACCTTTGCAATGAGTAGTCTGCTGTTGTTATTATTTTGCTTTCTTACAACACTCGCTCCTTTTTCAGTTGACAATTGAAAATTGATTTGTAAATATATACTCAGAAAACCGGGGAAATAATCTTTAACAACTATAAATTCTGAAAAAGAAAACGATAATAATAATTTTAAAATAATCGCGAATAATCAAGTCAGATTCTCGCCAATGTTAAGTTTTTCCGCATTTTCATATTCGCGAATAATCGAAAATCGCGAATGTTAAAACCGCGAATGTTGAGGGATTACTGTATTTTAAAAAATTGGTGGAAATCAAACAATCGGAATTTTAAAGAAGTAGCCTATACTGCCCAGGAATGTATCGGAAGCGACGATTAAGGGGTTAAGTATCTTTTAAGACGTTTTCAAAATTTCCGGAAAAGACAACTTGGAAGATGCAATTTTTAATAAAAAGTTAGTTGAGACATAAAAGGTTAAAGGTTATTAAAAGAATATGAAATACTATGCAAACATTAGAAAATGTATATCATTCATTTATACAAATTTTAAAATTATATGCATTAAAATAAACCTATTTTATAAGTTCTTTTTCATTGCCCCAAAATGTGTATACGCGGATTGTCATTAACCCCTTGGGGACGAGCGACACGTATACGTGACGCAAAAGATGCACAGAATCCTCGATTATTCCAAACAGTTATTTTTTATTGCAAGTTTCGCCTTATTTAATGATAGCATTTCTACGATTCAATTAGGCGAAAATTTCTGTTTTGAAAAACCGGTGGCAAAATATTAAAAATTCTGAAAAGGACGCTCGTCGCGAAGGGGTTATGGTTCTTCTTTTGGAGACGTGTTTATACAGCGTTCCTACATTTCATGGAATTTTTCCTGAATTTTCCAGTATCCACCTATACAGGATGTCCGAAAATTCTGGAAACGGTCAAATAACTCGAGAAATATACATCGGATTGAAAAACGGCAAAATGCATGTTCAATATTTTTGAAAAATCTATTTAGGGTTATGAAATTTGCCCCCCCCCCCCGCGGAGGGAAAGGTGAGCAACTTTGAAATCTTAAAGAATGACCCCCAGTTCTTTATTGCAGATTCGGATTCTACGGGAAAAAATGCCTAACTTTTGTATTGAACATTTTCATCGAAACATTGTAGATGGCGCTGTAATCGAGTGCAATGCTGTGAGAATAGTTACCATTGCAATGTCTGGAAACGCTCGAATAACTCGAGAAATATACATCGTATTGAAAAACGGTAAAATGCATGTTCAATAGTTTTGAAAAATCTATTTAGGGATATCAAAGTTGCCTTTTTTCTAAAATATTAAACACGTATTTTTTCGTTTTTCAATCTGATGTATATTTTGCGAGTTATTCCAGCGTTTCCAGACATTGCAATCGTAACGATTCTCACAGTATTGCACTCAATTACAGCGCCATCTACAATGCTTCGAAGGCAATGTTCAGTACAAAAGTTACGTATTTTTGCCCGTATAATACGAATCTGCAATAAAAAATAGAGGTCATCATTTAAGATTTCAAAGGTGCCCCCCTTTCTCCCTCGGGTGGGGCAAAGTTGGGGGGGGGGAACTTTCATATCCCTAAATAGATTTTTCAAAAATATTAAACACGCATTTTGCCGTTTTTCAATCCGATGTATATTTCTCGAGTTATTTGACCGTTTCCAGACATTTCGGACACTCTGTAGAAAAAATTACCAAGCTTAATTTAGTGAAACTTGGCCCTATTTAAGTAGAGTTTTTCTATAAGAAAATACTGGTTCCCAACAATTTTCTGGTCTGGAAATTCCTTGACCTGTAGAAATCCTATTATATATTTTTGATATAATTAAGCCATTCTTACATTGCAATGAACAAATTAAAACAGAAAAGGAAAAATATATATAATGAAAACTAAGAAAAAAATACTCATCCAAGAAACAGAGTTTCTACTTCGAAAGATTTTTTTTTATATGGAAATCATTTCGATAAAAGCATAGCGGGTTACGACTGCTCGTTTATTTCACAAAATAATTCAAAATTGCTATCAGTGTTCCCGGTGGTCTGAATATCAGTATTTGTGAAGAAACTTTTTCGTGCTAGGCTTCTATAACATTTGGGAAAAAAAAAAAAAAAAAAAAAAAAAAAAAACATGGAATGTTTTCAAATACGACAATGGGTACTTCCGGTCAAGAAAATGTGAAATTTTAATCGCCTAAAGTTAAATAAAATTGTAATATTTTTATTTCTATCTCCTCTAATAATTTTTTTCTTGCTGATTTTTTTTTAATGTGATGTTAGTATTAATCATTTAAAACATAATTATGTGATTCTCATAGATCTAAAAAAAAATGTTTCGATGTAAAATATTAATTATGAAATTAATATCGGAAAAAGTTGGAATATCGGAAAATATCGGAAATGTAACATATGAATTTTATAAAAGAAAGAAATTTCTAGAACCTTCAAATATGCGTATGTAAAATTTGAGCTCAATTCCATACGTAATTTTTGAATTAAGCTTAAAATATCCTCAGCACAATAGCTTGGAGGACAATATAGTCAATGAAAAAAAAAGATAATTTTATTAAAAATAAATGGAACAACCACATTAAATATATCAGAATATTCAAATAATTTATTTAACATTTTTCTAATATTTATCTAATTTGTATAAAATCATAAAGTAAAGCTTTACTCTTCTAAGATGGCCTTTCAAAATAGAGTTCAATTTTAACACTAGAACTACCATGAGCCGTCATTTTGTCGGTTACCAAATGCATATATTCCGATTTGAACCAGAAATTTCTTTTTAAAATAAATTAAATATAAAACTCACAGGAAAACGTTAAATAAATAAGTTAAGTAGTTTAAAAAAAAATTCTGTTTAAAAAAAACTTGAGTAAAATTTCCGGTAGTCCTAGTGTTAATATTGATTATATCTGGAACTAATTATATAACCTTATAACTAATGCAAACTTACCGTAATTTATGGCGAATAAACTGAGGCTCAAATAACTCCGTTACCTAGAAGAAATGTTACTTAATAAAATGTAACTTATTGCTACTTCGAACTTATTTGTCTTCCTTTTAATCCCCTTCATAAGGGGCAAAGTACTATTGTAGCGAAAATATTGAAATGATTGATTGACACCAGGATTCACGAACGAATATATTTTTAAATAAGTGAAAGCTTTTCTTCATGTATCTTATAAATTCAAAATTTGATTAAAAAATTCTGGTGTCAATGTGGCATTTTGGGATTAAAATTAAGTGGTATATATAATATACCGGTGCCCTTCAAGGGGATAAAATTAAATATATTATGTTTGAAACATACTTATGTGGCGGCGCTAATTCGCCTTTTTATGAAAATGGAAGAGGAAGCATAATTCATTTAAGTTTCTCCAGCGGAGCAAAAGGAGCGTTCTCCCATTTGGCGAAAGTTTGGCGCTTGGAAAGTTTTGTCAAGTATAGACTGACGGTGGTTTTGGCGAGAATCTTTTACACTTGCTCTTCGGCAGTCTCGAGTGATGCTGCGTTTTTGGAACGGCTGCAGGACGGCTGTTATTATACTTATTTATTAATTACGTTTATTTGAATATGTTGAATTAATTATATATTTCGTTAAAGTAATAAAGTTTTGTACAGTCAATTATGCCGTCGTATAAATATCCACAGCGTAGCCTAACATAGCTACAATTACTTTAGCCACGGCTTATGCGCCGGAAATTACGGTACATTTAGATTTGTATGATAGTGTCAAAATTAGACATTCATATTGAACGTTTGATTGTTATGTTTGATAAAAGCATATATGAATATTATATAATATACATATAATATGCTACTATTTAAGTGTAAAGACAGCATTCTAAACCTTTTATTATTCCTTCTAACTTTACAAAAAGAAAGTATTGGATTCATGAAAATTTTATACTTCCGCTTTTCGACGTATGTATACGTTTTAGAAGGTCCTGAACACGATTTGTCTGGGTTTAGAAAATGTCTGTATGTGAGTCTGTCTGCCTGTCTGTGTGTGTGTGTGTGCATCTGTGTATGACAAAAAATTATCTAGAGAACTAATGTACGGAATATAATAAAACTTTAGATTCATCCTTGCTATAAATTTGTTCTGATTAGTTTTTGGCGTAAATTGTCAATAGGTGGTGCTGCTACGCTTCATTTTTCACGATTACCTCAATAGCTCCAGCTTTAAGATTGTTTATATAATTATTTTTATAAGCATGAATATTTTTCAACTTTCTCAACAATGGATATTTTTTTATTCAGTTTTCTTTCTGTGATTGGATTCACTTCCAAGCGTTGTCATCATGGCTGCAATGTTCTTTAAAGAAAATGTGAATACTATCAAATATTTAAATACTAGATTGGTACCCTTTGACATACTTCAATACTAAAGAAATAATCGTATTGTTTAGCAGTAAATAAACAGCTCTCTTCTGCTAAATCACATTTCCTAAAATATACCATTTGGCTATGAACGGGATAATGGAAAATTAACCATAAGAAAAGATTAGCCAATAAAGTTTTACATTTTAGCTCAACATCGATTTTTGTTATCGAAAATACTGACTTTCACTGTATATTGTACAGAAAATTAATAACAAGTTTGGGGAATTGATCATAATAGAATTACCGTAATTTCCGGCGTATAATCCGCAGCTCAAAAAGTCGTTTTTCGACCCAGAAATATTATTTTATAAAATGTAACTTAAAAGATCGCTGTAAATATTTATCTACAATTATTGAATAAAATTTCTGGGTGGAAAAACGACTCTTTGAGCTGCGGCTTATACGCCGGAAATTACGGTACACCTTATGTATGCAGGTTGAGTATAATTTTACCACAGTTTTTTGATAGAATTTCTCGCATTATTTAATTTCAGAAAAATATAACAAAGTCTACGATTTAAATAGTAGTAAATTCAAATTTTCTTATCTTTACTAATAGTATTTTTTTATTGGAAATTCCAATGAACGTGGACAACGAATTGCATCGGGACACGATCGGATTTACCTTTTACTTTACTTTATATTCGCAATGTCACAAGCTGTCTTGGGAAACAGCTTGCTATCATGAATCTTCAGATGAAATTATATAAGACATACGTTAAGGCTATTTACTTTTATTTTTCAAAGCTTTACTGTAATATTTTTCCGGTTGGAGAAATTATTTTTTTATTAAGTTATTAATGTTTCTGAAAAATACAGTTAGAGACTGCCGTTATTTAATAGAAAAAAAAATCGCCTTCTTCAAGGTGCGTGCACTGCTTGAAAATTGCAAGGAACTTGCCACCGTTTTTAAGGATAAGTTTTTTTTTAATATTTAAAGTGCAGAATGCGCAATCACCTCTTTTATTCACAAAGAAATTAAAATATATCTGTAATTAAATAAGACGCAATATTCTATTAAAAAGTGTGATAAACATGTTCCCATCCTGTTTTCTTAGTTAATTAAAATCTGCAATGAAATAAATAGAATATTTCTGTTTGTAATTTGTGGTATTGAAATCCACCGACTGTGGCAACCCTTGTTAAATTTATTTATTTCGTTCTCTCAATGAAGATATTTTTAAGTCTGTGCCTTATAAGTTTTGTTTATTTTATCTCTTAGTGGATTTTATTGACTTGATTCGATTATTGACTCTATGTCATAATAATGAGATTTTCCGTTTAAGATCAACATCTTCCATTCTGTATTAATTTAAATTTTTTTATGATAACTCAGAAGTCACTAGATTTTTTTTTGAAAAATGAAAGGGGATTAAAATACAGGTGACCTCTTTTAAAGCTGTCGCACAGTTAAATAAAAACCATTAATTTTAGGTGTACTTCCAAAGGAAAAACTGTTCAAATGTTATTCTTCCTCATCTTAGATGCCACTTAAACTAACACAGTTATTTTTTAAAAAAATGAGAAATTTGATTTTTTATACGGTCCCTGGATCTTATGTGATATTGTAAAAAGCATACTTCATGCACTAACTATTAACAAATATTTTCTTAATGACCTGTATTGCTGAGGCGTAAATAAAAACTGCAAAAGAGGCAGATGTTTAACCCTCTAATACCCATTGAAGAATATATGCTAAAATTTACGGATTCATGCCAGGAATTACGAATTGTAATTTTCACTTTTTGTAATCATGGAATATCTTTCAATAAAAAAAGCCAAAAATACGGTTCGGCATGAACCGACAATATCCTTCTTTTCAACTGACAACATCTTTCTATTTTTGCTTCGTCCACTTTCTGTCATCGGATTATTTCTCCGATCTATTGAATGGCACGCGAAATGTATCTTAAAAAACTAAATGAATAAAAAACAGGAAAACAATAGGATTGTAATTCCAAAAAATGCATGTTGTCTCTCAAAAATAAAATCAATTGTTTACTCCATTGCTTGTAGAATAGTTTATATGTCTATTCTAAAAAAAGTAACTAACGGTGTCAACACCGTAAATGAATTTTTTGTGACAGAAGGTATTTTCCGACTAATAATAACACATTTGCCAACTTTCAGCTATACTTCCATACAATGTGAGTTAATTTGATCCAAGTTCAAGACGTTTCTAACCAGAAAATATATTTGAATAAGCAATAGACATTTAGTTTCATGTTCTTACGTAGAACCTATTTGAATGTATTTCTTTAAAAAAATTCTGATTTTAAACGTTTTAAACCTCGGTTAAATAATTCCTGCATTGTACGGAAGTTTAGTGCAATGTTGGCAGGTATGTAATAATAAAACTGTCGTACATAAAAATATGAAAATTCGTAGTATTTTAGAGAAATGTTCGATAAAACTCGTTGAAGCAGACAGTTTTTAAATCTAAAAATTATTTTAAGAGCTATTTGATATTGAAGTCGGTCGAAAAAATTCCGTTAAAAAAGATTTGTGGGAACAAACACTATGCTCAGTAATTTAACCATATATTGAAGGGACATACGTGACAAACTTGTGTTGTGCAGTGCAGCATAACTTTTTTTTAATTTGACTTTATTTTGAGAGTTTGTTTTTCACTTTTTTATTTAATTTTTCATCCTTTCAAATTGTCGCCAAACTGTAAAACAGCGCAAAGAATACTATCTCCTTTCAATTAGAAAAAAATTACGAAAAAATTTAAATAATAATTAAATGATCACGTGTAAATAGCAGGAAATGGGCACCGCCTCTTGAATACTAGGCCTGCGAGCTGACACAAAAATGGCGGCTGTCATAGGCGGATTTTTTTCAGCGTTTGTACGGTCCCTCGAATTTGAAAACCAATAATTTCTAAAAGTTTTCTTCACATTGTTTTTTCTGAAATCAAATAAGTCAAAGAAAACTTTTATAACATATTGGTGTGTAAATTCAGGGGACCGTACAAATGCTTAAAGAAATCCGCCTACGACAGCTGCCATTTTTGTGTCAGCGCATAGGCCTAGTATTCAGAGGGCGATGAAATGAGGAAAGACTACTTCATAAAAATGTTTTTAAACCTGAATATTAAAAAATAAAAATAAAAAACTTTAAAGTAACAATTACATTATTATACATTAAAATTAGTAATTGAGAAAAATTAGCTAATATTTATAATGCCCAAATTATAATATTTCCAAACATTTTCAATTAAAAAAAAGATTTTAACGAGATATTTATTTCATACTTCGAGATGGTCTTTTTAACTTTTGTTATCAATTTTAAAACAGCGCAAATAAGAGTACAGTGACCTTTCACTTATACGCGATGTTCAGTAATTACTTTTTTATACCACTATTTTAAAACAGCTAAATTCGATTTATAAATTCTGCGATTTAAAAAGGCAAAAATTACATTAAAAAACTGGTACTGAAAAATAATTTCCGCGTACCGCGTATAAGTGAGCGGTCACTCTATTTCCTTTCAAAAAACAAAAACAAAAACAGAAAAAAATCAGGTGAATATTAAAAAGAGAAACATAACATTGGTTAAAATTTCGTCATATTTAAAACGATACATTTCAAATGTAGTATTTAAAGCAATTTTCTTATAGAGTTGTTACAGATTTTAGGAGGTATCGACATTGTTTATTAGCCATTTTATGCAAACTGATTTTCCAAATGCTTAATTAATTTTATTTAGTCAATCACTGAACAAGCCATTATCTGTCTCCAGTGGCGTAGCGAAAGGGGGGGGTGATCACTTCATTATCAATATTTTTATGTACTACATTTGGTCTTATTTAATTCATAACTTTCAAATACTAAACAAGTCGATAAGCAATATATAATTATACTGGTTGTAAAGTGATCGAGCCTCCCCCCCCCCCTTGCGCTATGCCACTGCCTGTCTCGATAGCAGTGTTTTCTGCTTTAAAATGCCTCAATCAAAGAGAAATGAATGGAAACACGATTACAGGGAGATCGCTATTGATAGTCTAATTTTAAATCAATCCTCCGTAATCTTCTTATCATTAAAAATAATTTGGAACATCAAAAAGAAAAAAAAAATTCAAACGTAAAATTATTTTTTTTTCGTTTTAAATTCCATGCCATTTAATTCCATTAAATAAAATATGACGTATACGTATTATTGACATGTTCTTATCTTTTCTTTTACTTTATATTCGTAATTTCTCAGGCTGCCCTGGAAGACAGCTTGCTAACATGAACATCAACACGACATCTATAGAAACTAAGTACTTGAAGTTTTTATTTTTACTTTTCAAGGAGTTGTTTTAATATTTTCCCGGTTCTAATATAAATATATTTTGTTAAGTTACAAATGTTTCTGAAAAATACATTTTAAGTTTCGCGTAATTTTATATTAAATTTTAAAATGTATACTAATATTATAAAAAGTAACGTTTGTTTGTTTATTTGTTTGTATCTCGGGGATTACCGAACAGATTTCAAAAGTAATGGTGACGACACTCCCCGCTCCAATGTATGCTGTGTTTAATGTCGGTGTCATTACCTCTGCGGGTTTCCTAGAGCGAAAAACGTTCTAAAAATTACGATTTTTCTGATAATGAAGGGACTGAAAAATTTTAATTTTGCATGGCAGTTACTTATAATATGTAAATGCTCTCTGAGAAACTTTTTTAAGAAATTCTAAATTTAAAAGTGTGAAATGGTGGAAAATCGTGTTTAAAAGCGTTCTACATTACGATAGCAATGGTATTTTTAAGGAGAAAAACATAAAATTTGACATGGTTACTTCTTTTAAGATGTAAATTCACATACAGAAAAGTTTTTTTTTTAATTAGAAATTTAAAAGAATGCAGGTCAAATAAAAAGTTCTAAATTACGATTTTTGTGATACTGAATGGACTAGAAACTTTATGCTCTATAAAATGCTCTCTTTTCGGAAAAAAATTCGAAATTTAAAA
This sequence comes from Maratus michaelseni, assembly GCA_963931845.1. NCBI lineage: Eukaryota > Metazoa > Arthropoda > Arachnida > Araneae > Salticidae > Maratus > Maratus michaelseni. The sequence continues at coordinate 281,892,164 of OZ007595.1, forward strand.
GTTGAAAATGAGCGGAAACCATTCTAAAAACGTTCCAAATTACGATATCTATGGAGATGTTAGAGACAGAATCATGAAATTTTTCATAACAATTACTTTGAAAATGTAAATATTCGCACAGAGCAGTTTAAAAGAAAATCGAAATTTAAAAGGGTGAAATGTGCGAAAGAGTTCTAAAAACATTCTAAATTATGACTGCAAAAATGTTAAGGATAGAAACTTGAAATTTGACATGGATGCTACTTTTAAGATGCACATGCAAGCCCGGAGAATTTTTCTAACAATCGGAATTTTAAAAGGGTGTAAGATCAAAAAACGTTAACTGTTTTTAAATTACAAAAAATTTAAAAACACAAAAACTTCACCTTTTCGAAATAAATACACAAATACTGTATCTTGTATATATGATGGTGTCCAGTGTCATTCGGGTTTGATTTTTGATTTTTGGTTGACGAGGTATCTACTTATGAGTATGGTTTTAGAATGTAAACCGAAACATGTCAAGTTTTGATATTTGTGTTTTTATATGTATGACACCTTACTTAAGTAAAAGAAATTTTCAATTTGTGTATTTAGATCAAAAAACGTCCTAAAAGAGCGATTTTTGCTGGCAGAGTTGCCAAGTCTCCAGATTTTTGAACACCAGTAATTTTTTAGAGAAAATGTTGTTATCTTAAATCTCAAAATGCTCTGATTAAATAAAATAACATTTTCTGTACTAAATTACTGGTATCCAAAAAGCCGGAGACTTGGCAGGTCTGTGCAGGGATGAAAGCTTGAGCCACAATTGACAGATTGTCACCACTAAATTTTAATAGTATTCGTCACCCTTTTCAGAAATAAACTTTCCGAAATTATGTAAGTAAAAGAATACTATGAAAATTTTGTGGTGACAATTGGCCATTTGTGACGCAGCGCTTTCTTTATATGGCTCTTAAATTTGGCATGGCTGTTACTCTACAGACGTAAATGTTCGCAAAGAACAGTTTTCTAAAAAAATGAAATTAAAAAAAGTGCAAGAGAAAATAACGTTCTAAAATTAGAATGTGATACAGTTGGTATACAAGTTTGCAAGTTTTACTTTTAAATTGTAAATGCTTGCTAGGAACGAACTCTAAAAAAATACGAAATTTAAATGGGTGCAAGGAGAGGAAAACTTTATAAATGACGGTATTGTTGGATTTATTCGGGTTAGAAACTCGAAATCCACTATAGTTGGTGACTTTTAAGATGCAGATGTACGGTATATGCAGTTGATTAAAAATTCGAAATTTAAAAGTGTGAAATAGGCCGAAAACTTTCACACGATTACCACTTGTTATACTATGTTTCAATAATTAAGAGATTAATGTCGCGGATTTTGCAAGTTTATTATACAAAAATTATACATTCTCTGTTTTAAACATTTTGTAAACATCTACTGACAAAAAATATTTTTATTTTGTTGAAGAAAATCTAAATGTACATATTCCACAAAGACATGTAATATCGTGCTTTACTGAAATAGTTTCTTCATGTAGTGTTTTTGTGAAATTCAATGATATGTAATAATTTTTCTATACTAAAATATTGCATTAAAAGAGTATAAAATGATGTTAGAATATAAAGCATTTCTAACAAACATATACATGAAAAAAGAGGATATAGAGAAATATACTTCAAAAGACGGAATAGTTTCTTTCATAAGATATCCGCTTTTTGAATTCTGGAATAATTCTTAATTATGATAGTTTTTCTGAAACAATTACATAGGTGCCAACCTCTCATTAATATTCCGTAATATGCGGGTTAATTTGACCCAGTTTAACAACGCTTTAAACCAGAAAAAAATATTGGATGAATCTTTATTTTTTCAATTTCAGATTTCTACGTGAAATTTATTTAATTTCATTTCTTAAAAAAAAAATTGGTGCGAAACGTGTTAAACCTGGGTCAAATTAACCCGCATATTACGGAATATTAATGAGAGGTTGGCACCTATGCAATTAATAAAACGTCCAGACATAGACAGAAAATACCAATTTAAAAATTAAATGACGATAATTAGACCTACATTTTTAAAACTTCAATAAATGTAATTTAATGTCTATAATATACATATTTGTTTATTTAGTTTCAAAGAAAAGTTTAATGATTTTTTGATTAGGAATAATTTTGATATCGTAATGAGGAAGTTTAAAAGCTTTACGAACAATTCACTATTATCACTTACGTTTTCAAAATTTCTTTTAACATTGTGCGTATAATTGTGTTACACCAAGTTTTTAATGGAATTATTTGCCCTACTCCATTGCAGAAAAATTATTCAGTGTTTTTTATTAAACAAGGCTGTTAGGATTACTGTGATTTTAGAATTAAACAGACATTTTCTAATCTGAAATAGTGATGCCATACCCCTTTGAAATTCTAAGGAGTGTAGTACGTTTAGTTCATTTAGTTCATCTGACATTAATAATTCCAAAAAAAACTTAGTCGGATGTGTCAATCCCAAAACTTTCTTCTATCTCACATAGGTTTCGAATACACTAAAAATAATCAGCACCAATTTATATCAAAGTCTAACGGAAACTCAAGTTTTATTATAGTCCTTGCATTATTTCTTGAGATATGACTATCGCTAAAATCGTGTAAATACTGCAAAATACTGCATAGCAGTGCCGCCTGCTGGGCGAAATGTCACAAAACTAATCAGCACCAATTTGTATCAGAGTCTAACTGAATATAAAGTTTTATTAAATTCCTAGCATTAGTTCTTGAGATAGAGCTATTGCGGAAATTGCGAAAAATGCTGCATAGCAGCGCCATCTGCTGTGCAATTTTTACCAAAAGCTAATCAGCAACAATTATATCAAGGACTAACTGAATATAAAGTTTTATTAAATTCCGAGCATTAGTTCTTCAGATAGAGTGCCCACAAAATTTTTGCCACATACAGACAGATCGACAAACAGACTGAGTCATAGACAGACATTTTCTAAAAGTAGTCAAATCGTGTTCAGGACCTTCTAAAACGTATAAATCCGTCGAAAACGGGAAGTCTAAAATCTGTATGAATCCAATACTTTCTTCTTGTAAATATAGAAGAAAGTAAAAAAAAAAAAAAATCCATATTTACGCCTGTAAGTAGCAAAGACATACCGTAATTTCCGGCGTATAATCCGCAGCTCAAAGAGTCGTTTTTCGACCCAGAAATTTTATTCAATAATTGTAGTTAAATATTTACAGCGATCTTTTAAGTTACATTTTATAAAATAATACTTCTGGGTCGAAAAACGACTCTTTGAGCTGCGGATTATATGCCGGAAATTACGGTAGCTTTTTTTTACAATCGAAAATGAACAGAAAGTTGTAGCTGATATATATATATATATATATATATATATATATATATATATATATATATATATATATATATATATATTATATACATATTTACATTACTCAATTTGTCATTCGTCAATATTTATGTATGTCTAACCATTAGAAAAAAATAACTTTTATTAATATTTCATTCCTACAAAATTTAATCTTTGAGAAAACCTAACATTGTTTTTTCGAAAGAAAACTTCAAGCCAAGATTTGCAATTGTGGTTTGTGGTAATTTTGATAGCACAATTTTTGACAAGTAAAAGAAATCTTTATGAAACGTTCAGCCGTTCATTTATACATTTTATGTGTTCATTGAAATAAAATTTATGCATTGTTATCAAAATTGTTTATTTTGCTTTTTTAAAAACAAATGAAACAAAGTATTTTATGAAGAAAATAACTTAATTCACAACCACAGAAAAAGGGATATACCTTTTTCCTGTTTAAATTGTGTTTATTTACTTCAAAATTAAATGAAAACATCTCATCATTCGGAAAAAAATTGTCGATCGAGTGATTAATTCGAGTTATATTTCAATAATCGAGACCCTCGAATGATTATTAATTATCGAAATATTCGAGTTTGTAAACTTATTTCTGTTTATAGAGTTTTTGGTACACCATTTAATTAATTATCAAAAAATTACTTGCGTACAATGTGTAATTGGAAAATTTTAAAATTTGGGTAAAATGTTAATAAAATTTTTAAAAAGTGAAATTTTACTATCTAATTTTATTAGTAAATATTTAGTAAAAGTTGACAGCTATGCTAGAGATCTAAAAATACAGATCGATGACGGATAGTAAAAGTTTGCATTTAACCACTTAACATTTTTTCCCGAACGCGGCTCGGTCAAGGGTTTGCTTGCTTCGTTAATAAAACCTTTCGGATACCACTAATTATTATCTGTAATCTTCATTTTATAAAATTGCAGACATTTTCCGTTTATACGGAAAAAGTAGCCTTCGGTTTCTATTTTCAGTTTATTGAGTCAAAAAGAACGAAACTGTTAAGGGCTGAAGGGAAAGAATAATGTTATACAAATGCTGAATTTCTCAAACTGTCCTCTATCAAAAAATCCCAAGTGTTCCGCAACAATTTAATGATTCGCACTGAAAATAAGATTATTTTGAAGACTTTGTCTTTAAAAACTGTTTCTAGTCCAAGAACTGAGAACAAATAATTTTAGACCATTTTAATTGGTTGAATTCGTGCTGATATCTATAGTAGTGGTTACAAATAACAATAAGTTCGTCATTGAGGAATTTACAAGAGTTGAACTATCACATGGTGCGTTTTATATAATTTTACTCCTGAAAAACATGTTTATGAGAAAATGTATGATATTCTCTATGAGAGTATAATACGAGTAATCGCATCTTAAAACAAGATTGTACGATTACACATCGGACTAGTATAAAGACCAATCGTGTTTGTGTTAAAATTATTATGTCTATTTTAAAATTGCGGGAAAGTGTTTTCAAATCCACTTTTCCGGTTTTTTTCTCTGAACGCTGTTTTAAAAACAATGTTTTTTTTTTTCACTTGATCTTCTACAATACTGAAATCATTTTTCTCAATAATTTGAGAAAATGTTCAGACTTCTTCATAAAAATAGCCCTATTAATAACATCATTTATTTTTCGAGATTGAGTCATTAATTACAAGAGAATCTCTTCAACGTCGGCTAACTTCCCAATTCTGTCTTCCGTTTTCGTTATATATGAATATTTCTTATCTCATATTATTAAGGTTCAAATCGATTATTTATACTAATTATATCGTATTAAACTGTTTATGCAGTGCTTCTAAAGTATCATAATGATATTAAAATATTCCTTTAAACCGACGTTTTCCAGTCTGGCCATGTCTAAACACTTAATATCATGCTATAAATTCAAATGAAAATCTCCCTTTCGATAATATATATATATATATATATATATATATAAATATCTCTAAATAGATCATTGCATTTATTTAACCTTCTACTGTCACAAATGTTTAACAAACGGGATTTCTCTAACAATTTATTCCCAGAAAAGGTATTGAAATTGAAATTTACTTTTTTTTTATTCATAAATATCTAGAATTGCTTTTTAACATGTTTTTTTTACTGTAATGAAATAAATATCTTGAACTTCCAATACCATAATTAACGTTCGAAACAATTACGTTACGCACCTACTGGAATATATTAAGCGTGCCCACAGAAAGATTAAATTTACAACAGTAAAATAATCTCTAAGAAAATTTATCTACAAATCTCTACAGTTTTTATTAGATGACATTTCCTAAGCAACATCTTCCCATAGATATTGATGAAAGTCTACTGATTAGAACTCCAAGAGATTAGAAGAAAGTTCGAAGTAATCTTTGTGAAGGATAATGACAAGTATTTAGGATATTACATAATCTCAGCTTCAAGAGAAGGATTTTGTGCGTGAGAGAATCAAGGCTTTAATTTACATTTTCATGAAACATTTTATGTATAGAACAGGAAGCTTACATTTTGTAAGCAAATTTTAGAAAGTGCACCCATAGTTCTTACGGACTTTCTAAAACTCTGGAATTTTAACTATTACTTTTTTTTGTAATATCTTTGTCTTATTTTATCGTAGAATTTCTGCAATAAATAAACTGAATTTTTCTATTATAAAAGAGTTGTATTCAAAATTTCGGAAACTTGGCAGCTATGGATTTTTCTCAGTAAATAAAATTAGATATTTGTTAATTACTAAAATTGGAATAATTTTAATGTTGATATTTGCTTTATTGAAATGCTAAAATAACCGTGCTTTCAATAATAAAAAATCTCGCGATTTTGTAATGCTTGTATTTGAAAATATTTCAAATTAAATTTGACAAAAAAGCTCCTGAAATACGTAATATAACAACTAATGCTGTTCCTCCCTTTTTTCAAAGTAAGAAAGCGATCTTCTCTATCTCTTATTTTTATAATTATATGAATATTTTATTTTACATTCCTTGTTTTACATGGCATGAAAATGCTCTTACCATGATGCGTAAAATCTTTGCATTTAACAAGGAGCCTGACACCACTAATTCTGATTAGAAAATTTTTATTTAATAGTATTTAAATTGCAGAATACGTAATCTCCCTCTTTTGACAACAGAATTTGTAATATTCTCAACGATTAAATAAGGCGAAAACATTTAAAAGTGTGATAAAACAGTATTCACCCTGTTGTATGTGATAATATCTCATGAATGATCAATATCTATAGATGATCAATCATTTATACAATACCAATTATACTGACAGAATATGAATAAACTATGATGATTCAAACAACACAGCTTCATATGAAAAATTACCTAAAATATTACCGTAATTTCCGGCGTATAATCCGCGGATCAGACAATTCGGTTTCAACCCAGAAATTTTATTCAATAATTTAAGTCAAATATTTACAGCGATCTGAGAAGTGACACTTTATAAAATAAAATTTCTGGGTCGAAAAATGATTGTTTGATCTGCGGATTATACGCCGGAAATTACGGTAATTTAATCAAACAATTGCATATGTGATTGTACAGACAGTCAAATGGGAATACAGTCATTGAAACAATACGAAAAATGGATTTTAATGGTTGTACATAAATGTTTTTAGAAATATCCTCTAAGTTCCACAACTAATTTCATAAATAAATTTTATATTTTGCATAAATATTTGAACTTTGATATATCTCTCTTAATGTAAAAACAAAAACTGCAAGTACATAAAACTAATTCATTTTTAATAGCAATATTACGTAAAGAAATGTTAAAATACACTCGAAACCTAAATAATTGAAATATATTTTGGAAATAAATGGATTTCAATGAATATTTTAATAATTATTATACTTTAGTATACTTTATTCTGATTCATACATAATAGTGTGTTACACAGAAACAGACAGAATTCCTTACATAGCTATTTTATCCAGAAGGAACATAAAAAGATCTCCTGAAATATGTTTTGTTCTTCAAAATCAAGGGAATCATTAAATTCCATAAAGTGTGCTTAATGCAAACTTTACGTGATTGATCTAATAAATGATGATGCGAATTTTACGTGACTGATAAACATGCATAAATGCTATCAATTTTTTTTTCTACAATAAATTTAAAATTTTATAAACACAACTGAAAAAATCTTTTTTATGATTTCTTTATGTTTCCAGAAACGTTTCGCTATCAGCCGTAAAATAATTATAAAAATAACAGAAGTGATGGACAAATATATTTTTTCTCAAAAGGGAAGACCATTTTATGTTTTATCTATCTATTAATCCAAGATCCCTTACTTTAAATTGTATTGTGAAAAATATATATTATCATAATTGCCAACTTTGAAGCTTTCTTGATACCAGTAATATTAAAAGTGAAATTTGGTTTATTTAATCATAGAAAATGTATGATTGAATCAGACATATTATTCTTTCAAAATTTGTGATACCGAAAAGCTTAAAGATTGGTAGCTCGGATATTCATATTGTTTTATTCATCAGTTTTATCTTAGTATTATATTTAGAGATGAACATAATGAGTTATTTTAGTATTCGAATTAATAATTGGGGAAAACACAGATACCAACCTTCGTATGTTTTATAATCAACTAAAACCAGTAAATTTATTTAGAAAATATATTAAAAGTGTTTTAGGTGGCCTATTAATTTAAACAATTCTTTACAAAATTTTGTGGCTGCAGTTGATTAAAGAGAATACTAAGTTCAGCAGCTATGCGTTTGGACATGCCCGAATATCAATATGCCCATTACTAATTATATTATGTAATATATTTTTTTAACAAAAGAAAGTTAAAACAATTTATAATGTATTGAAAATCCTTTGAGATGGAATCGCAAGGATCCGGAAAACATTCCTACTAATCAAATTTCTGTTTCAGCAGTTACATTCAATTTTAACCCTTAATTGCATAGTGATGTAAAATTCCATCACTGTTTATTTAACTTTTAATAAATAAATCAACTTCTTCGCCACCACTATATTTATATAGAAATATTAATCTAGTAAATTTCCCGTGAATTACGTTGCTCAACAAACTTAAAAATCTATCTTAAAATTTCTGGTGCCTAATATTTAATATATGTATAAAAAAACACAATTGTAAAAGAAAAACTCATGCAAAGAAGGGTTAATAGTGAATTTCTTCCTTTTCATCAGAACCGTGATTTTTTTGTTTAAAGTAAAATTCTGTTGTAAAAGAATTTCGTTTTGACAGGTTTTACTGTGTTTGATGTTTTTGTTCATTTATGAACCTCAATACTCAACACTTTTTATTAAAATGTTTGCTTCATACTGATATTTTTTACTAAATAGTTCATACTATTGTCAAAACAACAAACACAAGAAAGGCTTTATTAGTTTAAGAATTAGAAATGGGATAAAAATATACCATTTATACTTTAAAATGTTGTCAAATACTGATAAAACAGCAAAACAAATGTAGAACCTAATGAAAACTTTCTAATGTAAAAAAAAAAATCATGGTAATCGAAATCATTATTATTTATGAAACGTCCCCAATCACTTACCATGTACAGAGACATTGCATTTTGTTTAAAGAGCTAAAAACAATAATTTCACAATTTTGTTAAATATAGAAGAAGCGAATGGTAAACTAAAAAAAAAAAAATAATAATAATAATAATTAATTAAAACAAGCTTTCAAGTTTTCAACAAATACAACTATATTTTTTGATCGAAGCATTTATTTTTATATAAAAAAATATATTTTAAAAAACGGCGGGTTTTCACGTCTTTAGCAAGGAAGGATATAAGAAAATAAGGAGAAAACTTTGCACGACAAACATATGAAAATGAAATATTAATTATAAAAAAAATTTAATATTTTACTTTTTTCCCGTTAAATTAGATTCATATCGGTTTATCTAACAGAGTATGGTCCAGCAGTGGAGAGCGGAATACCACTGAATGCCGGAGTGCCACTGACGAAAATTTGTAGCAGTTAGCAACTTCAGAGGCCTAAATCTTACCGATACTTCCGGGGTGACGTTATTATTTTTCTCGGATTAATATTAAAAATTCTGCGATTTTATAAGACGAGTATTATTCAGAAATATTGGTGCCACGTTGGTCACATTTACCTCATATTAATATAATATTTAATCTATCATAAATCATTAACTATAATATAAAGACATAGGTTCCAACTCTGTTGTCACAAGTAATTCCGTATAGAAATCTTCGATTACTGTGATTAAATAATTCGAATATTTTTCGCCAGATTTACAGGTGCTGAAATGTCGTATGGGTTGGTAGCTATGAAAAGGCAACACAAGCCTGAATATTAACGACACTTTCGGGGTAATGTCATTATTTTTTCCTTATTATCACCAGTCTTGGTAGACTTGGGAAATATTGCTAAATTTAGTGCCAAAAATTAGTTTCCATTAATAAAGTCAAAAGGGATAACTTGCTATTTTGATGAAATTCTAATTCAAATTAGTTTTTTGTTATTTTTACTTTTTTACTGTCTTATTTGAAAGGCATTATTTACTTTGAACAACTATCTTGGCGGTATTGCTTATGTATATGCCACATTCCTATTATGGAAATAGCTCCAAAACATAAATAAGATATTGTTTCCGATATGTTTCAATAAAATTCATAAATTTTAATTTACTTGTTTTTTTCACTATCTTCATTATTTGTGTTTTAAACTTTTCAATGCTTTTATGTAAATATGATGAGTGAGATTTTCTTATTTAACATACTTTTTATTGTAGTTTTCACTATGTTATATTTGACAGTAGATTTAATTAGTTTTAATATAAAAAAACTCAATGCAATTTAGAAAAATAATTTAATATCAGTGTTATGTTACACAAAACGAGATAAAAGGTAAAGTGGTAACAGGAACTAAAAATAAAATCCATACATAAATATTAACGCTTTCATTAAAATTAAAACATATAAAAGATTGTAAGTAAATTTCTTCCTTTTTAATACTCTTAGACGCTTTATAAAATATTTTAACACGTTCGCTGCCAACTACGAGTATACTCGTAGTGCTATCTACGTTTCTTCAATCTAAAATTAGTTATTCGCACCGGAAATTTCAAAAGAAGAATTTTTATTTTATGTAATCATGGAATGTCTGTAATAAAACAAAGTGTAAATATTGCTATTAGTATTTTCTGGTATGAATTTGAACTTTCTAAATAAAATGAAAATTCCGGTGTTTTTAGCTTGGCAGCGAACGTGTTAATTGCTACAATTTGTAAAGTTTAAAATCAGTTTAACATTTAGGCATAAAACATTGAACAGACTCTTTTGCCTCTCAAGCGGGAAAATACGTTTTATAAACTGAAGGAAGGAGTTATTGTTTTGCAGTCAAAAATATATGATTGTCATCGCACCATTAACACCCTGGGAACGAGCGACACGTATACGTGGCGCATAAGATGCTCAGAATCCTCGATTATTCCCACCAGTTACTTTTTTTTGTAAGCTTTGCCTTATTTAAAGTTAGCATTTCTGCTATTCAACTAAGCGAAAATTTCTATTTTGAAAAACCGGTGGTAAAAGATTAAAAATTCTGTAAAGGACGCTCATTGCGAAGGTGTTAGCCACTTTACGAGTACATTTGTTTTAATCGAAAATAGCAGAAGGACTGGAAAAGAAAAGTGACATTACTCCAAAAACTGTGAAGTAGACATATGCATCATCATAACAACAAAAAATAAATGAACAATGAATCAACATAGAATAAATTATAAGCAAAGAATTTTTTTAAGACAAGCTTTTTTATAATGTAAAAAGAAAAAAAATGTTGAAGGAGAGTTGTTTGCAATAAATACATTTTTAAAAGAAATAAATTAAATTCTGATTCATTTTTTTATCACTTTGTTAAAAAAAATCCCATCGATATGTAATTATAAATCCAAGTCCCTGGCAAGAAACAAATCGATTAACGTTCTTTTGAGAATCGAACCCACATCTATTCACAACACAGGTGGAACAGAAAGATGGCGCATTTATCAGCAGTGCTACGGAACTGTGACGATCTCATTAAATCTCTCACAGTCTGCTAATTATGCAAAATAATCAACGATAGAAATTCCCAAGAGTTGGAGAACTTTTCTCACGCTTCGCTGTGGTGTTACAAGAACGTCACTTACTACAATAGGAAAAGATGAGCCTCGATCAATCTTGTGAACTGAAATTGCTTAGACAGCAAGATATTTCTCTGATCTGTCCGACGACATGTGGGGTCTCGGATCGTGAGAAATTGCCGTGTGAACATTATAAAGTTCAGGAAGACCTCCCCAAAAGAATGGTTTATCCTATGACTTAAAAACCGAAACTAATGACGTGAACTAAAACTTTTTTGATTGGTGATCGGAGTATCTTTTGTTCGAGCATGGGGACCGGAAAAGAGAAAAGGGGGGAAGTTAGTCAGAGTTTTGGCAGGAGAACGAGTGTTGGTGGAAAACACTCTTCTCAGGACTATTTCCCAAACCAGTGGGGAAGGAAATGTTTTACTGACACATTTTGAAGAGAGAGGATTTCTCTTAAGGCAACGGCAAGGTCATCGCTTGAAGTTTTTGTGAAGAGTGCAAAAGAACTCATGTTAAGATTTCTAATTACTGTATAAGATTGAACCTTTCATTGATTTATTAATTGATTATAAGTTGAGACGAAAATTACGCTGAAAAAAATTGTTTATAATGATTTGTAATATTAAGAAACTCGAAAATGATTTTTAAATAAAAATCACTTAGTAGTACCTTATTGAAATTGATCCATAAGAAAAGGCCACACGCTACCCCTTTACAAATTATAACATCATGGATTCATTATAGCTGGTGGCAAGCGGGTCGGATACTTCAACAAAAATTGATTAACATCAGTGAAGAGAGCCCAGACAGTAGCAGTGACGCCCGCCCGCATCTAAGCGCGCAAGAGCTGACGCCAGTTCAGGAGAGGAAAGCAGAGACCGAAGCAAGCCCTTGCAGTGTCACGACAGACCGCAGTTCCGTCCTGGAAGCAAGCCCATGTTTACAGAGAACAAGCCCGAAGCAAGCCCTTGCAGTGTCACGACAGACCGCAGCTCCGTCCTGGAAGCAAGCCCGTGTTTACAGAGAATAAGTCCGAAGCAAGCCCTTTCTAGGAAATATCAGGAGCCGACAAACCGAGATAACCTGTGAAATCGACGACGTCTAGGCCAGACCCGAAACCGGCGACAGATAATGCAGACAAAGACTGTAGAAAAGGTAAGCTCAATTCATTTTTGAGTGGCTCTCATTTTGTTTATATATTCTTTAGTGAGGAAAATTCATTTCTGAGAAAATTTTTATTTGAATATTAATTTATGATAGATTATGATAAATTTTTGAATCTAATAAATTTTAACATATTTGGAAAAATATATGTGTATTTGTTATAAGCATAAAATTTGATAGTGTGAATTTTTCTTTTGGCAGTAAAATAATATAAGGAGGGACGGTTAGGCTAAATGTGTAATTTTTCTTTTTTTTTTCTAAAAAAAAAAAAAAGAGGTAAAAATTCCGACTTTTCATTTAAGTCGATTGTCTAGTAATTCCTGATTGAAAGATTTCACAGATTTTACTTTCCCATTATTTATGAAAGAATAGATGTTTTTGATACTAAAATATTTTGCATATGTGATGTTAAGAAAATTTTTAGCAGTCGCAAAAAGTGTTCATTTTGTTATAACTCTGAAAATTGTTACCTGCGGTGTCAGAAATATCAAGTATTGGTTGAATTATGAACACAAAATTTCAAATTTCTAAATTTTTTTTAAAATTTGTATGATCGACACAAAAACGTGTCAGTGTATTGAAAATTTTACAATATTGAAAATTTATTTTTATATGTATACTTTATTTATTTATTCCTCAAAATTGAATTGTATTTAAAATTGTTAATATTATGTGGGTAGTAGCAGAAAATTTTTCATAAAGTGTTAGAATCCCTATTGCATAAGTTAGCGAGCGAAAATATTATTTTCATCTTTATATTGTATTTGCTTAAATTTTTAAAATGCAAGAAGTAACTGATCTGAAACAGTGCAGGAAAATTGATTTGCAGAATTTAGCGGAAGAATTAGGAGTGGAGATAGGGGAAAATGACAGGATTCCGGTAATTATCCAAAAAATCGAAGCTGCTAAGGATTACGACAAAGATTTTGCCTTTACGCAAGCTGCGTATATCATAAAAGATCGATTTTTAAAAGAAATAAATTAAATTCTGATTCATTTTTTTATCACTTTGTTAAAAAAAATCCCATCGATATGTAATTATAAATCCAAGTCCCTGGCAAGAAACAAATCGATTAACGTTCTTTTGAGAATAGAACCCACATCTATTCACAACACAGGTGGAACAGAAAGATGGCGCATTTATCAGCAGTGCTACGGAACAATCAAAGATTTCTCGCTCATTTCTGAAGCATACAATGCCAATTTCGTGATTGTACATTGAACGAAGGAGTTATTGTTTTGCAGTCAAAAATATATGACAGTCATCGAACCATTAACCACTTTACGAGTAAATTTGTTTTAATAGAAAATAGCAGAAGAACTGGAAAAGAAAAGTGACATTGCAGCAAAAACTGCAAAGTAGACCTATGCATCATCATAATACCCAACAAAAAATAAATTATAATAAAAGAAAATGTTTTGAACGACAAGTTTTTTTTATAATGTAATTTAAAGAAAAAAATGCTGAAGGACAGTTGATTGCATTAAATATCTTTAAAAAAAATTCAATTGTGAGCAATTTTTTTTCAGTTTGCTAAAAGAAAAATAAAAATAAAAAAAACATCGACATATATATAATTATAAATCCAGCTTCCTGGCCAGAAACAAACCGATTAACGTTCTTTTGAGGATCTAACCCACATCTATTCACAACATAGGTAGAACAGAAAGTTGGCACATTTACAAACCGTGCTGCGGTTCTATCGAAGAATACTCATTTATTTCTGAAGCAGTCAACGACATTTTCGTGATCTGATGAAGAATGATGATTACGTACCCTTACTGGACAAATGTTTTTGCCTCGGAGTGGTGACGAAGGCATCTTTATTTTTTTTTCTGAATATAGTATTCTTACTGGAAATACGTCAAACCACAAAAATACATCAATTGTAGTATAGAAAGTGTGTTAAAATATGTTTGCAAGATTTGAGCCGCAGTGACAGACAATAATAGTTTAATTAAAGCTTATTCGCCACCACCATGTCAAACTATCAAAAGTGAAAAAAATGCATTTTTCATTTCTTTTAAAACTGGGCCGAATGTCACCACTAAATTTTAATAGTATTTCTTCAGCAGGGTTTCCAGTTTGGCGTCCTTTATCATGTAGAAATTTCGAATTCACGCATTCTACTTCAAATTGAAATTTTTACTTTATTTAATGATAGACAATTCGCGATTACTTAACACATTGACGGAAAGTAGGAACAATTGAAGTTCGAAAAATGACACTATATGTTTTTGTAATTTTTAGAATATTAGAAGTATAGTTTTACTCTTTCTGCTTAAATAAACTTAATTTTGATTAATTCAGCACCTTTAATTAGGTTGCACTACTCCCTTCACAACCACGTGAGGGTGGCTAGTGGTCAGGGAAAAATACAGTCAAAAAAAGTGATGAACACCAGTATATTCTTATAGAAAAATTTATCTTGATTATTCGATCTAATAATCAATTTGGATTTTTCTATAAGAATATACTGGTAATTATCATTTTTTTTACCGTAATTTCCGGCGTATAATCCGCAGCTCAAAGAGTCGTTTTTCGACCCAGAAATTTTATTCAATAATTGTAGTTAAATATTTACAGCGATCTTTTAAGTTACATTTTATAAAATAATATTTCGGGGACGAAAAACGTCTCTTTGAGCTGCGGATTATACGCCGGAAATTACGGTACTTTATTTTTCCTTGACCACTAGCCTCTCTGCACGTGCATACTGAAGCTGCAACTGGAATAACAGGTGGAAAACGAACTTCAACCTAAAAAATTGTTTCCAAAACATGACACTGGGCTTCTACTTGTACGCCGGTAAATGCACATTTGTGCTGCTATAGCCGTAGTGTCTAAGAACGACCGTTTCGTTTTGGGCGGCTATAGCCGTCACACCACATTGTGAACTTCGCTTTGTCAGATATAGCCGCAAGTGTCCGTCAACGTGTTAAAGTACAATATTTTTTCTAAAAATTTCCGGTATGAATTCGGCATATCTGTAATTAAAAAGAAGGTCAAACTAGAAACCCTGTTTTTCATAGATGCGTTATTAGAATTTTTACCAGACGAAGAATTCTAATAAAATTTAGTGGTGAAAACGGCCCCATTCTTAAAGTAATGAAAAATGCATTTTTTCATAATAACGACGATATCGTCAGAATGGTGAATCTTCATCTGTAACCGGCATAGCTGCCAACTTTTACGCTTTTTTCCTACCACTAAAATTTTATAGTAAATTTTATCTTATTAAATTGACAAGATCGTGTGATTACATGACGAAAAAAATTCTATTAAATTTTAGTGGTAAGAAAAAAGCGTAAAAGTTGGCAGCTGTGGTAACCGGTATCGCAGAGGCTAAATTTGTACAATTGATTTGAGTTTTTAAAAAAAGTAATAAAAAATCTGTTCGCTTCCTGATGTCCATTTTACAAATAATCTGTTTTTGAAAAAGTGCAGAATTGTCCACACTTCTCAAGCTCTACTAAGTTAAGATAAACAACGCCATTTTTTTTCAAAAGTGTAAAAAACTTAGAAATTGTACGGTAAACGTGACAAATGAGGTTCGTTCGTACTATAACTAGGTTTACAATGTAAAAAAAAAATCATCGCTATTATTTCAGTGAAATGAATTATATCGTCTGTTATCAGCGAAATGGACATGCCTTTTCTTTAATTACAGATGCGAATTTTTTTCGACACCAGACAGATCTACAAAATGCACCGTGGAGATCTTGCCTGTGAATGATTACCTCCATGGTTTAATATTTTTATGGCTCATGATGAACGAATCTCTTGTGTTTATTTACTTTAATGGATTGAGATTGGGCTTTCAACCTTTCACCCGAAGTTATCTCATAATTTATAGATTTTTTAAATCTAACTCATTTCTCAAACAAACGATTTATTTAGACGATCTTTCTAAAAATGTAACTTTTATGCAATTTTATTCAAAAAAATTCTTTTGAATAAAAATTACCCCTTGGCATATGAAAAAAGAAGTGGTTAACCCGTATATTTTTTTGTTATTCCTTCACATGACTTGCGCTTTTATTATACAGATTACGCATGATAGGACTTCATATGAAGAAATAAAGTTTTATTAATATCTTTTTAAGTTTTGATTCGAATTACTTTCATAAAGTTTGAAATGACTCGATAAAATTATGCAACGATTATATATATTAAATTTCAAAACATTCGGTTGGGCAGTTATTGCGCTGTTATATGCGGACGGACGGACAAACGGACGACCAGATGACAACTATAGGTGCTACGTATTATAATTACGAACATACCTAAAATAACTAAAAAATAAATTTATATTTCTTTTATTTGAGCTTCGAACGATTTTATACGTTTAGTTTTTTTTTTTTTTTTTTTTTTTTTTTTTTTGTCAAATAATATTATCTCTGAATCCCCAGTGTCAAATAAATATGTTTTTTAATACATGTTTATAATGCGTATTTAGACCATGAAAAAACAGTTTAACGTCACTATTTCTTTTATAAATTGTTTATTTCAGATCAGATATAAAAATATTATCATCATCATTAAATTTCCCTGAAACTAATCAGAAAATTTTACAAAGTTGAAAAGTGGGCATAACAAACTTTTTTTACAGTATACATTAATCAGCCATGAAATTTTAATTAAATATTAATCTCATGCAAAAATCGGATATAACTTCGATTGTATTATTAATTTTTAATTAATTTTCATTCCTTTAACGCATTTATTTAAAATTAATTTGCTACATTTGAAGGTTTAATACCCATATTAGTATGCATAAATTACCTTTTTTTAATTAAAATTATTTACCTTCATGATCGAAACTTTAATTAAAAACATAATGGATATACCTAATTTCAAATATACTGTAATCGTAAGGAGTAAATTAGAAATATATTAGATTGATGCAAAAGTTCTGTCATATTTTAGTACCTTTACTACTGATAAAATTTTAATATCTATTAGATTTATTATACCAACTTGCTTTGAACTGATAGGTAAAATTTTCAGGCATTAAAATTTTATCTGTATTAAAATTAGGTATTAAAATAATACTCAGCTTTTGCATCAACCTAATATTTCATTGATTTATTTTTAATAAAATGTCGACGAAACTTTTCTTAAATTTTTTGGTCAATATTTCAGCAAACATAAATTACAAAGTTTATGAAATAATCAACAAGTTTCGAACAGCGTCTGTAGAACTACTTTTGAAAGCTTTGGTAATTATTAAATGAATATTTAAAATAATGAATATTTAAACATTTAATGCATATTTTAAAAAGTATTTAAAAAAAGGTTTATTGAATACGATCATACATTTATAAAAATATCCTGGATTGATTAGGACTGAATTGTAAAATTATACTCCAAATACAAGATTCTTCAGAGTACGTTTAACCCCTTAATCGTCGCGCCCTTTTAGTGTAGGCTACTTTTTAAAAAATGAGATTGCTGGATTACCACAAGTTTTTTTAAGTAGAAATGTCCGTCTTATTTAATAGGCAGATAAAATAATGCAAGTATAAAGCCAATAATACTATTTAAAAAAAACTGGTGGGAATCAAACAATCTCAATAAAATAGGCGTAATCTACGCTGCCCGTGAATGTCTCGGGCACGACGATTAAGGGGTTAACGTAAAATTTCCAACTTGTTTTTGTATGCACTTGAAAGTGCATTATCATTGCCAGCATTATCATAAGTTCATACGTTCACCGGTTATGACATGCTGTGCACTATGCTTTTTAGTGTTCCGTACAATATAATTAGTTATGTAAATGTTATACACCTGCCGTCCTAACTTTTTCAAAATAAAAGTGAACCAGGTTTCCCCGTTTGGTCTCCTTTTTTATTCAAAAATTCCGAAAGAAGAATTTTTACATTATGTAATCACGAAATCTTTATCATTAAATAAAGAAAAAAATACTATTCGTTTTTCTGAATTTCGGAATAAAAAAGGAGGCCCAAATTGGCAAACACTGCACTGAACTGCTGAGGAAGTATCGATGAATACATATTAGCTATAAATAAACAAAACTCTTTTTACAGCTATTTTATGAAGGAAAGTTTTTTGTATTCCCTTTAGAATTTTCTTTAAGACCCTTTTTACCTTTAGAACCCTTTTTTATTTACTTTACATGCTAACTTAAAAAAAAAAAAAAATTCTATTTTTTTCAACCTGTTTCAGAAAACCATACAGAAAGGGACTATGTTAAGCTTGAATTGGATAATTTTGTTTTTATTTAAAACATACTTTTTTCATATGGTATACACACTAACATATTTCTTTCTGTAAGGAAATTATTTTTTTTTACTGATATATATGTTATTATACATGCAAACGTGTGTATTTACGAAAGAAAAATAACATCGCATCTCTTTGAAGTATTTTCTTTATAGTAGTGCATGTTGTAAATAAACAATAATTAAATAATTCGCAACTTTCAAAGGATATAATAAAATAAAAAGAAATGTTTCAAAGCAAGTAATAAACGTGATGTTTTGGCATCAAATAAAGTAATATTATCAAATTACTGAATTTTTGTTCTTTCATAGATCTTTTTAGAAGTGAATTTTTAATTGAGTACTTCCACTCAGTCCCTATTTTTTTATATCTCTTTTTAAAACTTTTCTAGTTGAAAAGTGTTTATCAACTAGGTTTGTCAGTCTGTCGTATGTCTGTCCGTCTGCCCGTGATCTAACTCCCGTAAATATGCTCGGATTGCCATGCAAATGACATATGTTATTGAGGTTTACTATGCCTTGTTCGGTATTGAGAATGAAGAGTATAGAATTTATATCACTGACGCGTGTTTTTTATTTATGCTTAGCATATAATATGATGCGCATATCATTTATTGTACATTTACAGCAGGGGTGTCAAACTGCGACCCGCCGGATACCACTAAAACTTTATAGTAATCTTTGCCTTATCTAATCATCGAATTTATGCAATTGAAGAAGTCGACAATTTATTTTTAAAAAATTAGTGGTATTTGGTGGGCCACAGTCTGACACCCTGATTTACAGGGAAACTCAAAAGAATTACGGTCTGTTGGAAAAATCGTTTGCGGAGTATTTTAATAATGTTACACTAAATCAAACATATTGAAATTCATATACAAGATGGTTGTAATATAAGTATGTCTATTTGGAGCTGTCTGTTGGAGGAAGGAATTACCCGAATGAAACCAAAATCGGTACACTTACTGTTCGAGAAGGGGGAATAAGAATGGAACAATAATAAATAAAAACAGTTTCAATAATCACCAATAGATGGCGCTACGGGACCTATTGATCAGGGACCGACTACCAAATTTTTGTGCCCAGGGCACTTTAAAATTTTCGTTTCCCCTTAGATTGGTTGATTTATTGACAGTAGTTTTATTTACATAACACTTATTCGAAAAGTGCCAACTCAAAAAATTAAGTTTTCCGGAAAACTTAAAAACGGTTCCAGGAATAAAAATAAAATATGTTTTCTATTTATTGAAATGTGCTTTTAACCATAAGATTGAGATATATGTTTGTCATTTCATCGTATTAATATCTCAAACATAACATTTTTTTAGTTGTGTCACTTTTCGAATAAATGTGCAATATGTTAAAATTGAATGACTTGATAAATACAGTACATTAATTACTAGAAAATAATGATAAAAAGTCTACTTATTAATGATGTTATCGACATTAAATGATAAAACCAAACTGATGCCGAGTTCAAACAAAATCCCTAAAAGAAATAAAAACGTTGGCATAATTATGATTTTTAAAAATGGCAATTTAAATGAAATTATGAAAAATTTTGTGCCCATGCGATAGTTAGGGCAAACACCGTTGTATACCATGGAGATGTCGTAAACCTCAATGACTTAAATGATCACATATTACAACGAATGGGAAACATCACTCCTGATGCGTTACATTTCGCAATTGAGCACGTCGTTCAAAACCTGGATTGTGTCCTCCTGCACAATAGCCATGTGGAACCTGAACTGGATCGGCACCACCATTCGAAAGCGTAACGACATTCACTGGACATTTTCCAAAAAATTAGATTTGTTATCCGGTTTTACGGCCTTAATTTTAGTTCTTGTATTACACATTACATTTCACACCCAAAAGCGCCATCTGTCGGCGATTATTGCAATTTTTTTTTATTGTTACAATCTTTTCTCCCCTTCTTGAGTAGTAAGCCAAGTTTGATTTCATTCTGGTTATTCCTTCAAGCAACAGACAGCTCCAAATAGAGATACTTATATTATAACTACACGGTATATCACTGAGATGCATTACAAGATGCTTACTATAGAATAAGGCAGAGCTGTCCAATCTGGCGTCAGCTATTCACCAGAAAATTCTTGTAGAAATATTTATTCTCCGAATATCACCGATTATATATAGTCAATAAGAGGTTTTTTTTTAGGGTTTCGTTCATCTCACGAAACCCTATTACTCCCGCTCCATTGTCTGTCCGTCACAGAGCTATTCTCAAAAACTATATAACTTATACAGTTGAAACTTTGTGTATATAGATAAATACCAGCTGTAAAGAGCTCAAAATATTAAAATTTAAAAAAATCGTATTATTTTAATAAATAGAGATAAAAAACCAAAATTATAACAGACTTTTCCTATTAAATTTAAACATTTTTCGTTATAGCAGATGCCAAAAATTTAAAATACACAATGAAATTCTTTCGACAATAATTAATTTTCTAACAGACGATTTCCAATGAAAAATGAAATTCCGGAAAAATGAAAATAAAATAAAAAGTTTCAAAAAAGATAAATATGAAATAAAATTTATTGACGTCATAGTGGTAATAAAATGGAAAATGTCTAAGATTTCTCAATAATGCAAGGAGTATGAGTATGTGTTTGTACACAAAGCAGATTAATATCACGTCATTAGAGAATTAAAAAGAAAATCTGACGTCCTATTGGAAGTTCAACGAATTTTTCAAATGTTTGAGAATAATACAAAGCGAGTATCCATATGAGTAATAGAGAATAGTAAATATATGAGTTTGAGAAAGATATTGAATCGTGATAAAAATCCGATTATGGAAATATTCGCATATTTTAACATTTTGAAGGTGTACAATTTGTTTAATTTTGGAATTATTTTTTTAATATTGCATTTGGTCCGTATGACGGATATTATTATGACAGAGTATAATAGCGGGTTTCGCCCGCTATCCAGCTGGTTTAGAAATTCGAAAAAATGAAAAAATAGACTGGTAAATATTTATTTTATAAAAAACATGACTTTTTTTTGTTGTTATTGCTAAATGATATTTATTTGAATTTATTAAAGAAAGGATAAAGTGTTTTGAAAGGAATATTAAACGAAACCCTTTGAGAGATCTTCGATCACACTTACCCACTTGTTTTTGGTGAATAGCGGGCGTCAGGTTGGGCAGCCCTAGAATATGGTATGCTTAGCTTTAATAGTTCATTGGTGGAATTAGCTGTAGGAGAATTTTCAACTATGCTTAGCGTTTCCTAATTGTAGTAATTTTTAGAATACTATGTAGTATACATAGAAATCTAAAGATTGTATACAAGGTTGCATGATTTAGTTCGGATACAGACTGTTGTCGGTAATTGCTGGCATTGTAATCTCAAATGTGTTATGAGTTTTCCAAGTTGCTTACTTAGACTGGGCGGGGCTAGTTAAGCTTAAGCCGAAAGGTAAGTTGTCCCGTTTGGTTTGACTTTGACCTTGCTTACTTAGACATCATCTATCACCATATTATACTGTTAAGTTTTATTACAAAAGTATTTCTAAATATATTGGAAAGTGTTTCATAATTTATGCTTGATTCATGATTTTCTTTCTTGTTATTTTAAAGAAATATTTTCTTTGTTAGATTTTTCTTGTAAATTTGGTAGAAACTTGCCTCACTTTTTTTTTGTAATGTATGACAGCTCTGAAGAAAATATCAAGGTATAAAAATAATGTTCGATATTTAAAATAAAATCTTCTCTACAATGACGTTATTTTAAAATCTATTATTTTCATCTATATTAGTTCTTCTTCTAAGAAAAACTTAATGGATTTTTGAAGTCATAATGATGCATTTTCTCTTTTATTATCGATGACTGTCACCATTTCGTTATTAAGTTTATTTAAAAATATTCCAGAAATGACAGATACTGTTATTTTCCCATATTAAAATCGCTTTAACTTGTATTTAAAAATTGAATGAGTTATTAAATGAGTTGAAATGGTATTATTTGTCTTCATGATTTCCATGGAAAACTTTTGCGGAACGTTTTGAATCCATTGAAAGTTTTAATTTCCTTTCATGTTTTAAAATTGAATGTTATTCTAAAAAATTTTGAAAAATGATTAAAAATCGAAAAAAAAAAGACAAAAACGTTTTATAAGAAATTCAAATACTTCAACGAAGCTAGGTTTAATTTATTTTCTCAAATTTTGAAAAAAAGATAAATGGGTCATTCTCAAAAGAAGCTATAATTCAGAATAGGATTATGTCTTGATCTTTTTTTAAAATTATACATATATATATATATATATATATATATATATAATTTTAATTACGTACATTAGAAATATTTGCCCTATTTATTCTCCGAATATCTCCGATTAAACACGGTCAATAAGACTTCTTTTTGGTGAAGAGCAGGCACCAGGTTAGACAGCCCTGAAATATGGTATGTATAGGTTTCATCGCCCATTGGTGGAATTAGCTGTAAAAGAATTTTCAACTGTGCTTAGCTTTTTTAGGTAGATTTCGTAAGAAATACTACCTATTACATTCTCCCCTAAGTTGGAATTTTTGAAAACTTTTTGCAGATCTACACCGATCTTGACTCCCAGAACCCAAAACCACCCCCAGTTCAAAACTTTATGTATCTATCTATCTATCTATGTCACTTTTTTATGGACACGGTAACTGAAATAATTCTGCACAAATCTTTTCCAAACTCATGCGTAAAATCAAGGGGCATAAAATGTCGGTCAAGTTCGTTAATGGGCAAAATCGAACCAGGGGAGGGGGGGAATTGGGACGGCTTTTTGTGAAAACTGAAAAACACTCCATAATTTCTTAATTATCATACATATCGAATCCGTTTAAAGTTATTATTACTTCTTGGAAAAGGGCCGAAAATTTATGTATGAAATATTTTTGATATTCTTAAAAATGGCCCCAAGGGGGGGGGAAATGGGGGTTTTAGAAGAAAAAAATTCATAACTCCGTCAATTCTCAAGATATCAAATCCGCTTAAATTTATTGTAAATATCCTTAAAATTATCTATAACTTTTATATTGACAAGTTTTTTATAGGACCATCTTTTACGGCAAAAAAAAAAAAAAAAAAAAAAAAAATCCCTGCTGGTTACGCCTACAAGCAGACATGAAAACAGAAAAAAAAAAAACACATTTTCTTAATTTTTATACATATCGAATCTGTTTAAAGTTATTATTACTTCTAGGAAAAGGGCCAAAAATTTATGTATGACAAATTTTTGAATTTCATTAAAAATGCCCCCAAGGAGGGGGGGGGGGCGATAGGGGTTTCAGAAGAAAAAAAATCATAACTTCGTCAATTTGCAAGATATCAAATACGCTTAATTTTTTATAAATCTCCTTAATATTATCTACAACTTTTATACTGACAAGTTTTTTATAGAACCAACTCTTACGGTAAAAAAATTATATATATATATATATATATATAAAAATCCCTGCTGGCTCCGCCTACATGCAGAGGTATATTTCGAAGTGGGTGGTCCCAACAGCCACATCATGGTAAATATAGGCAATTCCCAATAAACAGGTGCCCCATGGTCTCCGTCTTCGAAATCTACCTGTGATTGTAGGCCGAGCCGTCAGGGATTTTTTTTCTTCGAATGTTGTAAAAATCAAGCACGGAACATTACTACATCACACTGAAAAAAAAAAAAAAACCTCTTACATATATTGAAAAAAAAATAATAATTTAAAAATTGCTTGTATAATAGAATGGAAATATCAATGTTTAAAATGGCAATGGAATTTTAAAAGGATTTCTTCGCTTCAGTAAACGATAAATTAAAAATCTTTCATTTTAATCTTTATTATTTTTTCCTCTAAGCGTATTATAATGCATTTTTGAAACCATAATGATTATTTTCCACTTTTATTATCGATATCTGCAAAAATTCCGTTGTTAAAATTATTTTAAGAGATCCTATAAGTGTCACATGGAGTTAATTTCCTATATTAAAATCACCTTAAGGCGGTATTAAAAAAAAAAAAATTCCACGCTCAACAACTCAAAATTTTGAGACACATTCCCAGAATCATTTTTAAAAGTAACAAAAGGAAACTTGGTGACGTGATTTATAAAGACATTTATAAGGGCCCCATGTTTTTATTTTTCGTTCAATTAATTAGAAATTGATTTACAGACAATTATTTTCACAGTACGATCATTTTTATTTGTTTCTAGCGCTATCGCTTCTCGAAATTCGGTTCAAAATGTCCACTTTGACAGCATTTTTTAAATATATTCTGCCTTTATCAAAAAATCGAGACAGTGGGGATATTATAAAGTTTCTGAATAAGAGAACCTCCCAATTGGATGCATTTTAGAGCAAAAAGGAATTTACGACTGTGTCTCAAAATAAGCACTTTGGATTTGAATACACCATTAAGAAGTGTATTTAACAAAAGAGTGGATAGCTGACAGATTGAAGTTGAAGACTATTATTACATAATTTCTGTTCATGCTTTATAAAAAACAATCGTAGCACATTTTTAATATAATTAATTTTCTAATGTCCATTTGGATTTAGAATTCGAATCTTAGTCCAAAGCATAGAAACAGACTTTTAGATATTAAAAAAGTAATTAAAAAAATAGTTCCAGCCAGTGGGGGCTCGTGATTGGGTTTATTTGGGGCACAAAATGCATGGATGCTAAATTTATTCTTTTGTTACCACTATTATTAAAAATGTATATTTTATTTTACTTACTGTCGGAAAGTTTTGCCACAACATGGAATTTTTTTTTTTTTTTGTAAAATATAATCGTATGAAAGTAATATGTGTTTCAGGCACGCATTTAGTGTTCCCCAAAAAGACGGTCTCTAATCACCACTTGTTCCAGCATAAATTAGTGAATTTTTCTCATTATAAATTCGTTCCAAGAGCAAATTCATAATTATATATAGTTTTTTTCGTAAATGTTACTAATAAGTTTTAAGTAATGTTTGACAGCTTTGAAGAAAATATCAAGGTATAAAAATAATGTTCGATATTTAAAATAAAATCTTATCTTCAATGACGTTATTTTAAAATCTATTATTTTCATCATTATTAGTTCTTCTTCTAAGCGAAACTTAATGGATTTTTGAAGTCATAATGATGCATTTCCTCTTTTATTATCGAAAAGTGTCACCATTTCGTTATTAAATTTATTTAAAAAGATTCCAGAAATGACAGATACTGTTATTTTCTCATATTAAAGTCGCTTTAACTTGTATTTAAAAATTGATTGAGTTATTAAATGAGTTGAAATGATATTATTTGTCTTCATGATTTCCGTGGAAAACCTTTGCGGAACGTTTTGAATCCATTGAAAGTTTTAATTTCCTTTCATGTTTTGAAATTGAATGTTATTCGAAAAAAATTTGAAAAATGATTAAAAATCGAAAAAAAAAACGTTTTATAAGAAATTCAAATACTTCAACGAAGCTAGGTTTAATTTATTTTCTCAAAATTTGCGAAAAAGATAAATGGGTCATTCTCAAAAGAAGTTATGATTCAGAATATGATTATGTCGTGATCTTTTTTTTAATTATATATATATATATATATATATATATATATATATATTATTTTAATTTCGTACATTAGAAATATTTGCCGAATATCTCCATTTAAACATGGTCAATAAGACTGCTTTTTGATGAATAGCGGGCGCCAGGTTAGACAGCCCTGGAATATGGTATGTATAGGTTTCATTCATGGTGGAATCATTCATTTGGGTGTTCATGTGGGTGTTCAATTGGGTGTTCAACATATGGTGGGTTCATTGGTGGAATTAGCTGTAAAAGAATTTTCAACTGTGCTTTTTTTTCTTCGAATGTTGTAAAAATCAAGCACGGAATACTACACTATATTACCAAAGGTGACCGGTCACTTACGATTTTAGACGTTTTGTTAGCTATCTAGAAAAATACATGAGGAATTAACTTGAAACAGCAGGTGTGTAAACAGTATTGTATAGGTTATATATTTCCGCAAAGATTTTTTCACGAAACCCCATAGGGGACTGTCAACAAATTGAAAAAGAACGAAAATCTTTTGGATAACCCTGTAAAAACGAATGTAGCAAAGGCGTTCAAACTCGAGATTATTAATAAGTGGCATATTCTAATATACTGTGTTCATTTTTATGAGGATATCATGTATACTCGTAGAAAAATTAAGGTTTTTATAAAAACAGTCCCAAATTTCGCTTAGTTTTTTGCTTATACTTTGCAGAGTTCTTAATATAAAAAAAGATTCTTTTCAGAAAATATGACAAACAACATTCTACATAATACTCTGCAATCAGAATTAAAAAATAATAAAAATTGGATGAACAATGAGCAGGTTTACTAAAAAATGTTTCACTGCGCATGCGCGAATGCAATCAAAATATAATACGCATAATGTATTAGCTAAGTATATAAAGCAACTTTTCTGAAAGTCTCAAAATCATAGCTTGAAAATTCTGAAAATTATCGTCGATAGAATAAGCTCGAAATCCGTTGTTCCCAAAAGGAAGCAAAAATATGAGGGGTTGTGTCCAAATATAGTAGAACGTGCAATATTGGGTACGCTATCTTGGCACTAATTAACATACATTTGATACAACCCCTCATCTTTTTGCTTCTTTTTGGGAACAACGGATTTCGACCTTATTCTATCGACGATAATTTTCAGAATTTTCAAGCTATGATTTTGAGACTTTCACAAAAGTTGCTCTATATACTTAGCTAATACATTATGCATATTATATTTTGATTGCAGTCGCGCATGCGCAGTGAAACGTTTTTTAGTAAATCTGCTCATTTTTCATCCAATTTTTAGTATTTTTTAATTCTGATTGCAGAGTATGATGTACAATGTTGTTTGTCATATTTTCTGAAAAGAACTTTTTTTTTATATTAAGATCTCTGCAAATTATAAGCAAAAAACTAGGCGAAATTTGGGACTGTTTTTATAAAAACCTTAATTTCTCTACGAGTATACATGCTATCCTCATAAAAATGAACACAGTATATTAGAATAAGCCACTTATTAATAATCTCGAGTTTGAACGCCTTTGCTACATTAGTTTTTACAGGGTTATCCAAAAGATGTTCGTTCTTTTTCAATTTGTTGACAGTGTCCTATGCGGTTTCGTGAAAAAATCTTCGCGGAAATATATAACCTATACTATACTGTTTACACACCTGCAGTTTCAGGTTAATTCCTCATGTATTTTTCTAGATAGTTAACAAAACGTCTAAAATTGCAAGTGACCGGTCACCTTTGGCAATACAGTGTATATCACACTAAAAAAAAAAAACACTCTTACATATATTGGAAAAAATTAAATTTTTTTAAAATTGCTTGTATAATAGAATGGAAATATCAATATTTAAAAAGGCAATGGAATTTTAAAAGAATTTCTTCGCTTCAGTAAACGATAAAATAAAAATCTTCCATTTGAATCTTTATTATTTTTCCCTCTAAGCGTATTATATTGCATTTTTGAAACCATAATGATCATTTTCCACTTTTATTATCGATATCTGCAAAAATTCCGTTGTTAAAATTATTTTAAGAGATCCTATAAATATCAGATGCAATTAATTTCCTATATTAAAATCACCTTAAGTGTATTTTAAAAAAGAGTGGATAGTTGACAGATTGAATTTGAAGACTATTATTACATAATTTCTGTTCATGCCTTATAAAAAACAATCGTAGCACATTTTTAATATAATTAATTTTCTAATGTCCATTCGAGTTTAGAATTCGAATCTTAATCCAAAGCATAGAAACAGACTTTTAGATATTAAAAAAAATAATTTAAAAAAATGTAGTTCCAGCCAGTGGAATGCTCGTGATTTGGTTTATTTGGGGCACTAAATGCATGGCTGCTAAATTTATTCTTTCGTTACCACTATTATTAAAAAGGAATATTTTATTTTATTTACTGTCGGAAAGTTTTGTCATTAAACAAGGAAAATATTTTTTTTAGAATAAAAAAAAATCGTATGAAGGTAATATGTGTTTCAGGCACGCATTTAATGTCCCCCAAAAAGACGATCTCGAATCACCACTTGTTCCAGCATATATTAGTGATTTTTTCTCATAAATTCTGTCCAAGAGCAAAATCAAAATTATACATAGTTTTTTTTTCGTAAATGTTACTAATAAGTTTTAAGTAATGTATGACAGCTCTGAAGAAAATATCAAGGTATAAAAATAATGTTCGATATTTAAAATAAAATCTTCTCTACAATGACGTTATTTTAAAATCTATTATTTTCATCTATATTAGTTCTTCTTCTAAGAAAAACTTAATGGATTTTTGAAGTCATAATGATGCATTTCCTATTTTATTATCGATAACTGTCACCATTTCGTTGTGAAATTTATTTTAAAAGATTCCAGAAATGGCAGATACTGTTATTTTCCCATATTAAAATCGCTTTAACTTGTATTTAAAAATTGAATGAGTTATTAAATGAGTTGAAATGATATTATTTGCCTTCATGATTTCCATGGAAAACTTTTGCGGAACGTTTTGAATCCATTGAAAGTTTTAATTTCACACATAGTAAACAGACCAAAATGTACTTACCTATTTTTTTGTTAGAAAAATCGGTAAAAAATATTCTCATACTTTAACAATGCAAATTCCATGTGGACTAAATCTTCATATATGTACACAGTCTTGAGACATGTGCTATCATATACTGCGTAGTAGGATTATTAGAAAATATTAGTTACAAAGTGGACATAGGAAAACGTGCATTCTCTGGGGACATTTGATTTCAAGATATATTATTTTTTTATAATTAAAATGTATACTCAGTTGATATTTTGATTGAAAGATAAGGTATCTGGTTTTGAAATGATGTATAATTTAAATAAATTTCAATGCTGTATTTTATATTTTCAAGGCTATCTTTATGAAGTTCCTCAGTGGGGACAGGCAATTTTTTAAAACGTGAACATTATAAACTGAAAATTGTTAAATGTTTTAAGAAACTATTCTTCAACAGATATTCTATTATCTTCAAAAAGTTGCGTATACTTGTATAAATTAAGAATAATATCGCTTTTTTAACTGGAAATTTAACTATATTGTTGGATACTGTTTTATAACTTTATTTGAGAAAGACCCACATCACTAAAGACTATCCGATTGTGTTGAAACTTAATAGAATTATTGCACATTATTAGAAAATTAAATAATGGAAAAATTACAGAAATGCTAATCTTGATATCCAAAAATCAACGAAATACTTAGTTTTGATTGTGTAGTGCATTGCTTCAAATGCAGAAACAAACATCGATTAATTGAGATTTTGTTTAACTGACCAATGAATTACGTTGAAAATCATTTCAAACTCTGGTTTAAAATGAAAGCGAGATCGACGATATTATAACGAGATCCACGAGATCTAAATTTACATACATTACAATTTCCCTACAAATAATAATAAGTATCTTGTGAATTAACACATCCTCTGGAAACCTTCTCTAAAGCAAAAAAAAAAAAAAGAAGTAGAAATTATTACTATAATTTATAACTCACAGGTCGGAGTATAAACACATATGTACAGCACAGAGCAAAGAAAGACACTGAATGAGGGGTAGAGATAAGGTCAGTAAAATGTGAATAGGAGTGTGAAGAATGCGTTGAAGGCAGACACGTACAAGTAGAAGAGTTAGCTGTTTTCAACTGGATTCCTTTGTCTTCAATGTTGTGTTTAATAGGCAGTTTACCGATTCAGAGACATATTCTGAATTGAAATAGTTTCATCTTTCTTATTTAGTACTTTAATGCACAAATTCCATAAATATATTTATTAAACTCATATAAATAATCCTTTTTTGGTCCGAAATACACTAAATTCGTAGAAAATAGATTGCGATTTGTGATGGCATTTTTTCAATATTTTTCCAGTAATTAGCATCCAGGAAACGATAAAAAACACCAATTACTTTACGACAATTTTTTTATTGCAGACATGTATA
Organism: Maratus michaelseni; assembly: GCA_963931845.1. Classification (NCBI taxonomy): domain Eukaryota; kingdom Metazoa; phylum Arthropoda; class Arachnida; order Araneae; family Salticidae; genus Maratus; species Maratus michaelseni. Next base: position 281,923,078 of record OZ007595.1, read on the forward strand.
ATCATAGATATACAGGTGGTAAAGAATTTCTGAATTATTGTCTGTAATGCCCAGCTGAACATCTTTGAGAACCGGGCAGATATTCATCACTATATAGAAATAGTAATATTAACTTTATATATGATAGACACTTTGCGTTTAAATAAAGTATAATAATGGTTTTACCTGTCTGGGATAATTGCCCGCAAACCTCTGCGATAATATGGTCAATAATCGTGGGATGTTTAAACATAGTGACAAAAAAAATAACTTGAACTAAGCAAAAGTAATTTATATCATGACAAAATCATAAATAAATAAAAATAATAATAAGGGTAATTTAAGTAGGGGACACTAATGATAAGTAATTAACATATTTTTATCTTTCTATCCATTTTGTAGCTTGCATCTTATTTTAATGTTCAGAAAATTAAGCTCTGTGATTTTATCAGCAATTCATTCTTCTAAATACAGATGTTACTGAATTTTATCTGCCCTCCTGGTGGACATATGAGCAGTTTTATACAAGGAGACAGTAGTGACATAAAAACGAGGGGACGACGTTTCTCTGGCCAGAATGCATATAAAAATATTTTTAATTTACAATAAAAATTCTTTATTATGTACTTTAGAGTATAAAGGTTTATTTTGGATGGTAAAATTGATAAAAATAGATTGTCATTACATTTAACCCATTCGGGACCATGGGTGCATATATGCACCCTCAAAAAGAGCATACAGAATTTGTTTTAGGCACCAGTAAAAAATAAAAGTAATATTCACTTTGTCTAATTAGAGCATTTTTGTGATAGCTTAAGTAAAGGTAGCTTTCTAAAAAAACTGGTGCAAATTGAATAAAATTTGTGTAAAATCCGTCGTCCCGAAGGGGTTAAAATTGCGCCAGAAGATGAGTGCATGAGGTGAGGACAAGGGACAGTAGTGACAATTTGACAGTTTAAATGCTATTGGAGAACAATTTACAGTTATTTTATTGAAACTACCTTTTAAAATTGTAGATTGACATTACAAAATACATTGTGTGCTAAAAATACTATATAAATAACAAAATACAGCATATAACCACAAAGGACACAAGTTAAAAAACATACTGGAGAATCAACCAAATATAGATTTTCCTTTCTCTATATTTCGTTGTGTAAGGTAATCTAATTTGCATAATCAACAAATAATTATATTTCTGTATTAACATATATATTTGATTACATAACATTGTAAGAAATATAGTGATAAATTACTATAGCTATGTTTTGTTCTATCATAAAATGCTATTTTTCAGCATTTCAATATAGTAGATTTAGTCATAAAACTGAAATAATGTATTCAGCTGGAGATTAATGTCCTTGTTTCCCGTAAAAGTAAATTATTCAAGAGATTTTGAATCTTCAGCTGCATCTATGCTACGTAAGTCAAAAGTATTTGACAGAGAACAGCAGTTAACCGGGAATCTTTTGACAGTGATGAAGAAGTTTCATTTTTAAAGAGCTCGAAGCAGTAAGAAAAACAATGGAGCATTATTCAAGACTTACCTCTATCATTGTGTAGAAATTTATATTCCTTTAGATTTAACTAAATCTTAGGAGCTTACATAAATGTACATTTCTATTAGAAAACATTTATTGTTCAGCTACATTCTGTGGCGCAGAGAATTTAAATTTCAATTATTGAAATTTTGTTATTAAAACATTAATGTACCTTTCCATATCTAGGTATAAATAACTATTTATTTGAAAATTTCACTTTTAAAACTGAGAAAATAGACATGTAGTTTATTTTGAAATTGTGCGTTTTAGTGATAATAAAAATTAAATTTTTAGTAACATTATAAAAATTAAACTGTTGAAAAACCATTTTAAATCTTCTCAACACATGATCAAAAAAATTAGAAGGATTAAAATAATTCCTTTATATAGGTTTATAAAATTAATAAAAATATTTGACCATTTGCTCATTACCCACTGTTGGAATAAAATTTTCTTAAATGTGCATCTAGAATAAGTTAAAATAATTTAAATCTATTATTAGACAAACAGATGTTTAAGACTTAAGATTTTATGAAAACACATAAACATTATTAAAAAAAGGCATTAAAAGTTAAGTAGATTTTAGAAAATGTTTCTCGTTCTTGTTTTGGATGAAATGTCGAAAAGGAATTGTAGATAAAATAGAAAACAGACAATAAAATATATAAAATAGAAAATAGAAATTTACTATCAATATTCTGCACTCTAATCACGCAATTCATACGATAAATTTTTAGAGCTAACTTATAATATGTTGTATACTATTTAACCTTTTAAACCAGTATCAATATTATTACTTATCCATGATACGTAGTATAGAGTAAGTATTGTAATCGTTTTGAAAATCGAAAATTTCTTTTTGACGGATTTACACGTTTCAGACACTGAAGATTTCGAAAAACATATTTTTAGAAAAAAATTCTGCCGTCCGTCTGTCTGTGTATCTGCTTGTGTTCATGTGTGTGTGTCTGTAAACGCTCTATCTCCCGAACAAATTGAGATAGAGTCTTGACATTTGCTATTTACTTAGTATGTAATAATGTGAAGAAGCTTATTGAATTTCCGTAACTTCGATTATCCGGAACTCTTTTTTTCGGTCTCTCAAAATATTTGCTGGTATAAAAGGTATATAAAAATGTTTGAAATTATTTAATTTAGGAAGTGGCTATAAAAGACAATACAAAAATATGAATTTTGCATAAAGAATGAAGTGGACCGGATAATTAGTTGCCGTGATATTTGTAATCACATTTTTCATGCTCTTCGATTTTTCATGACCCTGGATTTTATTCAAATTTCAATTCAAATATATATTTTAATTGGAAATGAGAAGCTTAATCTGACGCTGTAAACCGTTAGTTAACATGGTTATCATTTTTGGAGTTATAAGGATGTTTCTTTACGCAATTCAGTAATAGAGCATTTAAAGTTTATGACGTCATCAAGCCAGCATTTTATTCGAAATGCAATGCATTTTATAAATAGTTTAGTTTTATTTTCATATTTTATATTATGCATATCCATGAAGGGTAGGTATTACGGTTGTCTCCAATGATTAGTTTCATACACGTTTAGTGCTTTATAAATACAAAAAATATTTTCACGTCAGTTGTTACTTGGGGAAGGCTGCACTTTTAACTATATAATGTAAAGTATCAGATAGGAGACAATCGTGCAGAAAGATTTTTAGAAAATGTTAAATAAGAGCCAGATGAAATAGACTGAAGAAATTTTAGCCATTGCATATATAGATTTGCTTATTGGGAGCATATTGCATACGAAATTTACTGAAACACATGGATAGGCACATAAAAAGGAAAAATACTTTGACAGTATTCGCATTAATTACTTACCCATCATGCGGAGTATAGGGTAAGTCTTAATTATTTGTTTGAAAACCGAAAAAAAAAATTCACAGATTTACACGTTTCAGACACTGGAGATTCCGAAAAACATATTTTTAGAAAAAAAAAGCCGTCCGTCTGTCTGTGTGTGTGTCTGTAAACGCTCTATATCCCAAACACATTGAGATAGAGACTTGAAATTTGGTATGTACTTAGTACGTAATGATGGGAAAAAGCTTATTGAATTTCAGTAACCTCGATTATCCGGGACACATTTTTTCGGACTCTCGAATTATTCGTTCTGATAAAAGGTATATAAAAATTTTCGAAATTGATTATTTTTAGGAGTAAATATAAAAGACAATAAAAAACATAAATTTTGCATAAAGAATGAAGTCGATCGGATAATGAGTTGCCGAGATATTTGTAATTATATTTTCCATACTCTTCGATTTTTCATGACCCTGTATTTTATTCAAATTTCAATTCAAAGATATATTTTCATTGGAAATGAGACGCTTAATCCGACGCAGTAAACCGTTAGTTAATATGTTTATCCGTTTTGGAGTTATAAGGACGTTTCTTTTACGCAATTCAGTAACAGAGCATTTAAAGTTTATGACGTCATCAAGCCACGATTTTATTCGAAATGCAATGCATTTTATAAATAGTTACACATGTTTTATTTTCATATTTTATATTATGCATATCCATGATGGGTGAGTATTACGGTGGCCCCCAACGACTAGTTCCATACGCGTTTAGTGTTTTGTAATTACAAAAATATTATCACGTTAGTTGTTACTTGGGGAAGGCTGTATCAGTGGCGTAGTCAGGGTGGGGGGGGGGGGGGGTCCAGATGCTCTGGATACCAATAATTTTGTAAATTTTTATTTGCCTTATGTAGTAAGAGAACTTTCTGTGATAATCAAGGCAAATAAAACTTTACAATATTTCTGGTATCCAGAGCGTTTGTACCCCCTCCCTGGCTACGCCACTGGGCTGTATATTTAACTATATAATGTAAAGTATCAGATAGGAGACAATCGTGGAGAAAGATTTTTTAAATGTTATTAAGAGCTAGATGTAATAGATTGAATAAATTTTGGCCATTGCATTTTCATATTTTATATTATGCATATCCATGATGGGTAAGTATTAGGGTGGCCCCCAACAACTAGTTTCATACGCGTTTAGTGTTTTATAAATACAAAAATATTTTCACGTCAGTTGTTGCTGTATATTTATCTATATAATGTAAAGTATCAGATAGGAGACAATCGTGGAGAAAGGTTTTTTAAATGTTATTAAGAGCTATATGTAATAGATTGAATAAATTTTGGCCATTGCATTTCCATATTTTATATTATGCATATCCATGATGGGTAAGTATTAGGGTGGCCCCCAACAACTAGTTTCATACGCGTTTAGTGTTTTATAAATACAAAAATATTTTCACGTTAGTTGTTGCTGTATATTTATCTATATAATGTAAAGTATCAGATAGGAGACAATCGTGGAGAAAGGTTTTTTAAATGTTATTAAGAGCTAGATGTAATAGATTGAATAAATTTTGGCCATTGCATTTTCATATTTTATATTATGCATATCCATGATGGGTAAGTATTAAGGTGGCCCCCAACAACTAGTTTCATACGCGTTTAGTGTTTTATAAATACAAAAATATTTTCACGTTAGTTGTTGCTGTATATTTATCTATATAATGTAAAGTATCAGATAGGAGACAATCGTGGAGAAAGGTTTTTTAAATGTTATTAAGAGCTAGATGTAATAGATTGGATACATTTTGGCCATTGCATTTTCATATTTTATATTATGCATATCCATGATGGGTAAGTATTAGGGTGGCCCCCAACAACTAGTTTCATACGCGTTTAGTGTTTTATAAATACAAAAATATTTTCACGTTAGTTGTTGCTGTATATTTCTCTATATAATGTAAAGTATCAGATAGGAGACAATCGTGGAGAAAGGTTTTTTAAATGTTATTAAGAGCTAGATGTAATAGATTGAATAAATTTTGGCCATTGCATTTTCATATTTTATATTATGCATATCCATGATGGGTAAGTATTAGGGTGGCCCCCAACAACTAGTTTCATACGCGTTTTGTGTTTTATAAATACAAAAATATTTTCACGTTAGTTGTTGCTGTATATTTATCTATATAATGTAAAGTATCAGATAGGAGACAATCGTGGAGAAAGGTTTTTTAAATGTTATTAAGAGCTAGATGTAATAGATTGAATAAATTTTGGCCATTGCATTTCCATATTTTATATTATGCATATCCATGATGGGTAAGTATTAGGGTGGCCCCCAACAACTAGTTTCATACGCGTTTAGTGTTTTATAAATACAAAAATATTTTCACGTTAGTTGTTGCTGTATATTTATCTATATAATGTAAAGCATCAGATAGGAGACAATCGTGGAGAAATATTTTTAGAAAATGTTAATAAGAGCTAGATGTATTAGATTGAAGAAATTTTAGCCATTGCATATATAGCATATATAACATATATCCATATATAACATATGCATATATACCATAAATTCGCTTATTGTGAGCATATTGCATACGAAATTCACTGATACACAGGCACATAAAAAGGAAAAATACTTTGACAGTATTCGATTAATTTTACTTTGTGCCACACCTACTAAACAGTCAGTCAGTGCTCAGCTATTACGTATTTCAATGACAGTTTCTGTAATCTGGTATATGACATGATTTGCCGCGTATTTTGGAGAATCCATGTATGAACGAAGGCATTATGGAACACTTTAAACGTTTGAAGGGGGTACGTATATTGTTTATATCACTTAATTTTAATTTTAATTTTTACAAGATTTTTTGAACAATATTTTGCTTTTATAATGTGCGTTTAAAACAAATTGATTTTTTAAAATCAGAGAACGTTGAATGAGAATCAATCAAAAGGATGAATGTCATCTACATTTTGTAATATTTTCCATATCATTCGATTATTTAAAATAATACGATTATCAAAATAACTCGAAATTAAATCATTCGATTAGTAAAATAAATCATTTTGCCCATTAGTATATTTGACCTTTACCAAATGAAAATATTCAGAAATTTCGTTATAAAATAATAAAATTTTAATTAGACAGAAATAATGAAATTCAAAAGTTAAATAGTTTTAAATAAAAATGCTGGTATAAAATATTTTTATAAAACTTAAGTAAAATTCCCGGTACGTTTAGTTGTAACATAGTTAATAACGGGCAAGTGTAAAGTTTTCCAACTTTGTAATTTAAATAACGCAAATACGGCTCGACACTCTGATACCTCTATTTTTAATGGAAGTCTCTCTAAAGTTCTAGTACAATTTTCAGCCAGACAAATATGTTCCAAATTAGATCTCCACCACATCTCTCCGTTAGAACCTTAACAAAAGTTCTTGCAAATATCAAAATATATGAAAATAAAGCATGTGGTTAACTGTTTTATTTACACCTTAAAAATTAAGTGAGAAAATTAAACACACACGATATAAATATTACATGAGGACGCGAGTTTTAAAACTCGCCTTATCCAAAATTAAAAAGTTCGTGTTTTCTCAATCAATCTATTCTATTGGTAAATCTTCACTGAAAAAAACACTACAATCCTTAGAAAAACTAGTTTTAGCATGTATTTCTGGCGTTCTAAAATATATGTTTACAATGAAAACCCAATGGGAGCAGTCAGAGGTTTTTCGCGATTTCCTCGAATTTGATTTTTGGGATAAGGCGAGTTTTGAAACTCACGTCCTCATATGGTCTAAAACGAAACCAAACTAGAGAACTAAATATATACTTTTTTTGTATGGACTTGATTAAGTATTACCTTTTCCTACATAGTAGGTGCTAAACGTCATGCCTTCTGCCACACTGTGCATTGTATTTTTTGTTATTCAGTGCTATATGATTAGCTACATAATTCTTATGAATCTGCCGTCCCAAACTTTTTAAGATAATGTTAGAAATATTTTAACTAACATGAATTAGGGGTGAGATCGGTTTACCTACAAAGTTTGTTTTCTAACTTAATAATATTTCTTCAAAACATCGCATAGAAATAAAATAAGAATGACCTTACCGCTTGGTAGCTTCATCACATCAATATCGGTGTAATCCGTTATGAAACTATGTTGTGGTTCATTGTGTGAATATAATATTTTTCGTATATCCAATGAGAAAGAAATGATGCACTTTTACTATACTGAAGATCACTGCTGTAAAAAATATATTCCATAGTGGCGTAGTGGTGCACTATGTAGAAATATTCATCTTCACACATTAAAGACTAAGAAAAATATTTTATATACGATAAAATGAGACGGACATTTTACACCCTCTTAGACGGGTGTCTGAGCAAGAAGTGAAGTAAAAAACATATAAACGAAATATACACGTCCTTTTCTCAAAATGTAGGTTACATTTATTTGGTTAAATACGTAATAAACATCGTTATCTAAATGTCCAATTTTGTATCGTTAAAGTCAAATCAAGGACTCAAAAAACACAGAAAGTATCATTAAAAAGTCAAGCTAAACAGTCTTTATAAGTGTCTATCACTGCTCAGCACAAAATGTTCTGCAGATGACGAATGAAGAAAACAGTCTTTCCAAATAGGCAATAAATTGGCATCACTACTGTCAGTTATCCAGTCCAGATGTAAGTTTCGATGAAATGTTCCTTTTTTCACTTTATTTTTGTTTGAACTTATCGTAATTAGGAGGCTTATTAGTGTATCACGTGCAACAGATAACACTGAACTGCTAGCTTAGTATTAACAAGTGAATAAAGGGATCATAAATGAATAAAAACGAATTTTTACAGTCATTTCCTAAAGTTTTATTTTTTTTAACCTATCTGAAACTTGTTTATTAACGTCAAAGAAAATATTCCTTTTTTTCAATATGTTTAAAAAAATCATGTAGAAATGAATTAATTTGATTCATTGGAATGCGGGTAAAAATTAATATTTAAAAAGTAATTTTTTCGTATCGTATATATAGTAACAATTTTCCTTCTGTAATGAAACCATTCTTTATTTATTTTTATGTTATTATAAATGTAAACGTGCTTATGTATACAAAAGAAAAATAACATCGCGTTTCTTTGAAATATTTTCTTTGTAGTAGTGTGTGGTGTAAATAACAATAATTAAATTGCTTGAAAATTCCGTTTTCAAAGGACATAATACAAGAAAATAATATTTTAAAGCTACAAATAAACGTGACGTTTCAACATCAAAAGAAAAAATATAATTAAAAAAAAAAAACTTTTTGTTCTTTCAAATATTTTTCTAGAAAGAAATTATCAATTCAGGCTTCCCACTCGGTCCGTTTTTTGGAAAGCACATTTTTTTTAAAGAGTCTTCTCTTTATATTTTTCTTACAAATTTTGCAGAAACCTACGCAAAAGGAAATCTTTATTGCAAATGTTGTAAAAACCATGCACGGTAACTTTTCTTCAAAAATACTCGCATTAAAAAAAGCACGCGTGGGACCCCTGTTAGATATATACAAGATGTGTCATAAATTTTTGCAAACTTAAAAAAATCATAATAAAATAAGTAATACTCAGAAAAGAAAATCGGTTTGTACGAATATGATCAGAGAGGCAATGGATTTTTTTTCCATGTATAAAAAATGATTCTAAAAGCAGCCAAAAGAGGGAGCTCACAAATCATACTGAGACGTTTTATGCAAATCAGGCTAGCAGTAAAACACTTGGCTGGAAATCGATTCGTCATTCGATTACGGCTATCCTTACCAGATCGAGCGTTGATGAACCCACAACTATTTCATTGCGAATGTTTCGAACGGAGAAAAGGACTGAAGGCACAGAAATACCAACTTAATTAAATGGAATACTATTAAATAAACTTAAAAATCTATCTTAAAATTTCTGGTGTCTAATCCTTAATATAAGCATACAAAATACAATTCTAAATGAAAAATTCATGCCTTTAATGGTTGAAAGAGTTTCTTCCCCATAATAAACGATGCACGGTGGACGATTTGCTGATTCTAGCTGGCCAAAAGTCGATTTTTCAAAGTTTATCCAACTGGAATTTTTTTTTACCACATGTACCTTATATGTGCAGGTGGTGGGCACTGCAGATGTTTTTGATATAAATGCAACCGTACTGCCAGTAGGTGAGTATGAAGTTGGCGTTTATTAGAGGAGAATAAATCGATGATTTCTAGTATATTGTTTTAATATGTGAATGTTGAAAAAATTGAAAGAAATTGTACATTATGAGTGCTTTAGAACAAGGCATGTACTTTATTTTTTTTAATTTATAAGCATAATTTTTTCTTTTGTCAATAGTTATTTCACATTTAATGTTTTTAATGACTTTATGTATTTTTTATAAATTTCATTTTGAAAATTCAAAAAGTTATATGATAAAGCTAGATAAATCTCAACTTTTAATTTTAGTAAATAGTTTAGCGTCTTAGATATTGGATAAACATTTACTTGTCTGCTTCTATCTGCTTCCGTAGATTTTAAAGTTGTTTTTATCATACGAAGTCTAAAGTTATTATTATATTTTTTATTCTAAGAACACTTTTCTTTTTACCAGGGTCATCAGAATGTAAACCAATCACACGAATAAGCTTTTATAATATTATACAGCAGCAACAAGCTTCCACATTTAACGAAAAAATCGAATTGGCTTAATATGTTTTGTTGACAAATGATAATTATAACGAAGTACAAATGAAAGTTTTCAAGCAGGAAATAATTATACAGAAGGCCCAGTTTAGACAAAAGTGGACTGCTGTACATAGAGCACATGAGAAATTTATGAAAAAATATGAAACTTGGCTGCAAAGCAGTTTTGAAATACCTCGTTCAATCAGTACTCGTAATTTACTGAGGAAGGCTAGAATGAAGAACTATTAGTTGGCGAATTGTCAGAAAATTTCTACGCAATTTTCTTATTCCTTTGTATATATAATAATATGTATTACTCTTTAATATTTATTTTGTATCCCAATTTCTAGTAGATTATTATAAAAAATTACTTTTATAATTTGGTATCATATAATAAATATAATTCTATCGCTTAAATCTTAATAATATTATAAAAGTTCATAAATATTGTCCTTTTTAGTTATCAAGTAAAAGATTAACTCATTCATACATGTTTTGAAGCTTTAAATAATTTAAATATTTAACTGAATGGTACATCATAGTAATATAATAAAAAAATTCACATCAAGGTGGCTAGTGGTCAGGGTAAAATACAGTAAAAAATAGTGATAAACACCAGTATATTCTCATAGAAAAATTCATGTCGATTATTCGATCAAATAATTAACATGAATTTTTCTATAAAAATATATTGGTGTTTATAACTTTTTTGACCGTATTTTTCACTGACCACTAGCCACCCTGCACATTTAATGTACTACATTAATAATTTTAAATTAAATATAATGATTTCTTATTAAACTACCGTTTAAAATTTCATATATTTTCTTTAAATCAGCCTAATATATCGTTAAATTTGATGAAATCTATTTTTCGTTTATATAAAACGAAAAATAGATTTCATCAAATAGAAGTTGAAAAAAAATTTTGGCCAGCTGGAATCGGCAAATCTCCCACCGTGCGATGATTTAAAAATCGATTATTTGATTATTTATTAGTTTTTCCTAAAAGTGAAATGTAATGCATATTTGAAGATAGAATAAAGGGTTTTCTCTTTCAAGAGCTTACGCTAGTCACGCGAAGAAATGAGAATGTTCATGTGAAACCTATAAGAGAAATCTTGTCCCGCAGTGGCGCGGACGGTAGAAGCTCGGCTCTCGTAAGATCGCCGAAAGCCAAGCAGCATCGACCACGGTCAGGGTTTGGGAGGGTGCATCGTCTATCCTCTCTCGTCTACCTCTGCTGTGGGACCGTGTACGTTAATGGGAGCTGGTGCACGTTAAATCTGTTCGTGCCTCCAAGTTCTGTATAAGCGCTACCTCTGGGGGTGCCAATCCAGATGCAGGTCTCTCATCTGGAATTGGTTCAAAATTAGGAGACCTGGGGAATAGTACAATAGACCTCTGGTCGCGGTGCTTTGGCTTTCGAGCCTCCCCCCCCCCCCCAGTAATAATAAGAAAAATCTTCATAGATTCCTCGTTTGTATTTTAATCTTTTTAAATCATTCTTTTGCATAGGATATTTGTAGTCGACAACTAATAATATGCGTTTTTACGTTTTCGATTGTGGTTACAGTTTTTCATATACGGACATTTTCACCTTTTGGAACCGGTTCAGAAAATGAAACTATCCTCATATATATATAAAAAAGAACCAAAAAAAATAAAAGTACAGATGTACATCATTAGATATTTTATTCGTGTATTCTGTGCAAAAAAAAAAAAAAAAAAAAAAAAAAAAATCAATAAAAATATTAAAATACAAACGAGAAATCTATGAAATTTTCTCGTAGAGGTTTAACATTAGCATTCTGGTTTCTTTGCTAGACTAGCGTATGCTCTTATTATCGATTGCGCCAAAATTTCGTTATTAAAACTTTTTTAAAGAGATCCTTTAAATGACAGATTTTTCCATATAAAAATCACTAAACATAATTAAAAAGAGTGAATTAATTACAGAATGAAATTCAGATATATTACCATGTGATTTGTCTTCATACCTTTTATGAAAATAAAATCATATCATAACTCTTATGTATTTTATTTTCAAATTGTCATTCCAGATTAGAAGTTGAAGAAGAGTTAGAAGTTCAAAGATTAGAAACAGACTTTTAGATACTAAAAGAAAAATTAACAGTTCCAACACAAATTACTGATTTTATTCTCTGTAAAGTCATTCCAAGGGCAAATTCTTATTTATATACATATACAGTGATGGAACAGTGACGCTCCAGAGAACCAAATGACACCACTAAAATAGCATTTTCTGCCTTAACCCTTTCCGGCATAGTGGTCCCACTCCTGGCACACCTAATTTTAATCCCAAACTTACATACGGCACCAGGAATATTTTAATAAAATTTTGTTTCTACAATGAAAGCTTAACCCCTTCGAGACCGGCGGCTTTTACACAAATTTTATTCGGTTGGCACCACTTTTTTCAGAAAGCTACCTTTACTTAAACTATAACAAAAATGGTCTAATTAGAGAAAGTACTTTTTACTGGTGCCTAACGCAAATTCTGTATGCTCTTTTAGAGGGTGCATATATGCACCCATGATCCCGAATGGGTTAAAATAAGGAGTTCGTAAATTCCGGTGTCAGTCAGTAATTTCTCATTTTACGAACAGAATTTGTCTGTGCCGGAAAGGGTTAATTAAAGACAGAATTTCTGAGATATTCTTAAGCTGAGGAATACTAATAAAATTTAACGGTGAAAATTGTTCAAATGCTGCATCACTGTTCCATCCCTGATATTATGACTAAAGTTTTCTAAATAATATAAAATACTATACTTGATAGATTGGAATAAAATATCAAGTTATCAAAATAATGTTCGATATTTATAACAAATTCTTATCTTCAATGATGCCATTTTAAAATATTTTATTCATATCTTTATTAATTTTTCCTCTAATAAAGATATTAATTTTTCCTCTAAGCGATAGTTGATGGATTTTTGAAGTCATAATGATGCGTTTCCTCTTTTATTATCGATAACTGTCACCATTTCGTTATTGAAATTATTTTAAGAGATCCCAGCACTGACAGACGTTGCTTTTTTCCCCCCACATTAAACTCACTTTAATGTGTATTTAAAAACGAGTGGATAATTGACAGAATAAAATTGACGGATAATATTATCTGATTTTGCTTTATGATTTCATAGCACATTTGCAGTATATTTAATTTTTCCACATTCATTCGGGATTACAATTTGAATCTTTGTCCAAAAATAGTCCAAAAATTAAAAATGTATTTATATATATATCATAATCGATAGAATTGAAATCATAATTAATGCATTTCCTCTTTTATTATCGATAACTGTCACTATTTCTTTATTAAAATTATTTTAAGAGACTCCAGGAATAACAGACGCTGTTATTCGGCCATATTAAAAATATTTTAATATGTATTTAAAATTAATATATATAATTAAACGAGTAAAATATTATTTATATGATATTCTTCTTCGTGATTTCCATGGATAAAGTGTGTAGAATATTTTTTAATATTAAAATACTAATATCAAACTCAAAACAGCTCAAGTTTTAATTAAAAGGTGACATTTAAATGTAGAAATAGATATAAAAGGTGTTAAAATGCTCCAAGTGCTTTCGGTTGGCAACGCAACACTTTTCAGGGAGAAAAAAAATCTTTCTACTAATGTCTTACATATCCGAGCTCCATTTCGCCTTGAGGTGGGAAAGTCGATTATTTCATGGGTGTTGCTTCATGGGTGTTCTCTGGATACTTGGACTGAAAATGTTAACAATTTCAAAACTTATGCAAAAAAGGGGAGTGGTTGCTACACATTTATCCTATAATATTCAGGATATCAAACCACATATTGGGTATATTGTATGATACCGTATCGTTGCATACTTGATTTCCTTTACATAAAATATCAATGGATTCTCTGATAATGGATGCATAACAGTTTGATGTTGGATAAATGATATTTGCTTGACTAAATATACTACTCATGGTATCCATAGAAACCCACTGAAGCAGCATCCATGCGATAATGGACTTTCCCACCTCAATGCGAAACGAAGGTTCCAGGGCTCCCACTCGATCTGTTTTTTGAACACCACTTCTTCTTAAAGAAAAATCGTCTTTATAATTTTTATAGAAACTAACAGCGAAGCACATTTTAGTTGAAATTATTGCAAATACGTACCACAACTTGATTTCTAAAAAAAAAATAAAGGTTTTCAAAAAACGGAGAACGTTACATTTCATTAAAAACAATTTCCGGTCCGAAACCGATTTATTTCAGCTGCGGCTTATACACCCGATATTACGATAATGAAATATACCTAAATAAAAAATCGTTGACTGTAGAGTTAGGACAAAATTTCTGACATATCAATAAAGACTATCCGATTGTGTTGAAATTTATTATATTTATTGCATATAATTCGAAAACTAAATAATGGAAAAATTACTGAAATGTAAAACTTGTCCGAAAATTAACGAAACACATAGTTTTTGTCTGTGTAGTGCATTGCTTCAAATTAGAATTAGAAACAAACATCTATTAATAGCTTGTACTGCTTCAATTCGGAATTACAATTACAATAGTCATCGATTAATAGGGATTCCATTTAACAGACGTTCAAAATGAGTTTGAAATGATAGTTTAAATAGTCAATCTTTAAAGCAAGTTTTAATCACTTTCATGCCTTAATCCTTTCAGGGGCAGAAGACTTTCAGTACTAAAATGTTGAATTAAATGACTGGCACCGGAAATTATCAAAAAAAATATTTGGAAATAAGAAAAAGGCTATATTTCACATACATATTAAACGGAAAAGATTTTAGCAAAATCCTGGTGTCATTGTCGCGTTTGCGAATTGAAATTATTAAGTGGTTTCATAAGCATACCACTGCCCCTGAAAGGGTTAAACAAATTTATTCCTAACAAGATCTGAATTAACATACGTTGGAACTTCCTTACACAAAAACTACTTGAGATGCTTATAAAGATAATGGATTATTAAAAATGATCTGATATACGATTCCCCATGCTTTCAAAGAAGATAATTTTGTAGGGCGGTTTCAAAATCATGTGTTATTTTTATTTTCTTCATATAGTTAAAATTTGTTTTTCTATCATTTTATATCAATCCTTATTATTTTCATACTGTTGACATCATCATGTAAAAACAGAAAAGCCGGAGAATCAACAAAATCTTTGGGTGCATGTTTGCATGCTGTAAAATATCCGCGCATGTAAATCTATATGAAATGAATATCGCATGTATATATAGTTTGAAAAATCTATTAGTACCTTGAAAAATTAGTAATCATGGGTGTAATATACAGGCGGTTAAAGAAGAATTTCTGAATTATTGTCGGCATGGCCCACCTAAAAATCTCTGAGAATTGGACAGATAACCACCACTATTTCAAAACAGCGTAAGTATTTGTTTTATTTATGACAGATATTTTGCGTTTAAATTAAATATACCATTACGAAATAGTTGTTCTATATATCTCTGGGTATTTCCGTCGTACCTCTGCGATAAACAGCTCGTTAATTACGGATGTTTAACAGTAAACATACTGGGAACATTACTCAAGTTTTATAAAATATTTTCCCCAGAATTTTTATTTAAAACTATTTAACTTTTTCATTTGACTTATTTAACTTTTTCACTTAATTAATTACTATGCAATTTATATTTGTTTTTTGAAGAAATTCTGGTTAAAAAAATATTTTCATTTGGTACCGGTCAAATAACCGTTTGTTGGCATATTTAAGCGTTAAATGACTGACAAAAAATAAATATTTTATCAGTTAACTGTAGATATTTATTCTCGCAGGTCCCATTGTATCAGATTTTCTAATTTATTTCATAAAGAAATAACTATTTTTCTATATTAACATATATTTTTCGCTACATAACATTGTAAGATGTAAGATAGATAGTAATAAATTACTATATGTACATTTTTCGTTCAATCATAAAGTAACAAATTCCAGCATTTCAATATAGATTTAACCATAAAATTTAAATAATGTATTCGGCTGGAGATTAATGTCCTTGTTTACCGACAAAGTAAATTCTTTAAGAGATTTTGAAGCTTAAGCTTCCTTTTTTGTGTGTAAGTCAAAAGTATTAGATAGGGAACAGCAGTTTACTGGGAAACTTTGGACAGAGATGAAGAAGTTTTATTTTTTAAAAACTCAAAGCAGTAAGAAAAAACAATAGAACATTATTCAAGAACTCCCTCTCTCATTATACACAAATTTATATTCCTTTATAATTCAGTAAAGCTAAAGAGCATACATAAATGCACTGTAATTTATTTCTATGAAAACAAAAAAGTTCAGATTTATTTCTTCTGGTGGCATACAGAATGTAAAATGGAATCTTATAAAAAAGTTATCTTACCTTATGTACATATAAATATATATACATATTTGAACATTTTACTTATTGAAGTAAAAAATAAGAGGTATTTAACCGTCATGCAATCGTTTAATCAGTATGTAATTCATAATAATGAAATGCATTAATGTATGAATGTTTTACTTCCATATAAAGTATAATCGCTGTCGGTCAAGTACACTTTGAAAATGATGCCGGTTGACGTTGAAACTTCTCAATAATTATTTAACGACTTTTATTTTGTTGACCACTGTGCAGCGATGTACAGTGTGGCCATAGTTAAATTGACAGTCTCAGCATAGCGTTATTTAATTGTGAGAATGGAGTCAAATTCTGTATTCTGATTAAACAAAATGTGGGACGAAGGATTCCAATAAAAAAAAAGTTAGTTCGAAATGTCACCGCTCGAGGGAAACGTGGCGCTGTGTAATACCCACATTCAGCCATTGTTGCAATGTTGATATTGATTTTAATCGTTAAATGTGCTAAATAAAAGTTTATTTTATTTCAGTATTGATTCTGCATTTTTTAAATTCTCTTTTCTATTACACAGCGCCACATTTCAACCTACCGGTAAAATTTGGAACTGATATTTTTCGCGGAATTCTTCGTCTCCCGCCTCGTTTAATCATAATTCAAAATTTGGATCCATACGCGCAATTAACTCACGTTACAGAGCACGTTGAGTGCTCTCACTTTAATGCTAGCCATCCTGTTCGTCTCTGTGCAGTGTAATGTTAAATACGTCTTTATTTCAGTTGTATAAGTGAAATGTTCAAATTTCATATTTTTTTAATTACCTAAAGTTTGAAAAGAACTGCACTGGAGTTAAAGAATAAAAATCAGGATGCAATTCATAATAATTAAATACATAATGTATGAATGTTATATTTCAATATAACGTATTACCGCTGTCGGTCAACTATACTTTGAAAATGATGCCGGTTTACATTGAAACTTCTCAATAATTATTTAACGACTTTTAATTCTATTTTTTAGTATAGTAAAGATTAATTGTACAACAATTATATCATATATGTAAAAAAGTATCTCATCAATAGCAACGAATATATCATATTACACATAATTTACATAAGACAAAGGTAACATAAAAGCTTCAAAATTAGTTAATTTATCAATTTTTGTAGTTTTTATTAAATACTAGAGAATCGAACCCGGGCTTCCCGGGTTACAGAACTTAGGCTAAAACCATTTTTTTCTAATTCTAATAGATGTATTTGAATAGATGTATTCATGTTTGTATTTGTCAAGATTGCTGTATTTAGTGATTCTTTCTTTGTTGTTGTTTACTTTTCTTGTGCGTAAAGCGCTCATACATGCGATATAGTTACTCATACAGCTATTTTTTTGTACTAAGCGTTTATATATGCGATATAGTGATTGCGACATTAACGAATTTCATGTATTTTTTTGGTATTCCCAATATAGCGAGATCCAGTGATGTTTTCTTTGTTTTATTTTCATTATTCGTCATCTTATGTATGCGATATAGTGATCGCGATGGTAACGAATTTAATGTATATTCGTTTTTTCAACTTCGCAATGATTTTAACATTTTTTGTAATATTGATGAAATGTGAATTAAAACGTTCTTTCTTACTACTCATATTAACTTTTTTATATGCATCTTAATAAATTTGCAATATATTTTTTTTATTCATAAATGCAATTTCTAAAAAAATATCTTCAGTTTATATTATCTGTTAAAATATCCTATGTTTTTTTATGGTCGAAATAAGTAATTCTTTTTTAAAATTCTCAAATTATTACAAAGCATCCTTTTGTCCAAAATCGTATGAACGAATCAAATTTTGTATCTGGTAATATCGCTACTCTCATATAAAGGCACCCTATTCTCGTGACCTTTTTTTCTCAAATTTCATTATTTTTACTATCTGTAACTGTTTAAAAATTTATAATGGCAACATTCAACGTAATGGAAAAATAATTATACTTGAAAAAATTTTAAAAGCCATAATAAATCAGTCAATTTAGATAGAGTTATCAAACAAATTGCATTTGAAAGTAGATTTTATTTCCTAGATAACGGTATAAAAATTGAAAATGTGCGATGTTTACAAATTAAAATAATTGCAGTAACAAAAATCACAAAACCTAAATTTCATCGTCAAGTGATGCCATTCGCAAAATGACGTCAGCGTTACGCACGGACACGTTTGTCCTTTATAATATAGATTAGTATCAATGTGACTAAGCGTGGTCGATATTGACGAATGTTTATTAATTACAATTCTTATAGATTAGAGAACATTTCCAAGTAATCGTATTTGAAGACTATTGACAAGTTTTTAAAGTATTTAAGGTATTTAAGGTACATTATGTTACGAGGAAAGAAATTTCGAATGTGAGTAAGTCAATGGTATATAATAATAAATGGAATTACCTATATGTCAAAATAATGGGATTATCCGTTGTCACCATAATATAGCGTTTATAAGCAAAAATTTTGCCTCAAATTTCAGCAACAATAAAGAAATAAAAAATAATAACATTTGAATACGTATTATACTTAAAAATGAAATGCAGCGTATTTCTTCTTTTTATTGCAATGAGTATTAAAATAATTATTTTCTTTAGAATTGTGTACCACATAGTGTTTAACATTTTCTAAGGCAGTGAAAAGTTCACTTTCCCAGTGGCGATCGTCAGGAGTTTCACAGCCACTTTAATACCAGTATTATAATAAACTAAATTTCTCCTAGTTTAATTGTAAAACATTCCACAATTAGATAAAGTCAAATTCAATATTCTAAAATTATGGTAGTAAAGTTTTTGTGAACCCCCTGACTAGCCGCCACTGCTTTTTCCAATAATTTCATATCCCAAAATATGAACTAGAATTTTCGAATAAAATTCTGTTTGTATAATATACTTGAAGAAATGCATTTGAATAGTTAAAAATCAATCTGTTCTTAAATTTTGGTAATTTTCAATCAATGATTGAGCTGGACCGTTACACCATTAAAACATTATCGTATATAAATTTTTGTGTAAGGTAAACCACACATTTTTACTGAATAGTGTATAAATATTTATGTAAAATTAAACTTTCAAAATACATCAAATTGACGTTTCGGTCAACTTCTATGACCATTTTTAGAATATATATTCATACCATATTCTGAAGATGGTCATAGAAGCAGGGGTGATTGTGTTCCGGTATTTTCTACACCACTAAATTTATATAGCAATATTCTTTGTATGCCATCACAGAATTTATCGCTTAAAGCAGAAAAAGATTGCTATATAAATTTAGTGGTTCCCAAAATACCGGAACACAATCACCTCTGTAGAAGTTGACCGAAACGTCAATTTGGTGTATTTTTAAAGTTTAATTTTGCATAAATACTTATACACCATTGTGTAAAAACGTGTGATTTACCTTACACAAAAATTTATATACGATAATTTCCAATAATTTATACAATCTAGCTAATATATTAATAGCCTTAGAAAGGATTAGGACAGTGCCCCGTGAATACTAGGCCTGTCAGCTAACAGGGCTTGATTACCAACGGTGCACTCTTCCACCAGTAAAATAGAAATTTTCGTCTTATTAAAACGTACGATATTGATTCATGCAAAATTACTGCTATGAATTATGAAAAAAATTCTATTATTGTTTACCGGTGGAAGTGTGTCCCGTTGGTAATCAGTTTCTGCGAGCTAACACAAAAATTGCGGCTGTCATAGGCGGATTTTTTTTAAGTGTTCTTACGGTCCTTTCTATTTAGACATTAGTATTTTTAAAAGGTTTTTTTTTTTTTTTTACTTATTAATTCTCAGAAAACAAAGGTGTAGAAAACATTAAAAATTACTGGTATTCAAATTCATGCGGCCGTACAAACGCTGAAAAAATTTCGCCTACGACCGCCGCCATTTTTGTGTCAGCTCGTAGGCCTATAATTCAGGGGGGGGAGGTGGTTAGGAGATACCACTTTCAAATTAATAGAAATAAATTTCTTAAAGAGTGTGAGACATGTGATTGATTCAAATGTTCATAATACTGAATATTTTTTTTAAAATCTTGCCTCTTGAACACAAACTTCACCCGATCTTTGAATAGTAAATTTCATTTTATTTCATTTGCTACTTGTTTGACTATTTGACGTGGATATTCTTGGGTTTCCTAAAATCGTAATAAGAAGGATTTACGATATTCATGGCTACCGCTTGTTACGTTTTTTGTTTACCACTATTTTCATTTAAGAATTTTCTTTTTAGATTTCTCTTGCAAATTTTGTAGAAACCAGCCCAAGAGTGTAATTTTTTTTGTTTGTTTGATCGAAATGTTGTAAAAACATACAGCGAATTTTTTTCTTTAGCAATACCGGTACAATACAACAGACCAGTTTTAGCCTTGAATATTTAGAAAAGCGATGTAATATGTGAATACATTTATTTGTAAACAATCATTTTAGATTATACAAAATTTAAAACGTAATAATTCTATTTTTAGATTAATTTGATTTACATCGTTTATTATTTTACTTCATTTAATTTAAGGAAAAATGCTCAGTGTCTGTAAACGTTATATGTTAAATTTTGAATTGTTTAAATAGAAGTAATGCAATAGGAATACACTTGAATATTGTTATAACGAATGCCACTTTAAAGATTTTTTTCAGTTTAACGATTGTTTTCTTTGGATTGTTATAAAAACTTCCCATGCTTTCACATTATAAAAATATTCACTTTAACGAATTTCATATTAAGGAGTTTTTCAAATTTATCGAAAGGTTAAAAATAATAATTATTTCAGTTTTTCGAATACTGAGTTGACAAGAAAAAATTATTTGTATTGAAAAACTAGAATTTGGAAGAAAAGTTTCGTCGGAAACACAATGTAAAGGAAACAGACGTCAGTGAAAATGAAGTTGATGATGATTGTTCATCAAGTACCGAAGATTATGTTGTACGATCGAAAAGAACTCCATAGAGCATTGAAACTCATAAAAAGTAATTATGCCAGCGAATAATGTTCCAAAACATGTTTATACAATTTGTTTTGAAAAATGTATTGTCAACTTCAGTGTAGAAAAAAATAAACTTCTGATTTTTTTTTTTTTTTTTTTTTTTTTTTTGTAAAGAAATAAAATTACATTAACGACAAATGTCAGGGATGTTTTTTTTAATCCATCAGGTATCTAAGATAAATTATAATTCATTTATAACAGTTACGTTTAAAAAAATAAAACTTAATGAAATTAATACCTTATTTCTAACTATTAAGTTCACAATTCATTAATACTGTCTATTTATTATTCACTGACAAGTTTGGATGCTTTCATTTATAACAGTTACGTTTAAAATATTAAAACTTAATGAAATTAATACCTTATTTCTAACTATTAAGTTCACAATTCATTAATACTGTCTATTTATTATTCACTGACAAGTTTGGATGCTTTCATTTATAACAGTTACGTTTAAAATATTAAAACTTAATGAAATTAACACCTTATTTCTAACTATTAAGTTCACAATTCATTAATACTGTCTATTTATTATTAACAGACATTTTTGGATGCTCACCGAAATGTAATATAAGTATACTAACTAATATATATTTTTTATTCGATGTGCATGCAGATTTTCTTTTTTAAGCAACGCTATATTGAAATTTTACATTAACGTATTTTACAGTATAACGAATTTCATCACTAGTCTCGAGAAATTCCTTATAGCGAGATTTTATTGTAATTGATATTTTGAAAATTTTAATAGCTTTAAAACTGAGATTCATGATTTATAGTTATTAGGAAAATGAATTTCATACGAAAGATCATGAACATTTCTAAAATAAAATAACAACAATTTCTACAAATGATTAATCTGATTAATTAAATCTAACTAAATCTCGGAAGTGTACCATGCTTCTAAATCAATTTCCTTAATGCGCTTTTTGAAATAATTATAAAACATTACAACCTCGTTTAAAAATTCGAATCATTAATTTTAAAAATTAATTTGTAAGTTAAATCTTGAATCCTAATAATATTATAAATCTGATTGTGTGCAAATGTTAGGCTGAAGCCAGCGTCAAAATGAAGCATTTAATTAACCTGTATCTTTGCATATAAGTTGATTATAACACTCATTTGAACATAGGCTGGTTTTTGTTTATTTTATTTCAATATTTTTCTTTATAATTCAAAATTTCATTATTTTCATAGAGAATAAATGGACATTTTTTTCGTATATTTTAAAATGGTTGGTTGGTTTGGTTGGTTTGGCCCAAATGGCCCGGTTTTGCAGCTTTTTTTAAAATGGTTAAATTTATTTTACCGTTGCTAATACTTTATCGTTGACAATATGAAATAAAACCCCTGAGTAATAATTTTTAATCAACAATTTATTTTCACGTGAAAAATATCCATGTGAAAAATGAAAAGGAAATGAATTATTTAAGAATTAAACAGAATATGAAATGATGTCATATTAGAAATAAAACGTGCGTTTTCAAATATTTGATAATAATACAAAGTGCATAAATACGAGTAAGTATGGAAAGCAAGCGAATATGATGTCATATATAGAAAATAAAACAGATTTGTTTTGATGTTAAAATAAAATTATCTTGGGTTATCAAATTATTTGTGATTAATTTCTCTTATTTTTTCTTTTTCTTTTTCACATGAAAGGAATTATTTTAAATGTACGTAATATATGTATTTTAAATGTATGTGTTGTAAATTAATGTTCTGTGTTTTAAATGAAATGAGTGAAAGATTTATATTTTTAATGAATTCAATACAAATGATGTTGGCGATTTATCGTCTGCACACGGCTAACATAAAGTTACCATATTTTTAATTTCAATTTTAAAAAGTAAACAAAAAAAATATTGGATGGCAAATGTCAATGATATGCATCGCAAAATTATCCGTATCGAAAATCAGAAAATCTTAATAAAAATAACTATAATTTTTAAAAGAAAGTTGCTTTTCTCATAAAAGCTAAAGATTTAATATGATTATGTCGAAGTAACAGCATTTTTCCTCTATCATTTTCCCACAATCGAAACAAATTTGTAAATCGTCGTTTCGAACCGGAATTTAATATTACATTTCTTTTAGTTTTAAAATAGGAAAAACTTTGTTGTCGTTTTTAAATATAGCTTTTTTTAAAGTTGTTTCATAATAGATTTTTGTAAAGTCTTGTAGGATAAGTAAAACTGCATAGATTTTAAAGCAATGTTTAAGTAAAATTACAATATTTTTTAAACTTAAAAAAAACAATGTTATCGAAAAGAAAATCGATTTTACCAACAAATTCGCGTAATGCAAAAGCAAAGAAGAAATCAAAAAGTAATGAATCTTTTCTTCCAGCCGAATTGTGTAAACTTGAACAAGCCGATCGTGCCAATTCATAACATTATAAACGTGAAAGCGCGTTCTATATTGTAGAATTTTTTTTTACATATAGGTAGAAAATTTCCGAGAATAGGAAGATTAGGGGTCTAAAATTAGGTTCATAGTCAATTTGCTTTTTTTTTTTTTAATCAAGTGAAATTTGGTGCAAAATTAAATACATTGTTGTAACCAGATTTGTTTTTTGCGTGGTAAACATTTAATGGTATTTTAGATGATCATTTCCCCGCTCACCTTTGATGTCAACCATGACTGTAAAACATATTAAAAAATATTAACCGATAATTTTCTAATTTTCTTATTGCTTCATGATGTAAATAGACAACCTGTTTCATACTTTAAACCTGAATCGGTCATGTCATTGTCGTTCAATTTTTATTCCTAATCCTAACCCTAATCGTATCCTATCTTAATCCTGATAATAACTTTAAAGAATATTCTTTGACACGAATATGTAAATTATATCAATATCCATAAATGGAATGAATGGAAAATAGAATAAATAGAAATGGCAAAATAAAATAACAAGAAAGTACATTTATTAGACACCTAACCCTAGAGAAAGCGTAAAAAATTTCAAGCGCATGAAATAAAATAATCTTATATATACTAACAAAAATATGTAAATTTAGTTCATCAGATTTGTGTCGTCGGTATTTATTTGCTTATAGTGTTCTTGACACGATAGAGAAAATATCGAGGTTAAATTGGGCAGAGTTTAAAGTACTTTCCAGCAACCTTTATTTACATTTTAGAATCGCATCAGATTGTTATATCTTTGTGAAATAGCTATCATAATGTATAAAATTCACAAGCAGTTTGTTCACTATTTACACCACTTAGCGTGAAGCACTTAATTTAATATATACCGTAATTTCCGGCGTATAATCCGCAGCTCTAAGAGTCGTTTTTCGACCCAGAAATTTTATTCAATAATTGTAGTTAAATATTTACAGTGATCTTTTAAGTTACATTTTATAAAATAATATTTCTGGGTCGAAAAACGTCTCTTTGAGCTGCGGATTATACGCCGGAAATTACGGTACATAAACAAGATAATGTAGTAATAAATATATAACATATGTCTATGCAAATAAACAATATAATAATGCCCATTTAGCAATGCACACATATACAAATTGTACACCAAATACCATCTAAAATGCACTGTTGTATAGAAGAATTCTGCCAGTGTTTTTTTTGTTTTACGAAGAGGAATTCCTCGATTTTCACGATTTTACTTGGTTCTCCTTCTTTCATTAGTTGCAGTTTCATTTTCGCGATTGTATATATTATTTGGCATGAAATTTCACTTTTTTAAGACTGGGTTATGTCAAGGCCCCTATAGCAAAGAAATACCGTATGGTCTCCTATAAAATGTGATAAAGCTTTGATTAATTATATATGTTGTTAATTATCAAATGAAATGTTTTGCTAAATTAATGCATTTATTCTTTTTTTAATGTTACGTGAACGAAGTCACGGGTAACAGCTAGTAATAAATAAAAATAAACAATGTTTGTTTAGTAATATTTATGAATTCAATGTTTTCTTTTCTGAGCTTAATTGGTTTCAATTAAGTGATTTTATTTAATGTTGTTAATGTGTTCAATAATCTTTTATATGGAACTAGTGTAATTGTTACTAATTATGTGTTTTCAAGAAATTTCAAGAAAGTTTCTTGAAAAATTGTTTTGATTAAAATTTAATTACAATGTTAACAACTGCTTAATAGCTTTCTTAATTCTTACCTTAGACATTTCTCTTTATTGTCGTTTTATGTAGCATTTAATTGACGTAAAATTAATGTAATTTTATTTCATATAAGCTATTTATTTGGTAATAATTTATTGAGATTAATTTTGATTAACTGTTAATTGATCTTTTTAAAGTTTTTATGTGTGGAACAGAAACATTAAAAAATACTTAATTCCTGTCTTATGGCACTTTCAGCATCTTATAATTTGCACGCAAGTGTCTTTCATTAAATCTGTACTAATATGTAAACAGAGAACGTCTAACTGACTGACTGAGTGACTCATGAACGCCCAGCTGAAACGACTAAAGTCAGGATCTCGACATTTGGGCAGTAGATGTCTATTATGGCCTAGGCCAACTATAACAATGAATTCCTCTCCGAAGAGGGTTAAAGGAGGGTGCGTCGAATGTTTTAGGTGATTTCGCTATATCTCAGCAGCCATTTTAGGTAGGCGCGAAATTCCGGAAAAAAATCTACCAAAAAAATGGTTAAACACGTATTTTTTCGATTTTAGAAATTCAACTCTAAGTAGGTTAAATGGCGGTGTCGAACGTTTTATGTCATTTCGCCATATTTCAGCAGCAGTTTTAGGTAATAATGCAAAATTCGAGAAAACAAAGCTACTAAAAGATGCACGTATTTCAACAACTTTACAAATTCACTCCTAAGTGTGTTAAATGGGGGACTCAAACGTTTCGGTCATTTCGAAATATCCCAGCAGCACTCTTAGGTAGGAGCATGAAATTGAAGATAAATAATCTACTAAAAATGGTTAAACACGTATTACAGCGATTTTAGAAAATCACCGCCTAAGGGCGTTAAATGGGGGATCGAACGTTTTAGATCATTTCGCAATATCTCAGCAGCAGTTTTAGGTAGGAGCATGAAATTCAGGACAACAAATCTACTAAAAGAATTGTCCAACACGTATTTCAGCGACTTTATCAATTGACTCCCTAAGGGGGTTACATGGGGGGGGGGTCAAACGTTGTAGAGCATTTCGCCATATCTCAACAGCAGTTTTAGTTAGAAGCATGGAATTCATAATAACAAATCTAGTAAAAAATTGCTAAAAGCTGGGTGATCTTAGAAATTCACCCCTAAGGGATTAAATGGGGGTCGAACGTTTTAGGTCATTTCGCCATATCTCAGCAACAGTTATAGGATGGAACATGAAATTCAGGATAAAAATTCTACTAAAAATAGTTAAACATGTATTTCAGCGATTTTAGAAGTTGTCCAATCGGGTTAAACATCGGATATGAACCCGATTGATTATACAAATAAGACAGCTATTGCTGATTTTTGATTAGATATTTTGCGTAAGACATTTTTAAAGTACTCTTTTTTATCATTTATAAGGCTGAGGGGTTTAGTATGATTGCATAAATTTTTTTCTGATTGTCATTTTGATGGTTTATGGACGCGAATGTGTTATTATCTTTGGCGTACTTTTAGGATATTACATTTTTATTTATTTCACCCTGACGGCCAAGGTTAACTCGAGCGGTGCTCGGTGGTTCTGCTATATTAAAATAAAATTAACGGTTACAATATGTTCATAAACAGAAGAAAATTATTTATGTTCAAAATTTGGAAGTACTGCAATTTTGTCTCACTCCCACTTTTATCCGATTTGAAACAATGTTTTTAAAGTACCCCTACCCTACCCTACATTGTAGTCGACACATTGCCCACCCGTGCGAAGCCGGGACGGGCCGGTAGTAATTAAATATTTTCAGGAATAAAAATATACGTTTTCTGACTGTAGTTTTTTTTTTCTTTTTAACTTTGAATACAAAAATTTTAAATGTTTATTTTTTCACTCCCTCTGATTTTGTTTAAAATGCTACATTTCTTCAAACGCTTTTGTTGAATTTAGAATTTTTGAACAAAAACGGAAATCTCGGAAACTCCTGTATACCATGTAATTATACCATAATTACATGGTATACAGGAGTAGCGTTTCAAGATTCATCATGTAAATACAATAGTTATAGCTCGGATGAATGAAATTAGCGCTGCAGTTCGCAGCCTTGTCCAACAAATAAGTGTGAAATATGCCAACCCAGGATATCGTCGGGATAGCTCAGTAGGGAGAGCGTTGTTACGGCAAACTAAAGTACCCAGGTCCGAGTCTTGGTCCCGGCATATTTTCGCTCTATTGGAAAAAATCTCAACTAAGATACTCCAACCATTGAATATAATTTACCTAGTTGAATATACTTTCCTCTGTTCATTATGAACTTTTTATCACGTGGAAATCTTTCATTAGAAATATAATTATTGTAGAAAGAATTTTATTGTGGATTTTTAATTGTTGGCAACTGCTATAACGAAAAATGTTTAAATTTAATAAGAAAAAGCTGTTAGAATTTTAGTTTTTTATCTCTCTATATTAAAATAATACGATTTTTTCAAATTTTAATATTTTGAGCTTCATAGTAGGTATTCAGTTATATATACAGAAAGTTTAAACTCTGTAAGTTATATAGTTTCTGAGAACCTCTGTGACGGACAGACAACGAAGCGGGAGTAATAGAGTTTCGTGAGGCGAACGAAACCTTAAAAATTACTTATTTATTATTTGCTAACTCTCTTTTTGTATCAACTACAAATATCTATTTAAACGCTGCTATACACAGCACGCTGAAATCCGTATAAAGTAGCGTGTATATGGATAAATCAATCGACTTTTTTTTTCTTTTTGGAAATTTAAGAATATATATAAATCCACATTAAAGTTAGAGAAAAAAGAAAAAAAAAACACTTTTTTTCAAACCACTACCATTTTATTAAATTCCATCCAATTTCAGTAAAAATAGGTTCATGCCTTCCCCCCTTCAATATTGTTCGTTATAAATTTAATTTTGTTTGTTTTAGTTACTGTTACCAGATGTGCACAACCCGGCGAGTCGGAGTATGATACGCATACAGCATATCCATATGGAACTAACGAAACCTCCTTCAATTTTAATAATTATTTCATAATAAACATACTTTTTTACAGTAAAAACTATTAAAAACAAGTATGTAAATTAAGTTTTTGTAATACTTTAATACTTTTATGAAAGAATAATATCACGAAGTTATATATATTTTTCGGGCCGATAGATGGCAACCTCCACTTAAAGACAAATGCAAGTTATCTCCATATGCGAGGGAAAGCAAACGGCGATGCGCAGATTGACCTTTCTAATGAAAAAAATTACGACTTGTTTTACGTGTTGTTTTTCATATCAGCACTGTGCTGCAATACTTTTGTTTTTCTGTTTATTATACTTCGAGATGTCTTTAATGATATGTTTAAAGCAAGACTCTTATAAGGGGAGCTGATGCATATACTTCTTGTTGCCCAAAATAACAGCCATATAGTAACCGAGCTCAACATTAGGAAACCGCCCGTGCAGGTGTTTGCCGTCCCTGTCACTGTCACTCGGCGTCCACTACTACTGAAAGCTAACCGGTTTTAGCTTGGTTTTTTGTCCATTGGGTTATTAAATGGTGGTATGATTCAGCCGGTAGTTTAGGAGCTCTATTTCTGATGTATATACATCTTGTTACTCAAAATAACCGCCATATTGTAACCCAGCTCAGCATTAGGAAACTGCACGTTCATGCGTTTGCCGTCCCTGTCATTCGCCATCCACTACTAAGGTAAGCTAATCGGTTTTAGCTTGGTTTTTGGTCCGTTGGGTTTTTAAATGGTGGTATGATACAGCCTGTTATAAGAGCTCTAGTTTAAAGGAAACACTTTTTGCATCATGGCACTCAAATCTGAAAATGCTGACAAATATCGAAAAATAATTTTTCTTTAAAGCAGTACACACATTTGCTTGTCCTAATGATATAGATATCCGTCTAATTAAGTAAAAATATTGCTTAAATTTGAAAGTACTAATATTCAGTTTCAAAATAATACATCTGTTGCGTAACATATTTTTTCTTAATCCTGTTTTGGACCAAACACCTTATTTATGAATCCTTATCTCTTTTAACTATTTTAGTATATATATATTAAAAAACGGAGGTTTGGTCAGTTTCGTTTCTAGAACTTGTTTTTTTGTATTTTTAATAGGTTTATATATATATATAACTTTTGAGAAGTTTGCCTAAAATCTCTAAAATTACACTTTTGAAATTTTTGCTTGAAGAAAAACGTAATTTTTTAAAATTTTATCAGCTTTATAAAAAATAAAATAAAATAAAATAAAATAATAACGACTCCAACGTAACGAAAGTGACGTTTACTTTCTGTTAGTGAAAACCGTATTTCGGTAACAATCTTAGGTAATGAAAAACGATCTAATTAAATTTTCATTGATCATTGTATTATTTCATTCATATGTCATCCATTCAGAACAGGGTTGTTAGTTTGGACTCCCTTTTCATTTAGAAATTGCAAATTTATACCTTAAATTTCAAGTATGTTTTGCTTTATTTAATGAGAGACATTTCATGATTACATAAAAATTCTTGTTTCGCAATTTCTCAATAAAAAGACAGCCAAAGTGACAAATAACATAAGTTGAAACTGGTGTGAAACACTAAGAACTAAAATAACTTCTTAAAACACCATAAAAACTTTCAAATGCGCTAGGCCTTTCGAAAGATCTGAGTCTTTCTTCGTCAGGCGCAAAAAGACGTGCGTCTACTATGAAAGCAGCAGCAAGACTGAAATGAGAGGTAAGGGAAAGGAAACAAGCTGATGCAACAGCCAATAGGAAAGTAGAAAACAACAGCCAATAGGAAAACAGAAGACAACAGCCAATCACAGAAGAGTAAAAACAAAACAATAGAGAATACAAAATAGAAGGGGAATAAGGAAGTGAAAAAAAAAATAATAAATAAAAAAATAAAATAAAACAAAATAAAATAAAATAAAATAAAATAAAATAAAAAATAAAATAAAATAAAATAAAATAAAATAAAATAAAAAATAAAATAAAATAAAATAAAATAAAATAAAATAAAATAGAATAAATAAATATATAAAATAAAATGAATAAATAATAAATAAATAAATAAATAAAACTTAATTTGAAATAAATAAATAAATAAATAAAAAATAAATAAATAAAATTAAAATAAATAAAGCACACAAATACATAAAAAAATGGAAACACATGAAAATTAAGAATTAAATAAGTAACCAAAATATATAAATATATATAAAAACAGACTGAAATTAATTAATACAAAATAAATTATATGGAAGTACTGAAGAGGTTTTTCCAAGCAGCAGAGAGCATTGCGGAATCGGATTTATCATTAACAATAACTTCACGATTAAGATAAATAGCTAAATTTTCCAGAAAATGCTCCTGTTCCTGATCTTCGTAAATGGAGAATTTATAATGTTCCTTGTAATGGCTGTGATTTATCTTATATTGGTCAAACTAAAAGAAATCTCGAAATCCGCTTAAAAGAACACTCTCGTTATGTAACTAATCAAGAAATTTCTAAATCTTCAATTGCCAAGCACTCTTGGGATTCCGGCCATTGTTTTAATTTTAAAAATGCTAAAATTATCTTTAATACTAATAGTATCTCTGAATTGGACTTTCTGGAAAAATTAGCTATTTATCTTAATCGTGAAGTTATTGTTAATGATAAATCCGATTCCACAATGCTCTCTGCTGCTTGGAAAAACCTCTTCAGTACTTCCATATAATTTATTTTGTATTAATTAATTTTAGTCTGTTTTTATATATATTTATATATTTTGGTTACTTATTTAATTCTTAATTTTCATGTGTTTCCATTTTTTATGCATTTGTGTTCTTTATTTATTTATATTTTATTTATTTATTTTTTATTTATTTATTTATTTATTTCAAATTAAGTTTTATTTATTTATTTATTTATTATTTATTCATTTTATTTTATATATTTATTTATTCTATTCTATTTTATTTTATTTTATTTTATTTTTATTTATTTTTTATTTTTTATTTTTTTTATTATTTTTTTTTTTTACTTCCTTATTCCCCTTCTATTTTGTATTCTGTATTGTTTTGTTTTTACTTTTCTGTGATTGGCTGTTGTCTTCTGTTTTCCTATTGGCTGTTGTTTTCTACTTTCCTATTGGCTGTTGCATCAGCTTGTTTCCTCTCCCTTACTCGGGCCTATATCCCAAGTGCAGATAATTGGCCGTCAACAATCAACCCAACCCAACCCTCTCCCTTACCTCTCATTTCAGTCTTGCTGCTGCTTTCATAGTAGACGCACGTCTTTTTGCGCCTGACGAAGAAAGACTCAGATCTTTCGAAAGGCCTAGCGCATTTTAAAGTTTTTATGGTGTTTTAAGAAGTTATTTTAGTTCTAAAGTGACAAATCTTTTCAAAATGCTAAGCTTTTTGCAAATATTTATTATATTTGGTTGTCCGGAAAGTTCGTGCCGGTTGAGAAAATCAATTTGTACCGGAAAATTCTATCATTTAATTATTAGACATCGATTCCGATAGCTAATATCTAATAATTAAAGGGCAGAATATTCCGGTACAAATTGATTTTCCCAACCATCACAAACTTTCTGGACAACCCAATTTTTTGAATTTCTTGAACTGCAATAGGCAAAGTACATACAACTGCAGCAATTTCCAAAAAGTATTCCACCACTATTTCAAATTAGAAAATTTCTATTTAATATTTAAATTGCAGAATTTCAAACGATTTTATTTAGTCAGAGGTTTTATAAAAATTTTCTGCGAGTTAGTTAGGCAAAAAATTTTATTAAAAAATGTTATAAGAACTGTATGCATCCTGAATAAAAAAAAATTTCTTACTTAAGAAAAAATCATTAGCTTTAAAACTTATTTAAAAGGGTTAATTACTAAGAAAATAAATTTACTATAAAAGAACATGGTCATATCGTCGCTACCATGTCAAACAACCGAATATGAAAAAATGTCTTTTTCATTGCTTTTAAAAATGGGCCGATTGCCGCCACTAAACTTTAATAGAGATCTTCGCCTAGTAAAAATGATAATAGAATTTCTGCAAAGAACGGACTCTCCAGTTAAACGTTCTTTTTTATTCAGAGATGCCGATTTCATACCGGAAATTTTGGGAAAGAAAAATTTCTTTATGTATAATCACAAAATGTATGTCATTAAATAAAACAAAAATTTTCTATTTAGAATTTCTGGTGTGGTTTCAAAATTTCTGAATAAATATCTAGGTCATACTGGCAACCCTGTTGTAGAATATTATTAAAATTTAGTGGTGACAAACAGGTCATTTTTAAAAGTAATGAAAAATGCATTTTTTTTCATATTCAATAGTTTGACATGGTAGCGACGATATGTAAAATATTAAAACAAGGTTTTCTACATACGAAATCTGATTAAACCTTTGACTACGGGTATAGAAACATACGAACCAGTGGGCAATTTGTTTTGTTTAATTCGTACCACTTTTTAAAAATAAAATTTGGCCTACACTTATACTAGAATATTTTCCAGGGATATCCTCTCCAAAGAATATTTTACGTAAATTGTGGTACGATGGAATATAAACACACGAGGTTTATTATATATCATTGATTTTCGAATGTCTCTTACGCCATATTTCAAATTGAGATTTGTGCAAAGATTATTACTATACAATATAAAATCAAACCTGGTTTAATGTTTCAAATCATTAATTTTTAAAAATGAGTTTGTAAATTAATTCTTGTTGAATATAAAAAAAAAATATATACAAAATGCTTGTTCAGTAATATTTCTGCATTGAAAATTTTCGATTATGATCTTAGTTTGTTTCAATTAAAGGATATTTTATAAGCATAGTAATATGTTTATTGATCTTTTATACAGCAACTATTAAAACTCTTAAGGATTATTTGAACATAAGAAATCTAAACAAAATTACACAAAAGATTGTTTGTGATTCAAATTTAATTACAAATTTAACATGGCTTTTAATTCTTACCTTCGACATTTCCGTTTATTGTCGTTCTGAAATGATGTAAAATTAATCTGTTTCTCTTTCATTTAAGCTTTGTGTTTTGTAAATATTTAATTAGATCAAGTGTTATTTGATTTTTTTAAAAATTGTTTTATGTTTGGTATATAAACAAGTAAGGAAGATATAATTTTTATCTTATGATGTTTTCAGCATGAAATAATTTACCCGGAAGTTTGTTTTAAAAAAATAATGGATATTTAAAAAAATTAAAAGGTATATTTTTAAATTGTAATTTGTTAAACATTTTATCAAACCCTTAAGTACGATATTTACATTTTAAACGTTTCATTAGGAATAAAAACTAAAACAATTATGCCGAATTAAAAAAAAACAAAAAGAAAAAAATAAGGGGAACACGCGTTTTAATTTTGGAAAAGAAAAGAAGAAATAAAATACCGAAAGTTGTAAATCATTTCGTGCAGATTTATGTATTTTTTTATGCTAATGAAATGAAAACGGAATTTATTTTACGTCTTTTAGATTTCGATTTTGACGTTATATTTGTATGATTTTTTTTAAACGTTTAACAATTTTTATCATAACAGTTTTAAACATACTTATTTTAATAAATCACGAATAATACGCATTAACATGTATTAGATCAATCACGTAAAATGTGCGTTATCAATATTATCTAAATTCATACGTAATAGGTTATCATAATCTTACGTTCTAGATTAAAAACTCATGTTAAAAGTTTATTTCAAAATTTAATTCTTTTTAACAATCATCTTTTAAGATAAATTTTATTTCTTCCAGAAAAATGTATTTTGTAAAGAATTTGAAAGCATTTTTACCTGTATGTGTATATAAATACTTAGTTGCATTTCTGAAAATGAAATCGAACACGTGCGTAATTCAATTTAACCTTATGTTTATGCATACATATCTTAGAAATGCGATCTGGCATATTTCAATGTATAGTGTAACATACATACGATATATTACATGATATATTGGGTTGTCCGGAAAATTCGGGCCGTTTGGGTAAATTAAGTACCGGAAAATTCTATCATTTAGTTATCACATATTATATTACGAGCAAATCTTGTGTGCCTGTGTGGGTGTGGTTGTGGAAATTTTATCTTAAAAACGGCTCTAACGATTTTGACGAATTTTTGTATCCTACAGTTTTCTAGCAAGAGAAGAACATTGGGCTAGGTCAGAGGTTCGCGGAAATTTGATTAGTGGGTCATTTTGGGTCACTACGGCTCAAAGCATTTCAATGGGACTGGAGGTTGAAACAGTTATTGAAACAGTTGTGTAAGTTATTGAATAGTTGGCAGTAAACGAAATCGCAAAGTAGGTAACATTTCGCCACATTTGGCGATATTTGATGAAATGTTGGCGACATTCGCGACATTTTTTGAAGAAATTGGCTTTTAAAATCCGAAGGACATTTCTAGAAATTCTCAATAGGAGCCAAGATACATGATTTAACCAATAAGAGTCAATGGAAAGTTCTCGAAAACAGAATTAAACGAATGAGGGTACATAAAACTTTCTCAACACTTGCTTGGCGCTAAATGAAAGAATGTTGTCAAACGTGCCGATATTTGGAGACATTTTGGCGGGGAAATCAACTTTTAAGATTATCAATGCCAAAACACATGCTTGGCGCTCAATGAAAAAATGTCGCCAAATTTGGCGACATTTTTGAGGAAATTGGCTTTTAAAATCTGAAGAAAATTTCTAGAAATTTTCAATAGGAGCCGAGATACATGACTCAATCAATCAGAGTCAATGGAACGTTCTCGAAAACAGAATTAAACCAATGAGGGTACAAAAAACTTTCTCAACACATGCTTGGCGCTAAATGAAAGAATGTTGTCAAACTTGCCGATATTTGGAGATATTTTGGCGACATTTCCTGAAAAATTTGACTTTCAGATTATGAAGGAGTTTTCTAGAAATTCCCAATACAAGCCGCGATAAATCATTCAGAGTCCATATCATCAGAGTCCATAGAACGTTCTCGAAAACAGAATTCAAATGTAGTTTGGCAGGATGCCCTTTCGTTGTAAATATGTAATGTAAGTAACGTAAAATTTAGAAATATGTACATAAAATTTAATTAAACATTTAATAATGATTCTTTCTGTAAATAACACTGTTAAAAAATAAAATTTTATAAAGTAATAATACAGTGAGAATTTATTGTTATATTGAGTTGAACGCAAAGTTAATTTTAATTGAGCATAGCTCGGTCGTCTCCGCTGATTATACACGGATAGCTAATGTCTAATAATTAACGGGCAGAATTTTCCGATATGAATTAATTTTACCAAATGGCATGAATTTTCCGTACAACCCAATAGATATTTTTACATTCTATAGTTATTTTGTAAAACAACGGATTGTATAAAGTGGAAATTTTGTTACATTCAGGTAGATATTTTCCTCAAAACTAGCTCAATTTGTCTTCAGATATCGTTTACCTTCCAATTAACCCATTTTTAGCAAGAAAATATAACTTTAGTTTTTGAGAAAAATTCCAGAAAAACATAAGCACCACAGATAAGCTTTGGGAGCAATGCTACAAATGTGAAATGCAGGTACAGGAACTACACCAAGACTGTTTAACTTACTTGTAGTATGTTCTTAATTAACTCACATGCTGTTTACCTACCTTTATTACCGTACAGTAAATCTGCGCGTTTTTTAATCCAGAAAATCAAATATCAAATAGGGTGAAGTTTACTTTAGGAAAACACTGGTATACCAGAGTTACCAAGTCTCCGGATTTTTGCACATCAGTAAATTTTTAGAGAACATGTTGTTCTTTTAAATCGCAAAATGCTCCGATTAAATAAAACGTAATTTTCTGAACTTAATTACTGGTATCCAAAAAGCCGGGGACTTGGCAGGTCTGGTATACTGACGGTGACTGGTTAGACAGACGTGAAATACATGATAAAAGAGAGAGACCTGCGCATCATGTAAAATAAAAATTGTTTATAAATATTTATTAGAAAAAACCCAAAAAGCATTTAATCTCATCAAACGATTCGTG
Organism: Maratus michaelseni; assembly: GCA_963931845.1. Taxonomy (NCBI): domain Eukaryota; kingdom Metazoa; phylum Arthropoda; class Arachnida; order Araneae; family Salticidae; genus Maratus; species Maratus michaelseni. The sequence goes on from OZ007595.1 coordinate 281,959,705, forward strand.
CAAAATATCCCATTAAGTGTACATTAACCTCAGATTAGAGTACCCATATTTAAAAGTGGAAGAATTTTCCTGATGAATTATCGAATATAATGAAATTTAGATTTTTCTTTTGCATTTTTAAAGGGAAAACTAATTAAAAATAAATAATTAACGGACTTTCCTTTTCCCTTTAGGTAAAGAAATGTCTTATTAGAATACCTTATTGTATAAAGAAAAGAAAATGAATTGAATTCTTATTTTCTTAAAATGATTAAATGTTAATAAAGGTTGTTTCAATAATAATTATCCCTTAATCTAATTATTCCGTTGCAAAATAATTATATCCCAAGGGAATAAAAAAATATCCCAGAAATCATTACATTTTCTCGCAATTCAATGCCGAATGAAAGCGTAAATGAAAATTTCAAATGTAGATTTTTTTAGAGAGTACATTAACTCTTACGACTATTTGAATTAAATTTTAATCGCACATAACAAAATCTTAAGCGATTTCCATTATATTTCACACTTCGAATTAAAAGTTTAAGGAATTAAATAACTGGATTAGGAATAAAGGATGATCATATAAAATGTGCTTTTGTTTAATGTAATGAATCATCGGGAGTGAGGTTTAGAGTTTAGAAAAATGAATGAAGTGACTAGTTTGATGTTTTAAGAGCCTACACTAGTCACGGGAAGAAATGCTCAAGCTAATGTTAAGTCAATGGGAAGGTTCTGAAAGTGAAAGTACTCTTATATAAAATAATAGGAACCAAAATCGAAAAACAAAAACTAACAACGTCGGAGGTTGACGTCAGCTATCCTATTCAAAAAGTAGCATTAAAAATATTAAAATGCGAGCAAGAAATCGCGCTAGAACCTTCCCATAGACTTAACATTAGCTTGAGCATTTTTTTCGCATGACTGATGTAGGCTCTTAAGTTCAATAAGAATTTACTTACAATTATCTTTTGAGTAACTAAAACTAAATGAGGATTTTATTTTCCCTCAGATTCGAATATTCCTACTCAAACCAGGGTTCTCAAATTGCCCTCCTTTTTTATTCAGAAATTAAGAACAGTTATTTTTTCTCTATTCATTGACACACATTTCGTGATTACAAACAGTAAACAATCTTCATTTGGAATTTTCGATTTGAATTCGAATATTTTGAATAAAAATAAGGACAAACTGTTAAATTTGATTCAAACTGGGCATGCTTTATCCCTCCAGCAATTTCTAATAATTTTTAAGATTTTTCCAATATAGTTGAAAAGGGTTTATGAATGTCTGTCTGTCTGTTTGTTGTCTGTACGTGCTCTAACTCGTCTAAATATACTCAGATTGCTTTGAAATATATGAATCGGTCTATCAAGAAAAATCGTTTGCGACGTATTTTAATGATGTTACACTATTTTAAACATTTTCAAATCGATACATATCACTGGGGGGGGGGGAACTGGATTAGGAATAAAGGATGATAATATAAAATATGCTTCTGTTTAATGTAATGAATCATCCGAAGTGAAGTTTAGAGTTTAGAAAAATGAATGAAATGACTAGTTTGATGTTTTAAGTTCAACAAAAATGTACCGTAATTTCCGGCGTATAATCCGCAGCTCAAAGAGTCGTTTTTCGACCCAGAACTATTATTTTATAAAATGTAACTTAAAAGATCGCTGTAAATGTTTAACTACAATTATTGAATAAAATTTCTGGGTCGAAAAACGACTCTTTGAGCTGCGGATTATACGCCGGAAATTACGGTACTTACAAATATCTTTTGACTGACTATAACTAAATGAGTATTTTATTTTCTTTCAGATTCGAATCTTCCCACTCAAACCATGGTGCTCAAATTGCCCTCCTTTTTTATTCAAAAGTTAATAACAGTCACTTTTTTCTCTATTTATTGACACACATTTTGCGATTACATACGGTAAACAACTTTCATTTAGAATTTTCGATTTGAATTCGAATATTTTTAATAAAAATAAGGTCAATTTGGTAATCCTTATTCAAATCCTTATCAAACCTTATTAATATTTATTGAAATCCTGGGCATGCTCTCTCCATACAGAAATTTCTAATAATTTTTAAGACTTTCCATAACAGTTGAAAAGAGTTTAGTGTTACAGACAAGCATTCACCTGGCTGTCTGTGTGTTGCCTGTCTGTGCTGTAAATCGCGTAAATATACTCGGATTGCTTTGAAATGGATGTATATTATTGGGGTTACTATGGGATTCTTGGTATTGAAAATGAAGTGTGTAGCATTATGGTTCTTTTACTGGGACACTCAAAAGAATTTCGTTACGTTACGGTCTATGAGGAAAAATCGTTTGCGGCGTATTTTAATGATGTAACACTATTTTAAACATTTTCAAATTTATACTATCACTGAGGTGAACAACAAGGCGCTTACTGTAGAATATGGTGTGGATCGAATGTATCGTTCATTTACAGGGACACTCAAAATAATTCCGTTACATTACGGTCTATGAGGAAAAATTATTTGCGACGTATTTTAATGAAGTTACATTATTTTATGCATATTCAAATTGATAGATATCACTGAGGGGAACTACAAAGCGCTTATAAAAGAATATGGTAAGCATAGAATCTACTGTTCATGTACAGGCACACTCAAAAGAATTTGGTTCCAGTACTGTCTGTGAGCAATAATTGCTGGTAGTTCGTTTTCAGTTGTAGTTTTTGATTTTCAATGTAACTACCGTAATTTCCGGCGTATAATCCGCAGCTCAAAGAGTCGTTTTTCGACCCAGAAATATTATTTTATAAAATGTAACTTAAAAGATCACTGTAAATATTTAACTACAATTATTGAATAAAATTTCTGGGTCGAAAAACGACTCTTTGAGCTGCGGATTATACGCCGGAAATTACGGTAATTTGTTTCATATTAATTGATGCATATAATTTCTATAGATCATACACAGGGCTGCTCGAAAGTTCTCACGTACAGTCACGTACAGCCACGTACAGTCACGTACAGTCACGTTAGTCATCAATTTCCGTTTATTGACGGAAATTGATGAAGGAGAATTTTTAATTGATCTTTGTATTTCCAAACTGTAGTAAAGTTTAGCATACTGTGTATTATACAAACAAATCTATAGATCTATAGATTCTGTACAAGGCTGCACAAAATAATTCGAATATTTTGTTTGACTACGGGTAGTAATCGCTGAAATTGGGATTTTGTATGTGTTATACATTTTCTAAATTGTTTACTTAGTAAACTGTGAAGTTTTGTTACAGTATTCTTATTGTATTGGAAAGTGTTTCATTATCTATACTTGAGATTATTCGTTCTTGTTTCTAATAAATTTCCTTGGAAGTTTCTACTATAATTCGTTGAAAACTATACGGAAAAAACTAGTAGGGAAGAGAATGCTTAGATTAATATTTAAGTTATTATATTAATATTACTTCTACATATAATGAAAGTCTGTGTGTGCATTTCCCTATGTTCTGGATCATGGACAAAGCACGTGAAAACAAAGGCTACGGGCAGTGTTGTCAGCAATACTTTTTTTTTTTTACCTCTATTGACGTATAGCATTAATCTTCTGATTTAATCATTTAGTTTTTGTTATTAAAGAAGGCGGCCATTTCTCTACAATAATAGTGGTATTCAAAAGAAATTTTGGTATTTTTATAGCAACCGTGCCTACGCGCTAATTTAAAAAATGGCGGTTGCCGAGGGCGGGCACTTCTGACCATTCCCAAAAGTCTTTTCAGTTTCAGTACCAGTATTTCCCAATAGTAATATTCACAGAAAAATTAGGCGACTATTCGTAAATAGTGTATTCTAATTCAAGGGATCGTAGACCAAAATTAAATTATGGGTCGCATTTTATTTTCACCGTAAAGAATAATTAAAAATAAAAGATTAAAGCATCTTCATTTAGCATTTAGACATGACTTTTTTTGCAAAACACCTTAATACATATTTTTTTCATTTAATTCTTATTATTTTAAGTGCATAAAGGTTAATTAAAGTTTTTTTAAACAATTGTCGCTTAATTACTTCTTTTAAAATTAATTAATTTCCACGTGACATAAAAAATTATAGTAACAATTAAATTTCTTCGCAGTTAAAATCAGACTGAAACGAGAAGTAAAATTTTTAAATAAGTAATTTTATGAGTACGTATTGAAGTTTTTCATTAATTTACTTAAATTTTAATCACACAGAAAATTTTGTGTAATTTTTTCTACATTTCACAGTTGCAGTCATATTTAAAAGGAATTAAATTACACCATGAGAAATGCAAGATCACTATTAACTGGTAGTGAAAGAATTGGAAGTGACAACATACCATTACAACGTTTTAAAAACAAAATTCTGCCGGTTTAAGGCCTATTAAGCCCGATTCATCTAGCTCTAGCTGCACCATGCTGCTACCCGGCGTTACAAGTTTTACTCCAGTGTAGTACTTCTTTAACCCCCTTAAGAGTGGGAGGTTTTTTGACACCATAAACTAAAAATAGGCACAATACACCACTTTTTCCGTACTAAAATATTTGCTTTATGTAATTGAATGCAATGTCTGCCGATTAATAAATAGAAGATTGCGTTTAAAAATTACTGGTGTGAAAAGGCTTTTAGTAACAAAACAAGCAAACTCTTCTTGCCCGAACTGAGTTCGGGATACACAGTTAAGGGGTTAAAATGGCGGAATGTACCTCATGTCTAGGGGTGCAAAAGTCTAGGCGCCAATGGGCTGATTACCACCACTAAATTTTATTAGCATTCTTCGTGAAAATTTGATTAGTATACTTCGGGTAAATTTTATCAGTATTCTTATTAGGCGAATAATGCTAAAAATTTAGTGGTGGGAATCGTCCCAGTGGCGCCTAGATTTTTGCACTCGTGCATGTCACATCAGGCCTCTGAATACAAAGACTACGCATTCTGATGCAAAAATGGTGGCTGTCGTGGGCGGATTTTTTTTCGAGAGTCTGTACATTCGCTTGAATTTTATTACCAGCATTTTCTGAACGCTCTCTTCGCCGTACTTAATCTAAGAAAAAGAAGACGAAGAATATTTTTAGAAAATACTGGTATTCAAATTCAAAAGATCATCAAGTTCAAAACATTGAAGATAATGAGTAGACAACGGCCGCCATTTTTTTTTTTTTTTGTCAGCGTCTAGGCCTATTATTTTGAGTAGTGAGACCCAGTCCTGTTATGATGGGCTAAAAACTAAGACATACTAAACTACAAATGACAACAACCCATGATGATGTACCATGAAGTTAGTTGTCCAATTCCGCTTTCGTGGCATATGTACGGATATTTTTCCTACTCATTTTATCGAGTCCGGGGGAATGAAAGTTTAAGGAAACCTTGCACAAATCCGGAGGCTAATTTCAGAACAATAGTGTTGCAGGGAAGTAATAAAAGTATTGAGCTACCGTGTTTCAGATAATTACCGTAATTTCCGGAGTACCGTAATTTCCGGCGTATAATCCGCAGCTCAAAGAGTCGTTTTTCGACCCAGAAATATTATTTTATAAAATGTAACTTAAAAGATCACTGTAAATATTTAACTACAATTATTGAATAAAATTTCTGGGTCGAAAAACGACTCTTTGAGCTGCGGATTATACGCCGGAAATTACGGTATAATTCGCAGCTCAAAGAGTCGTTTTTCGACCCAGAAATATTATTTTATAAAATGTAACTTAAAACATAGCTGTAAATATTTAACTACAATTATTGAATAAAATTTCTGGGTCGAAAAACGACACTTTGAGCTGCGGATTATACGCCGGAAATTACGGTAAATAAGCATACTCAAAATGCATGCAGTGCTTAGGTTTGACCAATTAAAGGGTTATGGTATAAGTATATCATCATATACCATTTGATTTTAATTCCAAACTTTCAAGTGGTACCGAAAATTTTGAATAAGATTTTTGCTTTTATAATGTACATGAAGAAAAAAAAATATTTATTTTGAAATCAATTTCTACGTAAATTCTAATGGCAGTCAATCATTTCAACATTTTAGACACAGAAGGACTTTGCGCCTGCAATAGTTAAAATAAATGGAGATTGTAAAAAGAAAAAAAAAGATAAACCAGACTTTATTTGCAGATCGTTTATGATACAAACACACTAAATGAGTCATTAAACTAGAAATAATGTTTTCTTTGAAAATATGAATGAGACCTGAATGAGATAACAGTACGAGAGATAATTGAATGAGTTTCCGGTGCGGTGCTGCGCACGCATCGGAAACTCCCTTAATTTCAACCTCGAATAGTATAAACCTCTCACCGAACGAACCTACTGCATGTGTCCTGAAATTTCAAAAACCTGGTAACAACTAAACAATCGGAATTTAAAAGAAAATGTCGGAAGATTACTCGGAACGAAATTTGTGTTGCGTATTTAGTAGCACGAAAATTTTCGTCAAAATTTTTGGAATTCTAAAACGGTCGTGTGGTAATCCGGCATACTATAAATAAAAATTGAAATTTATATTTTTTATTCTAATGAGCTGTGGTGGAAGTCCTTTAAGTATGCCTTCTATAGTATCTTTCTGTTTAACAAAGTCTTTATATGAATATTGGGTTGGGTTGGGTTGATTTTTGACGGCCGATTATCTACACATGGGATATAGGCCCGGGGGGAGTGCCCTTCGTGGGGGTCTTTCTAAGGGTCTTTCTAGGTCTTTCTAACCCGTATTTACGCATGGATAAATCCACGGCTCGAAGAAAACCACGAAAACTCCGAACGATTAGGCCGACGGGCGCGATTGGGATCGAACCCAGCACCTCCCGTCTACCAGCTTCGAGAGCACAACCTCTCAGCCACTGGTGGGGCATATGAATATTGGGAGACCAATCTCTTATTACAGCACATGCGGTAATAAAAGACAGAAGATTTTTGAAAAAATGGAAAATATTTTAAACAGCAAAAAATCTCTTTTAATTTTTGAAAATAAGTCAAAGCTTTATCAAAGTTTCCAATGCAATTTTTATTTGTTGTAAAATCGTTTTCCATTAAAAATTTTTGTTGTTTTCTTTGTTACTGCACATTCCCCTATAATTTGTATTTTTGGATAATTTGTATCACTTTCAAAGCGACTCAGTTAAAAACGATTAAATTTTATATTTAGATTTTTTTTAATTGTAACTGTTTTAATTAGCCTCAAATTTCATTAATTTTACATTTCTTATTATTTAACAAATACAGCATACGTAAAATCGAAGAAAGTAGTAAAATAAGGTATTAGTTTCAACATAAAACACATAAACATTATCAGTAAAGTACTCTAAAATTTTTACGGATCTTTAAATTTTGAGACTTGAGATCAATTACTTTACTACATTCCGATTAGTTAGTTATCTTTGTATCTGCAATTAAGTGGAGCTAACATTTAAAATTGAATTATATTACATCAGTGGTACCAGATGAGAGAAATATTTTAAAATTCACAATGCCACCACATTCTGAAGAAGAAGTAGGTAAGTGTGATCGAAGATCGCTCAAAGGGTTTCGCTTAATATTCCTTTCAAAACACTTTATAAATTCAAACAAATTTCATTTAGCAAAAAAAAGAAAAAAAAACTCATGTTTTTTATAAAGTAAAAATTTACCGGTCTATTTTTTCGTTTTTTCGAATATCTAAACCAGCCGGATAGCGGGCCAAGCCCGCTATTATATTCTGTCATACTAATATCCGTAATACGAACTAAATGCAATATTTAAAAAAAATAATTTCAAAATTAAACAGATTGTACACCTTCAAAATGTTAAAATATGCGAATATTTCCATAATCAGATTTTTATCACGATTCAATATGTTTCTCAAACCTCAAACTGATATATTTACTATTCTCTATTATTTATATTGATACTCGCTTTGTATTATTCTCAAACATTTGAAAAATTAGTTAAACTTCCCATATGACGTCAGATTTTCGTTATAATTCTCTTATGACGTGATATTAATCTGCTTTGTGTACTTACACATACTCCTTGTATTATTGAGAAATCTTAGACATTTTCCGTTTTATTACGACTATGACGTCAATCAATTTTATTTCATATTAATCTTTTTTTTCATTTGGTGAAACTCTTTATTTCATTTTTCACGTGGAAATCGTCTGATAGAAAATTAATTATTGTAGAAAGAATTTCTTCGTGGATTTTTAATTTTTGGCACCGGCTATACCGAAAAATGTTTAAATTTAATAGGAAAAGGCTGTTAGAATTTTGGTTTTTTATCTCTATGTATTAAAATAATACGAATTTTTCACATTTTAATATTTTCAGCTCTTCACAGCTGATATTCTGATTTATACACAAAGTTTCAACTCTATAAGTTACATATTTTTTCGAGAATGGCTCTGTGACAGACAGACAACGGAGCGGGAGCAATAGGGTTTCGTGAGATGAACGGAACCCTAAAAATGACGGAATAAAAATACAAAAATTTCTATTCAAAAATAGTGTTAGCCATTATGAAAAAAAAAGGCCCGCTTAACTGGCAATACTGATACATATATGTTTCCAATGTTTGACTTCTCTGACTCCATCGTCGGTGTAAGTGTGTTACTGAAATGAATAGTTTTGCCATGCGTGTTGGAAAAACTGAATTAAACGCAGGTTGAATACTTGGTGGGCTACAGAGAAGTTGTCAGCAGGCCAGTTGTAGTTCGCGTGCATATTGTTTGACATGCCTGGTATACAGCATCAAAGTACATTCATGCTTTCTCTTTCCATTTTTATTACATTAATTTTGCAAAGCTGTCATATAAGACAACTAGCTCACATGAAGTTTAACTGGAAGAATGGTATAGCCGAACAAAGTATTTATTAACTTTTTGTATATAAATATTGCTTCAATATTTTTCCGGTGACAGTAATAATGTTTTTTTTTTTCTTTAAGTAAAAAAAAAAAGGTAATAATAATAATAAGAGGATCGGTGGTATTTAATGAAAATGAAAATATTCGTTTTGTTTAACCCTAGAATACTAACCTGCGTAAATTTTACTCACACACCCAGGAAATACGCGCACAAATTATATTAGAAGGATACGTTTAATGAATATTTTTCTGAACAAAATTTAAATGTATGAGTGTATATATAAAATTATTTTTTAAAATATGCCTTAAATGTACATTAAATGTGGAATGTATAAATTTTACGCATGGTTAGTATTTAAGTACTAAATATAAAGGTTAGTATTCTAGGGTTAATGAAATATTTCCGCATTTAAATAATGGGATTATTACTATTCGTAAATATTGGTCTTCAAATTATCCGACAGGTTGACACAGTGTTTAAATTAAACTTTTTAGTTCTTACAATGAAGCTATTTTTAAATCACCATTTTGTTATTGCCTCTGTTAGTAAATTTTATTTACTCGACTAGCAGACCTGTCCGGCGTTCCCCGAGATTACTTTAATTTTGTAAATAGTTACCTTAAATGCAATGTACAAACAAACACTGCCACGATCCCTCTACACCGGTGTCTACAGCATCGTAATAGAGAAAATCAATATAATGGTTACTTCAATTAATTCCTAAATTACCTTACATATAATCATTTTTTTAATGTTTAGAGTTTTTTTATTGCGATTGAACGAATTCCAAATACACTGTTTTGGCTCGATTTTTAGCGATTTTTAACACTGTTCACATTTTGTGGCGGTTTTTTGACATTCCTAAAACGACTTTTAGCCAAATATAGTAAGTTTTGTCCGCCGCAACTTTTGATTTTTCAGAGATTTTTAATGCGATTTTTAGCATTTTAACACGTTTCGTGACGATTTTTTGACATTCGTGAAAGTAATTCAGTTTTAGACATGTTGCCCAGTATAGTAAATTTTATACTCCACATTTATTGTATTTTTAGCGATTTTTATTAATGCGACATTTACAGTTTTTTACGTTTCGTGTCGATTTCCGACATTCCTGACAGAATTCAAGTTACATTGTTTTAGCCCACTACAGTACATTTCGTCCTCTGAGACTTTTGAATTTTCAGCTATTTTTTATGTGGTTATTCGTGCTTTGAGTTTCCCAACTGTTTTTCAACAAGCATGTTTTAATATTTTAGCCCAATATAGTCCAGGGTTCGTACTATCCATGGTCAGAATGACTGATTTTGATATTTGAATAAATCATTCCGGCATGCACAGAAGTATATCTGCCAAACTTTAATAAACTATTGAATTACTATCAAAATTTTTGTTTTTAGTTTAATTAGAATTAGATAAATGTCTTTTGTTTTGCAAAATTTCTGGGGGAAATAGATTAAACGGAATACGAATTTTGGCAACTATGCTTTTCCTCCTTTTTAGTTTACAAAATATCTGGTAGTAATTGATTAAAAAAATACAAATGAGAGCAACTATGCTTTTGCGAATGATTCATTCGAATGTAAAAAATATTCATTATGCCCATCACTAGTCTATATGCTTCAACCATAATTTTAATAGAATTTGTCTAGTTAATATTTAAATAGCGGAAATTATAGCTGTCTAGTTTAATTGTACGATTTGCAATACTTTTCTGCATTTAAATAATATTAAAAATTATATTAAAAATTTTGGTAAAAGGGTACAACCGCTGTAGTATCTTTTAACGACTTTTCAGTAAAGTTTATTCGGAATTCGTACAGCTATTTTTGAATTTTTAGCATATTTTTTATGCGATTTTTAAAGTTTTTTCGGGTTTTGCGGCGATTGTTCATGATTCGTAAAAAGAATCCTGTTTCAATCTTTTAGAAAAAAAAATTCCTTAAATACAGAAAATTGTGTCCCGTATACTTTTTGAAATGTCAGCATTATTTTATACGGTTTTTAGGATTTTATAGCGTTTCGCGCCGATTTTAAACATTTGTAAAAGTATTCTGGTTACATTGCTTTAGCCCACTGTAGTAAATTTCGTTCTCTGCGATTTTTGAAATTTTTAGCGATTTTTTATGGGATTTTTAACGGGATTTACATGCATTTCGCAGCGATATGTTCACATTAGCAAGAGGAATCTGTTTCAATCTCCTAGATCAGTATGATACATTTTTATTCTCTTTTCAATAAAGTTTATTCCGAATTCGTGCAATAATTTCTATCTTTTTCGCAAAATTTAAATGCGTTTTTTTTTCGCTCTTCGTGCGAAAATGTTATGCGGATATAAGAACTATAAGAATCAGAATAAAATAAATTGCGAGTTTTGTAGTAACGCTCAGTTATATGCATAATTTATTTGCATACACTTATCTTACGTAGTATATATAAATACTGTTTGAGAAAAAAGGAAAAATTATTTATGACGAACGCTAGAAAGCTTATTATTTGTTATATTTAATGTAATATATTATACAGGAAATTGACTAATCACCAAAATTGGCTGTATAATAAACAATAGACATTTAAATGTGAAAACTTGCAGATAAATACACTCAAAATTTACAGTACTCAAAAATATTCTAGAAATAAAGTTAAAAATGTGCATGCACGAAAATAGGACAGGACTGATACAACGCCATTTTCAAACTCGCAGAACGGCCTCGATTTAATTGGAAATGATGTCTTACATGCTAAAATACTTTATTAAAAGCCCTGAATTGTAATTTTAAATACACAATCACCTATTTAAATACGCCACAAATTGCATGTAGAAAAAATGTGGCATTATATGGATGACGCACATTTACTAATAGATGCCATGCATTCAAATAAACAAATTACTAAATATAAGTGGTTGTTTGGCTAACAGTTCTTTTATAAAGAATTTAAAATTTCATTTTAATTTTAAGTCACATTTATATGCATGTAAATCACAACCTTCCACGTATATCCAGGATATTTTATATTACCGTAATTTCGGGTGTATAAGCCGCAGCTCAAATAAATCGGAAATTGTTTTTAACGAAATGTAAAGTGTTACATCTTGGCACATATTTGCATTTATTTCTATAAAAATAATTCTTGTTTGAAGCAGACGTAATTTACCCGCGGCTTATACACAGGAAATTACGGTATATTGCAGGATTTTAGTTGATTCACATTTCATTAATATGTTTTTCTGAGATTATTGTTTAAATGTAGTGCAGGGACGTCACACTATGACCCGCCGAATACCACTAAAATTAAAAATTAATCTTTGAATTATCTAATCATCGAATCTCTGCGATTCAAGAAATCCATTATTTCATTAAAAAATTAGTGGTATCTGGCCGGCCACAGTTTGACATCCCTGTCCTAGATCAATATGGTACATTTTATTCACTTTTCAATAAAGTTTATTCTGAATTCGTGTAACGATTTTCATATTTTTCGCAGTTTTAAATGCGATTTTTTGCGCTTCGTACGAAAGTATTATGCGAATATCGGAACTATAAGAATTTGAATAAAATAAATTGCGAGTTTTGTAGTAACGCTCGGTTATATGCATAATGATTTGCATACACGTATGTTACGTAGTATATATACCGTATTTACCCGCGTATAAGTCGACCCCCAAATTCGAGATGAAATCACATTTAATACCAGTAATTCAGAACTCTTTTCTACGCCTTAAATAATTTAGAATTAAATGAGATTAAGTAAGGCGTAGAAAACCATTCTGAATTACTGGTATTAAACCTGTTTTCGTTTCGAATTTGGGGGTCGACTTATACGCGGGTAAATACGGTAAATACTCTCTGAGAAAAAAAGGGAAAATTATTTATGACGAAAGTTAGAAAAGCTCATTACTTGTTATATTTAATGTAATATATTATACAGGAAATTGACTAATCACCAAAATTCGCCGTATTTACAAATTTTTATTTACAAATACACTCAAAATTTACAGCACTCTAAAATACTGTAGAAATACAGCTAAAAGTGTGCATGCACGAAAATAGGACAGAACAGGTATAACGTCATTTACAGACTTGTAGAGCGACCTCGATTTAATTGGAAATGATGTCTTACAGGCTATAATATCTTTATTAGAAAAACTGAATTGTAATTTTAATGTATAATCACCCACTTAAATACGCCACAAACTGCATGCAGAATAAGTTTGGCATTATATCGTTGTTACTATGCCAAAATATCGAATCTGAAATTATGCATTTTTCATTACTTTTAAAAATGGGCCGATAGTCACCAAAAAATTTTAATTGTATTCTTCACAAGGGTTGCCATTTTGGCTTCCTTTTTCATTCCGAAATTCTGAATCCATACCATAAATTCCGAATAGAAAATTTTGCTTTATTTAATAACAGACATTTCGTGACTACTTAAAGCAACTTTTTTTTTCAAAATTTCCGGGATGAATTCGGCCCCTCTGAATAAAAGAAAAGGATAAACTGACAATCCGGTTGTTCGCAGAATTTTTATTCTTATAAGCTGAAGAATTCTAATAAAATTTAGTGGTGACAATCGGCTCATTTTTAAAAGTAATAGAAAATGCATTTTTTCACATTCGATAGTTTGACATGGTAGCAACGATAAGTAAGACACACGTTTAGTAATAAAACTAACTCCTTTAAGAAAGGTACAGTTTATTTTATAAGAAAATCAATTTAAGTATGATAAGCGTGTTCTTCAACGGCAGTACTTCTGCATACGTTACAATGACGATGGACAGATTTAGCATACTTAATATATAGATGCCAAGTTTTACGCTTTTTTGTACTACTTTTTTCTGCCTCTTATGTCCATGAATTCTGATACGAACAACCACTCCACTTAAATAAATATATTAGCTTTGTATTATTACAGGAGTCTGCTGTTAAAAAAAGATCAAGAATTTCACTTTAAATTTTCTGGAATGTTTTCCTAAATATTTATTAAAAAACATACTTCTAAATGAAAAAGTCGTACAGTGTAGGATTCAGATGTTAATTAATATTTTGTTTTGTAAATTGTGATAAGTTTTTTACGTACTTTACATTCACCCGTGTCTCTTATTACTACGAATTTTCTTGTTCCCCGTGTGACACGTACCTGAAAACCTTCCTGTCTTTAAAATCAATTAAACATACTTTGAACCAGAATTTTTTTAAATTAAATATGTCCAGTTTCTGTATGAACATTTCAATGTTATCTCATCTATTAAATAAAAATCTTGCTTCAAATATGCTTATTCGAATTAACAATACCAGAAGTTTGACAGTTATAAATTACCGTATGTACCGGCGTATAACGACGAGCTCAAAAAATTCTGTATTAACCCAGAAAGTTTATTTTATTAAATATTACTTATTGCTACGTCGTAATTAAAACTTAAATGTATGGTGTCTGTAATCTTTTTATGAGATGGGTGCGACCCTCAGTAGGTTTCGTCTATCATTTTTTTCGGATGTAATGGAAGTTTATACTTTTTTATTGTTAAAGTTTCATTTTTCTAAACTATATTAAATACTTTTATTACTTTTATTTAGTTCTTTACTACATTTATTTATTTTTTCGCGGCTCCCTATTGTCTTGCAAGTCGCTTACCTATACACTTGACGTAAAATTGCCACGAATCTAGGTATTCCAAACAGCTATCTACATTGTTCCAATGTTCCATTGTTATGTTTATTTATGAAATAAAATTTCTGTGTCTAAATATGTCTGTTTTAAATGCGCGCTATACGCCGGAAAAACGGTATGTTAATAGAAGGCTAGATTTCTTAATAATTTTCTCTCAATCTCTGCGTGTAACTTTTCAGATTTAGTGTCTTATTTCAGCCTAGGTTTAATGCAGTATTGAGAGTCCGTTACTTTTTGTTTATTCAGATTGCTTGATTGCAACCACATTTTTTGTATTTGTAATATTTCTCCTTTATTTTGATTATTTTATCTGCTATTAAGGACAGCAAATATTACGATTTGCAAAACCTGGTAGCAACAAAACAATCTGATTTTTTTTAAGTAACTGGTTGGCAACAACAGCATAAATTGTGTACATTCGTATTTTGCTCCAATAAAATAGCCATAGCTGTATGATAATTTCTAGGAAGAAACAGAATATTTATTGTGTAATTCAAGGAATTTATTTTCAACTTTCAGTACCTTAAAACGACGTTTTATTTTTTTTTAGGTGCGTTCGTAATTATATAAATACGTAGCACCTATTGTCGTTGTCGGGTCCGTCCGTCTGTCTGTCCGTCCGTCCGCATATAGCATTGCAAAAACTAACCCACCGAATGGTTTGAAATTTAAGATATATGATCTTGGCAGAATTTTGTCGAGACCTAAGAAATTTTATGAAATTTGAATCAAAACTTTAGATAATATTAATAAAAACATTTATTAAGAATTTTATTATTTTTTTTAATAGGTGCTTTCTTGTTGTAGGAGCTTTCGAGGTTGAATCGTCAAGTGACAGAGATACTTATTTTATTACAGAAATTAATCTGCAGACGATATAATTCATTTCACAGAATTAAAAATCATCAAGATCTGAATATTTATATAACTAGCTATAGTACGAAAGCACCTCATTTGTCACGTTTGATGTACAATTTCCAACTTGTTATTTGTAATCTCACAAATACTCACAAACTATGCGAGCTACCATTTTAAATTTCAAAATTCGGGTCATTAACATATTTTCAATATGCAGTAAGCCCTAAATCAAAAATTGAATTCATTTTCTGAAAGACCCGATGTGCATTTTGTTCTATCACAAATTTCGAAATGGAATTTTTGCCTTACTTTATCGCAAAAAAAAAAAAAAAAAAAAAAAAATATATATATATATATATATATATATATATTACAATTTCTGCGATTAATCACTGGCCGATATTTAATTTGAAGAAAATATTAGGCAAATATTTGTAATTTTAAATTGTGGTACCATACTTCTTGGAACTTCTAACTAGAGGTATAGATATAATTCCCAGTATTATCCATAGAAAAAATTTCCAGTCAAACGGTACTTCTTGCGTTTATGTGAGATAATTTTGTATTTCATATAATGGGGTGTCGCGTTTTTATAACCAGGAATATACACTGTTATTTCACATGAATCATATATAGAGAGCAATAATATATATATTAACACATAAGCATCCGTCTGTTTTTGTGAATTTTCGGTTTTAAAATAAAAGTTCCTCCATGTTCGGAAAGCCTTTTGCATTTTTTTCTAGATAGGATTCTTAAGTTTATTATTCAGTAACTATCTTTTTTTAATGTACGGATGTAATATAAAATTCCATAGAATCTAAAAATATTTTGACAACGCGATATAAACGCAAATATAAAAATTTTCTTTAAGGTAGAAACCACGCCCTTAGTGAATGATGTTTTGAGAATAAAAACGAGAATTCTCGTTTCATATGCGAATGTGTTATTTTATAATGCAAATAACTAAACTTTGATGTCTAATTTAGGAAAGATCTTTTTTAGCCTCTCTTAGTCCACCCACTTTATCGGTTTAGTGTACACTACTTTTTTCTAAGAAAATCTTCATTTTAGATTTTCTTACAAGTTATATAGATACATACTCGAAACATGCTTTTTATTGCAAAATTTTGTAAAAACTTAACATGAAAAGTTTTCGTCATTTTTTAACATTTTATTAGCAATATTTTTAAGGTATTTCAGAGATTATGTTACTTTTATTAATATTTTATTCTTTTATATTTTTCTTAATTATTCCAATTTTGATCAAATATTTAATTAATATTATAATTCTGTTGCTGGAGCTTCTGAAGTTAGAGAAACAATTCATCCACAAGAGATTTTTTTTACTTATACATAAATGCTGATTTCACTATTTTAAAATGGTATATTTGTCATTACATTGATGATAGCTTTCATTAAGTGAACATTTATGTTATTCAAATAATGGTTCTAAAAAACGGTAACTCATGCAAAATTGCCTATACATATATTATATGTTTATCTTTATAAAATAAAAGAACATAGATACTTCAGGACTTTGAAAAAAGATAAATATAACCTGCATAATATTGTCTTAAAGTTTATCATAAATTGCGATATTCATCAGTATGCTTTATCAATATGGTTTATCAACTACTTCTAAGAAAAGTTAATTTTCAATAACTGTTAAATAGGAAGTAATTTCTTAAAGCTAATAATTATAAAACTTCTGGTTTGATAGTGATTTAACTGTTATTAGTTGGGGTTCTAAATAAACTGATTGTTAAACCGTGTTTTTTAAAACTCTAGATTTCTGTAAAAGACAAAACATGGAAGCTATTAATTATTTCATTTGTTATCTGGATAGTTTTTTGGAAGAAAAATGTCTTATCGTTTTCGTAAACTATTGGACATCTTTTAGAAACTAAAGAAGATAGATTACTTCCCACAATCTGCTTTCACGGTTTCAGTTTTAAAATATATCGTTGAAAATATTTTTGGCAGAGTGATAATACCACCTTCATTAAAAGTAAACATAATTTTAGAAATCTGTACTACATTAAAAATAATAATAATGTTAACACTAAACATACCAAGAATTATACCCAAGTTTTATAAAAGTATGTTTTTTTTATAAAAGCAGATTTTTTTTGTATTAATTTATTTGTGTAACTTATGTGTGTGTGATTTAAATTATTTTTTTATGAAGAAATTTCTGGTTAGAATGGAAATATTTTAATTTCGCACCGGTTAATTGACTGGTTGTTTGTATATTTAATCATATATGCAGAGGTGCCAAGCTCTCATTAATATTCCGTAATATGTGGGTTAATTTGACCTTGGTTTAACACGTTTCGCACCAGAAATTTTTTTAAGAAATGAAATTAAATAAACGCCACGTAGTAACATGAATTTAAACAAATAAAGATTCATCCTATAATTTTTCTGGTTTCAAGCGTTGTTAAATTGGGTCAGATTAAACTGCATATTACGGAAGATTAGTGGGAACTTGGCACCTCTGTATCTGCCATTCTTTATGGTTTCATCATAACACTAAAGTTTAACAGTAAATTTTGGTTTTGTCCAATTTTCTTATTTTGTCAAATAAATATCGCAAAATGTTTTATTAAATCTAGTGGTAGCAAAAAGCTTAAAATTGGCAGCAATGTTTAATGTTGACAACAGTTAAAGTGTTGAAAGAGGGGACCCAAACTATTAGAAATATTTTTACACAATTTGAAATTTTCATTGCGTAGAACACAGCGGAGACGAATTATAAAGGATTATTATATGATAGTTTAAAAATGTTTTGTCAGATAGTACTGTACATTACTAAACTTTTTAATAAAAGAACAAAATAATCAGTAACGATTAATAAACTGAATTTTAAAACTTTTTAATGAAAGATTTGCCATGAGGATAGCTTACAGTTTATACAAGTCGTTATTTTAGTTCTTTCAGGGGAATGTAACTAATTGTGTCCCTGTAACGATCAATTCACACCAGAATTTTCGAAAAAATTAATTAAAAAATTGCAATTATGCATCCCCCAACTAAATTTATAAGAGAAAAAAAATTATATAAATATTGATTAAAATTAAGTGGTATAAATTATATTTTACCAACACACATGCAGAATATTAAAACGAACGTGTTCTATTAACTAGTTTGCATTATTCACAAATTTCTTTTTATTCAGAAAATACGAATCCATGCAGAAAATTTAGAAAGAAGAAGTTTCACACTAATAGTCTCGAAATGTCTGTCATTAAATAAAGCAAAAATAACTATCCAGAACTTCTGGTATGAATTCGGATTTTCTGAATCAATCTGAAATTCTCGACATTGATGCTAATGATGAGAATGAGTTAATAAAGCTTTTTTTTAACAAAACGATAGTACTTATAGTTCTGCGTTGAAACAATGTTATGGTATCAAAGAATTGAGAAAAGTGATAATATGTATGATTAATCTACAAAAAATATAAACAGGAATTTGAAGCTTCAAGAAAACTAGAATTAATCCCTGAAATTAATTTTTGGCGCTCACTGAAACGTGAAATTGTGCTGCATTTTGGGTACTGCAATGTAGCTACTACATTCTAGATTTAAATTCAAAACTACGAAGCTTTAAATTTAAAGCTAACAAATTACGAAAACTTGTCATTCTTTTATCGATATCGACTGCATGAGTATCAAGTTTTCTCTCAAGTGATTATTTTAGAAACTTTTCAGCGTTTGAACCTTCAAGTTCTGTATTTTATCCTAATGTATAAAAATATATTTAAAATTTGCAATTTAGAGCATTTGATATGAATATGTAAAAGGTGATATTTAATTACCAAAACTAATAAAGTGTGCTAATAGAAATAAATTTCAGGAAATCCTAAAAATTCTAAAAATTAACGAAACTTTGTTGTATTGCTATTAAGTTTCAAATCAATTTTCGTAAGAAGTTATCTATGATGTACTGTGCAAGAATTAAGATTATCCTTTTTCAATTCTTATTAAGAAAACGTATTCCTATTAAAACCTGAAATATCTTATCCGAGCAATTTACTCTAAAAAAAATACTAAAAGTATTATTCGAATCTTTTTGAAAGAAGTCTGAAATAGTTCATTAGAGTGGAAAATTTTTTGTGAGGATTCTGTAGATTTTTAACTTGAAGGAAAAAAGCGATATTCAATATAAAAGATTTTTTCTGCAATCAAGTATGTTTAAGAAAAAAAAGAAAAACTGTTGATCAGTTAGATTGGCTACAAGTAAAATAACTTTATTGTGTTTTAAAAATATTTTATTATGTAACTAAAGAAAAGAAATATTTTGAAACGAAATACAGTTGTAATTAATTGCAAACAGAATTTTTTTTCTTTTTAAGTTGTTTTTTAGTTTATGTCATTAATTTTTGTAACATAGTGTTCCGCTTTTTGCTTTACAAACATTAAATAATAACACTTTTTAAAGAACTTTAGAATTTTTATACCAAATTAATTGGAAAAATCGTTTATTTAATTAATCCCTAGGGTTCGTACGTTTTTACCAGAATTTTTAAAACAAATTACTGGAAAATTCGTTTTTTCCTTATCAATCCGGAAATCGGACGCTTTTAGCACAATTTTTAATAGAATATTTAATTTAATATTTAAATATCAGAAATTGCAGATCCCTCATCTAATTGCAGAATTTGTAACACCTTTTCTGAGTGACTTTTCATACATCCAAGGACGTAATGTATCCTTAAATCCTTTGATAGCCGATGATACATTATTTATACCGCTTTATTTTAATTTCAAGCTGACAAATGGAGCCCAGAATTTATGAATAAAGTTTTGCTTTTAAAACAGATTTACCGGTTTGGCAACCTTTATTAATTCAGAAATTGCGAACTGTAATTTTTGCTATATTTAATCGAAGACATTTAACGATTACATAAAATAATAAAAACAAAAGTTTCGACATTTCCGGTATGAATCCGGAATTTCTGAATAACAAATGTGACCAAACCAGGGTTCGTACGATCTTACCACAATTTTTTAATATAATTTGTCTATTTAATACGTAAATAGCAGAAATTGTCGACATCACGTTTAATTGCCGGATTTGTAATACTTTTCTGATTTTAAATAAGGCAAAAAATTGAATTAAAAATTGTGGTACATTATGTACCTTTATTTAATTTCTTTAAAAATAAGTGTTAAAAATTTTGAAATACTTCTATAGCTTTTATGTGATTCTGTGAGATATATAAATCAATGGTATGCTGAACTAGCAAAATCAAAGAGCTAATCAAATGGATTTATTTATAATTTTTGCCATTTTCCTAAATTTTAGAATTTCAAAGTGAAATATTTATCTATTTGGGAATTTTTAAATAAGTCTATCCGAACCTCTTTAAACATTTGAAACTAAAGTCCATGGTTCCGCAGTTTTCACTGTGTTTTACAAAATGCGAAAACAAATTGCTGTAGATTTTATTCGGTATGTTATTTAAATAATTAAAAGATATCTTCATAAATATTTGGTTACTTCCAACTCAATAAAGCAAGTTTTAATTCAGAAATATTATTGAATTCAGAAATTTTAATTATTTGTAGGAGGTTTTTTTTATACATATACATGATGCTTAGTTTATTTTGTATTAGGTACCAAAAATAGCTACAGTTTAAATTTTCAAAATTTAGATATATTGGCTTATGTTATAAACTAAGCTACAATGAAATTTGAAAAAAAAATTTCGTAAGAATATTTTTGTATGTAAGAAAATATATTACTATTATTTGATTCTGCTCATGCTACAAACATGGAAATATATCGGAATCATTATATGAATTGGAAAAGACAAATTATTAAGCCTTTCAGAATTTTTTTATAACATTTATAAGGTAAATATATTTTTAGTTTAATTTTCATTTATTTTGCGTGTTTATTGTAAAATTCCTTTATATACCTATAATATATAATATATACATGCGTTTCTATATTTACTGTCAGTAGTCAGTGTTGTTTGTGTTTTTTTAATGCTACCACTTTTGTAAATATTAATATTTGCTTTATTTAATGTCAGATAAAATAAAGCGACTGCTATTTTCTTTTAACTAGCACCGATCAAAGAATTTCAAAAAATAAATTATTTCTCAACCTATAACTTTAAACAGACGTTACTCATACTTGCCAACTTCGCACTTAACTTCCGTAAAATATGGGTTAATTTAATCGAGGTTAAACACGTTTCAAACCAGAATTATTTTTAAGAAATGCATTTAAATAGGTTCCACAAAAGAAAATGAAACTAAACATATATTATTATCTCAGATATATTTTCTGGTTGGAAACGTGTTTAACCTGGATCAAATTAACTCACATTTTACGGAAGTTTAGTTGAAAGTTGGCAAGTATGCGTTACTGTAAAACTTCTCAAATTTGTCTTTCCACAACTTCTTTTAATAGTTGGTCAAGCCGTCTTCGAAGACAGCTTGCCTACTTGAATGCAAAAGTATTTCCTACAACTAGCAAATAACTAAATTGGTGGGCTTTTTATATAAAAACATTTCTTTAATATTTTTCTGGTATCAGTAATTTTTTATTTTAAAGAAAAAATATGTTTATGAAAAAAATAGTCAGGGATTGTCATTATTTCATAATAATGGAAATATTTGATTTGTTTAATGTAATTTAAGCGATATATTATTTGAATATTCGTAATTAGTGGTATCCGAATTCCCAACTGAGTCCGTTGTGTTTAAAGTTATTTATCTCGTTATTGCAATGAAGATATTTTAAAATCGTTCGCACATTTTGTTAAATTGTCAATTCATTTGTTAATCAGTGAATTTCATTGACTCTTCTAGCAGACCCACACAGCGTTTCCTGGGATTACTTTAAATGTATCTAAAATTACTTTAAATGTACTATACAAATAAACATATTGGTGAGGGCTAACTCGAAGTCTTCGGCCTCTTACTGATTTCAATATCGGAAATCACTATAACGGTTACTTTAAATACACCTTAAATTATTTAAAATCAAATACACAAACGAAGCTAATGGTGTGGGAAAATTTTACATTAGGCATCGTAATGAGCAACAGTAAAAACAACAATTACTATAACCGATGCCCTTTGTTGACATCGGAAATTGCAAAATAACTGTACGGGATAAAGTTAAATATGCCTAAAATTACATTAATATATAATATACAAACAAACCTCGTTTTGGATTATTCACTACCTTCACACTAGTACTGAATGATGGTAAATTCGACCGTCACATAAACGGCGGCCCTTTTTTCATATGTTAAACCAAGTAGTACAGACGGCATATTTTAGACCAGGGGAATCAAACTTTGGCCAGCCGGATGCCACTAAAATTTTATACCGTAATTTCCGGCGTATAATCCGCAGCTCAAAGAGTCGTTTTTCGACCCAGAAATTTTATTCAATAATTGAAGTTAAATATTTACAGCAATCTTTTAAGTCACATTTTATAAAATAATATTTCTGGGTCGAAAAACGACTCTTTGAGCTGCGGATTATACGCCGGAAATTACGGTACTAATTTTTCCTTATCTAATCATTGAAATTCTGTGATTCAAGAAGCCAACTATTTCTTTTAAAATTTAGTGGTATCAGACGGTCCACAGCTTGATACCCCTGTTTTAGACGCATATCTTTTAGACGATTTTCATGGTACTTACAAAACTATTTACGTAAAATGTTTGGGTTTTAAATGCTCAAATTGGTAACCATTATCCTCAACTATCTTTCTACACTGTAGTTTTTATGACAATAATGCATGATTATCCATGGAACGTTCTTGAAAACAGAATTGTACGAATCAGAGTACATAAACCTTTTCAACACATGCTTGAAACTAAATGAAAGAATGTTGCTAAATTTGGCTTTCAGATTCTGAAGGAATTTTCTAGAAATTCCCAGTAGAAGCCGCAATACATAATTTAACCAATAAGAGTCCATAGAACGTTCTCGAAAACAGAATTCAAATGTAGTTTGGAAGGATGCCTTGTTGCTGTAAATATGTAATGCAAGTAATGCAAAATTTAGAATTATGTATACAGTTTCAATATTCATTGTTTCTGTAAATAATACTGTTAAAAAATAAAATTCTTTATAGTAATAATACAGCGAAATCAATAACTTGCAGCAATAGTGGAAAGCAATAACGTCTAATAATTAACGGGCAGAATTTTCCGATGCGAACTTATTTTTCCAAACGGTGCGAATTTTCCGGAAACAACAAAATAGATATGTTTACCTTCTATAATTATTTTGTAAAACAACGGTTTCTATAAAATGGAAGTTTTGTTAGTTTCAAGTGGTTAGTTCTTTAAGAAACTAACTAAATTTGTCTTCTGATATCGTTTAAGTTCCAATTAATTCATTTTTAGCAAGAAAATATAACTTTGGTTTTTGAGAAAAATTTCAGAAAAAATATAAGCACCACAGATGAGCTTTGGGAGCAATGCTACAAATGTGAAAGGCAGGTATATAAATTGTACCAAGACTGTTTATTCTGTCTGTAGTATACCGTTATTTAATTCGCTTGCACAGTTACCTCTCACTTATACGCGAATACGGGTAATTATTTTTCAGCACCAGTTTCTTTTATAAAGTAATTTTCGCCTTATTGTATTCCAGAATGTAGAAATCGAATTTTGCTGTTTTACAATAGTGGAACGAAAAAGTAATTACTGAACATCGCGTATATGTGAGATGTCACTGTACTACCGTACAGTAATCTTCGCATTATTTATTCCAAAAATTCAAATATCAAATAGGGCGAAGATTACTTTAGGAAAATACTGGTACACTGAGTGCGACAGGTTAGACCGACGTGAAATACATTATAAACAGAGTAACTAGTAGTAGTAACAGAGTAACCAGAGTAACAGAGTAAGAGAGTACAGTAACCAGAGTAACAGAGTACAACATGTAAAATAAAAATTGTTTATAAATATTTATTAGAAAAATCCCAAGAAGCGTTTAATCTCATCAAACGATTCGTGCAAAGTAACCCATTAAGTGTACATTAGCCTCATATTAAAGTACCCATATTTAAAAATGAAAGAATTTTCCCGATGCATTATCGAATATAATGAAATTTAGATTTGTATTTTGCACATTTTTAAGAGAAAACTAATTAAAAATAAATAATTAAGGGACTTTCTTTTTGCCTTTAGATAAGAAAATGTCTTATTAGAATATCTTATTTTATAGAGAAAAGAAAATGAATTGAATTCTTATTTTCTTAAAATGATTAAATGTTAATAAAGGCTTTTTCAATAATAATTATCTCTTAATCTAATTATTTCGTTTCATAATAATTATATCCCAAGGGAATAAAAAAATATCTAAGGAATCATTACATTTTCTCGTAATTAAATGCAGAATGGAAGCGTAAATGAAAATTTCAAATGTAGATTTTTTTTAGAGAGTGCATTAACTCTTATGACTATTCGAATAAAATTTTAATCGCACATAACAAAATCTTAAGCGATTTCCATTATATTTCACACTTCGAATTAAAAGTTTAAGGAATTAAATAGCTGGAATAGGAATAAAGGATGATCATATAAAATGTGCTTTTGTTTAATGTAATGAATCATCGGGAGTGAAGTTTAGAGTTTAGAAAAATGAACGAAGTGACTAGTTTGATGTTTTAAGAGCCTACATCAGTCACGCGAAAAAACGCTCCAGCTAATGTTAAGTCTATGGGAAATTATCGCGCGATTACTCGCTCGCATTTTAATATTTTTAAATGATTTTTTTTGCATAGGATAGCTGAGGTCGATCTCTAACGTTGTTAGTTTTCACTTTTTCGATTACGGTTCCAGTTTTTTTGTATAAGGGTAATTTCCCTTTTAGAACCAGTTCCAACCGGTTCCAAAAATGAAAATGTCCGCTTATAAAAAAACCGTAACCAAAATCGAAAAAGTAAAAACTAACAACGTTAGAGATCGACCTCAGCTATTCTATGCAAAAAAAAATCATTTAAAAATATTAAATTGCGAGCGAGAAATCGCGCGATAACCTTCCCATAGACTTAACATTAGCTGGAGCGTTTCTTCGCGTGACTAGCGTAGGCTCTTAAGTTGAATAAAAATTTACTTTCAAATATCTTTTGACTAACTATAACTAAATGAGTATTTTCTTTTCTCTCAGGTTCGAATCTTCCTACTCAAACCAGGGTTCTCAGATTGCGCTCCCTTTTACTTTCTTCTATCTTTACAAAAGAAAGTATTGGATTAATGAAAATTTTCGACTTCCGGTTTTCGACGGATTTATACGTTTTGGAAGGTCCTCAACACGATTTGACTGTTTATAGAAAATGTCTGTCTGTGACTCTGTCTGTCTGTCAGTATGTGACAAAAATGTTATGGGCGCTCTATCTCTAGAACAAATGCACACTCTAAAAAAAATCCGTGAAAATACAAGAGATTTTCCGTAAAATTTTACGGTGAAGTTTCATTTTTCCAAAACAACAGTACAATTTCCGTAAATGACATTAGTTCCGTAAAGGAGATTTCAAATCCGTAGATATGCAGAAAGTTTTCCGTAAATTTGATGGATTTTTTTCAAAACAGTACAATGTCCGTATTTCCCCATTTCCGTAAATAACGTTCAGAGGTTTGGATACAGATATCGTCTTACTTGAAATGTGAATTAAGATTGTTGTATTTATTAGGGTCCAGGGGCTTCTAGGATCCAGGCCTGGACCGGTCCTACCCGTGGGCCTATTTTCTGTCATTAGACTCGTGCTAATCCTGGAGCTCATTCTGACCGGGCCCGTGTCTGGACGGTAATTTTTTCTGAAAATAATAATGATATTTTTTATTTTTTAGTGAAATCTTTAGAAATTTACTTTATTTATATAAATTACAGAAAAATATTCTTTTAAATCTACATTTTTTTTCTTTATAGTGCTTCAAATTATGAATTTTTTCACTGACATTGTAAAATTTTATTTTAATTTTATTAACGTGAGGCAATATTAGGTTATTAAAGGTTTCGTAAAATAATAACTTTCCAACTTATTGGTATTGAATAAATTTGTGAATAAAACTAAATTTATTATTTTATAAATTATAATTTTAGAAAGTTTATATTTTTTTCTTTAAATTTATAAAAATAATTAATGATTTTTTCTTTACTTTAAAAAAAATGAAGTTCATAATTTTATAAAGTTTATAATATATTTAGTTAGTTTATAATTTTATAAATTAAACTAAATTAATTTATACAAGTTGTAAATTTCCAACTGGACGAAAAATGTCCGGGCCAGGATTCGAACCTGGGATCGCTTGGCTGAAGCCGCCACGCTCTACCACTGGGCTATCCCGGTCGAATCTGGAGCGCATAATTCATCCAGTTAACTAGAACCATAAACTAGAAAATTTGGCAGGAAACATTAGATAGCAATCATTTCAATCTCAGAGTACCCAAATTCAAATCTACGTCTATGCCATTTGTGATAGTGCTGCGTGCTAACATTTACCAATAGCCTTTTAAATATAAGACCAAAAAACAGACTAAAAAAATGATTGCTATTGAAGGTTGAATTTTCTCAGCGGTCTACCTTCCCTTGAATTATAATACCACTATTTACGAACAGTAATCATCGACTTATATTTCTGTGAATACATATGTCGAATTACTATTAAGAAATACTGGTACTGAAATTCAAAAGACCTTTGGGAATAGTGAGAAGTGCCCACTCTCGACAACCGCCAGTTTTTGAATTAGCGCGAACGCACGGTTACTATAAAAATACTAAAATTTAATTTTGAATACCACTATTATGGTAGAGAAATGGTCGTCTTATTTAATTACAGAAACTCTACTGTTAAATCAGACGAATAATGTTATACGCAAATAGAAGTACTCAAAATAAAATTTTAGTATTTCTGGCAACACTGCGCTTAACCCTTGTTTCATGTGCCCACGATCCAGAACATAGGGAAATGCCCACGCAGACTTTCATTATATGTATAAATAATATTAAAATAATAATTTAAATCTCAATCTAAGCATTCTCTTTCCTACCAGTTTTTGCCGTATTGTTTTCAACGAATTATTTAACAGTAGAAACTTCAAAGAAAATTTATTAGAATCAAAAACGAAATATCATTGCTCAAGCATAGATTATGAAACACTTTCCAATACAATCAGAATAATGTAACAAAACGTCAGAGTTTACTAAATAAGCAAGGTCAAGGTCAGACCGGGCAGGAGGCTTAGTTTTCGTCTTAAGTTCAACTAGCTCCGCCCATACTAAGTAAACAATTTAGAAAATGCATAACACATATAAAAATTTAATTTCAGCAATTACTACCAATAGTCAAAGAAAATATCCTAATTATTTTGTGCAACCTTGTATAGGATCTATAGATCTATCGATTTGTATGTATACTACAGAATATCCTAAAATTTACTACAAATTGGGAAATCTTAGCACAATTAAAAATTCTCCTTCATCAACTTCCGTCAATAAACGAAAATGTATGTGAGAATTTTGAGCAGTCCTGTATGTGATCTATATAAATTATATGCATCAATTAATATGAAAAAAATATTTACATTTAAAAACACGTACTACAACTGAAAACGAGCTACCAGCAATTATTGTTCATAGACAGTACTGGAACCAAATTATTTTGAGTGTCCCTGTACATGAACGGTAGATTCTAGGCTTACCATATTCTTTAGTAAGCACCTTGTAGCTCCCCTCAGTGATATCTATCAATTTGAATATGCATAAAATAAGGTAACTTCATTAAAATACGCCGCAAATAATTTTTCCTCATAGACCGTAATGTAACGAAATTCTTTTGAGTGTCCCTGTAAATGAACGATACATTCTATCCACACCATATTCTACAGTCAGCGCCTTGTTGTTCACCTCAGTGATAATATAAATTTGAAAATGTTTAAAATAATGTTACATCATTAAAATATGCCGCACACGATTTTTCCTCATAGACCGTAATGTAGTGAAATTATTTTGAGTGTCCCTGTAAAAGAATGTTAATGCTGCACACTTCATTTTCAACACCAAGAATCCCATAGTAACCCCAATAATATATATCAATTTCAAAGCAATCGGATAATATTTACGCGAGTTAGAGCACGGACAGACAACAAACAGACATTCATAAACATTTTCCAACTATGTTGGAAAGTTTTAAAAATTATTAGAAATTGCTGGAGGGAGAGAGCATGCCCAGTTTGAATCAGGTTTACCAGTTCGACCTTATTTTTATTCAAAATATTCGAATTCAAATCGAAAATTCGAAATGAAGATTGTTTACCGTATGTAATCACGAAATGCGTGTCAATAAATAGGGAAAAAATAACTGTTCTTAATTTCTGAATAATCTAGTCGATGCGCCAATTCCTAAACTTTCTTCTATCTCACAAAGGTTTCACATTCACTAAAAAGAATCAGCAACCAATTTATATCAAGGTCTAACCTAATCTAAAGTTTTAATAAATTCCGTGCATTAGTTCTTGAAATGTGACTATTGGTAAAATCGTGTAAATCCTGCAAAATGCAGCATAGTAGCGCTACTTATTTGGCTGTTTACACCGAAACGTAAGAAGCATCAATTTATGTCAAGGTCTAACAGAATCTGAAGTTTGATGAAATTCCGTGCGTTCTTAAAATATAGCTAGTGTAAAAATAATGAAAAAAGTGGTATAGCAGAGCCACCTGTTAGGATATATACACCAAAACGTAATCAGCGTATATTTATGTCAAGGTCTAACTGAATCTGAAGTTTGATGAAAATAAGTGCATCAGTTCTTTAGCTAGAGCTATTGTGGAAATCACGAAAAATGCAGCAGAGCAGCGCCACCTATTGGGCGATTTTCACAAAAAACGAATCAGCACCAATCTATATCGGGAACTAACAGAATATAAAGTTTTATTAAATTTCGTGCATTAGTTTTTGAGATAGAGCAACCACATAAGTTTTGTCACATACAGACAGACAACCAGACAGAGTCACAGAGTCACAGACAGACATTTTCTAAAAACAGTCAAATCGTGTTCAGGACCTTCTAAAACATATTAATCCGTCGAAAACCGCAAGTCAAAAATTTTCATGAATCCAATACTTTTTCTTGTAAAGGTAGAAGAAAGTAAAAAATATTTTTATATGTACCGGGAAAATATTAAAACGATATTTGTATACAAACACTAAATGAATAATTCAGTACACCTTTGGCATGAAATTTTTAAGCATTCACGTTAGCAAGCTGTCCTCCGTGGCGGCTTGAGTAACTACTAAAACACAGAGTAAGGAGATTTAAACAGAGAATCAACTCTCATAGACTTCAATGGTAACTTCTTTAACCCTTTCAGGGACAAGAAATTTTATTATTGGTAGAATTTAAACACCGGTATTTACGAAAGAATTTAGTTCAAAATAAGGAAAAGCAATTTTTCAACATCTACCCGTCAAAGTTAAAAAAGTAAAATTTAATTAAAAGTTTCTGGTTCGAATCAGATTAAAATTATGTGGTATATAATATATACCACCGCCCCTCAAAGGGTTAACATGGGATTACACATAGACAGTGGCGATATCTGCGGATGACGCAGAAACTACGCCCATAACAGAAGCGAGGTTTCTAATAACGGCTATATATCGCTTTCTTGGCGATAAATGAGGGAAGGGGAAAAAAACGGCGACTGCTTGTTGCTGCTTGTTATTTAAATCTTATTTTTGATATTATTTATCATCGTACAATCCGCAATTATAATTTTTTCAATTGCATGCATATTTATAAGCATATAAAATTCTTCGAATGTTCCAGAAATTAGAATCATTAAATTAACCTTCGTACCCTGTTGAAATTTTACTCAACGTTGATAAAAACATTTCACACCAGAATTTGTTTTTGAAAATGATTTAACATATTTATTTAACGTAGTTTCGTGTAGCATTTATTTAACTTACTTTTTTTTTTACTTACACTACTACTTTTACTACTACTTTAACTTACATTTATTTAACTTACTAAAAAATCTGGTTCCAATCGAATTAAATAAATTATAGAAGTGGATCTATTCGACCCATTCAGGGTAGAAAGTTAAACACGGTGTTATACAATGATAGTGTAAAATTCTGATGAATTCCTTATTCTTTTAATTTTAAAAATAAACAGGTATTCATCAGTAGCGAATAAATTAAAGTGGAAAGTAAAAATAAACGCTTTTAAAATTTGTAAAAAATATGAAAATAAGATGTTTATATTTCCCGAAAAGATGCAAAAACATTTTCAAATATTTTAAGCAATTAATTTCTAAATTCCAATAAATTTATCGGCAAAATTTTAAAAGTATTGGAAATCCATATCGAAAATTTAGCATTCATAATTTTACTTCTAAATCCATTATGCAAACATTCTATTTTCATTTCAGATAAAAATGAAATTTGAAAAATCGTCTGTATCCCCATAGGAAAGCATTATGGCCTAAAAAAATGTTCTATATTTTCCGAATGAATGAACCAAATTTAACCAATGGCTATACAGTTAATTCCGGATACCTGGCCAACATACCAACTAAAAATCAACCTAATCGGACCATTTGTACGGAAAATAGACAGATGGAAACCAAAAACTTTTCGCGTCTCCACAGTGAGCCTTAACATGACGTTTCGGCAAAAATCTGTCAAAACTGAATATATATAAAATATTTCAAACATTACGGAACTTAAAAAACAAGAACAAAAATAACACATGAAAATAAATCATAACTTACATTTTGAAGAATTATAATGACCTATTTGATCTTCAAAGAGTAAATTTAATAATAAATATAATTAAGATTCAAAAATCAAATAGCGAACGCCAGTAGCGTAGCGTCAGGGGGGGGGGGGGGGCACGATCATTTTACTACCAGTAAAATTATGAACTACATTTGGCCTTATTTAATCTTTGAACGGTATGAATTAAATAAGGCCAAATATACTATATAAAAATACTGGTAGTAAAGTGATCGTGCCCCCCCCCCCTTGACGCTACGCCTATGGCGAACGCCGAAAAGTCAAGCTGAATAGGGTTACAATTAAACGGAAATCACGAAAAAAATCGCCAAAGCGATGATTTAGTTTATAAGTCATCCGCCGCAGTCGCTCTTTTCAGGCGAAGTTGGATCTCTGTCTTACTCTGTGTACTAAAAGACAATTGTGGGCGATGGATTTGAGTATAATTTTTTGCGTGTATTTAATGTTACTTGTGGGGCGGGGATTTCACTTTCAAATAACTTCTCTATTATCACCTTTCTTCAAATAGAATAGATCTCCTTATTTAATCTGTTATTCTTTATGACTACTACTACTATTTAACCCCTTCGCAACTAGCGTTCTTTACACAATTTTTAATCTTCTACCACCAGTTTTTCAAACCAGAAAATTTTTGCCTAATTGAATTCCAGAAATGCTACATTTTAATGAGGCAAAGTTTACAATAAAAAATAACTGGTGGGAAAAACGAGGATTCTGAGCATCTAATGCGTCACTTATACGTGCCGCCCATCCCCAAGGGGTTAAAAAACAGTTTTGGTTATCAAGCAATCTGGATGAGCTCCAATTTATATTAGGGACAAACTGAATATAAAATTTTATTAAATTTCGTGCACTGTAGAAAAAAATTCCTGAAAAAAAAAAAAAAAAAAAAAAAAAAACGGAAGTTGTACTGGCAATCGAGACGCCAGTACTATTTCCGTATTTTAACGGAAAAAAAAAATTCCGTAAATTCCAGGAAATTTTCCGTGATTTCTGAAATATCCCTTTTTAAATTTCCGTTTTTTAACAGATATCTTCCGTATTTTTTAGATATTTTTATATCATTAAAATAAATTTTATAGGACACCCCAAAAAAAAATCTCAAGGGACATCTTATAATAACACTTTTTATTTTTTTTTCTTTCATTTCTGCGCGAGTTTTCAGTAAATAACCAACACTTGCCACGGAGGGGGTTCGAACGCGGAAACTTCTGTGTAGTAAACTGGCGGCTGAACCATTACGCTATGACACTTCGTTCTCTCAAATGTGATTATTTATTTTAGATGCTTTTAGTAATGCAAAAACTTAAAAGTTCCATAGTTAGATGGATCTTTTCAATATTTTATTTTCATAATTTTTAATATCTTGCTTTATTATTTGATGCTTTATAGCACATAAATTTTATCTTTTTATGTATTATATGCATAAAATATTGTATTAAGACTACTGATTGCTTTTTTTTTGCAATAGTACATATACTTTTTAAAATTATTTGTCTGTTGATCTACTTATCAATTCCAGTAAAAGAAATTATCTTAAGTAGACGTATTTATTACATGCTATTAAGGTAAATTTTCTTTATCTCTTATTTTAAAACTTATGTGAATAAACAATTTTATAATAAATTAAATTATTATATTTAATCTTTGCTGAGAGCTTTTGTGAAAAAAATCGAAACAAAAAATAGATTTTTAGAGAACATTTTAAAATTAATGACCTTAGGATAGGTAAGTTTAAATTTGGACTTGATAATTTAGTTTAAATTAATTTAGTTTAATTTATAAAATTATAAACTAACTAAATAAATTATAAACTTTATAAAATTATAAACTTCATTTTTATAAAAGTAAACAAAAAGTTATAAATTATTTTTTATAAATTTAAAGAAAAAAATATGAACTTCGTAAAATTATAATTTATAAAATAATAAATTGTAGTTTAATTCACAAATTTATAAGACAAATCAGCTTAGTTTAACACCTATGTACCGATTTGCAAAAATATTATTTTATGAAACTTTAAAAATATTTAAAAAAAAAAAATTGATTTTTAGCGAAAATTTTGGAAATTAATGACCTTGGGATAGGTATGTTTAAATTTGGATTTATTAATTTAGTCTAAATTAATTTACTGAATTATTTTTAACACAATTATTTCAAATTGGTAAAGTAATCATACAGTTGTAAATTTCCAACTGGACGAAAAATGTCCGGGCCAGGATTCGAACCTCGGATCGCTTGGCTGAAGCCGCCACTCTCTACCACTGAGCTATCCCGGTCGAATCTGGAGGGCATAATTCATCCAGTTAACCTTATTGATCAAAGCATCTGGTCTGATATTTTAATCAGCTCAACAGAAAATATCGCAGGTAATGGAACTCCAGTAAACGCTGGATACGTGAATACACTGGATTATTTTTTAACACAACTGGGATCGCTTGGCTGAAGCCGGCTTCAGCCAAGCGATCCCAGGTTCGAAGCCTGGCCCGGACATTTTTCGTCCAGTTGGAAATTTACAACTTGTATGATTACTTTACCAATTTGAAATAATTGTGTTAAAAAATAATCCAGTGTATTCACGTATCCAGCGTTTACTTGAGTTCCATTACCTGCGATCTTTTCGCTTACTGCGAACTAGTTCGCAGTAATGTTGTTTCCGAAAAAAAAATGAATGATTTTCTTCGCGCACTTTTTAAAAGCAAAATTTTATTTTAATGTTCTGGTGCAAATCTAAAAGTGTGGCATTGAAATGAAGTGGTATAGATTGTTTACCACCGCCTTTCAAAGGGTTAAAGTCTTCTTACTAGTTTAAAACATTTTAAAGCAATTTTGCCAGTCTGCTGCTAGTTTTTAATTGCGATTGCTTGGTTGTCACCACTTTTCACAAATGGTACTGCTTGCCTATTTCCGTATTATTTAATCTATCTTAAATAAGGCGAATATTTCTACTTCAAAAAAATGTTGGCAATGAAGCAGTCTGAATTTCTCTAAAAGTAGCGGACTGGCAACATTGCTTTGAAGGTCGGTGGTATATTACTTATACCACTTAATTTTCATTCCTGAAGTTGTACATATAATATACTAATATACTATATATATATATACAAGGTGTAACGGAAATGCTTCAACAAACTTTGAGGGATGATAGTATTCATGAAGATGAACAAAAAATGCAATAGAACACGGGGTCGCAAATGACATTTAACCCTTTAAGGGAGAGTGGTATGTCTAAAAAACCACTTAATTTTAATTCCAAAACGCCACAATGGCACCAGAATTTTGCTAAAATCTTTTCCATTTAATATTTATGTGAAATATAGCCTTTTTCTTATTTACAAACAATTTTTTTTTGTAAATTCCGGTGCCAGTCCATTTTCAGACGCATTTTCTCTATTTTTATCCTTTAAGCCTTTTAGGGGCAAACTACTTTTAGTACTAAAATGTCCGGAACAACAAAACACCGAAATTTATAAAAAAATTTGTTTGTAAATAAGAAAAAGGCTATATTTCACATACATATTAAATGGAAAAGATTTTAGCAAAATTCTGGTGCCATTATGGCGTTTTGGAATTAAAATTCAGCGCTTTCATAAACATACCACTGCCCCTGAAGGGGTTAAACGTAATTTGCGACCCCATGTTCCATTGCATTTTTTGTTCGTCTTCATGAGTACTATCATCCCTCAAAGTTTGTTGAAGCATTTCAGTTACACCCTGTATATATATATATATATATATATATATATATATATATATATATATATATATATATATATATATGAAGTTACGTTATTTTTTATTATATTTTTATAAAACAGTTGTTGTTAGTGATTTAATGAATCCCGTAAATTTATGATAAACCCTTCACTTTTTTTTTCTTTTATAAGTCTAAGAAGACTTAAAACGAAAGGAATCAACTACATAAATTTCCTGGTTGATTTGATTCAAACCCATGTCTCCCTCGTCCACATAACCGTTCGGAGTTTTCCGGGGTTTTCTTCGAGTTTTGCATCAATTCGAGTTAGGATCTCTTAGAAAGACACCGACGGAGGGTACTCCCCCGCCGGCCTATTTCCTTAACGCAGAGAATCGGCCGTAACAAATAACCAACCAATTAAGCAACCTTGCTGATTTGATAAAATACGCACATAAAAAATCAAAAGTGAGTGTTATTTTTTTGAAAAATGCAAGTTCGTACAATTTTTAATGCATAGAGAACCTTTATTTCCTAAAGGGAACGAAATAATTGCACTCCTAATCGAATATTAAACATTATTACAATCTAAAGGCACTTTTCTTGCGATTTTATGGTAATTAATGTACTAGTAAATGCGTGTGTACGATTTTTCTAAAACAGGTTGTACGTTTTGCTTCTATTCGCATTTTATTATCTTCCTTTCTTTTAAAAGAATAAAAAAAATCAGATTTTATTATGTTTACGATTTTCTTAATCATTGCAGAGATTTTGATATATTTTTTAATATTTTATTAGCAATATTTTTAAAGTATTTCAGAGATTATGTTACTTTTATTATTTTATTATTTTATATTTTTGTTATAATTATTCCGATTTTGATCAAATATTTAATTAATATAATAATTCTGTTGGTGCAGCTTTTGAAGTTAGAGAAACAATTCATCCACAAAAGATTTTTTTTTACTTATACACTCTAAAATTGGAAGGAGTGAGAAGTTGACTCTTTGGAAGAGTGAGAGGCATTTTCACTCTTTTAGGAGTGAATTTTATAAATATGCACTCTTTAAAGAGTGGAACTTTCCACTCTCTAGAAAAGAGTGAAATATCTCACTCCGTTGTCGAGAGTGACTGTTCACTCCGTTGACAAGAGTGAGATATTTCACTCCGTTGAAGAGTGAGGAAAAACAGTTTTTTCCAATAAAATCACAAGATGGCGCCAGCTGACGGATGAGAATCCGAGTAATCTCCGTTATCGAAACGAAACACCTAAAATGAAATCCTTTATATATAGTAGCACGATTTTAAAAAAAACTGAAAAAGGCATTGAAATAATAAATGAATCGATAGAATTATGGACAGGAAATATATTTTATGCTTTACAAATTGCAGGATTTGCCAATGCTAAGAAAAGTGCAGGGAAAATAAATATTTGAAGTAAATTTATGCTTAGCTGCAACACAATTTTGCTTCTATTTTATAAACAGAAATTTAATATCTCTGAATGCTAATTATTTTCCTCTTTATTTAAATAACCTATTCTACATATTTTATATCATTTCTAACCTCTTTATGAATATAAACAAAATATAACTATACAGATTAAATTTTCTGGTATTTTTAGCACGTTTGAAATTAAACATAAGAGAAATGAAAAACGTTGCATTTAATCCCTGATTTAATAACATTTATTATAGAAAAAAAAAAAGAGTATAAATGTGTCGGAAATAATCTTAGGAAAAATTTAACAGCTATAATTTAAGAAAAAAGAAAACGTTTTTTACCCTGACTAAAATTTCCCCTCTAAAAATTAGTTTTGAAAAGTAAATTTGGGGGCCCCTTTGTATTTCAGTGAGTAAACTTCGGCTTCACGGGCCTATTTGGTAAACAGGCCCTGGGCCTCGGACAATCTTAATCGGGCTCTAATTATGAAAACATTATTAGCAAGAAAAAAATGAATGAATAAATAAATAACTGCTTTGTTGTAACGGAATTTTTGTCATAGCGGAAATGTACAGACGGGTGTTCGCACATTTTTTAGACGATTTCGGCGTTGTTGTTTTTAACGTTTAAAATATGAATATTGCTTTCTGAAATAATCTGTATGATAATCTTGTTTCTTGATTCTAATTCTGCATAATGCTTTCGATGGATATCGATGGATGTTTTCGATGTAAGATAAATTTGCGATAGTTATAAATCCTTACTTAAAACTTCGTTTTCCGCCTTGAAATGGGCTCTTTTTTTCCCTGTTTTTTTTTTTTTTTTTTCATCTGATATCTTTTTACTATGTATATGTACTGATTTTTGGAATAGCACTTTCCAATCAATTGTTATGTTTATTTCGCACTAAAAAGTTTTTATATTATGCGCTTTGCAATCATTTTAGACTGTGGAATTAGCATACTTCTGTTCGGAAGAAGAAAAAAAAAACGCAAACGCATCTTCCCATTCACAGCTTTTTTAGCATGCGCAATCTTGAAATAAGAATAAATGTGAAATTATCAGACGATAATATAAATTACACATAATAAGTTGTTGTCAGAATTTTTTCCTCTAAAAGAATTCCATCTTTTTAAATAATTTATCAAATTTGTCTAAAAAATGTGCGAACAGTCTCTGTATTATATGATACAAAAAGAAGGTTTCAGTTTTTTATTTACACAGTTGAGAAACACCGTAAATATTTATGATTTCTACACAAATTTAATAAGTGTGTTCGAATATCACAAAAGAAACAAAGCTAAAATAATGTAATAAGAGCTTTTTAAATTGTAAGCGGCTGTAGCAAGCTGTAGGTACCAGTTCTCGTCCGAGCGCAGAAGTCAAGCAGCAGCGAGCTCGGTTACTAGTTGGGAGGGTGACCGCCTACGAACAAGCGTGTGTAAAAATGAGTTTCTCTTTTTTATTCAAGAATTTTAGTCACTCCTGAAAGAGTGACTGTTCACTCCTATCAGGGGTGAAAAAAATCACTCCTGAAAGAGTGAGTATTCACTCTTTCAGGGAGTCAAGAATTTCACTTTTTCCTAGAGTGAATAGTCACTCTAAAGAGGTTGGGCAAATTTTGACTCTGCGATAGAGTGAATATCCACTCCTCCAGAGTGAATAGTCACTCTTTCTTATTTAGAGTGTACATAAATGCTGATTTCACTATTTTAAAATGGCATTTTTGTCAATATTTTTGTCATTACATAGGTGATAGTTGTCATTAACCCC
The DNA here is from genome assembly GCA_963931845.1 of Maratus michaelseni. NCBI lineage: Eukaryota > Metazoa > Arthropoda > Arachnida > Araneae > Salticidae > Maratus > Maratus michaelseni. The sequence continues at coordinate 281,997,764 of OZ007595.1, forward strand.
TTCAGGGGCAATGTACTTTTGTAGCTAAAATATTGAAATGATTGATTGATACCAGGATTCACGAACGAATTTATGTAAAATAAGTAAGAGCTTTTCCTCATGTACCTTATAAATTCAAAATTTTATTATAAAATTCTGGTGTCATTGTGGCATTTTGAGATTAAAATTAAGTGGTATATATAATATACCGATGCCCTTCAAGGGGTTAAGTGATTATTTATGTTATTCCAATAATGGTACGAAAAAACGCTGGCAAAATTGCCTATACATATACTATATGTTTGTGTATATAAAATAAAAAAACATAGCTACTTCATGACTTTGGAAAAATATTAATAACCTGCATAATATTGTCTTAAAGTTTATCATAAAGTGCCGTATTTATCAATACGTTTTATCAATATGGTTTATCAACCATTTCTAAGAAAAGTTACTTTTCAATAACTGTTAAATAGGAAGTAATTTCTTAAAGCTAATAATTATAAAACTTCTGGTTTGATAGTGATTTAACTGTTATTAGTTGGGGTTCTAAATAAACTGATTGTTAAGCCGTGTTTTTTAAAACTCTAGATTTCTGTAAAAGACAAAACATTGCAGCTATTAGTAATATCATTTGTTTTATCTGGATAATTTTCTGGAAGAAAAATGTCTTATCGTTTTCGTAAACTATTGGAAATCTTTTAGAAACTAAAGAAGATAGATTACATCCCACAATCTCCTTTCACGGTTTCAGTTTTAAAATATGTCGTTGAAAATGTTTTTGGCAGAGTGAGAATGCCACCTTCATTAAAAGTAAACATAATTTTAGAAAATTGTACTACATTTAAAAATATATATATTGTTAACACTAAACATACCAGGAATTATATCCAAGTTTTATAAAAGTATGTCACAGCAGAATTTTTTTCGATTTAATTTATTTGTGTAACTTGCGCGTGTGTGTGTGTGTGTTTGTGATTTACATTTTATTTATTTAATGAAGAAATTTCTGGTCCGATGGAGATACTTTTATTTCGCACCGATTAATTGACTGGTTGTTTGTTGTTTGTATATATAATCATATCTGCTATTATTTATTGTTTCATCCTAACATTAAAATTTACAGTAAATTTTGGTTTATCCAATCGCCTCATTTAAAATGTTTATTATTTATGTCAAATAAATAAGGCAAAATGTTAGATTAAAATTTAGTAGCAATAAAAAAGCGTAAAATATGCAACTATGTTTAATGTTGATAACAGTGCAATTATTTGAAGATGGGTGCAAAACTATTAGAAATATTTTTATTCAATTTGGAATTTTTATTGTACAGAACATAGCGTAGACGAATTATCTAATAAAATTATTATTATATAATAGTTTAAATATTTTCTGTTATATGGTACTGTACATTACTAAAATTTTAATAAAAGGATTAAATAATCAGTAATAATTAATCAACTGAATTTTAAAAATTTAAATGAAAGATTTGGCATGAGAATAGCTTACAGTTTAAAACAAAGCGTTATTTTAGTTCTTTCAAGGGAAAGTAACTAATTGTGCCCCTGTAACTATTAATTCACACCAGAATTTTCGAAGCATTTAATTAAAGAAATGCAATTATAAATTCTTCCCACTAAACTTATAAAAAAAATATTCATAAATTTTGATACAGATGTTGATTAAAATTAAGTGGTATAAATTATATACTACCAACATGCAGAGGATTACAAAGAACGTGTTCTATTAACTAGTTTGCATCATTAGCGCAAAATTCGGTCTACATCAGATATTTCTTTTTATTAAGAAAATATGAACCCATGCTGAAAATTCAGAAATAAGAAACTTCACTATAACAGTCGCGGAATGTCTGTAATTAAATAAAGCAAAAATCACTATCCAGAACTTCTGGTATTAATTCGAATTCTCTGAATCAATACGAATTTCATTTCTCGACATTCATGCTAATAATGCAAATGGGTTAATAAAGTGTTTTTAACAAAACGATAGTACTTATAGTTGAAAGAAAATTATAGTATCAAAGGATTGAGCAAAGTACTAAAGTGTGTGATTAATCTGCAAAAAATAAAAACAGGAATTTGAAGCTTCAACAAAACTATGTTTCATCCCTGAAACCAATTTTCGGCGTTCACTGATAAGTGAAATTGAGCTATATTCTAGGTACAGCAATCTAACTACTACAATCTAGATTTAAATTCAAAACTATTAAGCTTTAAATATAAAGTTAACAACTTACGAAATTATGTTGTCCAATACATATTTAAATTTTTTATTCATTCGATATCGATTGCATGGGTATCATGTTTTTCGCTAGTGATTATTTTAACACCTTTTCAGCGTTTGAACCTTCTTCTTCTGTATTTTATCTTAATATATAAAAATATATTTAAAATTTGTAATTTAGAGCGTCTGAGAGGAATATGTAAAAGCTGACATTTAATTACCAAAACTAATAATACTAATATAAATAACTAATATAATATACTAATATAATATAACTTATATACTAATATAAATAAATTTTAGGAAATCCTATAAATTCTAAAAATTAACGAAACTTCGTAGTATTGCTATTAAGTTTCAAATCAATTTTCCTAAGAAATTATCGATGATGTACTGTGCAAGAATTAAGATTATTCTTTATTCATTCTTATTAAGAAAACTTATTCATATTATTAAAACTTGAAATATTTTATCCGAACAATTTACTCTAAAAAATCACTAAAAGTATTATTCAAGTCTTTTTGAAAGAAGTCTGAAATAGTTCATTAGAGTGGAAAAAAAATTGTGCGGATTCTTTAGATTTTTAACTTGAAGGAAAAAAGCGATATTCAATATAATTTTTTTTCTGCAATCAAGTAAGTTTGACGAAAAAAGAAAAACTATTGATGAGTTAGATTGGCTACAAGTAAAATAATTTATTGTGCAATTTATTGTGTATCAAAAATATTTTGTTATGTAACTAAAAAAATCTTTTGAAATGAAATACAGTTGTAATTAATTGCAAACAGAAAAGTTGTTTCTTTTTGAGTTGTTTTTTAGTCAGCAACTTTCATTAATTCAATTCGCGTACTTTAGCGTTTCGCTTTTCGCTTTACAAACATTAAATAATAACACTTTTTAATGAAATTTAGAATTTTTGAAACAAATTATTGGAAAATTCGTTTTTTCATTACTCTCCAGGGTTCGTACGCTTTTACCACAATTTTTAATAGAATTTTTCAATTTAATATTTAAATAGCAGAAATTGCAGACGCCTCATCTAATTGCAGTGCAGGAAGTGAAATACTTTTCTGCGTTTAAATAAGGCGAAAAATTATATGAAAAAGTGTGGTAAAAGCGTACGAACACTGGTATCCATATGTCATATATAATGTAATATGTAATTTAAAATTTTATTTTTTATTAACAATCAATCATTACAAAATAATTTATCCTTCCTTTAAAATAATTTATCATATATATCTTTCCTCTGAGAATGCATTTATTGCTGTTTTTCACATGATTTTTCACATTGATAATAAAAAAAAATAAAACGTCAAACTGACTTATATAATTTTGTTAAGCTGCTACGTTTTTTTTTATTCAGAATACTTGATTGCTACCACTTTTATTAAATTACAATATTCGCATCATTTGATCTTTTATTAAATTAATTGATTGTTACAATTTAAAAAAAAGCGGTAGCAGTCAAGAAATCTGAATAAAACAAAAGTAAAGCACTGGTAACGCTGGCTACGTCTAAGATTCATATACATTTTTCATTTTTATTTTTTAAATTACAATTTCCCCATTGATGCATTAGTTGAATCTGTAGATGAGGCATATTTGAAAAAAAAAAAAATTTATCCCTATCCAAGCCAAAAAACTAAGTATAGTGTAATAAATTTTGAATTTATTACTAGATGACAAAGCAGCCAAACTTTTTCTCAGTTATAATTTCATTATGTGATATTAGCCGGAAACAAATGCTGAACTATATTGTTTAAATACAAAGGAATTAACTGCAGTAATCCAGCTGCATGCGATACAGATAGAATTTTGAAAAAATCATACTTGAAAATTATTTTAAAACAAATAAACAATATTAAACTGGTATACAGTTTTTGAAACAAATCGCATTTGAAAGTGTTTTTTCTTTTTTTTGTAATCAAAGTTTTAAAAATTAAAATAATGTGATGTTTTGAAGTAAATCAAATGCAGTAAAAGAGAATTGTTAGGTTAGGTTAAGTTTCACCGTTACTCATGGGCATGTTTTTGCTTTATAATATAGATAGGCATACGTTTCAGAATTTATATCGATTCGAATGAGTCTTTTATTCTGCTATTTGAAACATATTTCTACAATAGAAAAAATTACATGGTTCTTAAGCCAGACAAAAAACATAATATAACCACGGAGGATATTATGTTTAATCGGCCTAATATTATGTTTAACCTCGGCGGAGGTACAGTAACCTCAGCCGAGATTATCATGATTCCACAAAGCATTCTTTATGTCTAAGATGTCAAACTGTGGCCCGCCATATACCACTAATTTTTAAAAGAAATAGTCAACTTCTTGAATTGCGAAAATTAGATAATTAGATAAGCAAAAGATCACTGTACAATTTTAGCGGTAACCGGCGATCACAGTTTGACTTTATTTTTTAAACCTCAGAAATCAATATGTTTTGGCGATTTCAAGAATCCTTTATAAAAACAAAGTTTCTTTTGCTGCCACTGATTTTCGAAAATATTTCTGAGTAGTTTCTAAAATTTATTCATCTCTTTTCTCAATCAAGATTTTTTTTTGAGATGCTATCAATTTTTAATAAAATATTTTCATGTTCAACAAACCGTTTTCCAAACAAACATGATACATTAACAGCATTAACACTAACAATAAAATTAATATTACTTTGTATCTCTTGCATGCATAAATTCATTTACACAGATGAAAACGTTTAATTGAGAATTGATAGCATCTTAAAAATCAATAGTCCGGTTTGAGAGAAATTATTAATACACTATAAAGACTAATCGCAAACGTTTCGAAAAACAGTGGCAGTAAAAGGAACATGGCTTTTATAAATTCGTTATAAAACTCGCAAAAAAAAAAAAAAATCTGAGGTTTCTAAAGATAAAGAACGCTTCAGGAAATCATGGATAACTTGGTATAGCTCATTTATTTATGCGTTCATCGTTGTATTATATTTTAGTATATAAAGGTACATTTGTATTTTTTATTGTGTGCTTGAATAACATAATTAAAAGATTTCGATCTACAGTTATTTCATGCTATTTTTTTTTTTTTTTGTAAATTCAGATGTTAAATTTAAAAATAAACTGGTGCAGTATTATATCGCAAATAAATAAAAATGTATAGAATCGTATTCTGCTATGTATGACATTTCTTTCTCATCAAAAATGTTCGTAACTGTACCATCTTTACCGTTTCTTATCAGATATTTGCATTAGGTATTTAAATTCTCCGAAACAAAATGAAAACGTACTGTTCAGAAGAGATTTCTCTTAACCCCCCACCCCGCCCCCCTCTACATACACAGTATCTACGTTCTTATATAACTTAAAATGGAGAAAATAACGTTTTAAATAAATAAATGTTTTTTCGCAGCTTAGATTCTTATGAAATGGACGTTCTTATATAATCTCGTGACTCCACTCTACGAAAAGCAAATGACAACTTTTAATTTTTTTGCTGTTTTCAAAAGATTAAAATTCTTGCGTATCTCCATCTCGAATGCATTTTCAGCGATGCTTTTTTTTTCTTCATATTCTAATCTAAATATCAAGAAATTACGAAACAATACTTTTCTGCAGTTTTTTCCTGATTGGTGCAATTTTACATAATATTGATCTATTTTTTAGATTTTCTTTCTTTTGCTATTTGCATTATGAAAAAATTAATAAATCCATACATAATTTTTAATTACTTATATTTGAATTGGCATATTGCTGAAAATGATTGACAATCATTATTTTAAGTACGTAATAAAAATTTTTAACAAAGGTGATTTTTTTATACAATTCAATTAAACTATTCTCATGTCTTAAAAAAAAAAAAAACTATTTTTCTCATTTAGAAATTTTGAAAATGAATGCGATTATTAAAAAAAAATTAATGTAAATTATTAATGATTGAATTTTTATCGATTTAGTTTTCTAAAAATCTTTTAACGAGCCACTAAGTTAGCTGCTATGTTTCATATATTATCTTTTTTTTTTTTTTTTTTTTTTTTTTTTCAAAATGTGCAGAATGTAGTAGAAGATGGTGACAATGATTGATATCCCGAAAAATAATCCATTTGGTGATATTTGAGAAAATTTTCCCGTAAACAAATTGATATGTATCCCAGTAAAAAGCAGGAACAAATAATTTAATATTGATAAATTACGACAGTAATGTTTAACGTTTTCGAAAAATATTTAACGAAGAGTAATTATTTGATATAGAATTCTTATAAGTTGAAACTTTGGAAACAACTTATTAATTTTTTCTGATTATTTGCTTACGGTAACGAATTGCTAATTTTTCTTCTAATATGCTTATCTATAATTAATTGTCAACAATATTTATATATGATGCTCCGTTAATCCAATCATTTTTATGTAGAAATATTTTTACAGAGTGCGTAGAAATGTTTTTCTTTTCAGTACCATATTTTCAAACAAATGTCTCATTTAATCTTATTTAATTCCGAAGTTTTGCAAAGAAATAAGGCAAAGACCAGCTTGCGTACATTATGTCCCAAATTTTTAACAGGATATTTCGCCTTATTTAATAACAGAAAGCTACTACGAATTCTGTTATTGAAAAAGGTGATTGTGATTGTGAATTCTGCTATTTAAATAGTAAATAGAAATTTCCTATTTAAAATACGGATGTCAAACTCCTCAGAAATTACAAGGCTTCTACGCACTTTCCTATTCTTAAATAGTGATACTTAAAATATTCGCATCGGGCAATTTTCCCTTAAATTCCTTATTCCACGGGGTATTTTAATAATATTAAAACTATGGTAGCTTCCTACATTTTCTGATAGGCTTTCGTAAATTGTTTCCTAGATAGTGTTATTAAGTTTATGTTTTCTTGATAGTTTTCTTAAGTTAAATATCATTGAATATACGGATTTGCTATAAATTGTAAATACTTTTTTTTCATATAGAAATATTCGCTTCGTATAATCACAAAGTTTCTATGATAAAATAAAATTACTCATCTATACAAAAACTGTGGTATTCAAAAATTGGCAGGTTCGAAATTATGATGGTATAATGAGTAACATAAAACGTAAAAAATATGTATTTCCGACTCCGAAATGAAAAAACATCCCCACCTTGTTGGAAAGGGTTTTTGAACGTCCAGTGTACACTCATTTATGATATTACTATTTTGAACTCACTTATTTCTAACAACTATAAAATAAAAACATGAACAGTTATCTTCAGAGAGGAAAAAAAATCTATTTTTGTATAGCTTTTAAGTACTATCTCCACAAACATTACTCTAAAGAACACCTCGGGCAATTTCACGTTTTTGTTGAAAAAGATAAAAGGGGAAGAATAACTATATCATTAGTGTAGACAATTTTTAACAAAGTGTTTTTTGTCTAAAAAAATGTACCAAAAAAAAAAAAAAAAAAACTATCGTCAGCAAAAATGTGTAATTGTGTAATTCCTGATTAACAGAAAATAAGTTTTCTTTAGAAAATAATATATATATAGCATTTAGCATTATCCAGAATACACAGTTTCTGTAAACACCACTTAGAGAGATCACTGAGGATCAGAACCAATCTTGTAGACTGATTGCAATCCCATAAACAAAGAATATAAAAACTGTTTTACCCATTCCCTACTAATGATGCGTTTTCGCAATATTCAAAATAAAAGTGTATCAGCTAAATCCATGCGTGAATGTAGTGTAAGTCACATAGCCGCAGACTTCTACGATTTTTGGCCACCAGTATTTAAAAACAAAATTCCTTTATTTAATTGTAGATATATGGGATTGAATAAATCAAATTTTCCTTTATTAAAATACTGGTAGTCAAACATCGTAGCCATTTACATCTCTGTGACTGACACTACATCCACGCATGGAATTAGTCTATGAAAAAAAACGTGCCATGCTACCACTATTTTAATATGTTAAAATATGCTTTATTTAATGACAAAAACTTTGCTATTAAAGATACCTAATATTATCTTTCAGAATTTTTAGCGGACAACGAATTTCAGTAAAAACATTGAAGACTCCGCCCATATAGTTTCGGCAGTTAACGGGTTAATAATTTGATTTTTTTTTAACTTGTACATGTAATATTCCTCTAGTTAAAAAAGCAATAACAAGGCGCATACTTACTTTTTCCGTACGCGTTTTCGGACTGATAACCTTCGTCTTATTTAAGCATTTTTGACAATGTGTGAAGAAATTTGCTAAAGAGTGTTGCCCATTTAACTCCTATTTATAATCGAAATATCTATCAGATAATTGTTTGAGTAATTTTTGATTAATCTAATGACGTAATGTATCCTTAAATCCTTTGATTGCCGATGATACATTCTTTATACCGTTTTATTTTAATTTAAAGCTGACCAATGGAACCCAGAATTTATGAATAATATTTTGCTTTTTAAACAGGTTTACCAATTTAGCTTCCTTTAATAATTCAGAAATTGCGAACAGTAATTTTTTCTATATATAATCGCAGACATTTAACGATTACATAAAATAATAAAAACAGAACTTTCGACATTTCCGGTATGAATTTGGAATTTCTGAATAAAAAGAGTGATCAAACCAGGGTTCGTACGCTGTTACCACAATTTTGAATATAATTTTTCTATTTAATATATAAATAGCAGAAATTGTAGACATCACGTTTAATTGCAGGATTTGTAATACTTTTCTGATTTTAAATAAGGCAAAAAATTCTAATAAAACTTGTGGTAAAAGCGTACGAACCCTGCAAACTGGCAACTCGGTTTTAAATAACTTATTTTGAAATATATTTGTTCGTAAATCTTGGTGTAATTCAATTATTTCAACTTTAAGCAACAGGAAGTAATTTACTCCTGAAAGTGTTAACACTTTCCGGCACAGACAAAGTCTGTTCGTAAAATGAGAAACTGCTGAATGACACCGGAATTTACAAACGACTTTTTTAGGAAATATGAACTCCTTATTCTAAGCTTTCATTATAGAAACAAAATTTTATTAAAATATTGTTGGTACCGTTTGTAAGTTTGGAATTAAAATTAGGTGTTCCCGGAGTGGGATCACTGTGCCGGAAAGGGTTAAAGCATACTGTTTGTTTCTTCTTCTGCTACATTATTTTATTTAATTTCTCAAGCCGTTATGGAACACAGCTTGCTTGCTTGACAGATAAGAAAAGCATTGGTTTAACATAGTGGTAAATTAATGTTATTTTTATATAAAAATGTTGCTCTAACATATTTCTGGTACGTATAGAAATATATTTTTTATAGTCAAGAAATATTTATGAAAATAACAAAGCAACTAGGGACCGGCATTATTTAATAGAATCTTCATTTGATAGAACCATAATTATTCGTCTTATCCACTTATTTTTTTTTCTGCAAATTAATACTAGGTATTACTATTCATAATGAGCAGTATTCAAATTTTCCGACTGGTGGTTACCGCATTTAAATTTATTTATTTCTGTATTACAATGTATATATTTTTTAATCACTTGTAAATTACTTTCTTCACATCTTAGTGAATTTTATTGACATCACAATCAGACTTACTCGGAGTTGCTCAGAGTTACTTTAAATATACCTAAATTTACCTTAAATGTAACGTATAAACGAACGTCCGAACGAACGTAGTACGAAGAAAGTACTGAGTAGGGATAGATTAATTATCAATATATCGGTCAAATATTTATATTTTTTAATATAGCAACAACTATATCTAAATCCTGAGTCTGTCGATATATCCCTTTAACAATTATGTTGTTTTACGATCGCCGTCATTTCAGCCATAAAAGACAACGACGAATATCCCGTAACAATATCTCCTTCAATCCTTCTTTCACCCGATCCACATATTTATTCGCTGGCCTACTTCATCCAATTCACAAAATCTACCTCCGCTGATTATCTCTCTATCTACGGGTTCCTACATTTTTACCACAATTTTTAAATAGAATTTTTCTATTTAATATTTAAATAACAGAAATTGTAGAGATCGCGTTTAATTGGAGGATTTGTAATACTTTTCAGCATTTACATAAGGCGAAAAATTCTATTAAAAAATTGTGGTAAAAACTTAAGAATCCTAAGGTGATTTAACCCTTAATTGCAAAGTGATGTAAATTTCAATCACTGTTTATTTAGCTTTTAATAAATAAATCAACCTCTTCGCCACCACTATATTTATATAGAAATATTAATCCAGTAACATTCCCGTGAACTATGTTGCTGAACAAAGTTAAAAATCTATCTTAAAATTTCTGGTGTCTAACGTTTAATATATGTATAAAAAACACAATTGTAAAAGAAAAACTCATGCAAAGAAGGGTTAAGTGGTACTTTCTTTTGTGTTTAATTTATCCAGTATTATATTAAGTCTGTTGTGAAATATTTCTTTGTTTAATTTAGTATTTTTTATGTTTATTATATATATATATATATATATATATATATATACTTTAAATACTGATATAACTATTATAACAAGAATTCTATACATTTGTTTTGAATTTTATTATAATATATTTGTTATGTTGTATAGTTGTATGTTTGCCATTTGTCAGATTTTGCTTCACTCTGCGTAGCACATTCTTATCACGCCCCCCCCCCCCCTTGGCGGGAATGTCACGCAACCAACCTCCAGCATCTTTTTTTAACATAAGTAAATTGAAGTGAAGAGACCAACTCGCCAACCTGAGGTGAAATGAAGTGAAGAGAGGAGGGGAGAGTCAGTTTTGGTTCCTGTTATGAGAAGGATGCCGTTAGTGCATCCTAGTAAATATTGGTTTTGTTTTAAGAAGTAATATGAGTTGTTCTGTAGAAAGAGTTTTGTTCATAAATAATAGTAAAAGTGTATATAGATTTCTCCGATTGTAAATAATTTGTATATAATAGTTCTTAATTAATGAATCTTATATTTCAATTTTCAAGAGGGATTCCTTCAATATCGTCTGTCATGATACAAAAACTTACTTAAATTATTTTTAAAAAATCTATTTTAAATAATAAATAATAATAAAAATAATCGATACTGCTTCAAACACAGGTACAACCTAAAAACAGAATAGATAAGATATCACTAGATACTGACTGATAAAAGAAACGAACTTTTCGTTTTCGGCGAAAAAAAGACTTTAAAAGAAAAATCACACAAATTTCAAAAATCACTACACGAATTCCAAATAAAATTTATTGAAAAGTAACCAAAATTCAGTCTTTCGAGTGAAAAAAATTGAATTTGGATTTGGATGAAAATCGCCGGCAAATTTGGAAGATCATGGCGATACGCGAATATTTCCCTTCAATAACAAAGAATAGAATCAAAAAATCTAAATCTGATCCTCAGATATGTAGAGACCTGTGTTCGACTATCCAGAAAGACATTTGCAGACCTCTACATGCACTAGAACTCCCCAAACATCGCCAACCATCGCCAACACACACACACACAAGTCACACAGAGAGAGAGAGCGGGGGGGGGGGAGGCAGCCTCCTAAAGTTAGTCCTATTTGGAGAAAAATTCCATATATCCCCATTCTTTGTGAAAGATTAAAGAGAGTTTTCAAGAAATATAATATACAACTGGTAGCATCCAATTCCAAAACGTTGTTTAATTTATTGAATAGAAGCGTAGACCCATTATCAGCCACTTGTTTATCTGGGGTATATGAAATTCCATTTGAATTGACAGATGGTACAAAAATCTGCATATATTGGTATGACAAAACGTCGCATCGTAGAGAGACTTAAAGAACACAAGAATGATTTGAAATACAATAAATTTTCCACTGCCTTATCAAGGACTTTTGCTACTGGACAGGTTAAGTTTATTGATTTTAACAACGTCAAAGTTATTTCCAGACAAAACAATCCCTTTAAAGCCCACATCCGTGAATCTATAGAAATTTCACTAAGAAAACATGAAATTTGCAACGATATCCCATCATTTTCGGTTCCAGCCATATGGAAATGCATTTTAAAGTGAACTTTAATTCCGTTGAACATAAGTTCCAGTTACATTGCTGATTCATAGAGGGCGCCACCAGGCGTATTTTGAATATGTTGTTATAGTTTCCGTTATTTCAGCGTCTTGGCAGATTGAATATTGTAACTCAATCATGTAACACATTTTTAATTTTTGCTGTTCATATTTATGAAGGTTTTTTCTCCTGATGATTGCTATAAAGATTAACCGAAACGTCGAGGTTTGTTTTCTATATATGGAGTTTTAAAGTAACTCATATTTATTAAGTGAAATTTATGTTGGAAGCAAGTGTTTGATGAGTATTTATATGTGCAACGTAAAGTACTTATTAATTATGTTGATTTTAATATAGCGTGTTAATAAAATAATTTATTTATTTTTAAATCCTTTTGTTCGCAAATTCAGGTGGCCGACAAATATTTCAACATTTTAGTAACAGACGTACTTTGTCTTTAACACTAAATAAACCAAAACAACAGGTAACAAATGAAAATATGTTGAAATGTGTTTATAAAATAAATAAAATACAAATCAAACAGAAATTAGTTAAAGAAAAGTTAACAAGTTTTAAATAAAAATTATGATGTGAAACATTTGTATAAAATTTAAGTAATAATCCTGGTATATTTAGTGTTTAAAGATTATTTTTATTTTTATTTTTTGCGATAAAAGTATAGTAGCATTCAGTAATTGTAGTACACTTTAAGTTATGAAAATCATTTTCGAATATAAACGTATATAGAGAAATATAGAAAATGTATATATAGAAAAACTATCTTCATTCGAAATATTAAATTAAAGACTATTGGTGTCTTATAATCCCAAAATATTTGCAAGCATTCCTTCTTTTTTAGTACCACTATCTTCGAATATTGGTTGCATTTAGTGATTAAAATTCTGCGATAAACTAAGAAGAAGATTACAATTCGAAAAACGTGGTATGAAATCAAAGTGGTTCGTGGTAAATATCTTAAAGTTGTAAAATAATTCAATTAGTTAATGGATTAATGGTAATTTGAAGCAAAATTTAAAATAGAAGACACAGAGATAATACCTGCCAACCTCCTTCTATCCCGTCACTACCCAACAAATACGAGACTTTTGGCCGCATGATACAAATGTTATGGCCAAAGAAATTTGTAGCCATTTGTATCCAGCCATTGATATATTTTAACTGACGTGCCACTACAGTCAGTTTCGCTCATCAAACCGATAACGGGCAAATGGGGAGAAAACTAGTGCGTTTTCTTTGCCCATTAGCTAACGTAAGCACATTTCCGGCCAGGATAAATATATCTAGCGTCGTTTAAAAGTAAAAGATCCAGTATAATCTTCTCGACATATTTTTATAATAAATAAAAGGTATTTTTACTTCAAATTTTACAAGATAATTTTTGCTATTTCAAACAAGGATTTATGTGAATAGATTAAATATGTTGCATGATTTATATTTTATACTATAAAAAAATAAATAAATCCCTTTTTAAATTCCTACTATTAGCTCACACTCTCTCTGTATATATCTTGTTCAAATTTTCAATCGTTAATAAAATATTCTCTATTCATCCACTGAAGTTCAAATAAAAATTTTAAAACTTGTAGTGGATGACACTTTATGTTAATACAGTTTTTTCAAATATTAATTCATTAATTAAATTTAATTAATTAATTTTAGTTTTAAATGGGTGAAAAAAATTCCTCCCATTGTTTTCATAAATGAAATAAAAGATTTATCTCAAATTAGTGATGCCACAGAAATAAAATACCGTAACGATGATTATAAAATAATGTTCAATAAAGATAACGTGGGACATTAATTCTGCACGGGTTTATTTTATATATTTATGATTAAAAAGTAGGAATTGACTTTAAAAAAATTATATTACTTGTTTAATTTAAAGAACTTTTATGAGAAAAAAAAATAAATTTCATAACACGAAAGTTAATACGAAACATGATACACAAAAATTAATTTTCTGCACCAGTTTCTGCACTAAATGGAATTTTATAAATGGAATTTTACTGTTTTAAAGTAGTGGTACAAAAAAGTAATTTTTGAACATCGTGTATAAGCTAATTATATAATAGGATTATATGGGATGTCTCCTCAAATTTTCAATTATTGCTGTAATTTTTTGAATTTTCACGAAATTTCACTGGTCTTTTTACATGAATTGCCCTATCGTATTGACTATCAAATCAAGGCAAAAAATCTTTGCTGTAGTTCGCGCATGCACAGTTAAGATTTATTTAATAAAAATACCCATATCTCATTAAATGTTCAATATATTATTATTTTAATCACAGTATAACTATTTGTACGATTTTTATCAAGTATTTGGACAGCAGTATTAAATTCGGCTGAAAAAAATCTGTATGCTATATAAAAAGTAACCTTTTTAATTTTTCACAGAAACGTTAACATCTTCACGAATATAAGTGCTATGCTTCCACAAATGCACAGATAGGTTGTACAGGACCTACATAGTCATTTCTTACAGTGATAGACCAATTTTAGCATTTTTTGTTACATGGGTGATAGAAAATAATATTTTATTATTAAAATTATTATTGTCCTATTCCAATTGTTCTCGCCACTAAACCTTCAATGAAAAATATGTAGTAAATTATGTTCTTTACATCCTCAAAGTTCAAGGGAATTCCGGGCATTTCCTCACGAGTTTCAGTATGATATTCGACGAAACGTCTGAAATTGGTCACTGCTCCTTAATTATTGGACACCAGTATATTTATAGAGAAAGCACAGTATCCAAAAATTTTCCACCTGATTTTAATAAGATACTAAAATCAATTATATAATATGTTAATAATAATGATATAACTTGCAGGTCTACCAATTTCTGCGCTTTTTTATACCAAATGTTCATGTTTTAAACCAGAAAAATACTTAATAAATTGTATACGGAGTTTATTTAATAACATGCAGTATTTTGTACTTTATTACGTTTGTTAAGTGAAACTTCACGTACTAAAATAATTACTTTATTCAAACTAAGCGTAGAAGTTGACAGCCATGCAAATGTGAAAATGTCCTTCCTGAAATTTTGTGAAAATAAAACTGCAGATTATAAACACTTTTATTTATGGTGAGATGAGTTCGTAAAGAACAACAAAACTCAGCCTGCTAAAATGGTGAAGATGCTTCTTAGAGTTTATAGTATTATGTTAAAAAATATTTGTGACTAAATTTTGACGATTTTATATGCTAAAAAATGATGAAGTGACATGTTTGTGTTACCCACTTCTGTATAGCGGCACATATGTTTGGCTTATAAGCGCACAAAATCCTAAAATGGCATGTTCACTGTGGACGAATGATTTCTTTAAGCCATACGCATCGCTTTTATAGCGAAATTACATTAGCTACTCATTTGCATATGGTTTCAGAAATACAGCGCCATCTGGTAGCGAATTTTCAAACTTTTTTTTACGAAAACCTTGGCCGCATGATCTACATAACATGTATTTGAAGTTTCATTTGGATACGATCAGTAGAACCGGAGCTATGAGCCTTTCAGTACCGTCAGTTTAATTTTAACCACCCTGTATAATTTCCAGAAATTAAGATATAGCACTAAATTTGAGTAATTTTCGTACAAATTTTCCTTTGGATAGGTTTAATTAACAAATCACATCAACTTTACATTATGAATATTTTTGGTGTTATATTACTAAAATTACTGAAGTCAATTTTGCTAAATATAAGGCAAGTTACCATGGAATGATCCCACAACAGACGATACCAATGAACAAAAAATATGTTCCAAAGTCTTGCAATTGGTTATAAACCCTTTAGCGGAAGACTATAAATATGTACTACAAACAGATTTTTTCCAATTAATGCCTCGAATTTTGAAGTAAAGGCGAACCAATCACAAGTGAGATATTAAGCTCCCGAAGGAGCGGGAAGAAAGCTTCTGGTAACTTATAGAAATGTGACGAAAAGAATAATAGTCGCTCCAAAGAAGAAAAAAATTACTGGCGCAATGCCAAAATGAAAAGAAATTGACGCGTAGGAAATGAATCACATTTTTAGAAATGAGAAACGTTAAAATAATAATACCATTTTTAAAGTCGGGAAATAATAAATTATGTGAGGAAAGAATCAGGTCCATAAGCCTTGTTTTTGGCCCCTGAAGTAAAACTACAATTCGATTTATTTATACTGACTTAATTATTTCATTTTTTAATATTAGATGTTTTGTCCTGTACGATTTCAACAATAGTTTTTGCATTTTGTTCGGTTTTATATGGCTTACACAAGCTCAAAGTTCGCAGTATTCGCTGTTTTTGATTAAAATAAAATACGAAATTTCGCCTAATTTTACCTCAATTATTTATATGAGCGCAATCGTGCAACACTTTCTTCTTTACATATATTATAAAATACATCAAAATGTACAATATATGTAAAAATTAAAGTGTTGCAAAGCTGCGCTCACAGTAAAATATAATAAATAGAGAGTTAAGTAACTGCATATGAACGTAACTCTCGCTAATAACTGCATTCCTTCCCATTAGCAGTAGTTACACTCATTTTAGCACGTTTAAACACGTTGCTGCATCCTAAAGGCTCTCAGTGACATGAGGGAATGCAATTATTTAACTCTCTATTTTTAATATTTTACTATGAGCGCAGCTTTACAATAATTTTATTTTTACATATGTTGTACATTTTAATGTATTTTATAATATATATAAAGAAGAAAGTGTTGCACGATTGCGCTCATATAAATAATTGAAGTAAAATTAGGATAAATTGCGTATTTTTCATCAAAAACTACCAATAACACGAACTTTGAGCTTCTGTAAGACATATAAATCCGACCTAAAAGCACAACCTATTGTTTAAATCGTACAGGATAAAACTTCTTATATTAAATGTGTAATAATTAAGTCAGTATAACAAATCGAATTTTTGTCTTATTTCAGGGGCCAAAAATACGGCTTATGGACCCTGATCAATTAGAATAATTTTTAAAAAGAATATTTTTTAAAATTATGTTATATTTATAAGTGTGTTTCTATATTTAAACAAAGTGTTTTTCATTTTTTTATTATTATTTAGATTGTTTGAATGCTACCAATTTCTTTAAATAATATTCGCCATATTTAATGAGAGACAGGGTAAGATGAATATTACTGTTTTAAAAGAGTCGTAATGATAATAGGATAGGAATAATAATTAAGAAAAAGTTACTCCTAACTGACAGCACTAAAACAAAGAAAACTTTTTTACATATAGTGGTGTCCGAACAACAGCAGGTTTGTCAGCTATGGTGCTGGTTTGAAATTCAGAGCTAAACGTTGATCTTACGATTTTTTAGGAAGTATCATTTATACTTTGCTCTGAAATAACTGTTATGTGTATTGGTTCTATAAAAACGATGTGCGAAGGGTACGGAGACGATCCGAAACACTACGAACGTGACGAGTACAGTTTTGGATGTTCCAGAATCACCTGTATTCGGCGCAAAGCTTTTGTTTGGGAACACAACCGGCGATTCCGTTATCTATTGACGACCACTTACGTATGTGGAGAGTGTTACAGAAGGGGTACAGGTATCGATGTATTCGGCAAAAACCCCTTGCAGGGCCTTGTTATCACCGATGTGAGGGAAAACGAATAGAATTTTTTGCCTACTTAATCATAAAAATTTTGCATGAATAAGGTGTATAAATAGTATGAAAATTTCTATTTAGATTTACTGATGGAAGTTAGCCGAGACAGAAATCCTGAATTGGCCGTGTGAACTCCAGTGAACCCACCTGTGCTGAGAGATGTTACTGTGTATAGGAGTAACAGGTGAGCTAACGGATAGAGATGACACTAAAGGCTCGGGTAGACTTCGAATTTTTTTAATTTTTCAAAAAATTTGCAAGGGGAAATATTTACTAAATTGGCCGCTTCGCAACAGCTTAGTTCCTCTTTAACCCCTTGGAGGGCAAGCACGTGGTCTAAAAATGCTGAATTTTACGATGTTTTGACACCAGTAATTTTAAAAAATGAATTTTGACATTATCAATCTGCAAAAATTTGTTTAATTTGCAAAATTTTATTTAATAATACTGGTGGCAAAATTATATATTAAAAAGTGGTATATATTATATACCGGTGCCCTTCAAGGCGCTAATAAGAATTATTAAATCAGTTACCACGCAGTCTTTTCTTTTTATTATTCCAGGAATTCATACAAACCGTTAAAAAACAGAAATAATATATTTCTTACATCCGAGGAAGCCGAGAATATAAATTCATGTTTTCAATCCCAACACAAGATTGCTATAAAATAAATTTTAAAATAATTTTCTTCCAGTTATAACCTCAGATATTAATTACACAGGATTTCTTTGCGCTCCAGTCCAGGAAATGTGAATCCCTATGTGAAAAATATTGTATACTATTCTCCGCTACGGCGAGTCACGTGACCTTAGCGCCAGTGAGTGTAAAATTAAGAGGCCCACGAAACGGTGGCAGTTTGCAATATTATTCAGCATTAAAACATATGCAGGGATATACAGTGTCTCACAAAAGTGATGGGACACTTGTGCTTTATAAAAAGAAACTGCAATAAAATAAATAAACAGACATGTGCAAAAATTTTTTGGGTGTGTTTCATATTTAAAGTTAGTAACAATTATTACATAACATACATTTTGTCAAAATATTAAAATATTAATTTAGTAAAAATACAATTGTTCAGAACGGAGCAAAAAGTGGCTCACATAAGTGATGGGACACTTACTTTTCCATCAAATATTTATCCAAAAATTTTACTTTTTAAAAGGTTTTAATATTTTGTTGGATTTCCTTTTACTTTTAAAACATGATTTAATCTTTTTGGGATGGATTCGACTAATTTTTTTGTGATTTCTGGAGTGATTTTACCCCATTCTTCTTGAAGCACCGATTTTAATTGTTGTTTTGAAGAAATGGTGTGTTTGCGAATTCTTGATTCCAATTCTTGCCAAATATTCTCTATGGGATTTAAGTCTGGAGATTGTGGTGGTGTTTTTATTATTTCAGGACAGTTATATAGCAGCCAGTTCAGAGCAGTGTGCTTGGGGTCATTGTCCTGGTAGAATTTAAAATCGTTATGAAGGTTCAATTTTCGTGCTGAAGATTTCAAATTTTGCTTTAAAATATCAATATACTTGTACTGATCCATTATACCGTCAATAAAAACAAGATTACCAACTCCAGCGGACGACATACACCCCCCTACCATAACTCCTCCTCCACCATGTTTTACTGTTGGTACCAAGTTCTGTTTGCGAAATTCTTCCCTGGGTTTTCTCCACACCAAAATTCTACCGTCAGAACCAAATATATTAAATTTACTCTCATCAGCAAATATAACTTTATTCCAGTAATCAGAATTCTTATTTATGTTGGATTTTGCGAAAGCTAGTCTGAGTTTTCTATTCTTTTCACTTACGAAGAATTTTTTCCTGGCTACTCTACCGTGATATCCAGCAGATCGAATTACCCTTCTAATAGTCTCAGGATTAACAATTATTCCATATAATGCTTGTAAATCAGCAGCAACTTTTGAAGCACTAATTCTTGGATTTTTTTTAATATTTCGAACGATAATTCGCTTTATTCCATTGGATAGCTGTGATGGTCGGCCAGGTCTTCTTTTATCCCGAATCATATGATTATTTTTATATCGTTTAATGATATTGAAAACTGTTGAACGACTCAAGTTAACTGTTTCAGCAGTTTTTCTAATAGATTTTCCACGTTCAATATGCAAATTAATAACTAATTTTCGAATTTCAGGCGAAGTTTCTTTTCGTTTAGCATTCATGGCTACACAGAGCTAAAAAACACAAAAATTCCAAAACAAACTGGAGAGAAATACTGCAGACGATTTTATAAATTATTGCCAATTGCTTTTAAGTAAAAATAAAACCCCAAAAAATATTTTTATTGCTTATTTCAGACGATTTTTGTTGCATATATACTGGTGCCCCATCACTTATGTGAGCTATTTTTTGCTCCGTTCTATACATTTGTATTTTTATTAAATTAATATTTTAATATTTTGACAAAATGTATGTTATGTAATAATCTTTACTAAATTTAAGTATGAAACACACCCACAAAAAAATGTGTACATGTTTTTTTAATTTATTTGATTAGTTTCCTTTTGTAAAGCACAAGTGTCCCATCACTTATGTGAGACACTGTATTATCTTGGTAAATTCGCAAGCCGTCACTTCAGACAGCTAGCTCACGTGAAGGATCACTAAATTATAATTCTCACACAGGAAAAGGATTCATTTACTTTTTCTATATGAATATTGCTTGACTATTTTTCCGGTGCAGGAATAAATATTTTTCTTAAAATAAAGAAATGTTTATAAAGAAAAGGTATTAATGAAAATGGGATTTTTTTTTTGTTTAATCACATTTTTTCGCATTTACATAATGTGAATATTGTTATTTGTAAATATTGGTCTTAAAATTTCGACCGTATTTAAATTCAGTTTTTACTTTTTACAATGAAGCTATCTTAAAAGCACTACTTTTTATTTTCTCTCTGAATAAATTTTATTTACTCGACTAGCAGACCTGTCAGGCTGTCTCCAAGATTACTTTAATTATCTAAAAAATTAACTTAAATGTAACATACAAGCAAACATAGTTCTAATCCCTCTACACCGGTGTCTTCGGCATCTTACTGAGTGATCGTAATATCATAAATTAATACAGTGATTACTTCAAATATACATATTATCTATTGTTGAATATTTAGCCATTTTTGTTGGGATTATCAATGCGTCTTTTAGAGTCTTTCGCGTTCCGTGTTTTTTTTTCTTGACATTTGTGAACATATTGAAATACAATGTTTAACCAGCTGCCAACTTTTACGCTTTTTCATACAACTAAAATGTAATAATAGATTTTGCCTTATTTAATTAGCGAAATCAGCGGTCAAGTAAGTCAAAATTTCTTTGAAATTTTAGTGGTAGCAAAAAAGCGTAAAAAATTGGCAGCTATGTCATTAAAGTGAATTTTATATACTCGATTTTTGGAGTTTTAGCGTTTTTTAATGCGCTTTTTAGCGCTCTTCACATTTCGGAACGGTTTTCTGACCTTCCTAAAACTACTTTTAGGCAAATATAGTAAATTTTGCCAGCCACAACGTTTTATTTTTGAGAGATTTGTAATGCGATGTTTAAAGTTTTAACTCAAAATGTGGCGATTTTTTGACATTCGTGAAAGTAATTCAGTTTCAAACTTTTTGCTTAATACAGTAAATTTTGTAGTCCGTAATTTTTGTATTTTTCTCCGATTTTTAATGCGATATTTAAATGCGATTTTTAGAGTTTTTGTGCCGATTTCTGATATTTGTGAAATAATTCAGGCTACAATTATTAGCCTGCTATAGTAAATTCCATCCTGTGTTTTATTTTTAACTTTCAGCTATTTTTCATGCAGTTATTAGCGGTTTTTTAGCGTTTCAATGCGATTTTTCAGCATTTAGGAAAGGAATTTGGTTTTAATATTTTACCCAAGATGATATATTTTGTCGACATTTGAATAAAGTTTTTTTCGGAATTCGCACAGCTATTTTTAATTTTTTAACGTATATTTTTATGAGATATTTGAAGATTTTTCGCGTTTTGCGGTGATTTTTCTTGATTCGTAAAGGGAATCCTGTTTTAATCGTTTACCTGAAATAGGTAAGTTTTGTCCTGTATGATTTTTGAAATGTTAGCAATATTTTATGCGGTTTTTAGCATATTTATGTGTTTTGCGTTATTTTTGCCATTTGTAAAATAATTCCTGTTTAATTTTTTTAGCCCACTTTTGCGATTTTTGAATTTTTTAGCTATTTTTTATGTGATTTTTAACGGGATTTTCTTGCATTTCGTAGCGATTTTTTCACATTAGCAAAATGAAGCTGGTTTGAGTCTTCTAAACCAATTTAATACATTTAATTCTATTTTCAATAAAGTTTATTCGGAATTCGTGCAGCGATTTTTATGTTTTTCGCGGCTTTTTATTGCGATTTTTATTGCGATTTTTATTGCGATTTTTATTATCTTTTTTGCGTTTCGTGCAATTTTTTGACGGACTGGACTGCGCCGGGTGCGTCAGTTAATCAGAAATAAAGTTGTTCTAACTTACTGTTCAACCCATATTATGTAGTAGGCTAGAAAAATCAGGCTCTTTGTAAAGAGCCTAAGTCTGTTCGCAAAAGGCCGGGATAATTTGAGAATCATCTTTAATTTTCCAACCAGCCTGATATTTTTCAAGGTTATTGCAAAGAACCTAGAGAGCGTTAGGCAAATTGGAATATGGCCATTTATTTTCAACCAGACTGATATTTTTTAGGTTTATTGCAAGAAGCTAAGATAGCGTTAGGCTAATTTAAAAATTTGCACTTTTTGTTTTCAACAAGCCTGATTTTGCCAGGCTTATAGCCTGAAAAAAGAGTAAACACATTTGCAAGACATTTATTTTCCCTGAGCATTTATTCTTTCCTACGTACTGCTGGGAAAAGAGTAAAAACTTGCCTTATCTTCAGATTTTATTCATACTTCTGCAAAATATGTGAAAAATATAACCTTGCAATAAAAATGTACTTTTTATAAACAATTTACGTTCCTGTTCCTATTTTTGATATTAAAATTATGCATAATCATTCACAATTTTGGACGTATGGCAATAATTCTGGATTAGAGATCTGTATGTTGTTGGGAAACCTGATTTCTCTCGAATCCGACCAGAAACGCTGGCCAGATCCAAGCTATATTTTTCCGTTTTGGTCGGGTTGACTTCGACTTTTTTGCTGTGGGTTTGACTTTCATTGTTTCGAGTTCGGGTCGGTTTCGGGTAAGGATTTGTCTTTTGAGGAACGTTGTCGATTTGACCTGAATTTTCAAAAGCAGCCACAATCGCGGGCATCTCTATTTAGCGAGCTCTTTTTCAATTTTTAACGCTTATACATTTGTAACCTCTTACCTCTGAATAATAGAAAACTCAGAATTGCGAAGTTATTCAAGTGTAGAATCCTCCGCGGGTGGTTTTATGTCATACGCGAAACTGAAAATTTCCATTTTGATGTCAACTCGCAAACTAACGCGACCTCTACAAACTATTTTTTTCGGCCCGCAAACCTGCCCAAACCCAATTCACTTACATTCGAGTTCGAAATAAAATTAAACTAATAGTTTTTATATAAATTTTTAAAGAAAAACTCTTATTAATAAATTTACTAAATTAATAGCATTAGATCAATACTTAAGGAGGTCCAATTAATCATTCTTTTAAAATTGGAAGATATATATTTTTTAATAATTAAAACGTATCTACTAATATATAAGAATAATATTAAAACGTTAATTATAGCAAACGTTTTAAAAACTTACTACAACATACTTAATTCATCTGAAACATAGTTCTGCTTACTTTCATTATTTTTTTTTTTTGAAAATGCCAACGTTCGACTTGCAAAATATCTTAAACTTTTCACCAAAATACATTCTAGAGTAAACCCGACTCACAGAAAAAAAAATACAGTCACCCCGACCAGAAAAAAGAAAATTAAAGACAACACGAACTAACGAGACAACACGAGAAGCATCCGCTATTCAGAGATTTTATTATATTTAAGTATTAAAGAATATAGATATGTCCATTTTTCAATAAGAAAGATAAAATTGGTATTTGTCATATAATTGTAGTCTACTTTTCATAATTAAGATAAATTAATTTTCTTCCATTTACTGTTCGGGTTAAAGAATTTCGTGTTAGCATTTCGTTAAAATTATTTTGTCTCGTTCAGATCGTGTTACGGTGCGATGGTATTTTTTTTTGTCGGGTCCAGGTCGGGTTGCAGGTTGACTTCAAATGGAATTCTCAAGTTCGGGTCCGGTTGCGTTTCGGTGGAAAATATTTTATCGTATTAGGATCGGGTTGCGGTCCGATGAATCATTTAGCCTAACTATATATCTAGGTTCTTTGCAATAAGCCTGAAAATATCAGGATGATTGAAAAATAAATGACCATATTCCAATTATCCTAACGCTTTCTATGCTCTTTGCAATAAGCCTGAAAAATATCAGGCGGATTGGAAAAAGGGAGATGATTCTCCAATTAGTCTGGCTCTTTGCAAAGATCCTAATTTTTCAATTAGCCTACGACGTAGTATTTAAATAAATTAACATAATTAACTTTTTTTGTTGAATATAACTGATATATGGGCTAAAAGCTCATAAGTGTTGTATTTGGCTGCTAATGTTCTGCTGATATTTGAATTTTAAATTATCATATTATGCTGAATTTGATTTTTTAATAAACACTCATATATTGCAAAATAATAATTTGTAGATGGGTGCAAATTATATTGAAAAATATATATAATATGACAGTTTTTAACAGACAAAACACAACTTGTAAAGGACAGAAGTGACTGGAACAGTAATGCGTTTTTGGAAATTTTGCCACTTTACTTAAAAAAGGACATTTTTGAAATGTTGTATGCACTAGATATTTTCTTATCTATAAACGTAAATATTTAAATTAACGACGAGGACAATAGTGACGGTTAAAATAGGTACGCTCACCTTTTCCCAATTCTTTTCAATCTCAAAAATCTTCATTATGAACAAACAGCAAGCAATGATGACTTTCTAAGACCGATATGTGGTACTCTACTGGAAACAATACTGATAATGACTGCATACTGCCTGATGGAAATACAAGGAAATTCATAAACCAATACAGTAGTGAACAAAATAGAGAGGGACACAACTTTAAACCCAACGAAAACAAATATTATACATTTCACTCATATAAAAATTATATTATTATGGTCAGTGAGATTCATATTTATAATAAATGCATTGTTTTTTTTAATTAATAATTATTGTTTATTGGCGGTTTTAATTTTCAAATTATTGGTTGAGAACAGGGAACAGTAGTGACTTTTGAGTTATATAAATTCAATTTTTAAGATAAAAAAGAAACAAATTTTCACAGTAGGAGTAACATAATATTGTAGAACAATTCCAGGGAAAGATTTAACTATTAAATGAGAAATTTTATGACAAAAAAAAAATGCCGAGTGATATAACATTCGACTGGGAAATCACACTTATGAGATTTTCGCCCATATGCGTAAGAGGGTATAATATACTATGCATTTTAAGAACCCAACGCCAAGCTCATATGTCATTTTACACTTTTAACCCCTTGAAGGGCGCCGGTATATTATATATACCACTTAATTTTAATCCCAAAATGCCAGATTGACAACAGAATTTTAGAATCAAATTTTGAACTTATAAGGTAAATGAAGGAAAGCGTTTACTTATTTTAAAATAAATTCATTCGTGAATCTTGGTGTCAATCAATCATTTCAAAATTTTAGCTCCAAAAGTAATTTGCCCCTGAAGGAGTTAACAAAATAAGTCAGTAAATGAAAGCATTTACCAAATTGGAGCGTTTAACTTTAATATTATATTTCGGTCTTTTACCAACTCACTTTGTTAAATGTTAGAATTTACCAGCTTTGGGCATTTCAAGTAACATATAGAAGTGCTATAGCTCCATTTATGAAAATGTAACTGAACGCATGCGTAGTTCAACTTAACCTTATGCTTATGAATTCATATCTTAGACATCCGATGTAGTATATTTTAATGTATAGTATAATATATAGTTTTACATGATAAAGATATTTGTATATTCTATATTTCCTTTGTAAGAGAAATGTTCGTATAATGCGAAGATTTTGTTAGAATCAAGTAAATTATGTCCCTAAAACTAACTAAATGTACCTTCTGATATCCTTACCTTCCAATTAATTTACTTTTTAGCAAGAAATTCTAAGTTTTTGTTAAGAAAAATTCCAGAAAAAATAGCACATTTGTAAATCATAAAGGCAGGTGCAGGAATAACATCAATGCTGTTCAATCTGCCTGCAGTATACCAATATATAATTCGCTTGAATTATTAGGAAAATATTGGTATTCCATTGGTGAGACGTTGTACATCCTTGAAATACGTTATAGAACACTGTGTCCCACTTATCACGTAAAACACAAATTGTATAGAAATATTTATTAGAAACATTACCAAGCAGCATTTAATCCTTTTTCAAGATTGGTGTAAAATAACCCATTATATGTACATAAACCTCGGATTACAATACCCATTTTTGAAAGTGGAAGAATTTTCAAGATGCATTATCAAACGTAACAAAATGTAGATTTTTTTTATCCCTTTAAAAAAATTTATTTAAAAAAAATTTAAATAGAAAATTAACTGAAAATAAATAATTAAACAACTTTCTTTTTGCCTTTGGATACGAAAAGTTCTTAATAGGGCACCGTATTATGTAAAGATAAAGCAATGAATTAGATTTTTATTTTATTAAAAATTTTAAAGGCTAATAAAGTTTATTTGAATTATAATTGTAGCTTAATCAAATTTCTTCGTTTCAATATACCGTAATTTCCGGCGTATAATCCGCAGCTCAAAGAGTCGTTTTTCATCCCAGAAATATTATTTTATAAAATCTAACTTAAAAGATCGCTGTAAATATTTAACTACAATTAATGAATAAAATTTCTGGGTCGAAAAACGACTCTCTGAGCTGCGGATTATACGCCGGAAATTACGGTAGTTATATCTCTAGGAAAAAAAAAGAAAAATCAAAGGAATGGTTACATTTTTTCGCAATCAAATGCAGAATGCAAGCGTAAGTTAAAATTTCAAACGTAGATTTTTGAGAGCGTGTATTAAATTTTCTGTCTATTTTAGTTACATAAAACAAATCCTTAGAGATTTACATTATATTTCCCAGTTGGAGTTAAACTTTTATGGAATTAAATAACTGATTTGCAAAAGATGGATTATCATAAAAGTACTTTTTTCTTTAATGAACTATCGGAAATAAAATTTTTAGTTCAGAAAAATGAATGAAAAGTTACTAGTTTCAAGCTAAATAAAACGTAACTTACAAATATGTTTTTGACTAACTAAAACTACATAAATGAACATTTTCCTTTCTCTCAGGGGCGAATCTTCCTAATCAAACCAGGATTGCAAGATTGCTCATATATTTTTATTGAAATATTAAGAATAATTTTGCCTTATTTATTGCCACACATTTTGTCATCATGTAAAACAGGGCTGTCAAATTGTGGCCCGCCGGATACTACTAATTTTAAAAGAAATTGTTGATTTCTTGAATCGCAGAAATTTGATAGTTAGATAAAGCAAAATTTACTATAAAATTTTAGTGGTATCAAGTGCCCCACAGAAACAGAAACAAAAACAGTTGATTGTTTCAATGGGATTCACAAGTTGTATACAACTCACATCTTAGAGGAGACATGAAAGAAAAAGTATAAATGTTGAACATTGCACTGTAATATGAGAGAAAAGTAAAAGATTCGACTGAACACTTACTTCATTAGCTAATCTGAAATGAGATTGCCAGCTAATCAAATTTGACTAGCGTAAATCAGCCAATCAAATTTAGCTTGCAGTAGAAGTGAGGACCGCTTTTTGACAACCCTGATAGAAAGTAAACATTCTTCATTTGAAATTTCTGTTTTGAATTCGGATATTAGCAATTTCTAGTAATTATATCAATAATTTGCTCAGAAAATTTTAAAATTAAATAAGTCAATGAAAACTATACGGAAAAACTGGTGGGAAAGAGAATGACTAGTTTGAAGTATTCACTACTGGTTTCTGTTTAATAACTTGAAATTATAATATTAATTAACTCTTCATGTAATGAAAATATGTGTGCTTTTCCGTAAGTTCTGGATCATAGACAAAACAAAGTCACCTGAAAACTACACCTTCGGGCTAACACAAAAATAGGCTACTGTCGACAGCGGGCATTTCTCAACATTCCTACGGTCTTTTGAATTTCAGAATCAATACGCCTCAATAACAGTAATATTCGAACTCGTTAATCACAAAAAAAGAAGGCGAAGAAATATATATATAGTGGTATAATAATAATAATAATATAAATAGTGGTATTCTAATTCCAGTGATAGTAAATCTATGAGAAATGTCAGCCTTCAACAGCAATAATTTATTTTTGTGTTTTTGTTAGCCTAACCTTTACCTCTCGGCAAAGTTCCGAAAACGTTCTAACACAAAAAACAGCAAATTTTCACAATAACCTTCCCACTCTTTTGAAAAGGATATTTTCGCGGGGAAGTTGCATTCCTGTTCAAAAGTACTTAATTTGTTCATTTCACCTTTTAAATTCGTCCTGTTTCAATTTTCAGTTTTTTTCCCTTTCTACCTGGCTTTTAAAAGTGTCTCGGTATAAAAGGGACGTAGCAAAGGCCCATTACGGTATAATATACCACCGTAAGTACCTTTCTACCTAGCTTCCGTAAGTGTCTCGGTATATAAAAGGACGTAGCAAAGGACCGTCCCGGGAAACGCCGCGCTCCGAGAATTCTGCGGCTATACAATTTACAAACAAACTCTTACAGTTCTGGGAAGTGAGAGGGATTAGGGTTGTAGTGAAACCAGCTTTGGAGTTTCATCTATCTTTGGCTCGATTAGAAAATAAAAATAAAAAATCATTTATTTTTCATTCTGTATATCTTATAAATATTGTCATTTACTAAGATGAAAGTTGTATTTCTTGATGAATCTTTCCCCATTTTTTAAAATTTCCTAGTTTGCTTTGCAATTCTTATTTTCTTATTGTTTAGTACGGATTGTATATTCCAGTTCTTTTGTTTAGTATTATTTTTCAGAAATTTCAACATATATACATATATATATATATTAAGCAAAATTCGAAATATAGAAATAAAGCGAACTTGCTACATTTTAACAGATAAATATGTGTATAAACTATTATAAAAGTGACAACTTTCTTTATATACGAAATTTTACAGATATACGGTTTCCATTGCTATTTTTAACAAAATAAAATATGAATAAAATTAAATTAAAAAATCGATACAAGTAAAATAAAGGTTTTGATTATTATTTTTTATAATAACAACGTATACCATATTTTTATTGAATAGCGTTTCAATTTTTTATGTGATTTTTTTCTCGTTTAAACATATCATTTTTCAGCATCCAAACTATCTGTCGTAAGAGGGCGCTGTGCTCAACTTCTGAATTTTATTCCATTCATCTGCTAAGACTTAATACATATAATGGCTTTGCAATATAAGACGTTGCATCAACAATTAGCTAATTTGTCTCACCATACACATCTAAATGACTTCTCAAGACGTTATGGTAAACAGCTTGATTACATGAATTATATAAAAACTACATATTTGAACGCAACGTAAAGTATATTTAATTATTGTATACAAATATTACTTGAATATTTTTCCGGCACATATTTTATTTTTCTTAATGCAAAGAAATGTTTAACCCTTAATTGCATAGTGATGTAAATTTGCATCACTTTTTATTTAACTTTTAATAAATAAATCAACTTCTTCGCCACACCACTATATTTATATAGATATATTAATCCACTAAATTTCCCGTGAACTATGTTGCTGGACAAAGTTAAAAATCTATCTTAAAATTTCTTTTGTCTAATATTTAATATATGCATAAAAAAACACAATTGTAAAAGAAAAACTCATGCAAAGAAGGGTTAAGATGAACGCCATTGGATGTCAGCGTTATGGCTATAAACCTGCTTACGAAAGATTAACCATAAAGCAACGCACTTTGGCGCTTGATATAAAAAGATAAACATTGAAAAATTCACCTTATTTCATTAACTTTTCTTTTATTTATTTAAAGCAAATATTACTATTCGTAATTAGTGGTCTTCAAATTCCGTCATTGGTGATCGCCGTTTTTAAATTTATTTATTTATTTCGTACATTTAAAATAATTTACAGTCATTTGCACATTTTGTAATTTAACTCTTAGTTCATTTATAGTCTCGATTAGCAGACTCGCCTGGATTTGCCCGGTGAATATTTTAAATCTATCTGAAATTTCCTTGAATGTATTCTACAAACAAACATAGTGGTAGCGGCTCCCCCGATGTCTCAGGCATAATAGAGAGTGACTGGAATAACGGAAATCATTATAAAGGGTTACTTTAAATCAGAATTGAGAAAATTTGTAATTGCAATTATCTACAATGTATTTACAATTTAATTGTATGTAACTGATTATATTTACACACATTCCAGTGCAGAAATTAAGATATTGGGATGGGAGGGGGGCGGATCCGGCTACAGTGCGGGAAAAGATTACGACATGTAATTGTAACTTTAATTAATTACATACAATTAAATTAAAATTACAATGGAACTGACTGAATTTGCAAATTTACCCAAATCTGCTTTAAATACATATTAAATTACCTTAAATATAATACACAAACGAACCTAGGGGTTACCCCTTATCTTTAGGCATCCCAATGAGCGACCGTATAAACTACAATCACAATAACCGAGGTCCTTTGTTCATGTATAAGATATTGTTAAAATAGCTGTTCAGGATTTAGTTAAATATGGTTAAATTTATCTATAGAAGATACAGATAAACCTAGTACTAAAGGCTAGAGTACCTTCGCAATTACAATATAGGCGGTATTTTCTTCATACACGAAACAGTAGCAAAACAGTAGTCGATCACAAAAACAAACTTCTTGCATTTCGCAAATAGTTACCAACGCTCGATAGAATTCAAATTTTCAGTATCGCCCTTCTCTTCGCTATAGTAACCAATTTGGGATGCTTCCAATACGGAAGTAGAAAAATTCGAGGAGGGTTCTTCGTTCTGTTCCAATAAATAAATAAATAAACAAATAAAACATAAATTGTAATTACACTTTTTAATAATTAAATAATAACAACTAATTCATATTTTTAAATTGTTTTTTTTAAGTTTACCGTATGTTGGATCCCTGCAGGGATATATCACTGCAGTATAGATTGATAAGATTTCCAATAGAAATTAGTTAGTCCTCATTTTCGGCTGAAACGGACTTAAAAATCGTAAAAAATGAAACGATCACTTTAATGATTTCCGAAGAAACTTTAATTAAAAGAGATCAAATGTACTATATATTGGATTAACCCTTTAACGTTCATTGGTTTCCCCACGAAACCACAAAACTTTAATTACGAAACTCAACAATGACAGCAGAATATTAATAGAAATGTTTTTCATTTATTATGTTTGAGAAATATCGCTTTTTTCTTATATGAAAATAAATTTGTTCATAATTTCCGGTGTCAATCATTTATTTCAACATCTTAGCAATTGAAGTGCTTCATCCGTTAAAGGGTTAAAAGAATGAATTTAACTCTTCAAAATCGCCTTGCGAACTTAAAAAATCAGAAAAGGGAAGTAGCGGTGAGGAGGGAGAAATAATAAAGTTTATTAAATGCTTATTAATGCCATTTTCGCAATTAAATTAAAAACAAACGTATTTTCAATATGAATACATGATTTTGATGTTCCGTAAAAGTGCATACTTTCTCAAATGAAACTTACATCATTTATAAAACCAAGCGTAGATTTTGACTGATAAATTAAAATGCTATTTTGTAAATGTGTCCAAATAATATTTTCTGATGTTTTATTCGATTTGCTCCAAAATTAGGGAATAAATTTTGAAAAGACAAACGATTTTAACTATGAAATGGGTATTTTTATTCCGAAAACTGTAAAATATTACAATAATTGCATCAATTGTAAATTTACTAATTTTTTTCAACCTGAAATAAATAAGATACGATTACATGCTTAAAATTAATAACATAAATATTTTCTAAATGAAGAATAAAATAAGATTTATTTTCATTACTTTTTTAGGGTTTCAATCATCTCACGAAACCCTATTACTCTCACTTCGTTGTCTGTACGTCACAGAGACGGTTCTCAGAAACTATAGAACTAACAGGCATGAAAATTAGTGAACTTATAGCTGAATATCTACTATGAAGCTCAAAATCATAAAATTTAAAAGAGAGATAAAAAACCAAAAATCTAACAGCCTTTTCCTATTAAATTTAAACATTTTTCGTTATAGCAGTTGCCAACAATTAAAAATCCACAATGAAATTCTTTCCACAGTAATTAATTTTCCATTGAAAGATTTCCATGTGAAATAATGAAAATGAAATAAAAAGTTTCACCAATTGAAAAAAAAGATTAATATGACGTCATATTGGTAATAAAACGTAAATTTTCAAACATTTCTAAATAATACAAGGAGTATGAGCATGTGTAAATACAGAAAGCAGCTTCATATGACATCATTAAAGAATTAAAAGAAAATTAATCTGACGTCATATTGGACGTATAACGGATTTTTCAAATGTTCGAGAATAATACAAAGAGAGTATCAATATGAGTAATAGAGAATAGTAAATATATGAGTTTGAGGAACGTATTGAATAAAGATAAAAACTCAATTATGGAAATATTGGCATATTTTAACATTTTGAAGGTCTCTATACAACATGTTTAATTTTGAAATTGATTTTATTTAATATCGGATTTAGTCCACATGACAGATATTATTATGACAGAGTATATCTGCGGGCCTGGCCCATTATCGTGCCGTTTCAGATATTTGAAAAAAAAATAGAGAAAAATAGACCGTAAATTTTTAACTTATAAAAAAAAAACGTCTTTTTTTTGGAAAATGAAATTTATTTGGATTTATTAAAGGATCAAGTGTTTTGAAAGGAATATTAAACGAAACCCTTTGTGCGATCTTCGATCACACCTACCCACTTGTTCTTTTTTTCCTACATCCTAACCCCCCCCCCCCCCTTAGGCGAAAGATTTTATGCAGTCTAAATTGCACACATGTAACTGCCAAGCAGAAAGTTCTCACTTTCCTGATTAAGAAAAACGATATTTTTTAGTTAAAAAAAAAAAAATCTTACATAGATTCGTATCAAAGTTTCGAAATCTTTTGATAATTTTTTAAATATTTATGCACTACTTAGAAGGGTCATATTAAAATATATACGACATTTTTAAAATGTTTTTTGGCTGTATTTTACAGCTTGTATCGTTACTTAATTATTATTTCCATTGATACCAGTGATGGATATTTCCTTCTATCTACACCCTTCCCTGGAGAAGAATTCCTTTCGCATTTTTCCTCTCAGTAGAGTCAGTAAACTTTCGAAGAGAGTTCTGACACACTGGTTCATGCTAGACAGAATGAAATGTGGGAGTGAAATTTTCACTGGCCATTTTCCGCTTCTTGGTCTTTTCAAGATATAAGAAATATTTCGTCTAGGTCTGAGAGTAAACCATAAGACACCGTACTTTAGCTCTAAACCGAAATCTGTGGACGGAAAGACTGATTTACATTCGACGTTGAACATAATAACAATATAAGTTAATGTGGTTACAATGTACACAATGTTACTAGGACTTCCCTCGAAGGGATTAGTCTGAGTGATATTGCTGAGAACACAGGGTTAACAATTACAATATAAAGAAAATGAGCAAATTAAATGATAGAATTACAAAGTATCATATATAAATTAATATATACTGTTAAAAAAATAGAAAAGAAGTACCGTTCATCAGATGTGTTGTCATTTTTTTTTTAACATGTGGCAAAGAATCTCATTTTCTTGAAAAAACCGCCGGATCTTTTAAAACGCCAAGCTTTTTAAAGTTACGTAATTGGATTTGCAGTCAATAGATTATTCTATCAAGCGTGACTTAACGCAAATTTAATTTCATTGTTGCACCTTTTTTTGTGTGTGAATTTAAAATTTTTCTTCCTTGATTATATATCTATTATTTGTATAACTGTTTATAGAAATACTTACACTTCAAACCACATTGATAGCATGCTTTGCTACAAACCAGATTGCAAAACTATAGTCTAAATTACTATTAAAGTATACAAAAAATCTTTCGATGACTTTTGTAAAATAACTTTTACATTAAATCTCCGTATCGGCAAAATTGAAAAATTATATATATTTCAAAGTTAAGCTTAACAGTTACTTCTTGATTATTCTCTAGGCGGCTCTGCCCTCTGCGCCTTTACTGCGCAATCCGCAGAATTTTCTTTTGCCTGTCTGTCTGTCCACAATCTGTCTGTTTCCCTATCCGTTCTTCTGCCCGTTTCTCTAACCGATTGTCTATCTCTCTACACGTCTCGCTACCTGTCTATATTTCTCTACCGGTCTCGCTACCCGCCAATCTATTTCTCTAACCGTCTGTCTATCCGTCTAACTACTTGTATGTCTAGCCGTGTCTCTATCCACTTCTCTACCCATTTGTCTATCTGTCTCACAACTTGTCTATCTGTCTCTCTACCCGTCTGGCTATACGCCTCTCTACCCATCTTCTTACCCATCTCCGTACCCATCAACTACCTCTCTACTCGTCTGTATACCCGTCTCACTATTCGTCTGTTTTTGTACCAGACTCTTTACCCGTCTCGCTACCAATCTCATTACCCGTCAGACAACTCGTCTCTGTACTCATCTCTCTACTCGTCTCTTTATCTACCACGCTACGCGTCTCGCAACCTTTCTCGCTACATTCCTGTCTACCGTCTCGTGACCCATCTCGCTACTACTCTGTTAACCCTCTTTTTACCTTTCTCTCTAGCTGTCTATCTATTCGTTTCTCTACCCGTCAGCCTACCTATGTCGCTACTCGTCTCTCTACCATCTCACTACCCGTCTGTCTACCCGTTTGTTTACTCGTCTTTCTACCTCTCGCCACTTCTTCCCAATATTTAAACAATTCATTTAATATACAGAAGCCGATTAAATGCAAACAGAAGTAATTTATCTAATAAGTGTAATCAGATGCAATTTATTTTAAATAGATCAGTTTCAAGCACGTGATCACCAGCCCACCAAAAGTTATCAACCAATCATAATCGTGGATTTGTAGACTGTATTACGAGCTAACCAATCACAATCCACCATGTTTGATGGGCAAACAAAAAACAAATCTGGTTGCTAAGGTGGTTGCTAGGGTGTGACGTCAGTTGAAACTGATCTATACATACATAAACCTGAATAATAATTCATCAGTTTTGTGTTCATGGTTGTTTATATCATTTGACAATAAATCTCAACTTCTTAAACCTGAATTGTCTGAAGCTTTTTAAAAAAACCACAAGGTCTGTATAACTGCAAAGTACCCTGAGGGCTATATTAGCTACATGTTATTAAGTTAAGTGAAAGTTTCGTTATCGCATTTGCAGCCAATTGCTTATGTCAGAAAGCGTGGCTTAACGCCATTTTAAATTCATTAGTGTAACTTTCTTTTTTTTTCTTTTCTTTTTTTTTTGGGGGGGGGAGGGTTTCAAATATATACATATAAATTAAAACTTTTGCCTCCATGCCATTAGTGTTGTTTGTATTATTAACTAATACTTTGTAGACCGAGCTTCATTTGAAACAAATGTAAAAGACTTCTTCTACAGTTTTTTTTTTAGGAGAAACTTTCGTAATTGGGTCTAAAGCCAATCGGAGCATTTAATATCAATATTGTAACTCTTATAGAGTTAAAACAATATTGTTGCTAGCTTTACTCTTGTTTGAGACCAGCCTTGTCTGTGTATCTGAATGGGGAAAAGTTTTGTATCCAATGTCGGTTGGCGAAAAAAAATTTAAATGGTGCCAAAAGGTAGTTTTAGCATCTTACAAAATTTTTCAAGAGAGCGGTAAAACATGTTTTTCAAATATTTGCAAACATACGTTTATTAAAACATGTTTTTGCACCATCTTAAAAATTTAAGCACGATGCTAAAATAAAATTTTATCTCCATATTCGATATTTTAATAAGTAACGAAAATACATAAACAAACTTATTTAACAAACCTAAGAGGCATTTTTGTGATAAATAATTGTTATTGTCAGGGGAGTAAATTGTAAACAATTAATAAACGGCTAGTAAATAATAAATAGCATTTAAAATCTAAAAATGAAGAAGTGGTCCGTATAAAAATGCAAACCATAACATTATACGCTTGATATATGTAAATCTTTTTTTATTTTTTAATATTTCCGAAGGCACAGATAAAAAGGTAAAAATCTCTTTTCCAAATTCCATTACAATTTAATATATATATATATATATACAAAATAGAGAAATATCTGCAAAAAAATATATTTACATAATACTACATCTGCAAAAAAATACGATTTAGAAAAGTAAGCCAAATTCTGCAGATCCCAACAATCACATCGAAAAACTTATCTTCAAAAAAGAACTCGCCAAATCTTACGGCACAGGAGATGGATTTTCCCCTCTGAATGCAGAATATTAGTTTTTTTTCTTGTACGATGGGTGATTATAATATAAATGTTTCATTTACGTACTACATACCGTTTGATATATTGATACTTTTATGTTTTCCTGGCGCAGTTGATAAATCGCCAAATTTTGCTCCTATAACATTTTCATATTGAATTCATTTCATTTAAGAATAAACCTTTCACTCATTTAATTTAAAATACATGCCTTTCATTAATCCCATTTAAAATGCTAAAAAGAGAAAAAAAAAGAAATAATGCCATAAATCGAAACCTTTTATTTAAACACCAAAGAATTTTTTTTTTAATTTACACACGCGAAATAAAAAAAGCTGCTATTGCTGAGATTTGCGCCAAATCTCTAATACCAAGTCTACCAAGTTATTGCGGGGTTTTTCTTTCAAACAGAAAAAAATCCAGATTAATTTTCGATTTCTACTAAATTGAAATATATTTTATTGTGCTGAATATTAGCGCGTGCATTTTTTTTTGCTCCATGTACTCCATGAACTTTTCAATTCCGATTGTCTACGAAAATCTCCCGCCGGTGAAAATGACGTATTCACAAAATTTAGTGACGTATGTACTTTAATTGTGCTTTTTTATCTATTTTTTAACATAATTTCCAAACGGTTTGACATTTATTCTTGGTAATAAATAGACGTCGTTGTCACCGTTATAGGTACCTGCTGTAAAAATTTGAACGAAATCCGTTAAATATTTTTTGAGTTATGCTTGACGAAATGTTTTAATATCCATCGTAGCTATATATGGGGCAAAGTAATCTGCGTTGTGTATGAGTCTTCGTTGCACTCAGACAACAAGTTAGGCGGGTTTTTTATATCCATATTGTTTGATAACCAAAACCTTTTTTGAAATAATAGTAGTCGCCATGCTAAGTGCAAATTAATTAAGAAGATCCATTCTATTTGAAAAAAATATATATAACAATCAAGGAATCTCAAAAATGAAAACCCTGGCCCAACAAGTAACATTAACCCTTTCCGGCACAGTGGTCTCACTCTGGGCACACCTAATTTTAATTCCAAACTTGAATTTGGCACCAAGAAAATTTTAATAAAATTTTGCTTCTACAATGAAAGCTTAAAATAAGAAGTTTTTATTTTCTAAAATAGTCGCTTGTAAATTCCGGTTTCAATCAGTAATTTCGTATTTTACGAACAGAATTTGTCTGTGCCGGAAAGGGTAAACATACGCACCATTGTATACACTAACGCAGGGGTCGGGAACCTATGACCCGCGGGTCACCGAGTGACCCATATCATAATTTCAAGTGACCCACTTGAGTTCCGAAAACAGTATAAAAAAAATAAAATTATATTGAAAAAAAATTCGAGTATATTTTGGAACTTTAAAAGATTTAATTTTAATTCACAAGTTCCAAACTATTAAATAAAATAACAGAAAATTGCACTTATTTCTTTTAAAAATCATGTTTTGAGACAGAAAAATAAAGAATGACGAAGAGAGAAAAAGTAATTCTCTGGAAATTGAGTTGGTATAAATTTGGCTTGCCCTACCGCAATGAACGACTGCATATGCATAACGAATGCAGCGATTGGACGAACGAATGCGCGACGGTAGGCAGCGTCCAATCGCTGACTTCGACACATTCACTGCAACCTCGCTTTTTGTCCAATAAGTGGGCGTGAACTACTGCTATAATTTGGCGTTTAGGAGTAATAGTTCTCTCAGTTGTGACCTTGTTCAGTTTGTTAAAACAAATTACTACCATGGGGGCAAACAAAAAGTAAAAAAGAAATTGTTTCAAGGTGCGTGGAAAGAAATGTATAGATGTGTCGAAAATTATGACAACTTGATATGTATTTTATGCACAGATGTAAGTACCGCCAATATTGAGCGCCACTTTCATTCAAACATACAAATGTGAGTGAAAAAAATTGGTTTTGCTATTTTGACCGCATTTGGTCCAACTTATAAATGTGTACAAATATTTTCACACATGAAATTTATTTTAAGTAAGAACAGGAACAGCTTAAAATTCAGATGCTTGAAAACTACTTAAAATTCACATGCTTGTATTTATCTTACGACGACTAACTATAAACCAGATTTGAATGATTTGACGTCAAAAGTTTAGCATCAGGGGAGCCATTGAAGAGAAAGTAAAGTTCATTCAGTTATGTTTCCTTTTATAATAATTATAATTTTATTTTTTCTGTTTAAAGTTTAAAAAGGCGTTTGATAATAATTTTCTCAATAAACTTTATCTTATTATTCACCAAAAAAAAGACTGTTTTAAAATGAAAATATCACTGACCCGAAACGTCTTCATAATACACATATTTTGATGACTATTACCCGCAGTCGAAATAGGTTGCCGACCCCTGCACTAACTCATCATTCAAAATATCGTTTTCGCCTTTACTACAGCCGTCATGGAAGACAGCTTGCTCACGTGAATGACAAACTTTATAAAGAACTTGATGCATAACAATATTTATTTATTTTGATATACAAATATTGTTTTAATATTTTTCCGGTACCAATAAATATAGTTTTTTAAAGAAAAGAAATATTTATGAGAAAAGGAATTAGGGGCCGTCGTTATTTAATAAAAAAATAAAATAAATCGATTCGTTTAATTAGTTTTTTTCTGCATTTAAAGAATATTACAATTCCTAATTACTAGTCTTCAAATTCCTATTTCGCGACAACCGTGTTCTGTTACTGTTTACTTTTTTTCGTACTTACAATAAAGATATTTAAAATCATTTGCACATTCTGTTATCTTATCTGTTAGTGCGTATCGTCTAATTGCACGTATCGTTGCGTAGTGCATACATCACGTAGTGCGTATCGTTTATTGCACTATCAAACCGGCCCGGCGTTACTCGCAATTACTTTAAATAATTCTAAAATTACCTTAAATGTAATATACAATAAATATAGTGGTGACGGCTCACTCGATGTCTTCGGCACCTAACTGAGTAATCGTAACATTGTAAATAACTATAACGATTACTTTAATTAATAAAATTAATTTAAATCTAATTAATGAATTTTTTAGATTTAATTATTTTAATTATTTTAAATCTAATACACAAACGAACCTAATGACGTGGGACACCTCTGTGTTCGGCTTCGTTGATATACGCCCCACCAGTGGCTGAGAGGTTGTGCTCTCGAAGCTGGCAGACGGGAGGTGCTGGGTTCTATCCCAATCGCGCCCGTCGGCCTAATCGTTCGGAGTTTTCGTGGTTTTCTTCGAGCCTTGGATTTATCCATACGGATTAGGTTCCCTTAGAAAGACCCCCACGAAGGGCACTCCCCCCGGGCCTATATCCCTAGTGTAGATAATTGGCCGTCAATAATCAACCCAACTCGTTGATATACGAAATTGCAAAAATAACTTTACGGGATAAGATAAAATATGCCAAAATTACGTTAAATACAATATTGAAACAAGCTTAGAGGTGGAAAATTTCCTGCGTTTGGAAAAGTACTGAGCAATGGTAAAATGATCAGTCACGAAAATGGCGGTGGAACCGAGTAGTACAACAATAGTCGAGTACAAAATAAATTTCTTAAATTTTTACGA
This sequence comes from Maratus michaelseni, assembly GCA_963931845.1. Lineage (NCBI taxonomy): Eukaryota > Metazoa > Arthropoda > Arachnida > Araneae > Salticidae > Maratus > Maratus michaelseni. Next base: position 282,037,841 of record OZ007595.1, read on the forward strand.
ATAGAGACAAATCCTCGATAAAATTCAAATTTTCACTATCGTCCTTAACGTTGCTATAGTAACCAATTTAACACTTTCGAACATGGAAGTAGAAAAATCAGAGGAGAGTTCTTCGTTCCGTATAAAATAAAATTCAATAAGTATTACGTTTTTTAATACAGAGATAACAAAACTATTTCACGTTTTACTATTTTTTTTAATTTTCCTGTATGTTTGATGCACACAGGGATATATCAGTGGTGATTTGATTGGTAATATTTCAAATAGGAATTAGTTAATAAAAACAAAATACCCATTTTTGGCTGAAACGGACTTTTAAAAAATTCGCAAAAAATAAAAGATAACTGTATGAATTCCGAAGAAAATTTAATGAAATGAGGCCAAGATGTTGGGCTAAAAGAATGAATTTGATTTGAAGTATGCCTGGATCAATATCGTCCCACGAACTTAAGAAAAAAAAAGAGAGGGGGGAATAAAGAGAATTATTATATCTTTATTAAAAATGCAATGTTATATTATAAATTCGTCCAAATAACATTTTCGGACTTTTCATTCGACCAGCTCACAAATTAGGGAATAAATTTTCAAAAAATAAGTCCTTTCATCTCTGAAAAGGGCATCACTAAAAATGTGTATTTTTATTCCGAAAACTGCAAACTATTAGGCTTAGGCAAAAGCTATAACGTAATTTAATACCTAATTTTAATACTTTTAATATCGATAAAATTGCAATAACTTTTATATTGGTAAAATTTTACCTAGATATTTAAAACAAGATAGTATAAAAAATTATCAGAATTTAAAATTAGATATTAAACTACGACAGAACTTTTGAATCAACCTAATAAAACAATAATTGCATAAAATGCAAAAATATCAAAATGTAAATTTTGCAGTTTGTAGTCACTCTATATACCGGGTTTCCCAAAAATGACTGATGGATTTTAAAATTCAATAACTTGCAAACGGTGAGAGATATTTAAAATTCGGGAGTGTTATGTATGACTTCAGGAGTTTTTTTTTTTTTTTTTTTTTTTTTTTTTTTTTCTTTTTACCGTGATTCTCGATTTTAGTTCGAATTTCAAACAACAGATGACGCTGACAACGATTTTCGCTCAGTCAAGGCCGAAACTGACGCCCCTCAGCATTGATGCACCGCCTCCAAAATACTAGGACTTGGAGCTGACAAAAATGGCGGAAGTCGCAGGCGGATTTTTTTTTCAGCGTTTGTACGGTCCCTCGAACTATAACACCAATAATATCTGTGACTTTTGATCTCAGAAAAACTAGGGGAAGAAAACTTTTAGAAATTATTGGTGTTGAAGTTCAAGGGTCTTTCATATTCAAGTATTTTCCAGATATAAGAAAAACGTTGTCTATGTTATAAGAAAAACTATATCAGAGAGCTAACCATAAGATCTATATAATCCACTTTGGCCCTAAACCGAAATCTTCGGACGAAAAGCCAGATTTCCAATGGATTTTGAAAATGAAATTAATATCAATTTTCGTTAAAATGGTGACAATATACGCAATGTTGCATGTTTGGCATTTTTTTTCATCCAGATTGCTGGATAGCCAAAAATGTATTTTAAATAGTAGTAGTCGTCATAAAGAATGACGGAATAAATTAGGAGGTCCATTCTACTTTAAAAAAAAAAATTATAACAGTCAAGGAATCTCAAAGCACTACCACCGCCCCACAAGCAACACTAAACACACGCAAAAATATATACTCAAATTTATAGTTCACAAATTTGTTTTAGTAGTTACTCAAGTCGTCATGGAAGGCAGTTCACTGGCGTTAATGTTCGGAGATTATAATGCCTTCATAATGAAAATTTTATTTACCTTTCGAATACAAATATTATTTATATATTTTTTCGGGAGCTGTAAAAAATCGTTTTTTTAAGTAACGAAATATTTTTGAAAAAAAAAATAATTAAGGATCGGCGTTATTTAATAAAAATGAAAGTATTCGATTTGTTTAATTATTTTTTCGGATTTAATTAAAGTGAATATTACTATTCATAATTTTTAAATTCTCCAAGTGGTGGTCACCATGTTTAAATCTATTTATTTCATTCTTGCAATGAGGATATTTTTAAATCTTTTGCACATTTTGTTATTTTATCTCTTAATGAATTTTATTTATTCCACTAGCAGACACACGCAGCGTGTCCGGAATTACTTTAAATATACGTAAACTCACCTTAAATGTAATATACAAACAAACAGAGGGTGCTCCCCCCTCCCCCCATGCATGTATTTGGTATTGCAATGACTAATCCTAAAATCGTAAAACACTATAACGGTTTCTTTAAATATAATACACAAACAAACATAATTATGGGGATCCTTTTGCTTTTGACATTGAATGAGCGACTGTAGAAACCGATGCATTTGTTGATCTACTGAATTGTAAAAATTTATGTACGGGAATAAGTTAAACATGCTTAAATATCTTAATCTAACATACAAACAAACATAATGGTGCAGGATTCACTAACTTCGTAATAACACAGAGCGATAATGTTCACAATCACAATAACAACGGCCCTTTTTTCTTATGCTAAACCGAACAACTGTCGAATGGAAAAAAATATGAAAAAATATTCTTGCATTTTCACGAATATATGTAAACCCTAGATAAAACTCAAATTCTTCAGTACGCCATAATAACCAATATGATATGCTTCCAGTATGGAAATAGCAAAATTCATAGGAGGATTCTTCGTTCCATTTTAAAAAAATCAAAAGCCATTACATTATTTAATAATAATAAAACTAAAAATAACTAAATAATGAAAACTATTTCATATTTCTGATTTTCTTAAAGTTTCCTGTATGTTTGATCTACACAAGAGTGTATCAGTGAAGGCTAGCATGGTACTATTTCAAATAGAAAATAGTTGATATTAACGTTTAGCTTACGGGAAAATAAATCCTTATATAGCATTGCACTACGTGAGAAATCTTAACATTTCACACCCCTTCTTTAATGATTATTCACGGCAAGTGATGGGCGTAAAGTTGCACATGTGAATTAGAGATCGTGGGAGAGCTGAGGAATTTTTCGTTTCCCTAAAAGAAGTTGTTTACTTGATAGAAGTATTTATTCTTTTGTAAATAAGTTTTAAGGGGTTATACTGTGATCAAAATTATCTTTTTCTGTAAAGTAAATGTCATTAAATTCAACTGATAACGTTGATAACATGCTTCGTAGTAATTGAGCGTAAATCGATCTTTTTAGTAACTAAAATTGTATGATAATATAAATCTTATTCAAAAATACGGTGATGTTAATGATATTTTTTGGTGAAGTGAATGTCATTAAATTGGAGTTAATACGTTCTGTAGTAATTGAGAGTAAATCGTATAACAAAATATCGATTTTTTTTTTAATACGTAAAATTTCATGCTAATATAAATCGTTTATTTCAGAATTTTAAACTATCTTCTACAAATAACCAGAAAAATTAACTTCATTGAATGTTTTAATAGTATTTTATTTCTTGAAAGGTAGAATATAAAAAAATATATAATCAAAATAACAAAAAATGTATGCGATTATAAACCTTTATCAGAGTTGCCAAGTCTCCGGCTTTTTGGACACCAGTATTTTAGTACAGAAAATGTTGTTTTATGTAATCGGAACAATCGGCGATTTAACCCTTTACCGTTCATTGGTTTCCCCACGAAACCACAAAACTTTAATTACGAAACTCAACAATGACAGCAGAATTTTAATAGAAATGTTTTTCCTTTATTATATATGTGAAATATCGCTTTTTTATTATGTAAAAATAATTTTGTTCATAATTTCCGGTGTCAATCATTTATTTCAACATCTTAACAATTGAAGTGTTTTATCCGTTAAATGGTTAAAAGAACAACGTTTTCGGAAAATGTAATTAAATAAATGCAATATACATTTCCCCCACTACAGTTATAAAAGAAAAAAATATTGAAAAATTCTGATACAAATGTTGATTAAAATTAAGTGGTATAAATTATATACCTGTAACATACAGAGGATTAAAAAGCACCTGCTCTATTAACCAGTTTGCATCTTTAGCGCAAAATTGCGTCTACCTCTGAAATTTCTTTTTATTCAGAAAATATGAATCCATGCCGAAAATTCAGAAAGAAGAAGTTTCACTTTAACAATCGCGAATATCTGTCATTAAATAAAGCAAAAATACCTATCCAGAACTTCTGGTATGAATTCGAATTGTCTGAATCAATAAAAAATTCTCGACATTCATGCTAATGATGCAAATGGGTTAATAAAGTGCATTTAATAAAATGATAGTACTTATAGCTCTGCGTTGAAACAGTATTATACTATCAAAGGATTGAGAAAAGTACTAATGTATGTGGTTAATCTGCAAGAAATAAAAACAGGAATTTGCAGCTTCGAAAAAACAAGGATTAATACCTGAGACCAAATTTCGGCGCTCACTGAAAGGTGAAATCGTGCTATATTCTAGGTACTGTAATCTAGCTACTAAAATCTAGATTTAAATTCAAAACTATTAAACTTTAAATTTAAAGCTAACAACCTACGAAAACTGAAAAGTAACGAAACTGCTTAGTATTGTTATTGTTTCAAATCAATTTTCGTAAGAAATTATCTATGATGTACTGTGCAAGGTTTAAGATTATCCTTTTTTTCATTCTTATTAAGAAAACTTATTCATATTAGTAAAACCTGAAATATCTTATCCGAACAATTTACTCTAAAAAAATCACTAAAAGTATTATTCGAATCTTTTTGAAAAAAGTCTGAAATAGTTCATTAGAGTTGAAAATTTTTTGTGAGGATTCTTTAGATTTTTAACTTGAAGGAGAAAAGAGGAAAAAAGCGATATTCAATATCAAAGATTTTTTTTCTGCAATCAAGTAAGTTTGACGAAAAAAAAGAAAAATTGTTGATAAGTTAGTTTGGCTACAGGTAAAATAACTTTATTGTGTATCAAAAATATCATGTTATGTAACTGAAAAAAATCTTTTGAAATGAAGTACAGTTGTAATTAATTGCAAACAGAAAAAACGTTTCTTTTTAAGTTGTTTTTTAGTTAGCAACTGTCATTAATTTAATTCATGTAATTTAGCGTTTCGCTTTTCGCTGCACAAACATTAAATAATGATACTTTTTAATGAACTTTAGAATTTTTAAAACAAATTATTGGAAAAATCGTTTATTTAATTAATCCCTAGGGTTCGTACGTTTTTACCACAATTTTTAATAGAATGTTTCTACTTAATATTTAAATAGTAAAAATTGCCGTCGTCTCATCTAATTGCAGGATTTCTAACACTTTTCTGCATTTAAATAAGGCGAAGAGGTATATTAAAAAATTGTGGTAAGAGCATACGAACCCTGTAATCCAAATGTAACTAGCCGATGACAATTTAAAAATTTATTTTTATTAACAATCCATCATCACAAAATAAGTCATCCTTCCTTTTTCATATATATCCTTCCTCTGAGAATGCAGTTTATTTATTGCTGTTTTTCGCATGATTTTTCACATTGATAATGAAAGAAAATAAAACGTCAAACTGACATGTATAGTGTTGTTAAGCTGCTGAATTTGTTTCATTCAGATTACTCGACTGCCACCAATTTTATTAAATTACAATATTCGCATCATTTGATCTTTTATTAACCCTTTCCGGCGCAGGCAAAGTATATTCGTAAAATGAGAAATTACTGATTGACACCGGAATTTACAAACGACTTTTTTGGAAAATAAGAACTCCTTAGTTTAAGCTCTCATTGTAGAAACAAAATGTTATCAAATATTCTTGGTGTCGAATGCAAGTTTGGAATTAAAATTAAGTGGGACCACTATGCTGGAAAGGGTTAAACTAGTTGAATATTACAATTTAAAAAAAGCGGTAGCTCTCAAGTAATCTAAATAAAACAAAAGTAAGGCGCTAGTAACTCTGTCTACGTCTAAGATTCATATACACTTTTGAATTTTTACTTTTTAAATTACAATTTGCCCATTGATGCATTAGTTAAATCTGTAGATGAGGCATGTTTGAAAATTTATTAGTCCTACCCAAACCAAAATACTAAATAGGGTATAATAAATTTTGAATGTATTGCTAGATGACAGGGCAGCCAGACTTTTTTTTTCAGTTATAATTTCATTATATAATATTTGACGTAAACAAATGCTGAACTATCTATATTGTTTTAAGTACAAACGAATTAATTGCAGTAATCGAGCTGCATGTGATACAGATAGACTTTTGAAAAAATCATGCTTGAAAATTATTTTAAAAACCATAAACAATATTAAATTGAGATACAGTTTTTGAAACAAATTGCATTTGAAAATGTTTTTTTTTTCTATTCAATGTTTTAAAAATTAAAATTGTGTGATGTTTAGACGTAAAAAATGCAGTAAAAGCGAATTCTTAGATTAGGTAGTTTCCACAGTCAATATGACATCAGCGTTACTCATACATATGTCTTTATTTTATAATATAGACAGGCATACGTTGCAGAATTCCTATCGATTAGAATGAGTTTTTTATTCTGCTATTTGAAACATATTTCTACAGTATAAAAAATACATGTTTCTTATTAAAAAAAAAAATATATATAACCATGGAGGATAGTACACAATAACTTTAGTTGAGATTCCCATGATTCCACAAAGAATTATTTATTTTTTTAAACCTCAGAAATCAATATTATCGCTATTTAAAAACTAATTTATAAAAACAAAGTTTTTATTTGCTACCATCGATTTTCGAAAAAAATTACGAGTAGTTTCGAAAATGTATTAATCTGTTTTCTCAATCGAGAATTTCTTTTGGAGATGCTATCAATGTTTAATAAAAGATTTTCATGTTCAACAAACAGTTTTTCAGGCAAACATGATACATTAACAGCATTAACATTAACATTAAAATGATTATTGCGTTGTATCTCTTGCATGCATAAATTCACTTACGTAGCTGAAAATGTTTCATTGAAAATTGATAGAATGCTAAAAACCAATATTCCGCTTTGAGAGAAACGATTAGTACACCATAAAAACTAATCCCAAACGTTTCAAAAATCTGTTGTAGTTAAAGGTATAAGGATTTTAAAAATTCGTCTTTAAATCTCGAAATAAATTTGTTTCTAAAGTTTCTACAAATAAAACAACACTTCTCGGAATCATGAGTAATTCGGAATAGGTGATTATTTATATTCGTTCGCCGTTGTACTATATTTTAGTATATAAAGATACATTTGTATTTTTATAGTGTACATATATAATATAATTACTATTTCCAGCTATATTTATTTCTAGCTTTTTTTTTTCATAAATTTACATGTTAAATTTTAAAATAAACAGACATGATATTATATCGCAAATAAATAAAAAAATGTTTGGAATAGCATTCTAATATGTATGACATTGTTTTCTCATCAAAAACGCTCGTAACTGTATCACCTTTACCATTTTTTATCAGATATTTGCATTACCGTAATTTCGCGCGTATGCGCCGCGGCTTAGTTAAGTCTTTTTCAAACCGGAAATATTATTGAGAATAAGAAGTCAAATAAGTGCTAAGCAGGAGTAAGTCACATTTCATTTAAAATAAATTCTGGTAGGAAATAGATTTGTTTGAGGTGCGGCGTATACGCGCGAAATTACGGTAGGTATTTACATTCTCATACAATAAAATGAAAATGTAATCTTTAGAAAATATTTTCCTTCATCGCCCCCACACACGTATCTACGTTCTTATATATCTTATCGTAGAAAAAATTATGCTTTCAACAAATAAATTCTTTTTGGCAGCTTAGACTCTTATGATATAGACTGTTTTATATGACGTCGTGACTTCAGTCTACGAAAAGTATATTCCTACTTTTAATTTTTTCTCCAGGGGCTGAATGTTGTTTTCAAATGATTAAAGTTCTTGCATATCTCCATCTTCAATGTATTTTCAGTGATACATTTTTTTAAATTCTAAGCTAAATATCAAGAAAGCACACATCCATACTTTTCTCTATTTATTTTATTGGCAAATGTTATTGACATAGCTTTTTAACACGTTATTGACCTAGTTTTTAGGTATTGTTATTTTTTTCTATTTGCCTTATCAAAAAATTAATAAATCCATAAATATTCTATTATTATTATTATTTTAATAGACTTGTATTGACGCGCTGTTTACAATGATTAATAATCAATTTTTGTTCATGTGATTAAATTGTATAATAAATGTATTTTAGCAGCTTAGATTCTTATAAAATAGAAGCTCTAACATCATGTCGTGACTTCTTCAGTCTACGAAAGGTATCTTCCTACTTTTAATTTTTTATTTCTACAGGGGCTGAATGTTGTTTTCAAAAGATTAAAATTCTTGCGTATCTCCAACTTCGATGCATTTTCAGTATTCATTTTTTTAATGCTAATCTAAATATCAAGAAAGCATGAAACAATACTTTACTGTATTTTTTCTGATTGGTAGAATTGAACATATTTTTGATTGAGTTTTTATATTTCTTGCTTTCTTCTATTTTCCTTATCAAAAAATGAATAAACCCATAAATAATTTATAATTTTTATTATTTTAATATACATATATTGGTACGTTGTTGCAGTCATCTTTTTGTATATGTGATTAAATTTTATAATAATATATGTATATTTTTTAGCAATTCGATTAAACATTTCTAACGTCTCAAAAAAGGAGTATTACTATTCGTATTGGCACATTCTAACAATGATTGTCAATCATCATTTTATTAATGTAATTAAATTTGATAACAAATGTATTTTTTATACAATTCAATTAAACTATTCTCATGTCTCCAAAAAAGGAATGTCTCTAATTCGCACATTTTGAAAATGAATGTGAATATTTTAAAATTTTGCATGGAAATTATTAATGATTGAATTTTTCTTGATTTTGTCCCCTAAAAATCTTTTAACAAGCTACTAAATTAGCTGCTATGTTTAAAAATTATCTTTTTTTTTTTTTCAAAATGTGCAGAATGTAATAGAAGATGGTGATAGTTATTGATATCCCGAAAAATTATTCATTTGCTGATATTTGAGAAAAGTTTTCCCATAAACAAATTGATATGTATCCCAGTCAAAATCAGGAACAAATAATTTAATATTGATTAATTACGACAGTAATGGTTAAGGATTTTAGAAAAATATATAGCGAAGAGTAATTATTTAAACTAGAATACATATTTCTTAAAACTTTCGAAAGAACTTACTTTCCATTTTTTTTTCTGATACTGCGCTTTCGGTAATGAATTGTTAATTTTATCTTATGTGCTTATCTGTAATTAACTGTCAACAATATTTATGTAGGATGCTTCGTTAATCTAATTTTTTTATCGGATAATATTTTAACAGAGTGCGTAGAAGTGTTAATTTTTTGGTAGCACATTTTCAAGCAATGATCTTATTTAATCTTATTTAATTGCAAATGTCTATATTTATATAAGGCGAAAATTACAATTCCAGAGTGCGTACACACCAGGGGTGTCAAAGTGTGGCCCGACGGATACCACTAAAATTGCATAGTAATCTTTCCCTTATCTAATCATAGCATTTCTGCGATTCAAAAAGTCGAATATTTCTTTTAAAAATTAGTGGAATCTGGTGGGCCAGAGTTAGACATACCGGGTTAGACACACCACAAAATTTTAACATAATATTTCGCCTTATTTAAGCATGGAAAACTATTATAAATTCTGTGCTCCATAAAGCTGATTGGGAACTTTTCTACTTAAATATTAAATAGAAATTTCTTTTTTAGAAATAGAAGTGTCAAGCTCCTTGGACATTCCAAGATGTGCTTTCCTTTTCGGAAATACTGATACTTAACACATTCATATCGGACGTATTTTCCTAATCTTCCCTAGAGAACGGTGTATTTTAATGATATTAAAACAATGGTATCTCCTCCGTCTTCTGAAAAGCTTTTGTAAATTTTATCCTGGGTAGTTTTCTTAAGTTTACGCATCAGTAAATATAATCCAATATACATATTTATTATAAAATGTCACCCGATCTAAAAAATATGGGCAATATAATATAAATGCATTTTCTGCAAGGTAGAAGCTACGCCCTTTCTCAATGATGTTTTTTCAATAAAAACGAGAATTCTCGTTTCCAGACGACAATGTTTATTTTTTAAACGAGAATTCTCGTTTCTCGCAGCGAATGAGTTAAAAATATGTATTTCTATGCATCCTGCTAAGATCATGATAACAACAACAACAACAATAATAATTAGAATAATTAGAATGTGAAATATGTATCCGGTCAGTAATTTGGATGCAGCTGTTTCCATACTAAAACATACTACATTTCTGCAACAATATTGTAGAAATGTATTTCTGATACATTTCTACAATATTTCCATGAGAAATAATATTCGTGATAGATTTCTGCAACGTTTAGAAGAGAAATCTATAAAAAAAATATTTTTGGCAAATAGTGCTAGCCTAAACAGTGACCACAACAGCCATTGTAACCACTGCAATTATTTCTTATTTTCATGAATACCACCAGTAAAGAAAGTTCTTGTTGCAACATTACCAATAATATGGGTAAATAGTTGTCAGACTCCCGATTTTTTAATACTACTTTTTTATATAGAAATATTTGCTTTGTATAATCACAAAGTTTCTATGATTAAATAAAGTTAACTCCACTATACAAAAGCAGTTGTATTCAAAAATTGGGAGGTTTGCAATTATGATGGTATATTGAGTAACATAAAACGTAAAAATTCAATATTGGCGACTCTGAAATGAAAGACCAACCTCATCTTGTTGGTAAGAATTTTTGAACGTCCTGTGTGCACTCATTTATGATATTACTATTTTGAACTCACTTATTTCTAACAACTATAAAATGTAAATCAGAACATTTATTTTCAAAGAGAAAAACTATATATACAGGGTGTAACTGAAATGCTTCAACAAACTTTGAGGGGTGATAGTACTCATGAAGATGAACAAAAAATGCAATAGAACACGGGGTCGCAAATGACATTTAACCCTTTCAGGGACAGTGGTATGTCTAAAAAACCACTTAATTTTAATTCCAAAACGCCACAATGGCAACAGAATTTTGCTAAAATCTTTTCCATATAATATTTATCTGAAATATAGCCTTTTTCTTATTTACAATTTTTTTTTTTTGTAAATTCCGGTGACAGTCCATTTTCAGACGCATTTTCTCTATTTTTATCCTTTAAGCCTTTTAGGGGCAAACTACTTTTAGTACTAAAATGTTGAAATAAATGACTTGCACCGGAATTTATAAAAAAAAATTGTTTGTAAATAAGAAAAAGGCTATATTTCACATACATATTAAATGGAAAAGATTTTAGCAAAATTCTGGTGCCATTATGGCGTTTTGAAATTAAAATTAAGCGCTTTCATAAACATACCACTGCCCCTGAAGGGGTTAAACGTCATTTGCGACCCCATGTTCCATTGCATTTTTTGTTCGTCTTCATGAGTACTATCATCCCTCAAAGTTTGTTGAAGCATTTCAGTTACACTCTGTATATATGTGTTTAGTTTTAAAGTACTATCTCCAAAAACTTTACTAGATCACCTCGGGAAATTTCACGTTTTTTGTTGAAAAGATAAAAATGAATAACTATATCATTAGTGTAGACAAATTTTTTAACAAAGTGCTTTTTGTCCAAAGAAAATATACAAAAGAAAAAGAAAAGGATCAAGAAAGAAAAACTATTGTCAACGAAAATGTTTAAATCTTGATTAACAGATTTTTTTTTTAAATAAAATATATAACATTATCAAAAATACATAGGCATAGTAAACACCCCACTCAGAGAGATCACTCATGATAAGAGCCAATCTTGTAGATTAATTGCAATCCCAGAAACGAAAAACATAAACACTGTTTTATAATTTCATTTTTTTACCTGTAGATGTAATGTTAAAAAAGCAGTATCAAGGTTCATACTTGTTTTTTGCAGTAACCCTGTTTCAGGCTGATAATATTCGTCTTATTTAATCATTTTTGATAATGTGGGATGAAATATACCTAATGAGTTTTGCCCCTATTTATAATCAAAATACCCATAAAAAATATTTAAGTAATTTTTCATTTATCTAATCACGTAATGTATCCTTAATCCGTTGATGGCCGATGATTCATTATTTAGACCGCTTAATTTTATTTCCACGCTTGTAAATGGCATCCACAATTTAAAGATAACGTTTTGCTCTTAAAACATAGTTGCCAGTTTGGCTTACTTTTTAATTCAGAAATTCGAAGAGTAATTTTTGCTATATTTAATCGCAGGCATTTCATGATTACATAAAATAAAAAATGTATATTTTTCGAAATTTCCGGTATGAATTTTAAATTTCTGCATAAAAAAAAGTGTCCAAACTAGCAACCCTGTTTTAAAATACACGTGAAAAAAATCTATTCATTTTCAAATCAATTTGTTCTTAAATTTTAATAACATTTAAACATTTCAAGATTTTAGCAATAAAACTGCTTCGCTGCTGAAAGTGTAAAGTACAGTAAAATTTATTGCACAGTAATTCTGGGAGTGACTTTGAAAAAAAAAGAATGTAAATTGGCAACACTTTGCCTTAAATGGAGTTTTTTCTCTTTTTACCGTTTTGTCTACTGCTATTTCCAAATAATAATCTTCGTTCTGACCATATATTTTTATTTGGAAATAGTGGTATACATAATATTAATTAAAAAAAAACAGTTTCCCATGGAAATTTTCCATTTTTCTGGTATATTATTTTCCAAGACATATCGAATTGACTCACTTTAAATAAACACTGATAAGAAGGAGTAGTAGACTGCATTTTGTCTACTGTCTCGGAACAGAGGTGGTTCTAGTGTGCCAGAATCTTAGCGGATAAATATTTCCTATCCTATCAGAAACCTGTTTCCTTACAGAGGGTAGAACCCTGAGTATTTAACAACGAAACATAGCAAGCTACGGCCTACTTTTGGTACGAATAATTTTTACTTGTTTCATCTAATTTCAAATACTAATCTTTGGATTATTCTTTCATAGAATTCTATCGGCATGAAGCCAGCGCGCTTCAGATGAAGAAATGATGATTTTCCCTCACGCTGGACTGGCAACAGCAAGAGAGCGCATCTTTTCATTTTTACCGCTGATTCTATGGTTGAAGAAGATCTAGGAATGTTTTTCACGCTCGGGAGTAATTCCCATTCTGGGAAGCGTAGCAAAATTTTTACGCAATGAAATCATGTTTTTAACCCTCTGGCCAAAGAGCAAAAGTGCAAAATTGTAATGTTGTTTTCTCTGTATTTTTTTAAATGCTAAAAAAACATGATTTTTCAAACCTAATATAAAAAACTTAATTATGCATATGAATATAATCCTTGAGCATATTAATCATTACTTAATGTTTTAAAACTACATTATATTTGTAGAATTACATTAATTTAAATAATGCTAATATTGCAGTGAAAACTACAGAATAGTGAACGGATATATCAGTTCACGGCAGTGAACTGACAGGGTAATCAACTTTCTTATAGCTTTACAGTTTTGTAAATGTGAAGTTAATAATATGTTCTATATGTCAGGTTTTATAAATGTGAAAAAAATGTTATCAAAACCACATTCGTTAAAAGTTTTGTGCTTACTTCTGTGTTATAGAAGTTTTCTGTGTAACAAGGAATACCCCTCTTTCTCTAAATTTTACTTCCTCTCTACATTTTTATAACTAACTCACCCCTCTACAGAGTCCAACTACTGATTTATGTGAAACGTTCAATGACTAAGAAATATTGCAAATATAATGTCTAATGCTTGAAGCAAAATACATATAAAGTCGTCTTTTTATTGAAATATTTCTATTTTGGTATACGCAGTGCTCCCAAATGATCCGCATTTTGAAGATCTGTTTTTTTTTTTTTTTTTTTTTTTTTTTTTTTTTTTTTTTTAAGGAAAAAATTATTTTGATATTTTTATAGCAAATTTTGCAGAAACCACATTCTGAGGTGAATTTTTGCAGAAACGCTGTAAAAACCCATCATGAAATGGACACAATGACTGTAAAATTCTATTAAAAAAATCAACCTAATAATAAAAAATACAATAACAAACGTGATTCTTATAAAAAGACGTTCACCAAACGCTTTTACCCGAATTTTTAATAGAATTTTTCGTCTTATTTAAAGCAGAAAATTATTACAAATCCTGCAATTAATCGCAGCAAATACAGTTTCTGCTATTTAAATATTAAATAGAAAATTCAATAAAGAAATTGTGGTAAAAGAGTACTAACTCTGCGTTAGTGTTATATAACTGTTCTATATTAATTTCAGCAACTTCGCATTAAAAAAAAAATATCAGAATTCTAGTTCTAACACAGAGTTAAAAAGTATATCTTTATTTAAATTATTTAAAAATAAGTATTAAAATTTTGAAAAACTTCTATAGCTTTTATGTGATTCGGTGAGGTAAACAAATCAATGGTATGCTGAACGAGAAAAATAAATAAGCTAATAAAATTGATTTATTTATAATTTTTGGCATTTTCCTAAACTTTAACATTTCAAAGTCAAATATTTATCTATCTGTTACTTTTTAAATAAGTATATTACAAATCCTCCTTAAATATTAAAAGTCCTCTTTAAATATTTGAAACTTAACCCCTTGGAGGGCAAGCACTTGGTCTAAAAATTCTACATTTTGCGATGTTTTGACACCAGTAAATTTAAATAATAAATATTTACCTTCTCAATCTGCAAAAAACAATAATAAATAATTTTATTTAATAATACTGGTGGCAAAGTTACATATTAAAAAGTGGTATATATATATTATATACAGGTGCCCCTGAAGGGGTTAAGCCAGTGGTTCCCAACCTTTTTTGATCGTGCCCCACCAAAGTATCTCTAAAATGATGATTGCCCCCCCCCCTCCCACTAAAAAATATAATTAATATAAAAATTAAATTAATGAACTGATAGAGTAAAAAAACATTTAACATTGATCCTGAAACATACCGAAGGTAATTGATGAATCAAATATTTTTTATAATCATCTGATACTACTCGTAGTTTAAAGTATCGTTGGCACATAAAGGGTCTCTTTTTATCCCTTCGCAACTCTCACCACGTATGCGTGATGTATAGAGTGATCAGAATCCTTGATTAGATCAATCAATAATTTTAAATAAAACATTTTTGTCTTATTTAATCACAGAATTTCTGAAATTAAATTACACAACAATTTCTGATCAGAATAAAGCGTGATAAAAGATTCTGTACAGGAATGTCGTCAAGTAATTGTTAAATATACACTTGCATAGTTTCATGTGTAAAATTGATTTCCGTGTGACATATTGCAAAGCGATTCATTCAATAAATAGTCGAAAAAGTTGTTTAAAATTCTAAAATACTTATAAATTAGGAAAATTATAAAGAATTTTTAAATATATAAAAGGTATCTAAATATCTTTAATAATTTTTTCTATAATTATTCTGGTGGCGTTGTATTTAAAACTTTTGAATGGAGACTTTTTAAAAAGGGAATAAAAAACCATTTTTTATAACCGTTTTTTTCATTTTGTTTTTTTACACTTGAATGTGTAACTTTTGTTTTGAATCTACAGCATTACTATTACAAAAACAATTCAGAGGGTATGAGTTCACAACAATGTGGAATTGCCCCCCTGAAAAGTCAAACCGCCCCCTGTGGGGCGTACGCCCCCCGTTGGGAACCACTGGGTTAAGGCAATGCATCTGCGGTTTTCACTGCGTTTTACAAAATGCAAAACAAACTGTTGCAGATTGTATTCGGTACGCTATTTAAATAAAATTAAGATATCTACATAAACATTTGGTATTTGCCAATTCCATAAAAAAAAATTGAATTCAGAAATTTGAATTATTTATAGGAGGATTGTTTTATACATAGAAATAATTTATTTCTCATTAGTTGCTAACAATTAGTTGAATTAAAATTTCAAAATCGAGATCTATTAGCTTAATATATAAGGTAAGATACAGTGAAACTTGAAAGATATTTCCTACGATTTTTTTAAAAGTATCGGAAAGATATCTGAATTGGAAAAGACAATCTATTATGTCTTTCATAAAGTGAGTATAACTTTTTGAAGATTAGCATATTTTTAGTTTAGTTTTCATTTATTTTAAATATCTATTGCAAAATTCTTTTATAAACATGCAATAGATATATACATTTGTTTCTATATTTATAGAGAGTGTTTTTCAGGATTTTTTTTTAAATTTAGATTGTTTTAATACTGCCACTTTTTAAAATATTAATATTTGCTTTATTTAATGACATATAAAATATGGCGACTACTATTTAAAAAAAGTAGTAATGTAGTACCGATCATCATAAGATTTCAAAAACAAAACCCCTCCCAACCAATAACATTAAAAAGACATTGCTGCAAGCAATCATCAAATTTCTCGTTCCAAAACATATTTTAGTAATTGCTCAGGCCGTCATCGAATTTAGGAAAGATCTTTTTTAGCCTCTCTCAGTGCACCCACTTTATCGGTTTAGTGTACACTACTTTTTTCTAAGAAAATCTTCATTTTAGATTTTCTTACAAGTTATATAGATACATACTCGAAACATGCTTTTTATTGCAAAATTTTGTAAAAACTTAACATGAAAAGTTTTCGTCATTTATTAACATTTTATTAGCAATATTTTTAAGGTATTTCAGAGATTATGTTACTTTTATTAATATTTTATTCTTTTATATTTTTCTTAATTATTCCAATTTTGATCAAATATTTAACTAATATTATAATTCTGTTGCTGGAGCTTCTGAAGTTAGAGAAACAATTCATCCACAAGAGATTTTTTTTACTTATACATAAATGCTGATTTCACTATTTTAAAATGGTATATTTGTCATTACATTGATGATAGCTGTCATTAAGTGAACATTTATGTTATTCAAATAATGGTTCTAAAAAACGGTAACTCATGCAAAATTGCCTATACATATACTATATGTTTATCTTTATAAAATAAAAGAACATAGATACTTCAGGACTTTGGAAAAAGATAAATATAACCTGCATAATATTGTCTTAAAGTTTATCATAAATTGCCATATTCATCAATATGCTTTATCAATATGGTTTATCAACTACTTCTAAGAAAAGTTAATTTTCAATAACTGTTAAATAGGAAGTAATTTCTTAAAGCTAATAATTATAAAACTTCTGGTTTGATAGTGATTTAACTGTTATTAGTTGGGGTTCTAAATAAACTGATTGTTAAACCGTGTTTTTTAAAACTCTAGATTTCTGTAAAAGACAAAACATGGAAGCTATTAGTTATTTCATTTGTTATCTGGATAGTTTTTTGGAAGAAAAATGTCTTATCGTTTTCGTAAACTATTGGACATCTTTTAGAAACTAAAGAAGATAGATTACTTCCCACAATCTGCTTTCACGGTTTCAGTTTTAAAATATATCGTTGAAAATATTTTTGGCAGAGTGATAATACCACCTTCATTAAAAGTAAACATAATTTTAGAAATCTGTACTACATTAAAAAAATAATAATGTTAACACTAAACATACCAAGAATTACACCCAAGTTTTATAAAAGTATGTCACAGCAGATTTTTTTTGTTTTAATTTATTTGTGTAACTTATGTGTGTGTGTGTGTGTGTGTGTGTGTGTATGATTTAAATTATTTTTTTATGAAGAAATTTCTGGTTCGAATGGAAATATTTTAATTTCGCACCGGTTAATTGACTGGTTGTTTGTATATTTAATCATATCTGCAGAGGTGCCAAGCTCTCATTAATATTCCGTAATATGTGGGTTAATTTGACCTTGGTTTAACACGTTTCGCACCAGAAATTTTTTTTAAGAAATGAAATTAAATAAACGCCGAATAGTAACCTGAATTTAAACAAATAAAGATTCATCCAATATTTTTTCTGGTTTGATGCGTTGTTAAACTGGGTCAGATTAAACCGCATATTACGGAAGATTAGTGGGAACTTGGCACCTCTGTATCTGCCATTCTTTATGGTTTCATCATAACACTAAAGTTTAACAGTAAATTTTGGTTTATCCAATTTTCTTATTTTGTTAAATAAATAAGGCAAAATGTTTTATTAAATTTTAGTGGTAGCAAAAAGCTTAAAATTGGCAGCAATGTTTAATGTTGACAACAGTTGAAGTGTTGAAAGAGGGGACCCAAACTATTAGAAATATTTTTACACAATTTGAAATTTTTATTGCGTAGAACACAGCGGAGACGAATTATAAAGGATTATTATATGATAGTTTAAAAATGTTTTGTCAGATAGTACTGTACATTACTAAACTTTTTAATAAAAGAACAAAATAATCAGTAACGATTAAGAAACTGAATTGTAAAACTTTTTAATGAAAGATTTGGCATGAGGATAGCTTACAGTTTATACCAAGTCGTTATTTTAGTTCTTTCAGGGGAATGTAACTAATTGTGCCCCTGTAATGATCAATTCACACCAGAATTTTCGAAAAAATTATTTAAAAAATTGCAATTAAGCATCCCCCCCAACTAAATTTATAAGAGAAAAAAAATTATATAAATATTGATTAAAATTAAGTGGTATAAATTATATTTTACCAACACACATGCAGAATATTAAAAAGAACGTGTTCTATTAACCAGTTTGTATTGTTCACAAATTTCTTTTTATTCAGAAAATACGAATCCATGCAGAAAATTTAGAAAGAAGAAGTTTCACACAAATAGTCTCGAAATGTCTGTCATTAAATAAAGCAAAAATAACTATCCAGAATTTCTGGTATGAATTCGGATTTTCTGAATCAATCTGAAATTCTCGACATTGATGCTAATGATGAGAATGAGTTAATAAAGTTTTTTTTAACAAAACGATAGTACTTATAGTTCTGCGTTGAAAGAATGTTATGGTATCAAAGAATTGAGAAAAGTGATAATATGTATGATTAATCTACAAAAAATATAAACAGGAATTTGAAGCTTCAAGAAAACTAGGATTAATCCCTGAAATTAATTTTTGGCGCTCACTGAAACGTGAAATTGTGCTGCATTTTGGGTACTGCAATGTAGCTACTACATTTTAGATTTAAATTCAAAACTACGAAGCTTTAAATTTAAAGCTAACAAATTACGAAAACTTGTCATTCTTTTATCGATTCGACTGCATGAGTATCAAGTTTTCTCTCAAGTGATTATTTTAGAAACTTTTCAGCGTTTGAACCTTCAAGTTCTGTATTTTATCTTAATGTATAAAAATATATTTAAAATTTGCAATTTAGAGCATTTGATATGAATATGTAAAAGGTGATATCTAATTACCAAAACTAATAAAGTGTTCTAATAGAAATAAATTTCAGGAAATCCTAAAAATTCTAAAAATTAACGAAACTTCGTTGTATTGCTATTAAGTTTCAAATCAATTTTCGTAAGAAGTTATCTATGATGTACTGTGCAAGAATTAAGATTATCCTTTTTCAATTCTTATTAAGAAAACTTATTCCTATTATTAAAACCTGAAATATCATATCCGAGCAATTTACTCTAAAAAAATACTAAAAGTATTATTCGAATCTTTTTGAAAGAAGTCTGAAATAGTTCATTAGAGTGGAAAATTTTTTGTGAGGATTCTGTAGATTTTTAACTTGAAGGAAAAAAGCGATATTCAATATAAAAGATTTTTTTCTGCAATCAAGTATGTTTGAAAAAAAAAAGAAAAACTGTTGATCAGTTAGACTGGCTACAAGTAAAATAACTTTATTGTGTTTTAAAAATATTTTATTATGTAACTAAAGAAAAGAAATATTTTGAAACGAAATACAGTTGTAATTAATTGCAAACAGAATTTTTTTTCTTTTTAAGTTGTTTTTTAGTTTATGTCATTAATTTATGTAATATAGTGTTTCGCTTTTTGCTTTACAAACATTAAATAATAACACTTTTTAAAGAACTTTAGAATTTTTATACCAAATTAATTGGAAAAATCGTTTATTTAATTAATCCCTAGGGTTCGTACGTTTTTACCACAATTTTTAAAACAAATTACTGGAAAATTCGTTTTTTCCTTATCAATCCGGAAATCGGACGCTTTTAGCACAATTTTTAATAGAATATTTAATTTAATATTTAAATATCAGAAATTGCAGATGCCTCATCTAATTGCAGAATTTGTAACACCTTTTCTGAGTGACTTTTCATACATCCAAGGACGTAATGTATCCTTAAATCCTTTGATAGCCGATGATACATTATTTATACCGTTTTATTTTAATTTCAAGCTGACAAATGGAGCCCAGAATTTATGAATAAAGTTTTGCTTTTAAAACAGATTTACCGGTTTGGCTACCTTTATTAATTCAGAAATTGCGAACTGTAATTTTTGCTATATTTAATCGAAAACATTTAACGATTACATAAAATAATAAAAACAAAAGTTTCGACATTTCCGGTATGAATCCGGAATTTCTGAGTAACAAATGTGACCAAACCAGGGTTCGTACGCTCTTACCATAATTTTTTAATATAATTTGTCTATTTAATACGTAAATAGCAGAAATTGTCGACATCACGTTTAATTGCCGGATTTGTAATACTTTTCTGATTTTAAATAAGGCAAAAAATTGCATTAAAAATTGTGGTAAAAGCGTAAGAACCCTGCAAACGGGCAACACTGTTTTAAATAAAGTGCACGTAAAAAAAATAATTTATTCATTTGCAAATCAATTACTTCTTAAATTCAACTGATATTTAACCATTTCAAACGTTTCATCCATCGAACAAGGAACCTACTGAAAGTAGCATACGAAGTTAGTTTCGTTCACATTTCGGCCGGGAATTCTGGGGTTCATATTCTAGTAAACCTAAAATGCTTGACAAAGTTTTGGAGTTTTATTTTCCTAGTTCGATGTTTTTTTCAGGAAGGATTAGTTCTGTAAGCCTCATTCCAAACACGAGATTGACAGGTGTCTTTTAAGCCGTTCAGCCTTCAAGTTTTCTTATTTATCTTATTTTATTTTTCTCTCAATATTATGTTGATAATGAAGTGCAGTTTTATTTCCTGTCGCGGTTCAAAATATAGGAATGAACCTGGAATAAAATTTAGAAATAAGTGCTTATTTTATTATTTTCCGAATATATATTTTTTTAATTTGTAAAAACGTTGTATGAATATCGGAAATTTATAATGTGTAAATTTTTTTTTACATTTTTTAGTGCTAAATGTATTAACTTTTAAAAATATTAATTGAAATATAATATGTAAATCATTTTAAATATAATACATTAATCATAAAAAAGTACGTATTTTAAACCCTTGTAAATCATCATAAAAAATAAATTTTCTTTTCTGGTAATAATGTGGTCTTTTCACAAGTACTTTACCGTAATTTCTGGCGTATAATCTGCGGATGAAACAATCATTTTTAGACTCAGAAAATATATTTAATAATTGAAATCAAATATTTACAGCAATCGGGTCAGTTACATTTTTTTAATAAAATAAAATGTATGGGTCGAGATATGTAGTAAATGTAAAAGGAAAAATAAGTCAAACAGCGATAAACGCGTCATACTACCCCCCCCCCCCTTTGCAACTATGAAATCTTGGATTAATCCTACACTGGCTCAAACATAGCTATTATGAGAAGCTTAATGTCATAATGTAAATATAACTGTCCGTCTCAGAATTATTTTAAAATAATCAGTCTAAAATAAAAAATACAATAGCAAATGTGAATCTTATGAAATGACGCTAGTGGTCTAAGTTTTCTGTATTATTTTCTGCAACTTTCCATTTAAAACAAATCATCAGAATACTAGTACTAGCACAGAGTTCAGTGGCGTAGCCAGGATGGGGTTCCATATGCTCTTGATAACACTACTTTTGTAATGTCTTTTTTGCCTTTTGTAATCGGAGAACTTTCTGCGAGAATAAAAGCGATGAAAACTTTAGAATTTTACTGATATACAGAACGTTTGAACCCCATCCCTGACTACGCCACTACAGAGTTATAAAGCACATATTACATTATGTACCTTTATTTAATTTCTTTAAAAATAAGTGTTAAAAATTTTGAAATACTTCTATAGCTTTTATGTGATTCTGTGACATATATAAATCAATGGTATGCTGAACTAGCAAAATCAAAGAGCTAATCAAATGGATTTATTTATAATTTTTGCCATTTTCCTAAATTTTAGGATTTCAAAGTGAAATATTTATCTATTTGGGAATTTTTAAATAAGTCTATCCGAACCTCTTTAAACATTTGAAATTAAAGTCCATGGTTCCGCAGTTTTCACTGTGTTTTACAAAATGCGAAAACAAATTGCTGTAGATTTTATTCGGTACGTTATTTAAATAATTAAAAGATATCTTCATAAATATTTGGTTACTTCCAACTCAATAAAGCAAGTTTTAATTCAGAAATATTATTGAATTCAGAAATTTTAATTATTTGTAGGAGGTTTTTTTTATACATATACATGATGCTTAGTGTATTTTGTATTAGGTACCAAAAATAGCTACAGTTTAAAATTTCAAAATTTAGATATATTAGCTTATGTTATAAACTAAGCAAGCTACAATGAAATTTGAAAAAAAAATTTGTAAGAATATTTTTGTATGTAAGAAAATATATTACTATTATTTGATTCTGCTCATGCTACAAACATGGAAATATATCGGAATCATTATATGAATTGGAAAAGACAAATTATTAAGCCTTTCAGATTTTTTTTATAACATTTCTAAAGTAAATATATTTTTAGTTTAATTTTCATTTATTTTGCGTGTTTATTGTAAAATTCCTTTATATACCTATAATATATAATATATACATGCGTTTCTATATTTACTGTCAGTAGTCAGTGTTGTTTGTGTTTTTTTAATGCTACCACTTTTGTAAATATTAATATTTGCTTTATTTAATGTCAGATAAAATAAAGCGACTGCTATTTTCTTTTAACTAGCACCGATCAAAGAATTTCAAAAAATAAATTATTTCTCAACCTATAACTTTAAACAGACGTTACTGTAAAACTTCTCAAATTTGTCTTTCCACAACTTCTTTTAATAGTTGGTCAAGCCGTCTTCGAAGACAGCTTGCCTACTTGAATGCAAAAGTATCTTATACAGGTAGCAAATAACTAAATTGGTGGGCTTTTTATATAAAAACATTTCTTTAATATTTTTCTGGTATCAGTAATTTTTTATTTTAAAGAAAAAATATGTTTATGAAAAAATTAGTCAGGGATTGTCATTATTTCATAATAATGGAAATATTTGATTTGTTTAATGTAATTTAAGCGATATATTATTTGAATATTCGTAATTAGTGGTATCCGAATTCCCAACTGAGTCCGTTGTGTTTAAAGTTATTTATCTCGTTATTGCAATGAAGATATTTTAAAATCGTTCGCACATTTTGTTAATTTGTCAATTCATTTGTTAATCAGTGAATTTCATTGACTCTTCTAGCAGACCCACACAGCGTTTCCTGTGATTACTTTAAATGTATCTAAAATTACTTTAAATGTACTATACAAATAAACATATTGGTGAGGGCTAACTCGAAGTCTTCGGCCTCTTACTGATTTCAATATCGGAAATCACTATAACGGTTACTTTAAATACACCTTAAATGATTTAAAATCAAATACACAAACGAAGCTAATGGTGTGAGAAATTTTCCCTTAGGCATCGTAATGAGCAACAGTAAAAAAAACAATTACTATACCCGATGCCCTTTGTTGACATCGGAAATTGCAAAATAACTGTACGGGATAAAGTTAAATATGCCTAAAATTACATTAATATATAATATACAAACAAACCTCGTTTTGGAGTATTCACTACTTTCGCACTAGTACTGAATGATGGTAAATTCGACCGTCACATAAACGGCGGCCCTTTTTTCATATGTTAAACCAAGTAGTACAGACGGCATATTGACCAGGGGTATCAAACTTTGGCCAGCCGGATGCCACTAAAATTTTATACCGTAATTTCCGGCGTATAATCCGCAGCTCAAACAGTCGTTTTTCGACCCAGAAATTTTATTCAATAATTGTAGTTAAATATTTACAACGATCTTTTAAGTTACATTTTATAAAATAATATTTCTGGGTCGAAAAACGACTCTTTGAGAAGCGGATATACGCCGGAAATTACGGTAGTACAAATTTTCTGTACTTTTTATATAAAGACATTGCTTTAATATTTTTCCGGTAAAAATTAAAAAGAAAAAACAAGAAGTAAAATGATGTTAAATAAAAAATCAGTTGCTGATTGGCGTTATTTCAGAAAAATGGAAATATTTGTCTTCTATATTTAATTTAAGCGATATATTAAGCAAATGCTCGTAATTAGTGGTCTTCAAATTCTCCAACTTGTGTCCACTGGGTTTAAAGTTATTTATCTCGTTCTTGCAGTGAAGATATTTTAAAATTGTTTGCATATTTTGTTATTTTATCTTTTAGGGAATTTCATTGACTCCTCAAGTACACACATACGCTGGCCGTTACCCGGAATTAGTTTAAATATATCTAAAATTACCTTAAATACAAACAAACATAGTGGGGGAACTAATTCCAGAGTTGCCAAGTCTCCGGACTTTTGCACAGAATTGTTTTGAGAAAATGTTGTTCTGTTCAATCTCAAAATGCTCCGATTAAATAAAACAGCATTTTTTGTACTAAATTACTGGTATCCAAAAATCCGGAAACTTGGCAAGTCTGTAACTCGATGTTTTCAGCATCTTACTGATTCCAATATCGGAAATCACTATATTGATTACTTTAAATACACATTAAATTATCTTAAATATAATGCACAAACGAAGCAAATGGTGCGGGACTCTTTAACATTAGGCATCTTAATGAGCTACGGTAAAAACTACAATTACTATAACGGTTGCTCTTTACTAACATAGAAAATTGCAAAATAACTGTACGGGATAAAGTTGAATATGCCTAAAATTGTATTAATATATAATATACAAACAAACCTAGTTTTGGAGTATTCACTACCTTCGTACTAGTACTGAGTGATGGTAAAATCGACCGTCACATAAACGGCGGCGGCCCTTTCTTAATACGTGAAACCGAGTAGCACAGACTGCATATTTTAGATTCGTATTTTACTTACAATTTTCATGGTACATACAGAAATGTTTTGAGTAAAATATTTGGGATTTAAATGTTAAATTTGGTAATCCTTATTTTCAACTATCTTTCTGCATCGTAAATTTTATGACAATAATGCCTTTTATAGATTTGAAAGAGGTAGTTTAACCCATTCCTCTTAACCCTTCTTTGCATGAGTTTTTCTTTTCAATTGTGTTTTCTATACATATATTAAATATTAGACACCAGAAATTTTAAGATAGATTTTTAACTTTGTTCAGCAACATAGTTCACGGGAAATTTACTGGATTAATATTTCTATATAAATATAGTGGTGGCGAAGAAGTTGATTTATTTATTAAAAGTTAAATAAACAGTGATGGAAATTTACATCACTATGCAATTAAGGGTTAAATAGCTTTCTAAACACCATTAAGCATTGTTGGTCGACGGCTGGATAATGCGCTTTTTAAAAGTCCGGAAGCGCAAACTTTTATTGTTGATACATCAGGATATTTAGCAGGTATATCAGTGAAGGGTATAGCCATGGCACCCGTTTCTCTTTTCAGTTTTTTCAAGGAAATTAACAGCGAATTGAGATGTGGGGTTGCTTGCTTTATCTTGAAGCAATTCAACAGATTGTTGGATCTATAGTTAAAAAGATGGAATTGCACGTTTGAAGATTGGGAGCAACATATGTTTCTTATAGTTATGGGGAGTTGATCATCATTTTCCACTCTCTTAATTTTTAATTCGCGGTTATATGCAAAAAAATAAAAATAAAATACAAAATATAAATCATTTACAAAACGTTATTTAGATACATTGAACCAGATTTTAAGATTTGTTTCTGATATTTTATGCTTATAAATGGATCTCTATTTATTGCAATGATTTATATAGACCCAAGCTACATCTATTGTAACAACATTTTTGTTCCATTTTTCTCTTCATAAATGCTTCTCATAAAGAATTCTGCGTCGTATTCTACGTTTAGTGATACGTCGTGGAGAACGACGACGAGCAATGTGTTTTTTAAAAAGTGAAATAATTAACCCCTTAATCGTCGCGCCCTTTTAGTGTAGGCTACTTTTTAAAAAATGAGATTGCTTGATTACCACCAGTTTTTTTAAGTAGAAATGTCCGTCTTATTTAATAGGCAGATAAAATAATGCAAGAATAAAGCTAATAATACTATTTAAAAAAAACTGGTGGGAATCAAACAATCTCAATAAAATAGGCGTAATCTACGCTGCCCGTGAATGTCTCGGGCACGACGATTAAGGGGTTAAGTCAGTATAAAGAAATCAAATTTTAGTCTTATTTCATGGGCCAAAGACACGTCTTATGGACCCTGATCCTTTGTGTTCACAAAATTTATATTAGTAATTGCTCAAGCCGTCACAGGAGACAGATTGACTACTTGAACACTGAAGTGACTCCTACGACGAACTCACAAGATATTTATGTACTTTTTTGTATAAAAATATTGCTTTAATATTTTTCCGGTATCACGTAAAAATATTTTTTCAAGATGAAATATGTTTATGAAAAAACAGTTAACGATTGTCACTATTTTAGAAAAATTTAAATATTTGCCTTGTTTAATTAACTTAAGCGATATATTAAGTGAATATTCGTAATTAGTGGTCTTCAAATTGCACAACTGGTGTCCATTGAGTTATCCCCTTCTTGCAATGAAGATATTTTCTAATTGTTTGAAACAATTTGTTAATTTATCTCTTAGTGAATTTCATTGACTCCTGTAGCAGTCCCAAAAGGCGTTACACTGGATACGCATATTTAATAGTGAAAACATGAATTCTTAAAAAAAGCTTTAGCTTTCAACCTCAGAGCAAAAATATATCCGAAGTTCTATGCTTTTCAACACAATGGTTCACCTCCATCGTGTTCATCGACGCCTTTTCAATTCCCCTTGTCTATACAGGCTAATCAATCAGGTTTCCGTTTCTGGGGAGAGAAGCCTTAAAAAAACACGTTGACACATGTGCAAAGAGACGGTATTCGAGTGGAAATTTGACAGGGTGTGCTTTTAGTTTTAAATATAGAGATTCCATATCGACTATGAAAGTGATTCAGCCATCTAATACTAGCTTGGAAAGTTTCCATCCCAAATACTTTCCCGAACTCTTGAGTTTTCTCCCTTATCAGAGGACCACATGCGTAAACGAACATCTTCGAACTATTGGAACAGGGATTTATCGACATCTTGAGATTAGGACTATTTTGCAATTGCCTCTCAATGCTTTCTTATCTTTACATGTGGATAAAGTCGATGATGTTATTCTATATATTTTGACCACATCACTTTTTTGCAATCCTTTAGCAATATCAAAAATTATGGTTTTCGTTTCTTCCACAGAAAACTGTTTTCATTTCACACAAGTCATTTTATCAGCGAACGAAGTAAAACAGGACTGCAACTAATACTAGCAATTGAAAGATCCCAGAATAAACAGAAATATTTCTTTCACAGTTACGTTCACCTGCTGTCTGTCAAGTGCTCATTTTGAGGCTTACAGAAAAATGCAAGAAAAGGAATTCAACAACGTAAATAGACAAAAGCAATAAAGAGCGAAGGGTAGACAAAATTGTCGAAATGGCACCTTCTACTCCCAAAATAACAATGCTACACTTTATCTTCTGCATTCTATTCATAGAATATTACATTACTTTTAAGCAATTAAAAAAAATGAGCTTAATAAATATTTTTTGTTGTAACGGAAATCCTAATTTAATGTACGTCGTTAAATCGTAATTTTTTATACTTTGGGGTTAATACAATTTGAAAAACGGATTTGTCAAATTTCTCAGCAACAGAATAATTTCTTGCAATGGAATTCGTTGTAACGGGAATCTACTGTACCTGCTATTCGATCTGTTTTCTGCAAACCACTTTTTTCTAAGAAAATTTTTCTTTTCAGATTTTTTTATACATTTATTAGAATAATAATCGATTCCCGAAAGCCTGCTTTATACAGAGATGTAACATATACGACTTAATCGATACAGTAGTATGTATTGTTTGAGAAAAACAATCATTTCATTTTTGACGAAATAAAGACTTTAAAAGAAAAATCGCAATAACTTCAAAAATCACTGTACGAATTCCAAATAAACTACACTCAAAAGACACCCAAACTCACTAGTTCGAGTCAAAAAGATTCAATTTCGATTGGAAATAAAATCTTCGGCGAACTGGTATGATGATGGAAATACGCGAATTTTTTCCTCCAACGTAACACAAAATTTGAATTTAAAAAAATCTAAAACCTGAATCGCAGGTAAGTTCGGAATCGTTTTGTTATTTCCGGAGACAAATTTGCAGGGCTACAATTTCAACAAGGTGTGCTACAATTTCTCCAGCCATCCCTAACTCTCTCTCACAGACAGAGAGAGAAAATCACGTGGACAGAACATAATTTTCCTCCCAAATGTTGAAATACCTAGCATGAATGTTTTTTCTTATTGCGAAATTTCTGGTATTCAAAAAACGGACCGGTGAAAGCCCTGCCTACTATGAATGAAAACTGAAATTTAACGTGTTATTCTGACAATCTGTATTTGAAGTTTTTTTTAAATATATTTTCTGTAACATTATTCCGTTTAACATAATCTTTACTTGAATATTGAAGACCAATAACTTATTACTAAACATGGAGTAAGAAAACACAGAAGATTTTGGAAAATTTGAAAATCTTCTAAATAACAAAAACTTTATTTTTAGAAAAATGGCAAAGCTTCATCAAAGTTTCCGAATGTAATTTTTATTTTTTGAAAAATACTTTTATCATTACATTTTTTTCTCTTACTACTGCACCCCTCCCTACATTGAGATAAATTAAGATATTAGTCATCTTTCACAAAGTTCATTGTCAAATAGGGAACTACCGGAAACATTTTATAGGAATTTTCACAATGTTTTCAACTGTGAGAAATTCGCGTGATATTTTTAAATACTTGTGTCCAAGTTTTCAAGATACAGTACAGTCGTTCCGTTCAAGGTGTACTGTTAAATACAAATAAGGAATTCGTAACATTTTGGATAAATCGTTAACCTGGAATTTTGGCTCTTTCGCCTTCTGACTTGACTATTTAATCTTTCATAGGCGAAATAATTT
This sequence comes from Maratus michaelseni, assembly GCA_963931845.1. Taxonomy (NCBI): domain Eukaryota; kingdom Metazoa; phylum Arthropoda; class Arachnida; order Araneae; family Salticidae; genus Maratus; species Maratus michaelseni. The sequence goes on from OZ007595.1 coordinate 282,067,160, forward strand.
TGTTGCTAAAATGTTGAAATATTAATCCGCTACCAGAAGTTACGAAAAAATTACTTAAAAATTAAATAAAATGCTTTTCTTTACGTACTTTATAAAAGCAAAATTTTCTTTAAAAGTTCCGGTGCAAATGTGGCAGTTTGGAATTAACATTAAGTGTTATTAATAGCTTATGACCACACTTTGAAAGGATTAAACTCTTCTTTTTCGTTTAATCAACTAAACTTTTAATGAAAAATTTGATATGAGAATAGCTTAAAATGTTAACCTTAATTCTTTCATGGGGAGTAATTAATCGTGCTTCTGTATTGATTCACACCAGAACTCTCGAGAGAATTCATCTATACTAATATTATAAAGGAGTAAAGATTCCTTTTTTGTTTGTTTGTTTATAGGGGGTAATCTCTGGAACTACCGAACCGATTTCAAAAGTGATGGTGGCAAATTGATGGTGACAACCCCTGCTCCAACATAGGCTATATTTTACGTCGGTGACACTACCCCAGGGGGGTGCAGGAGCGAAAAACGTTCTAAAATTGCGATCTTTTCCAAACTGAAGCAGCTAGAAATTTGAAATTTGGCGTTGTAGTTACTTATAAGATGTAAATGCTCTCTAAGAACAAAATAAAAAAAAATTCGAAATTTAAAAGGGTGAAATGAGCGAAAAGCGTTCTAAAAACTTTCTAAATTACAATTTCTATGGAATCTCTGGAACTACCGAACGATTTCAAAAGTGATGGTGGCAAATTGATGGTGACATCCCCTGCTCCAATATAGGTTATATTTTATGTCGGTGTCACTAACCCCAGGGGGGGGGGGTGCAGGAGCGAAAAACGTTCTAAAATTGCCATCTTTTTTAAACTGAAGGAGCTAGAAATTTGAAATTTGGCATTGTAGTTACTTATAAGATGTAAATGCTCTCTAAAAACAAAATAAAAAAAAAATTCGAAATTTAAAAGGGTTAAATGAGTGAAAAGCGTTCTAAAAACATTCTAAATTACAATTTCTATGGAATCTCTAGAACTACCCAACCGATTTCAAAAGTGATGGAGGCAAATGGATGGTGACAACCTCTGCTTTAACATATGCTATATTTTATGTCGGTGTCACTAATGCCGGGGGGGGGGGGGTGCAGGAGCGAAAAACGTTCTAAAATTGCGATTCTTTTTATACTGAAGGAGCTAGAAATGTGAAATTTGGCATTGTAGTTACTTATAAGATGTAAATGCTTTTTAAAAACAATTCGATAATAAAAAAAATCGAAATTTAAAAGGGTGAAATGAGCGAAAAGCGTTCTAAAAACATTCTAAATTACAATTTCTATGGAATCTCTAGAACTACCGAACCGATTTCGAAAGTGATGGTGGCAAATTGGTGGTGACAATCCCTGCTCCAACAGCCTCTTTAATAAAAAACTATGCGTTTCTGACGACTGGGTTTTTCGCTAATTGTTGCCACAGATTAATCTCGGAAAATGAAACATTTGAAGTTACTGAAAAAAAAATAGTAGCTCGAAAAGTATTTGTCAGAAAATTGTTAGGCAAACTGCGTTTGAAAGGTAAAAAATTGTATAAAAATTTCAAATATTGAATTGGAAAAATTACTAAATTTCACAATGGAGTACCATAGCAAAACCTTCATGCGTAAAAAGATAATGATAAGGGCGACGTGTCCTGGTGTGTATATTGGCTATAGCACGAGTTACAAATTATAGTAGCCTTATTATTCTGTTAAAATATAAAAGTGAATTATGAAATGTCAATATTTTTTTGGATTAAAAGTTCGTTATAAGAAATTGACCAGCGTAGCGGGCGTAGCTTGCTAGTTTGAAAATAAAGAAATGTAATTTTTCAATTTTGTTTCACCGAAGTTATAAATGCAAAATTTCATCGAAAAGCTGTAGTACAAATTTTGATTAAAATTAAGTGGTAACAATAGTACTACAATACTTCAAGAGAATGAAAATCGAAATATTTTATTAAGAGTTTTTATCAAAACGATAATATAACTATAGCGCTTGCTTTGAAAGTATGTCGTCAAATCAAAGAACTGATCAAAGTAATGATGTGTGTGATTGGCCTGAAAAATATGAAAAAGGAATTTGAAGTAACAGGTAAACTAGGGTTAATCACTGAAAGAAAATTTCAGCAAACATTGAAACGACAAATTGTGCTATTTTAGCTATCCTAGGTATTGTAATCTAGATTCCAATTTAAAGCTATTGAGCTTTGAATTTAGGTCTAAAAAGTTAACAAAACTTGCCATGAAAATTTTTATTTAATTCAATATCAACTGTATAAGCACCATGTTTTTTTTTTTTTTTTTTTTTTTTTTTTTTTTTTTTTTTTTTTAATGAATATTTTAACACTTTTCCGCGTTTGAAACTTTTTTTTTTGTATTTTATCTTATTATACAAAAATAGATTTAAAATTTGAAATTTAGAATGCCGGAGATGGGTATATAAAAGCTGATATTTAATTACTAAAATATACTAAAATAAATAAATTTTAGAAACACCTAACAATTCTAAAACTTAACAAAACTCTGGAGTTTTGAAAAAATTTTCGTAGCCAAGTACCTATGATGTGTTAAGCAAGAAATAAGAATATAATTTTCTTATTCTATTACGAAAAATTATTCATATTATTAACCCTTTCTTGCATACTTTAAAACTGGCCAATCACCAACTCTACATTTGCTATTTTCTAACTAAAAAGGCTACAAGGAATAAGAAAATAAATTATTAATGTGTAATATATATATATCACATTATTATTATTATTAATTATATCCTACACACTATAGTCGAAAACAAAAGAAATAAAGTATTTTTATACGTGTGTTTAAATTATGCATTAACCCTTTCCGGCACAAATTCTGTTCGTAAAATGAGAAATTGCTGACTGACACCGGAATTTACAAACGACTTTTTTAGAAAATAAGAACTCCTTATTTTAAGCTTTCATTATAGAAACAAAATTTTATTAAAGTATTCTTGGTGCCGAATGCGAGTTTGTAATTAAAATTAGGTGTGTCCGGAGTGGGACTACTGTGCCGGAAAGGGTTAAGCTTAGAAGTCTAACTTCAATAATTGATAAACAAAATGCTACTTAACCTTAAATTTCTAGAGTATCAAATTAGAAACACTTTTTATTTAACTTTCAATAAATAAATCAAGTTCTTCGCAACTACTATATTTATCCCATCAAAAAATTTCTATAAAATAAAAACAGCGCCAAGTTCCTCTTAATGTTTCAGCCGCAAAAAGTACTGATATCTGATGCTCGCCCAAGTTAAAAGTCAAACATCTGAAATCTTTCATTGAAAATGGCTTCCTGCGACTTGGTTGTTAATGCAGTTCTAGTTTTTTTTCATTTATCTGGCATTCTTATACAAATTTCAATAAGTTCTAAAGAACATTTGAAGAATGTAATACTGTGAAAAATAAATTAGAATACATAATACACCCTGATTGATGTTAAACATATCATATCTTTCATTTGAAATAAACAATTACGGCGATAAATTATTTTATGATTAATGAATGGAAATTATGCATTTATAAAATATTTTAATATTAAAAGTACTATCAGAACCCAAATAGGCAAATTCGTATGAAGACATTGTAACTAGAAGCTATGTGATAAATACCATTGAGTTTCAACAAACATTAGTTTTGATTAACCATCATATAGTTTTACCATGGTCTAATGGCTATATTGTACGGTCTATTGTCATTAACACGAATTCCAATGAATAATTTTAACATCGAATTTCACATTGTGTTACATTATATGAGGCGTTGAGATGAGTGGACCATCCTCGACAGCTGTGATTTCGAAATTATGCTTTTTAAAATGTGTATTATATTTCAGTATTTTGTGCAACGAAATGCGTTAATTTTTTAAAAAAAAATGTAGTAGACATGTAGATTATTATACATTCTTTAGAATATGAAAAACCTTCTAGATCTGCATTAACGGCCAAGTCGCAGGAAGCCATTTTCAATGAAAGATTTCAGATGTTTGACTTTTAACTTGGGCGAGCATCAGATATCAATACTTTTTGCGGCTGAAACATTAAGAGGAACGTGGCGCTGTTTTTTTTTATAGAAATTTTTTGATGGGATATCACTACTTTTTGTAGATTTTTTTTAAATGTATTTTTCTAAAGGAAGGATATAAATATAATAAATATATAAATATAAAAGAATTTTAAAATTCTTTTATCATACTTTACAAATCTATATTTTATTTCTAATTTACATCAAAATACTAGCCGCCAGTTTAGTCTTCCTAAAATGTATGCTAAGCACTTCATCATATTACTTTTTTTATATATAACTTACTTGCTCAATCCTTCGCGAAATCGGAAGTTTCTGTTAGAGAAATCAAGAATCAACTCTTTGCGATCATGGAAGCATATCTTATATTTTGTGTTGTTATGCATTTCATCTCTATTGAGAATTACCGCTTAATTTACTTAGGCATTTATGCTTCATGTCTGTTTGCATTGTTACATTCTCTAATGAGGAGATTTTTAATCCTATTAAGTAATCGTGTGTAATTGCCACTGCCAAATTTCATATTTTAGCAAACACGATTTGGTGTAAGTGAAGTGATTCTTTTTAAACGTTTTTAAAGCTATCCACTTTTACAGTAAACCACACTGATGCTAATATATTTTCCCTTTCATTCTAATATTGGCACGAATAAGGAAGATTAGAAAATCTACGGACGCGCGGACGTTCTTCCATTAGAAAACCTATCGTTATTTTCATCTAATCGTCTTAGATCTCAGTGTGTCTTGGTTTTAAGATTTTAGCTAATTTTACTCGAAAACCTGAAGCTGAAATGCGAGGAACCCCATTATAGAAGATTTATTCTATAATGTACAGTCGTGGAAAAAAAAACTGGACACCCCCCAATAACTCTGCAACAAATTATAGTAGAAGGAAGTGACTGGTACCAAACGATTGGAAATAAAGTCTACTTTTAAATGATGTATATAAAATTTGCTTAGGGGGCCATCTACATATAAAAACACACCCAAACTTTGTTTTTTTCAATAGCAAGACCCAAATTTGATAACATATTTGAAATCTGCAGTTCAAACTATGCCTAGATACCAAATTTCATTAAATTCCTACGATTAGTTTCTAAGAAATTAATTACTTTATAATGAGCATATTTAAGGGGCTGTATCCAAACTGAAGTTCGGTACTCGATTGTTGAAATGCTGCAGAATGTCACATCTTTTAATGTATTATGTTTTACTGATATGACCATTTTACTCACTTAATAAGTTTCGGTTATTGTTATATGCGGTAAAATAATGTTCACAACTGTTGAATTATCCGATTTTAACCCCTTGGGGACAAGCGACACAATATTACACAATATAAGCGACACGTATACGTGACGCATAAGATGCTCAGAATCCTCGATTTTTCCCACCAGTTATTTTTTATTGTAAGCTTTGCCTTATTATATCTTAGTATTTCCATGATTCAATTAGACGAAAATTTCTGTTTTAAAAAACCGGTGGTAAATTATTAAAAATTCTGTAATAGACGCTCTTCACGAAGGGGTTAAAAAACCATAAGATTATTTGTAATTAAAATAGTTTTAGAATATATAAATGTTATTGGAATTTTACAGGTGCTTTTATAATGCTTTTTCTCAGATTTTGCATCTATTTAACTCGCCTATTTTTTGGGTTATTGTCAGAAACGTGAATAATAGTGGCAAATACAAAATGTAGAATTTAAAAAAATAGTATAAAGCAGCGTAAGGAATCAAAGTAAAAAAAAAAAAAAAAAAAAAAAAAAAAAAAAAAAAAAAAAAACCGCAGATAAATTGCTTTTAGTCTGAAAATAAATCCAGACATTGTTTTGTTTTTTAGTAGCGAGGGGGTGCGGGGTTGTCTTGTTTTGAGATACCGTAATTTCCGGCGTATAATCCGCAGCTCAAAGAGTCGTTTTTCGACCCAGAAATATTATTTTATAAAATGTAACTTAAAAGATCGCTGTAAATATTTAACTACAATTATTGAATAAAATTTCTGGGTCGAAAAACGACTCTTTGAGCTGCGGATTATACGCCGGAAATTACGGTATGTTCGCAGGATTTATATTCCGATTTATTTGAAGACCTAAAACTAAATCTATGTTATAAAGACATCTGAATAACTTTACATCCGTTATTCTCCTTCGGAATAGGGTTAATAATTCTATGATTAAACTTATTCTGGTAGTTCATTTGAAATTTTACAATTAACTCATTAATGCCTCTTGACAAGAAAACTTACCGTTTGCCATTTATTATTATTATTATTATTATTATTATTATTATTAGATTTGTTTGCATACTGCTAGTGATTGGGAAATAATCTTGCCTATCAGAAAACCATAAAAATAACTTGTATTTTTTTTTCAATTAGCCTGTTTAATCGAATAGATCTAAATACGAAAGTTATAGAAGAAAAAGTTTAATTATTTTAAGTTTGTTATTAATGGAATAAAAACTGAACATCCATACATATTTGTAAAGATTACAATTTTTGATTGATATACAAAAGTTAATAAAAGTTTAAATTAGCATTTTTAAGTAACAAACTAATACTTTCGCGGTAATACTTTATCTAACAACCATTTAGTGTAATATTGCAAATAATTTAACAAGATTTGAGAAAATCTAGTTTTAATACCAGCCTATGAGTATAATATTTTCTCAAACAGGGATGAGCGCGCTCCGACTCGTGTATCGATTCCTACCACTAAATTTTAATAGTATTCTCCAACGTAAAGAATTTCGGAAATTTTGATCTTTAATAAGGTAACAAATACTATTAAACTTTAGTGGTGTCAATCGCGATTTCGAGTCGGAGCGCTCCCATCCCTGTTCAAACTATGCTTTAATGCACATCATAGACGGCCCCTTAAAGCAGCATTTTGCCGTTTTTTAAGCATAATTTGAAAACTATTTGGAAGAAAATTTTGAAATTTTGAATACACATAAAGCAGGACATAATAAATATAAATCCATCAAAAAAAATGTAGGTTGCAATTCATAATTTTTTCGAATATTAATTTCATAATTCATAATTCATATTATAAAATTTTAAAAATTACAAATTTCACGTAGTTATGTTTGGGTTTTTGAGTTTTATAACCAAACAAAACGTTACCACATTAGGATTATAATTTCAGGAGATATTAATAAAAATATGAAAATGTAATTTAACATTAGAAGCTCTAAAATTTGAATGTTTTTAACTCGAAAACTTATCATCCAAATGACTTAAAACTTTGTATCTAGGCATAGTTTGAACCGAAGATTTAAAATATCATGTCAAAAGTGGGTGTTGCCATTGAAAAAAATAAAGTTTAGGCTGGTTTTAATATGTAGATGGCCCCTTAAGCAAATTTTAGATACATAATTTAAAAGTAGACTTTATTTCCAATCGTTTGGTACCAGTCACTTCTTTCTACTATAATTTGTTGCAGAGTTAGTAGGGGGTGTCCAGTTTTTTTCCCACGACTGTACATATCGTTAAACTGGATATATGTTAGAAAATTCTAATAATCATAAGGAGAACTGGCAGTTTTGATGCTTTAATTCTGAAAATTCTATTTCTATAATGAACTTTTAACAGAGTAAAGACTAACAATATAGTAACAGTAGGTATAATAACAGTACAATATAATAGCAAGAGCAGAGGTCTTTTGTAGTGACGAAACGATTGAAACTTTATTAACACGTTCGCTGCCAAGCTAAAAATGCCGGAATTTTCATTTTATTTAGAAAGTTCAAATTCATACCAGAAAAAACTAATAGCTATATTTACTTTGTTTTATTACAGACAATTTCTGATTACACAAAATAAAAATTCTTCTTTTGAAATTTCCGGTGCGAATAACTAATTTTAGATGGAAGAAACATAGATATCACTACGAGTATACTCGTAGTTGGCAGCGAACGTTTTAATATTGGTGCATTTTGCCATTTAATTAACCACATAATGTTAATAGATGGTTACTCGCCCTAAAAATTATCAATGAAAAATAGCCTCTAGCGTTGAATTTTCAACAAGTTTGGCGACACTTAACGAAATATCACCAAATTTGGCGACAAAAATACCCTGTTTATTTTCACATCATAATGATGCATTATGTATTATAAATGTGATACATATGCATGTATATATATATATATATATGTAGGATTCCAGTTTGAGCACTTCATGTAAACGATATGAACTGACTCTCTCTCTCTAGTGTTATTACCCATGGTTAGAAACTTCACTTCATCAAATGAACTAACTATGCACGAGTTATAAATGGTTGGAATCGCGAGATTTGGGTAAGAGCCAGTGTTCTAATTTTGTATTGAAGCAAGATATGTAAAATGGATATAGCCGTTAGGCCTGGTTGGATTATCGTAATGTAAATTTGTTGTATAGTTTCGACCAAAAGTGTTATTAGTTGAAATTAAAGTGCATATTTTGTTGTTCATCGATTATTTGTCATATTGGTTCAGTAAAGTGCCTATTTATATATCATTTACTTACATTTTTGGGGGCTCGGATGCCGGGATTATTAAAAGTAAAAGCCACTAGTAGTGAAATGGAAACCAAACGTAAAGTATTGTAAAACGCCAGTATCAAAAGTTAGGTTACGAATTAGCAAGGTGAAACCGTAATCGTATCACTTCAAGTACAATTTTTGAAAAATGGGAACTCTAAATAAAGCCAAGAGAATTGATCTAATAAACCTCTGCGAGGAATGCGGAATTAAAGCGCCAGAAAAACCGACAATACCTGTCCTAATAAAGCTGATCAATAGTTGGGAGAGTTACGAAGAAGATTTTATAAGAGATCGATTGGAAGTAGTGATAGCAAGTAGAAAAGAGAAAGAAGAAAGAGAAGATATTACAAGCAGAACTGGAAGAGAAGAAATTACAAGCAGAACTGGAAGAGAAGAAGGAAGAGAAGAAATTACAAGCAGAACTGGAAGAGAAGAAGGAAGAGAAGAAATTACAAGCAGAACTGGAAGAGAAGAAGGAAGAGAAGAAATTACAAGCAGAACTGGAAGAGAAGAAGGAAGAGAAGAAATTACAAGCAGAACTGGAAGAGAAGAAGGAAGAGAAGAAATTACAAGCAGAACTGGAAGAGAAGAAATTAGAAGCAGAGATTGAAGAAAAGAAACTGAAAATGGAAATGGAAATGGAAGAGAGAAAATGGAAAGTAGAAATGGAGCAAAAAGACCGCGAAAGCGAAAGAGATTTTGAAATCAAGAAAATGCAGATACAAGAAAATTCAAGAGAACACATTGAGGATAACCCAAGGACAAATCCAGGTAAGCAATTCGAATTGCTTAGATTATTAACTAAATATGATAGCTCGAATGACATTAGTTTATATTTATCTATGTACGAAAGGCAAATGGCGCAAACAGGCATTGATAAAAAAGAATGGGTAAATTATTTAATTAATCTAATGCCGTTAGATGTGATAAATATAATAACAAGGGAAAACGAACCTGAAATTCACGATTACGATTACATAAAAAATATACTACTAAAACGCTACAAGCTATCACCAGAGGAATTTAGGCTGAAATTTTTCTCATCTAAAAAGGAGCCATCAGCCAATTGGCGAGATTTCGCTTATGAGATAAAGGTGTATTTTCAACAATGGATTGAAGGCCTTCACGTAAATAACTTTGAAGATTTGGCGGAATTAATTGTTGTTAATCAAATCAGGCATAATTTACCTACAGAAACAAAAACACATTTCATAGAGGAATTATTAGTAATAAAGAAAATTGATGACTTAGTTAATAAATTAGATAATTACGAAACAGCACAAAGGGTTTACAATAAACAATCAGTTAAGGATACAAGTAGCGATTTTGATGACAGAAGATCGCGAGTGGCTGATTACGCCAATTTGAAAAGACGCCAAATTGACAACAGACACAGTATGAATCATGGAAGCAAAGAGTCGCATATAATCTGTTTAGCGTGTGGCAACCCTGGTCACGTGAGTGCGAAATGTGCCATGGCGAATAATACAGAACAAGAATATTCAAATTTTTACCCGCAACGTAATCAAGATTGGCCAGAAACAAAATATCAAAATGAGACCCAAAACGCGCAAAGAAAAATAGTTAATATGGGCATGTTAAATGGTAAAAAAGGAAGAATCTTAGATATTAGCGGAATAAAAACAAGCGTAATAATTGATACAGGAAGCGATATTTCAATCGCCAGTTCAAGATATCATACTGCAATAAACGCGCCAAAACTAACCAGAGACAATATATACATATCAGGCATAGGTGGAGAAGAAATTAAGCCAACAGGTTTTTTCTGGCATAAAGTCTACGTGGATGAAACAGAAATCCAGGATAAATTTTACGTGGTACAAGAGGCGGACTGCGATTTAATAATAGGTAGGAAAGCAGTAGAAGGCATGACGTTAAATGTAACGGAATATAGTGTTAGAATAACAAGCGGCAACAAAGTTCGAGTAGGATACATTAAAATTAACGAAGTACCAACAAAAATTAATGAAGCAAGTATAAACAACGATAATCGAGGTTGTGAAGATATGGTTAAAATCGACTGCGTAAATGACGGGGTGAATTTGACTCAGATTACGAATTTAGTGAACAGAAAGAAAATAAAGAAATTAATAAAACTATATAAGCCGAATAGAACAAAAGATACAGGATTATCCGATGAATGGAATGCATCTCCAGAAGAAAATTGTGAAAGTAGTAGTCCTGCACATGGTAGAAAAGACTATGTGAAAGATCGCAATAGGAATTTTGATTATAAGGGAAAGAACAGAAATTTTAATAGACCATTTGACAACAGAAGCAATAATAGATATGGCCAGAGATATTTTAAACAATAGTTTAACCATAGAAATTACAATAAATATGGATATGGGAAACAGAGTTCCGAGAATTCTTACCAAAATAAATCTGAGATTCCTGAAAACTTTGAGACTGAAAATTTTTTGATACCTCAAGACATAACAGAAGATGCTTCACCTTATTCAAAAGCAAGATATAATCCAAAAATTTCCCCTAGATACATGAATAGGGGCTACTATCATGGTCGAAATAATTATAATTATGGTGGCCGACGATCGTGCAAAGCTAGTTATAATGAACAAAGATATTCGCAACCATCACATAAGAATAATTCTCATCACGAATTTGAAGGAGCCGATAGTGGACGAGATGATTATTCAAATTCTTATCATTCTAGAAGCAATAGGTATATAGCTTCTGAAAATAGAGAGCAATATCCGGAAAGAAATTACAGAGATATTAGATATGCAGGTTCTAAAGACAGAGAGAAATATTCAGAAAGAAAAGAAAATCTAACAAATCAAGATGCTGATGTCGAGACGTCATCACGTCAGGATGACCGATTTGTAGGATTCCAGTTTGAGCACTTCATGTAAACGATATGAACTGACTCTCTCTCTCTAGTGTTATTACCCATGGTTAGAAACTTCACTTCATCAAATGAACTAACTATGCACGAGTTATAAATGGTTGGAATCGCGAGATTTGGCTAAGAGCCAGTGTTCTAATTTTGTATTGAAGCAAGATATGTAAAATGGATATAGCCGTTAGGCCTGGTTGGGTTATCGTAATGTAAATTTGTTGTATAGTTTCGACCAAAAGTGTTATTAGTTGAAATTAAAGTGCATATTTTGTTGTTCATCGATTATTTGTCATATTGGTTCAGTAAAGTGCCTATTTATATATCATTTACTTACATATATATATAAAGTTTATAAACATCATCAAAATGCACTTAAAGAAATAACAACCCATAAATAGCACCTAAGTTTTGACAGATTAACTAGAGTGCTATTGCGATTAGAATACCGACATTTATTATAATTTTTTTAAGGAAGTAAAAGATAGAAAAACGAACAGATAAACTAAAAGATTTGCCTTACCAACATTTTCGGAAAAGCATATAAAATTTTCATTCTTCTTGAAACCATGTAACACCTTCAAACTCAGGCTAATTTTCTGTAATCGGGCTTTGGCGACCAACGCTGGCGTCAAATATGAGGGAGTAAATGATTGTCTATGCAACTATTTAAGGATTAGACACCAGAAATTTTAAGTTATATTTTTAACTTCATTTAGTAGCATATTTATGTTATTTCTAGAGGATTAATATTTCGATATAAATAAAGTGGTTGCGAAGAATTTTTTTATTTATTAAAAGTTAAATAAAAAGTCTTGCAAATTTTATAAACTACGCATTTAAGGGTTAATCCATTCGGGACCATTGGTGCATATATGCACCCTCAAAAAGAGCATACAGAATTTGTTTCAGGCATCAGTAAAAAATAAAAGTAATATTTACTTTCTTTTATTAGAGAATTTTTGCGATAGTTTAAATAAAGGTAGCCTTCTAAAAAAAGTGGTGAAAACCGAATAAAATTTGTGTAAAAGTCGCCGGTCCCGAAGGGGTTAAATAACGTTATTGTAGGTTTAGAAACATTTTAGTTCATGTGGAATAACTTGCCAGCATTCTGAAGGAAATCCATGATATCTCAACAAGCAAGTTACCAGTTGTTGTGGTGCTATATTGATTTTTCTACTGAAAGCATAGATGTCATAGAGTAGCATAAGCTTTGAATAAGAATAGTAAATGAAATATTTTGGATATGGAAAAAATAGCATTTTTGTCCACTGTGATGAACAGTATGCAAGAAATTGTTAAAGACTGAAAAATCTTATCCGATAGTTGAATAAATTACTCTTAACCCTCTAATTCCCATGGTAGAATACGTTCTAAAAATTCCGTAATTCAGAAAATCTGAATTCATACCAGAAAATTTCAGTAATGAATTTAGCTTTATTTAATGACGGATTATTTGAGAGTGGTTGTATGCTACCATGGGCATTAAAGGGTTATAACTCAAAAAGTGACACTTGCAGCTTTTTAACTCATTTAATATTGTAGATTCGTATTAAATTCAAATTTCGTTATCTATATGTAGAACAATTAATATTTTTCCTGTAAAAGTTTTTAAAATGAGCTAAAAGGTCATCTTAAAGTGAAAGTGAAGGATGTAAAAGAGAATGTTTTGGTTTAATTTGAGTTATTAAAACATGGTTTATCTAAATATATTAAAATAAATTTGAAATTTGAAATTTAGAGTGCCTGAGATGGGTATATAATAGTTGATATTTAAGTAATAAAAGTAATAAAATATATTAATATAAATATAATTTTGGAAATCCTAACAATTCTAAAATTTAACAAAGCTTTGGAGTATTGCTGTAAAGTTTCGAATAAAATTTTGTAAAAGATTATCTGTGATGTCCTGTGCAGTAATTAATAGTATCCTTTTATCATTTTTTTCGAAACATTATTCATATTATTAAGGGCTGAAAAATCTTATTCGAACAATATTTGATAAAATAGTTACTAAAAGTATTATTCGAATCTTTTTTGAAAGAAGTCAGAAATAGATCCTTAGAGTGGATTTTATTTTGCAAATATTCTTTATATTAATGGGGGAACTTGGGGGAAAGAAAGGAAAAATTTATTTTCAACAGAAAATATTTTTTTCAGCAATCAAGTAAGTTTGACGAAAAAATAAATAAAAACCCTCTTGTTAATTTAGATTGGATACAAGTAACATAACTTTATTGAGTATCAAAAATATTTTGTTATGTATGAAAAAGAAAGAAAAAAACTTTTGAATTGACTTACAGTTGTAAGTAATTTCAAACAGAAAAAGGTTTTCTTTTTAGGTTGTTTTTTTAATCAGCAACTTTCATTAATTTAATTTATGTAATTTAGCGTTTCGATTTTCAATTAACAAACATTAAATAATAAAAAAATTAATAGACTTTAGAATTTTCAAAACGACTTACTGGAACATTCATTTAATAGAAATGTATTTTGCCGATAACAATTTCAAAATTTAATTTTTATTAACAATTCATCATTATAATATAATGCATGTAAACATTGGCATAATGCAGTTTACTCATTGCTATTTTTTACATGATTTTTCATGTGAAAATGATAATGAAAAAAAAGTAAAATTAAAATTAAGAAAGACCCAATAAATTGCTGTATATTTGTTACGTATGGTGTTTTTAGCCTTCAACATTTTCAACTTAATATTCAGCTTAATTGATTGCCACCCTTCTTTTGAAAATTGTAATATTCGTATCATTTGATCTATTATTAAATTAGTTGAATATTACAATTTAAAAAAAAGTGTTAACGGTCAAAGTAAATCTCAATTAAAAAAAGTAAGGTACTGGTTAGGTACCAGAGCAGGGGTGTCAAACTGTGGCCCGCCAGATACCACTAAATTTTAAAAGAAATAGTCGATATCTTGAATCGCAAAAAATCGATGATTAGATAAGAAACAAATTACTATAAAATTTTAGTGGTATCGGGCGGGCCAAAGTTTGACACCCCTGTGCTAGAATGTCTAAGATTAGTATAACACTTTTCTATTTTTATTTTTTTAACACGTTCGCTGCCAAGCTAAAAATGACGGAATTTTACTTTTATTTAGAAAATTCAAATTCATACCAGAAAAAACAAATAGCTATATTTACTTTGTTTTATTACAGACAATTTCTGATTACATAAAATAAAAATTCTTCTTTTGTAATTTCCGGTGCGAATAACTAATGTTAGATTGAAGAAATGTAGATAGCACTACGGGTATAGTCGTAGTTGGCAGCGAACGTGTTAATTGCAATGATGCATTAGTTGTATCTGTAGATGAGGCAGATTGGAAAATTTATTAGTCCTATCCCAAACATAAAATTAAAGATAGTGTCATAAATTTCACATTTATTACCAGATGAGAAAGCAGCCACACTTTATTCAGTTATAATTTTGTTATGGAATATTAGCCGGAGGCAAATGCTGAACTATATTTATTGTTTTAAGTGCTAACGAATTTATTTCCAGTAATCGAGCTGCAGATGATACAGATAGTTTTGTGTAAAAATCATACTTGAAAATTTTTTAAAACCATAAACAAATAGTAAATTGAGGTACAGTTTTTGAAAAAAATTTCATTTGAAATTGCAATTCAACGTTTTAAAATTTTAAATTGTGTGATGTTTATAAAAGTTTAAAAAAAATCAATGCCGTAAAAACGAATTTTTAGGTTAGGTGGTTTCCACCGTCAATTTGACGTCAGCGATACTCATGGACATATTTTTGCTTTATAATATAGATATGCATACGTTTCAGAATTTATATCGATAAGGATGAGTCTGTTATTTTCTATTCCAATAATCTTTCTATACTCTAAGGAAATATGAATGTTTCTTAATCCAGGAAAATGCAATACAATTAAGGAAGAAAATATCAATAACCACATCCGCGTTAACCATGAACGCGAAAAGGATTTTGTATCTTTAAAAACTTCAGAAATAAATATATTTTAGAGATTTAAAGAATCTTAACAATGTTTCGTTTGCTGTCACTGATTTTCGGAAACATTTACGAGTATTTCTCTAAAAGGTATTAATCTGTTTTCTTAATCGAGGACAGAGTTTTTTTTCTGGAAATGCCATCAGTTCTTAAGTAAATATTTTCATGTTCAACAAACCGTTTTTCAGACAAACATGATACATTAACAGCATTAACATTAAAATTAAGATTAATATTAATTTTTTTCTGTTTCTTGCATAAATTCAGTTACGTAGCTGAAGAGGTTTAATTGAGTATCCTAAAATGCGATATTGCGATTTGAGAGAAATGATCCTATAAAAACTAATCGCAAACGTTTCGAAAATCAGAGGCAGTAAAAGGAACTTGACTTTTATGAATGCTTATTTAAATCTCGAAAACAATTTCGTTTCTTAAGTTTCTAAAGTTAAAAAACGCTTCCCAAATTCATAGATGTCTCGAAATAAGTAATTGTATATTTTTTTGTTCATTGTTGTATGATATTTTAGTTTATAAACTGTAAAAGTTCATTTGTCTTTTTTATATTGTACTTGTATAATACAATTAATATTTGTAGCTATAATTATACAGCTTTATGCATATAGTAAATTAACATATTAAATTTTGTAATAAACAGATACGGTATTTTACCGCAAATAAATTTAAAAAAAATGTTTAGAATCGCATTGTACTATAATTAACATACCTTCCTCTTCACAAAATCCCTTAAACTGTATCACATTTATCATTTTCTATAAGTTATTTGCATTAGGTGTTTACATTCTCGGAAAATAAAATGAAAACATTATTCACAGAAGGGATTTTATTTCCTCTTATCCCCAAACACACTACCTAAGTTCTTATTACTTTACCGTAGAAAAAAATTATGTTTTCAAGAAATAAATGTTTTATAGCAGCTTAGATTCTGATAAAATAGACTCTTATATAATGTCGTGACTTCTTCAGTCTACGAAAAGTATATTCCTATTTTTAATTTTTTTTCTCCAGGGGCTGAATGTTGTTTTCAAAAGATTAAAATTCTTGCGTATCTCCATCTTCAATGCATTTTCAGTGATACATTTTTTAAAATTCTAAGCTAAATATCGAGAAAGCACGAATCCATACTTTTCTGCATTTTTTTTATTGGTACATGTCATTGACATAGTTTTTTAACATGTTATTGACCTAGATTTAGATTTTGTTTATTTTTCTATTTACCTTATTAAAAATTAATAAACCCATACATAATTTTTAATTATTATTATTTAAATATTCTTTTATTGTCACGCTGTTTACAATGATTAGCGATCATGTTTTTCATATGCGATTAAATTGTATAATATATTATTTTTTCTTTTAGTTCAATTAAACATTTTTAACATCTCCATAAAAAAGAAATATTACTATTGGTATTGGCACATTGTTAACAATGATTGGTAATCATCATTTGATTTATGTAAATTTTATACCAAAGGTGATTTTGTTTATTTTTCTATTTACCTTATTAAAAATTAATAAACCCATACATAATTTTTAATTATTATTATTTAAATATTTTTTTATTGTCACGCTGTTTACAATGATTAGCAATCATGTTTTTCTTATGCGATTAAATTGTATAATATATTTTTTTCTTTTAGTTCAATTAAACATTTTTAACATCTCCATAAAAAATTGCTATTGGTATTGGCACATTGTTAACAATGATTGGTAATCATCATTTGATTTATGTAAATTTTATACCAAAGGTAATTTTTTATACAGTTCAATTAAACTATTCTGATGTATTATAAAAAGAAATATTACTATTTTTCTCATTCAGACATTTTGAAAGTTAATGTAAATATTTAAAAAAAATTTAAAAATTATTAATGATTGAATTTTCATCGATTTCGTTTCCTAAAAAACTTTTAACAGGGTACTAAATTGGCTGTTGTGTTTCATATAGTATAATTTTTTTTCAACCTGTGCAGAATGTAATAGAAGATGGTGACAGTGATTGATATCCTGAAAATTATTCATTGTGTGATATTTGAGAAAGGTTGTTTTGTAAACAAATGGATATGTAGCCCAGTCAAAATAAGGAACAAATAATTTAATATTGATTATATTGTAATAATTTAATATTGATTACGTTTTCATACCACTATTTTAAAAGAGTAAAATTAGAGTAACAAATTCTGTGATTTAATAAGGCACAAAAAAAAAAAAAAAAAAAAAAAAAAAAAGTGCTAAAAAATAATTTCTGTGTATCGTGTATAAGTGAAAGATCACTGTATTTTAAAAGAGTGTGTTATCGTGTTTATTTTTCGGTACCACATTTTCAAATGATCGTAATATTTAATCCTATTTAATTTAAAATTTCTGCAATAAAATTAAGAGAATATTAGATTTGCAGCGGGCGTACACTGTACCACAATTTTTCTAGCAGAATATTTCGCCTTAATTAAGCACGCACATATATTACAAATTCTGTGATTCAAAAAGTGATTGGAAATTCTGCTATTTAAACTATTAAAATAGAACTTTCGTATTTAGAAATAGGGGTGTCAAACTCCTTAGAAATATCAAGGTGTATACTCAATTTCCTATTCAGAAATACTGATACCCAAAAATATGTATTCCTATCCATCATGTCTAACATCGTAAAAAAAAAATTAATAAATAAATACATACAAAAAGTAATAAAACATTGAATGTAAAAACATATGCGGTCAATTCTTAGGTATACAGCTGTTTTCATACAAAATTATTTCTGGTTGATTGCTATGATATTTCAATGAGAGCCTCACTCATCAGATATTTCAGTGACCTCTCACTTAAACGGAATACACGGTAATTATTTTTCAGCGCCAGTTTCTTTTAAAGTAATTTTCTCCTTATTTAATCGCAGAATTTAAAAACTGAATTTTTCTGTTTTAAAATAGTGGTACGAAAAAGTAATTACTGAATATCGCGTATAAGTGTAAGGTCACTGTAATATTCGAGGTAGATTTCGGCAACGTTTAGAAGAGAAATCTACAAGGAAAATACTTTTTTCCAAAAAAGTTAAACCTTGCAACCAATGCAATTATTCCTGCTTTTGATGCTTACCACCAATTAATAAAGTTCGAAACCTAACCTTTTTTTTCATTTTATTTGCAACATTTCCAATAATATTTTACATAGTTGTCAACCTCCCTATTTTTGAATATTACTTTTGTATATAGAAATTTTCGCTTTGTATAGTCACAAAGTTTCAATGATTAAATAAAGTTAAGCCCTCTATAGGAAAACTGTGTTATTCAAACATTGAAGGTTAGCAAGTATGATGGTATATTGAGTAACATAAAACGTAAAAATGCATTATTGACAACTCTGAAATGAGAGTCCAACCATCCTGTTGCAAAGAATTTTTCCTATGTGCACTCATTTATGAAATTACTGTTTTGAATTCACTTATTTCTAACAAATATAAAATGAAAACAAGAAAATTTGTTTTCACAGAAAACAAACTACTATATATTTTATTCCAATTTTTGTTTAGTTTTTGAGTAACATCTCCATAAACTTTACTCTTAGCAAATTCTATGCAATTTCACTTTTTTTGTTGAGAAAAATAAAAATGGAAGAAAAACTATATCATTTTCATTAGTGCATACAGTTTTTAACAAAGTGTTTTTTGTCTCAAAAAATATACAAAAAGAATACTAATAAAAAAAAAACTATTGTCAGCAAAAATGTTTAATTCCTGAATATATATATATGTAACATTATCCAGAAGACATAGGCACAGTAAACACTACTTAGAAAACGCACTGATGATAAAAACCAATCTTGTAGAATAATTGCATTCTCAGAAACAACAAATATAAACAATGTTTAATAATTTGATTTTTTTTACTTGTATATGTAATATTCCTCCAGTTAAAAAAGCAATATCAAGGTGGGCGCTTTTTTTAATAGCCCCATTTCATACTGATAATATTCATCTTATTTAAACACTTTTGATAATGCGTGAAGAAATATGCAGTGTTGCCCAAAAAATTGTTTAGGTAATTTTTGATGCATCTAATCACGTAATGTATCCTTATTCCTTTGATGGTCGATAATACATTATTTATACCGCTTTATTTTAATTACAAGCTGACAAATGTCACCCAGAATTTATGAATAATGTTTTGCTTTTAAAACTGGGTTGTCAGTTTGACTTCTGTATTAATTCAGATATTGCGAACAGTAATCCTAATCCTAATAATATTATAAATCCGATTGTGTGCAAATGTTAGGCTGAAGCAAGCGTCAAAATGGAGCATTTAATGATCTTGTATCTTTGCATATAGATTGATTATAACCCTCAAATGAACATAGGCTGGTTTTTATTTATTTTATTCAAATATTTTTCTTAATAATTCAAAATTTCGTTATTTTCATAGAGAATAAATGAACATTTTTTCGTATAACATTTAAAAATCGTTAAATTTATTTTACCGTTGCTAATACTTTATCGTTGCTATTACTAAATCAAACAACAGAGTAATAATTTTTACTCAACAATTTATTTTCAAGTGAAAATTTTCCACGTGAAAAATAAAAAGGAAATGAATTATTTAAGAATTAAACAGAATATGAAATGACATCATATTAGAAATAAAACGTGTGTTTTCAAATATTTGATAACAATACAAAGTGCATAAATACGAGTAAGTATGGAAAGCAAGCGAATATGATGTCATATATAGAAAAAAAAAACAGATTTGCTTTGATGTTGAAATAAAATAATTTTGGGTTATCAAATTATTTGTGATTAATTTCTCTCTTTTTTTTTTCTTTTTCACATGAAAGGAATTATTTTAAATGTACGTAATATATGTATTTTAAATGTATGTGTTGTAAATTAAAGTTCTGTGTTTTAAATTAAATGAGTGAAAGATTTATATTTTTAATGAATTCAATACGAATGATGTGAATAGGAATAATAGTTGGCGATTTATCGTCTGCACACGGCTAACATAACGATACCATAATTTTAATTTAAAAAGTAAAAAAAGAAAAAAATTTAATAATATAAAATTATAATTGAACAATATTAAAATGCCCATTTAGCAATGCACACACATACAAATTTCACACCAAATACCACCTAAAATGCACTGTTGTATAGAAGAATTCTCCCAGTGTTGTTTTTCGTTTTATGAAGAGGGATTCGTCGATTTTCACGATTTTACTTGGTCTTCCTTTTTTCATTGGTTGCAGTTTCATTTTCGCAATTGTATATGTTATTTGGCAAGAAATTTCACTTTTTTAAGAGTGGGTTACGTCAAGGCCCCCCCCTACAGCAAAGAAATACCGTATGGTCTCCTATAAAATGTGATAAAGCTTTGGTTAACTATATATGTTGTTAATTATCAAGTAAAATGTTTTGCTAAAGTAATGCATTTATTCTTTTTTTTTATGTTATGTGAACGAAGTCATGGGTAACAGCTAGTAATATTATAAATCCGATTGTGTGCAAATGTTAGGCTGAAGCCAGCGTCAAAATGGAGCATTTAATGATCCTGTATCTTTGCATATAGGTTGATTATAACTCTCAAATGAACATAGGCTGGTTTTTGTTTATTTTATTCAAATATTTTTCTTAATAATTCAAAATTTCGTTATTTTCATACAGAATGAATGGACATTTTTTCGTATAATATTTTAAAATGGTTAAATTTACTTTACCGTTGCTAAAACTTTGTCGTTGCCAAAACTAAATCAAAACTGGAATAATAATTTTTACTCAACAATTTAGTTTCAATTGAAAAATTTTCACGTGAAAAAGGAAAAAGAAATAAAATTAAAGAATTAAATAATAAGATTAATTAATATTATTAGAAATAAAACGTACTTTTTTTAGATTTTGATAATCATATGAGGTTTCAATATGCGTAACCATAGGAAACAGGCGAATATGACGTCATACATCGAAAATAAAACAGATATGCTTTGATGGCGAAATAAAATGATATTGGTTTTTTTCTTTACTTTTTTCTTTTTTTTTTTTTTTTGTATGCTGCGCACGGAAAATAAAGCTATATTTTGTTTTTTATTTAAATTTTTAAAAAGTAAAAAGAAGTTTGATTTGGATAGCAAATGTCAATAATATGCTCCGCAAAATTATCCATGTCGAAAATGATGTCATGGACAGCGAAAAATAGTTATTTTCATTCTTAAAACTAAAATAAATAACTCAATTACCTAAAAAAATTGACGAATGTTAATAGTTCCATTTTTGTTTATATAACCTAAAGATTTAATATTATTTCGTTAAAGTAACATAATTTCCGCTATGCCAGTATTGAAATTAATTGCCTGGAAAAGAAAATTAACAAGAATAATGCCATTAAAAAGGGATTTCTCTGGGGGGAAAGAGACATCATATTTGAAATAAAACGGGAATTTTCCAATATGTTTTAAAATGAGTGTGAATTAGTTCCTTGCATTAATAATACAAGGATCAGTAAGTATAGAAAGTAGGCGAGTTTCACGCCATATTTATAACGAAAAATTTAAATGTTTTTTTTTTACCTATACTGATTATTAAACATGAGAATCCGTTATATACATATGAAAGTTTTCTGCTAAAAATCAACATAATAATTTTAAGAAAAGGAAAATGAACACGAATCTATTATATTAAAATATGACCGTGTGTTTGTATTTCGCAACTACTCCTAGACTATCGAACGCAACACGATTTACTTAGTACCGGTTATCGTTGATCCGAGGATGTCACACAAACTCTCAGAATTTAAAAAATTAAATTAGATGCCAAGATTTTTTTTTTAATTTTAACGAAGTTTCTCTAAAAACGGAGCACTACGTTTAATTGCAGGATTTGTAATACTTTTCTGCATTTAAATAAGGTAAAAAATTATATTTAAAAATTGCGGTAAAAGCGTACGAACCCTGCAAACTGGCAAGTATGCTTTAATTAAAGTGTACGTAAAAATAATAATTTATTCATTTTCAAATCAATTTCTTCTTATACTCACTGGTATTTAATTATTTCAAAAGTTTCGGCAAAGACACTGGTTTGCTTTTGACCGTGTAAAATAAACCAAAAATTATTAGACAATAATTCTGGTAGTGGTTTAATTTACAAAAGGGCTAAATTAGCAACACTTTACCTAAAACCCAGTTTAACGTGCGAGTTTTTTTTTTTTTTTTTTTTTTTTTTTTTTTTTTTTAATATTTTGTCTATTTCTTTTTCAAATTAATAATCTCCTTTCTCTACAAACATTATAATTTGGAAATAGTGGTATATTTAATATTAATAATAATAAAAAAAAGTGGCGAAAACTGTAAACTAACAATAATTAGTTCACATTAAAAAATATCGAAATGTAAATTTAATAATTTTTATGCATCTTATATTAAAAAAGATATTGTTCCATGCTTAAAATTAATAATATAAAATTTTTTAAATGGACAATAAAATAAGATTTCTTTTCTTTTTTCTTCTTTCTTTTTTTCTTACTTTTATTCCCACAAAGGTGAACGATCTCATGCATTCCAAATTCAACACGTCCAATTGCCAAGCAAGAAGTTATCACTATTTCTGATTAACAAAAATAATATTCATTGAAAAAAAAATCGTCCATACATTCATATTAAAATCTTAGAAATGTGACACATATCATTTATTTTTAAGTTTTTGTGCTATTGAGAAGGATTATATTAAAATATAAACAGAATTTTTCTTATGCTGTTTTTAGGTTCTCCTTTATAGCTTCTATCGTTAATTAGGTATTATTTCCATTGATAACTGTGATGGATGTTTTATTCCCGCTGCCCTGGAAAAGTTTGCCTTCCCATTTTTTCTCCCAGACGAGGCAGTAAACTTCCGAAGAACGATCCGATACACTGACTCGCGATATACAGAATGAAATAGGTGTTAAACTTTAAATGGCCATTGGGTCGTCTCCTGGTCTTTTCAAGAATAAGAAATACTTGGTCTTGATCAAATTGTTAACTACAGTGACCTCTCACTTATACGCAATGTTCAGTAATTACTTTTCCGTACCACTACTTTAAAATAGTAAAATGCGATTTACAGTTTCTGCATTTTAAAATCGAAAATTAGTTTTAAAAAATAAATAAATAAATAAATAAATTGTTACTGAAAAATAATTTCCGTGTACCGTGTATAAGTGAGAGGTCACTGTATATGATGCCGCACTTTGTCCCTAAACCGAAATCTGGAACGAAAAAACTGATTTACAATTAATGTTGAGTTAATATTAAGTTAAAAGGTTAAAGTATACGCAATGTTGCAAGTTGGGCAGCTTTTTTTTACCTCCAAATTGCTTCATAAACAAAACTTTTTTGAAGTACTAGTAGTCTCTATATTAAAAAACAGATTGAATAAGGCGATATAAAGAGATAAATTGTGTTTGAAAAAAGTGATATCAATCAAGGAATCTAAACAGAGAAACACCCGAACATTAAATAGACACATCATAACAAACAGAACTTGTCTTGTAAAATTTTGTTCTAGTAGTTACTCAAGATGTCACGGAGTACAGCTTGATCACGTGAACATTTTATTTTATGATTTTATAGTATTACATGCAGGCATACTTTTTTTAATTTATATATACAGATATCATATTACTATTTTTCCGGTACGTAAAGGAATATTTTTTTTAAGTAATGTTTATGAAAAAATCAATTAGTAAAACTAAAGAAAAGTAAATATATTAGATTTGTTTAATTATTTTTCTGCATTTAAATAAAGCGAATATTACTAGTCGTAATTATTGGTCTTCAAATACTAGTGGCCACGAACTCCAACTAGTGGCCACCGTGTTTAAAATTATTTATTTCGTTCTTACAATGAGGATATTTTAAAACTATTTGCACATTTTATTATTTTATCAACTCGTGAATTTCATTGACTCAACTAGCAGACCAGCCCTGCGTTGTACGGGATTACTTTAAATAATTTTGAAATTACATTAAATGTAGCATACAAACAAACGTAGTAGCAGGGACACTCTCAATGTTTTCGGCATCGTTCTGAGTGATCGTAATATCGGAAATCATTATTAGAGTTACTTTAAATACATCTTAAATTACCTTTAATATAATACACAAACGAACTTAACATTAGGTATCGTAATGAGCGACCTTAAAAACTGCAATCACTATAACCGAGATCGTTGGTTGACATACACTCATAGGTAATTTCAAAATAAGTATTCGGGACGTGAAGTTAAATATGCCTAAAATTACATTAAATATAATATAGAAACAAACCTAGTGGTAAAGGATTAATAAAAGCATTAAACAACGAAATTTATTTATTTCAAAAAAGTTGTTGTAATCTAGGTATCTGAAACACGCCCAACCGTTAATCCCTTCAGGTGCAATAGTACTCTTGTAACTAAAATATTGAAATGATTGATTGACACCAGGATTCAAGAACGAATTTATTTTAAAATAAGTAAAAGATTTTCCTCGTGTACCTTGTAAATTCAAAATTTGATTATAAAATTCTGGCGTCATTGTGGCATTTTGGGATAAAAATTAAGTGGTGAATATAATATACTGGTGCCCTTCAAGGGGTTAAAATAAAATACGTTAATTCAGTGAATAATGAATCATGTCTTCTTACATTTTGTTTCCGCAGTTTCTCAAGCCGTTATTGAAAAAAAAAACTTGCTTACTTGAATCTCGTTAAAATCCTGTAAATAGGATGAATGTACAAAATTTATTTACTTTTTATATATAAATACTGGAAGCTTATTTTTTCGGTGCGTCAGAAACTATTTTTTTTAAATGTTTACAATAGAAACAATTTATGATCGGCATTTTTTAACAGAAATAAAAATATTCCCCTCATTTAATTTAATTTAATTTAATTTAATTTAATTTAATTTTATTTTATTTTATTTTATTTTTGTAATTAAAGAAACCGAATGTTAGTATTCATAATTATTGGTATTAAAATTTCCATACTGGTAGCTACCATGTTTAAATTTATTTAGTGATGGTAAAATCCACAGACCGTGCACTTTATATTATTATACTAAAAGTAGCTCGGTACGTTAATGTGACAACGATGGTGTTTAATACCTTACCTATTCCTTTCTATTTTATCACACATGCTGTGTCGTCTATAAATATCAGATAATTTCAATTTTATATCATCGAATAACAAAAAAGTTTAATTTCAAACGAAATTTATTAGAATACTGTAGCTTCTTTTATCGAATTTTTATGACCTTTATAAATAATTTTCAAACATTATTCCTTTTAAATCTATCTCAACAATGAACATGTTTTTTTTTTTGTTTTTTTTAAATCTGTAACTGGGTTTATTCTTCCAAACGATGTCGTTATGTCTGCAATGTCCTTTAATGTAAATCTGAATAGTATGAAATATTTAAAATAGAAACTATATTGCGTTTAATCACATTTGTTCAAACACGCATTTTTGCTAATGGACTTGATTACGAGAGATTAATCAAAATATACCACAATTTGGCGTTAAAACTACGCGAAAAGTCAGCGAAAAGACTAATTTACACTTGAGTTAGAATATCAATTCAAGTTAAAATTATTACAATATACGCAATGTTGTCAGATTGACATTTTTTTTCTTTCTTTTTCTTCTTTTTTTTGTATTCACATCGGTAGATCACTAACACTTTTTTGAAATATTAATAGCCGCCTTACTGAATGACAGAATATAAAACTAGATTTATCTACTATACTATTGATGATATTCTTGGCATCATGAATTCTATTGATAGTAATATTCAATTTACTTATGAAACCGAAAATAATGGCTCGCTCCCATTCCTGGACACCCTTATCATTCGTACTGCTACCGGTTTCTCTACATCTGTCTATCGTAAAAACTTCGCTGTTTCACTACCACCCCATGCTCGTTCTTGTCATCCTCCAAGCCAAAAATTAGCCGCATTTTATACATTTATAAATCGTGCCCTTCATGTTTGCTCGGATTCCCAGTCACTTAATAGTGAAATTCAATATATTAAAGCAATTGCAGCTGATAGAGGTTACAACCCTTCTATGGTTGATACTGCGCTTTTTAAACTGCAGAATCCTCGTTCCTCAAACTCATCTCAGTCTTCTACTCGTACAAATATCAATATTGTGTTACCCTTCTTTCCTAAATCAAGCTTTTCCATTGCTAAAATTTTTAGACAATTTATGCCTTTAAAATAATTTTTCCCCCTACCAACAAACTCACCCTTTCCAAACTCAAAGATCCTATTGAATTATCAAATTCATGGGGTATCTACAATATTAATTGTCAATGCGGTCTTTCTTACATTGGACAAGCCAAACGTAGTCTTAAATTTTGTATTAAAGAACATAAACAATATATTGAAAAACAAGAAATAAAAAAATCCTCTATTGCAAAACATTGCTGGGAGATGAATCACGTTTTCGACTTCAGTTCGGTTAAAATAATATTTAAACCTACTTCTGTACACGAACTTAATTTCCTTGAAGCATTCCATATTCATAAAAATCTTGGAAATCTTGTTAATTGTGAATTTGCTATTCCACCATTATCAGACTGCTGGAAATATTACATTAAAACCAATTTTTCTGAACTTTTTAAACTATTTCTCACCATAGCGTTTCCATTTCCTATCGAATTTCCTATTGGGTGTTGCCTAGAACCCTCCGTTTTCCTATTGGCTAATAAATCTGTTACTTGAATGCTCTATTTTCCTATTGGCTGTTTACCTGGAACCCTCCGTTTTCCTATTGGTTAATAAACTTGTTACTTGAATCCTCTATCATTTCTATATATATGAGCAAATTTCCATTTTCTTCAGCACTGAGGAGGGTATGCTATATGCTACCGAAACCGGTATGCTGTAGATTCAATTACACTGGTTGGAGTTTTAACGTTGTATTTTATTTTTACTTTAACTAGATTTATCTATTTCAAAAAAGTTTTGTAATCAAAGAATCTGAAATTGAAAACCTGCCCAACTGTTAACCGGGGAATAAACTTTTGTCTAACTGATACGCATGATTACCAACGGGGTACACTTCCATCAGTAAAAAATAAAGAAATTATTTCCTTTTCATGGCAGTAATTTTGTGTGGATAGGATGTTTTAATAAGACGAAAATATCTATTAAAATTTTACTGGTGAAAATAATGCGTTCACATTATTACGGTAGCAGTTCTTGTATGACGAAAAAATTCGTCATGCCCAATTAGTATTTGTGTTGCATCCGAGGATAATTAATCATATCGTCTCATATTTAGTTACCGTACTTTCTCAAGTCGTTATGGAAAACAACTTGTCCACTTGAGAGTTGAAATGGTTGCACAAGTTGTATTATTTGTATTTTTTACTATTTATATATAAATACAGCAGTACTATTTTTCCGGTGCTGAAGAAACAATTTTTAGAAAATGTTTACCATCGAAGCAATTAGAGACCGGCTTTATTTATCAGAAATAGAAATATTCCACTTTTACTTTAAAATAAAGAACCAAATATTAGTATTCATAATCAGTGGTATTAAAGTTTCCAGACTGGTTGCCAGCGTGTTTAAATTTATTTATTTCGTAATAACAATGAAGATATTTTTTAATCACTTGCACATTAACCCTTCTTTGCATGAGTTTTTCTTTTACATTTGTGTTTTTTCAATCATATATTAAATATTAGACACCAGAAATTTTGAGATAGATTTTAGGCTTTGTTCAGCAACATAGTTCACGGGAAATTTACTGGATTAATATCTCTGTATAAAGATAATGGTGGAGAAGAAGTTGATTTATTTATTAAAAGTTAAATAAAATGTGATGGAAATTTACGTCACTATGCAATTAAGGGTTAATTTCATATCTCCTGTAAAATTTTATTAGAGTGACTGGGCGTACTTGCTCTTGAAGTACCATCGTTAAGAAATATTACAGAACTAAAAATTTAAAATGACTTTTTTATGTTTTCTCATATGACAACCATACGCCAAATTAAAATATGTTATACAGTTTCATAAGTCTTTATTTTTTGTTTATAGTGCCCCCTGGGGAGGGCATAAGATACCAAATATTAATAAAATTGATTTATTTATTTAATATTATTATTATTATTATTAGTTAATTAATTAATTAATTAATAAGTTTTCAGAACAGCTTCTGCCTCGTTAAAGTTTATGTTTTATAAAATTTTTTCAAGTGATAGGTGTTTTTTAAGCTGGTAGCGCTCCTGGTGGATAATAGCATGACTAAAACTTAAAAATGAATTTATTTTTCTGTTTTCAATATGGGCAATATGGGAGCCATACTCCAAATTATAATTAGGTAGTGATTTTTTCTAGGGATTTTTTATCGCTTCCTGGGAGGATGTAGGGTACCTATATTTATATAAAATTGTTTTTTTTTATGTTTTACTATATGACAGCTATATTTTTTTAAGGGCTTGGTCTAAAGATTCAACACAACTTACTTTGGAAGTCATAACTTCCCCTGGTGGGAATTAAGATAACTAAATTTAAGTAAAATTGATTTTTTTATGCTTTTATTATTCAATTTTTAGTGATAGTTAGGAAATAGTTAGTGATAGTTAGGAAATATCAATACTTAGAAATAAGTATTCCTATGCATCCTTTGAAACATCTTGAAAATGAGAAACAAAATACTTAGAAAATATGAAACACGTATACGTTCATTTCTTTGCATACAGTTGTTTCCATACAAAAGTATTTAAGGTTGATCACCATAATACTTCTATTTCCATGCGCAAGAATATTCGGGATAGATTTCTGAAACATAAAGAGAAATCTAGAAGGAAAATGTTTTTTTTTCTAAATAGTGATACAGAAAAATATGACCATTAATCCTTGCAACCACTGAAATTATTTTTGTTCTGATGTTTACCACCAATAAAGGAAATTTGAAACCCAACTTTTTTATCATTTTCTTTGCAGCATTTCCGTTAACATCGTACACATTTGGCAACCTCCATATATTTTAATGCTACATTTTTATACAGAAATATTCGCTTTTTATAATCACAAATTTTCTATGATTAAATAACAGAGTGGCTAGTGGTCAGGGAAAAATACAGTCAAAAAAGTGATAAACACCAGTATATTCTTATAGAAAAATTTATGTTGATTATTCGATCAAATAATCAATTTGAATTTTTCTATAAGAATATGCTAGTAATGTTCTTTTTTTTACTGTATTTTTCCCTGACAACTAGCCACCCTGAATAAAGTTAACTCCTCTATACGAAAACTATGGTATTCAAAAATTGGCAGGTTGGCAATCATGATGTTATTGTGAGTAACATAAAACATCAAATTGAATTATTACCGACTCCGAATTGAAAACATAACGTCACCCTGTTGATACGATTTTTCGAAAGTCCTGTGTGCACTCATTAATGATAATACTATTTTGTACTCACTTATTTAAAAAAAAAAATCAGAGAGAAAAACAATACATATGTTTTCTATTACTTTCCCATCATACGTAGTATAGGATAAGTCTTAGAATCGTTTTGAGAATCGAAAAAAAAATTTTTTGACGGATTTACGCGTTTCAGACACTGTAGATTCCGAAAAACATATTTTTAGAAAACAAATTTTGCCGTCCGTCTGTGTGTGTATCTGTAAACGCTCTATCTCCCGAACAATTTGAGATATCAACTTGAAATTTGGTACGTACTTAGTATGTAATAATGGGAAGAAACTTATTGAATTTCAGTAAACTCGATTATGCGGAACTATTTTTTTCGGACTCTAGAAATATTCGTTCTGATAAAAGGTATATAAAATTTTTCGAAATTGTTTATTTTAAGGAGTGAATATAAAAGACAATTAAAAAAAACATAAATTTTGCATAAAGAATGAAGTTGATCGGATAATGAGTTACGGAGATATTTGTAATCCTATTTACCACACTCTTCGATTATTCGTGACCCTGTGTTTCATTCAAATTTCAATTTAAAGATATATTTTAATTGGAAATGAGACACTTAATCCGACGCAGTAAATCGTTAGTTAATATCATTATCAATTTTGGAGTTATAAGGATATTTCTTTTACGCAATTCAGTAATAGAGCATTTAAAGTTTATGACGCTGTCAAGCCACGAT
Source organism: Maratus michaelseni (assembly GCA_963931845.1). Lineage (NCBI taxonomy): Eukaryota > Metazoa > Arthropoda > Arachnida > Araneae > Salticidae > Maratus > Maratus michaelseni. Next base: position 282,097,772 of record OZ007595.1, read on the forward strand.
TTTATTCTAATTGCAATGCATTTTATAAATAATTTACACATGTTTTATTTTCAAATTTTATCTTACGCATATCGATAATAGGTAAGTATTACGGTGGCCCCCAATGACTAAATTTTGTTTTTTAAGTACCATCTCCTGAAACTTTACTCTAAAGATCACCTCGGGTGATTTCACGATTTTTTCTCAAAAGATAAAAAAGAAAGAATAACTGCATCATTATTGTCAATAATTTTTATAAATATATTTTTTGCCTCAAAAAAAAAAAAAAAAATAAAAATAGAAAGAAACAAAAAGAAGAAAAAAGAAAGAAAGAAAGCTATTGTCAGCCAAAATGTTTAATTCTTGATTTACAGAAAAGTATTTTTCTTTAGAAAATAAAATATATAACGTTATCCAGAATACACAGGCACGTTAAACACTACTTAGAGATCACTGATGATAAGAACCAATCTTGTAGAATAATTGCAATCCCAGAAACACAAAATATATAGGTACTGTTTAATAATTTGATTTTTGTACTCTTGCACATGTAATATTCCTCTGGTTAAAAAAGCAATATCAAGGTGGGTGCTTATTTTTTCAGTAACTCTATTTGAAGCTGATAATCTTCGCCTTATTTAATCAATTTTAAGAATGCGTGAAGAAATATGCCTAAATAGTGTTAACCATTTAGTCCCTATTCATAATCAAAATATCAATGCGAAAATGATTTAAGTACATTTTCATTCATTTAATCACGGAATGTATCCTTAATCCTTTGATGGCCGATGGTACATTATTTATACCGCTTTATTTTAATTTCAAGGTGACAAATGAAATTCTTGAAAAATGTTTCGGTTTTAAAACAGGGTTGCCAGTTTGGCTTCCTTTATTAATTCAGAAATTGCAAGCAGTAATTTTTGCTGTACATAATCGCATATATTTAATGATTACATAAAATCTTTTTAAAAAAATCTTTTAATAGTTCCGGCATGAGTTCGGAATTCCTGAATAAAAAAAGTGGCTAAACTGGCAAATCTGTTTAAAATAACGTAAATAATAATTTATTCATATTCAAAACAATTTCTTCTTAAATTCTACTGACATTTAAACATTTCAAAGGTTTTAACAACGAAATTGCTTTCGTTTTGAAAATGTAAATATATAATATATATATATATATATATATATATACTAGGGGGCCTACACCCTGCGAGCTACGCTCGCCAACCCCCGCTCAGACTTCGAGGCCTCTAAAAACATGACAGCGTGTTTTGTTTTTAAAATATTGGTAAATCTGTAATTGGGTTGCCATGATTTTAACGTTTTAATGGGGCATTTTTTGATTATCATGGCCTCATACACAGCTGTTGCGACAACTGACGACTGTTTTCGGGATTGATAAGTAAAATCAATTACAACTTGAAAACCAGTTTGTATAAAATGGTTAGGTTTAAATTGTGGCGACCTCTCGGACTTTTATAACAACGATCTGTATTCTATTCTTCCTTTGCGTTTAAGGATGAGAAAAATTCCATCTGCTTGTGAATAACATTAAGAACCACGGTATTGAAAAGTACTATGTCATAGATATTTTCAGTAACAGGTTTTAATTTTCTCTCTATTTTAGTGCACCATCATGCATATTTTCATGTTATTTTAAATATGTAAATTATTTATTTTAATTAATATGTATATACGAATGTTTTAATAATTATTTATCAAACAAAATTAATTAAATATTTTGTGCATGCATGCCTGCATTTATTCGGCATCAATTGATGAGATATTTAAACAAATTTGCTATCCGCGATAATTTTACACCATGTTATGTCACTTGAATATTGTCTATCAGAAAATCGAGTACTTTTCCAGTATAGGATCCTTTGCTTTTAGGTTTGGCGTAATTTGAGCTTCAAAAAGGGATAGATTCGTTAATATACAGAGATTTGTTGCCAAAAGTTATGAAAACAAACCCAATGAACTTTTGGTGCTTTTCTATTATAGGGGTCTTGACGCTTTTTTAAAAAGCTTGGCGCAATTCGGGCATCAGAAAGTGAGATTTGGTGCCAAATAACATACACAGCCATGGAAACAAATTCGACGATTTTTTTGTTTATATGCGTATTTTAATTATACGTATATTATTATTGTTTTTTCTATAGAAATTACTTCTGATTATATATAAAATAGGATAAATGACATTTTACGCTAAACAAATTGTATAAATATTTGAAAAAATGCTTCTGTATACGAAATGACAAAGTGAGTAGGTTGACAGAAAGTATGTTGCCAAATTTCATTTTCCGCCAAGGCTATTTTCTCTGTTTCATCAAGGCCCCATATACTGGAAAAGTTTTAACTTTTACTGGAATAACTTTAATAGCATTTCTCTAATATATAGGGAGCATTTTTTTCCTTGCTGCCAATAAAAGAGAAAGGAGTAAATGTCATTTTACCATAATTGATGTCATATTCTCATTAAAATTGGAAAGAAAACCAAGCAGGATATTTTATTCTCCTCCCGTTCAGTAGGACAATTATTATTTTATATATTCGTTTCAAATATCCGAATTAGTGATTTTATAAATTCGTTTAATTAAATTTTACAAAAAAAATAACAAAATAATATCTATAAATAATAATTACTATTAATTCCTCCTCCCCCCCCCTTTCTTTTGCGTTTACATAAATGACGTCATTTGGACGGATTTATTCAAAATATTTTCAGTTTATAAATTAAATTAAATGCTTACAGACGGTTGAATCCTAACGATAGAAATGTGATTTTTTTTTTAATTTTCCTGAAAAACATAATTTAATCACAATCTTGTCTTTATTATCGATTGAAATAAAAGATAATTTCAATTTCAATTTGAAAATGACGAATAAAAGAAATCAATAATCCCTATCGGGATCCTTTTCATTTTTTTTCCCTTTTTTGTCACAAAAAAACTGATTAATTAGTTGCCATCATTACAGAAATGTCATTAAAATTAGAAAAAAATTAATATCTCGAAAACTAATTCCAATTTCAAAATTCTATTACCAGTTTCGACATCCGCGGATTTTTATGGACATTTGGTATTAATTTCACCATCAAGCGTTTAAAATTTTACTAAAAATAGCCCTGAAACATAATCAGTCGTTTAATCAGTCGTTTCATAAAATCGTTTCATAAATTCGTTTCATAAAATCGTTTCACAAATTCGTTTCATTAGGATTTTATATATATAGGGTAGATATATATGTATATACAGGGTGTTCCGTTAAAGGGGTCCAATATTAATAGGGGTAATAGAGGAGCCGGATCTCAATAATTTTCAAGTTACAGCAAATAGGATGAAAAATCGGAAATTTGTAAAAAAACCCTCATTGCTAAACTATCGATAATGCTACATAAAAACGAAGCACATATTTAGAAAGAGCAGGAAAAATCCTACGAAATGACATAAGTTGTTTTAGAATATTGAGAATTAATGGCGAGTTACAAGCTCTGAAACAGTGAAAAAATACAAAATCAAATATTTAGCAAAATAGTTAATCGTTAATTCCAAAAATGCAACTCTACCTACATCAAGGAAAATGTTATAAAATTTGGTCCATTCCGAAAGCTTTCGAAGAAGCTGACAATAAACCATATCAGTTTAATTGTATGGGAGAAATCAAGCAGTTCCCTAGTTACAACTCTGTACTGTTGCACGCTCGGAAAGAGCGAAACTCCACCCATGACGATTGTAAACACCCCGTTTTAATATCTTTCAATTATACATTTCTGATCAACCTCTATCAATACCCTTTCATTATTCAGTCTGGTCAAGTGAATGACATATTGTGCAGCTCTCGCCTTGTCTTAAAGCAAACTCCGTGACTGCTGCGTTTCCTCCATGAACTTTCAGGATGATGAAGAAGTACTTTTTATGCAAATTTTCTATGTGTATAGGAAGAAAAGTGTAATAAAACAGCAGTCATCAGTGGGCGTTATGTTAAAGGGAGGCTGTTGTAAGTGGGATTGTAGTAAGTTGATGTATAATAATTATGCCGGAATACTCTAACGAAGAATATGCGGACATGCATCTGATGTACGGGCAAGCTCATGGAAATGCATGTCTAGCACAGCGCATGTACCGTGAGCAATTTCCAAGGAGACGTTGCCCAAGTTCGAAACTCTTCATAAAAATCGATAGACGATTACGGGAGACTGGATCGTTTAATACAGCAAGCATTGATGCAGGGAAACCTCGACATGTGCGAACACCTGCAATGGAAGAAGATGTACTGAATATTTTTAAAGATAACCCCTCCACGAGTACACGAGCTGCTGCGTCTGAAGTCGGTGTTTCTCACCAAAGTGTGTGGCGTGTTCTGCGTGCAGAAACATGCACCCCTTTCATGTGCAGCGGGTACAACTGTTATCAGTAACAGATTGTGCTCAGCGGACAGAATTCGTACGCTGGTTGCTTAATGTAACAGAAAATAATCCACAATTTCTGGAAAATATTTTATTTACTGATGAAGCAACATTTACGAGAGAGGGCGTGGTAAACACGCACAATATGCACACATGGTCATATACAAATCCGCACACTGTTTTCCCGTCGAACGCACAACAAAAGTTCAGTGTGAACATATGGGCAGGTGTCCTCGGCGATTATCTCATAGGACCATATTTACTCCCAGATGTACTCAATGGCAGTACGTACTTGGTTTTCCTACGGGATATCTTACCGCAGTTACTGCAAAATGTGCCAGCAACATTGCGCCACAATATGTGGTTTATGCACGATGGCGCACCGGCACATTTTTTCATAGGTGTTCGCAATCACCTGAATTCAACATATCCTGGGAAATGGATTGGACGCAGTGGACCTGTTGCTTGGCCTGCACGCTCTCCAGACCTCAATCCGTTAGACTTTTTTGTTTGGGGACACCTTAAATCGCTGGTGTATGAAACGCCTGTGGATACACCGGAGGATTTACTAGCGCGAATCGTTGTCGCTGCAGGAGACATTCCCAACTCCGTCGGAGTTTTTCGGCGTGTTCGCCAATCTTTACAACGTCGCTGTCGGCTGTGCGATTCTGTTAATGGGCGCAACTTCGAACACCTATTATAATAATGTCCGTTCGTCTGCCTTCCGACATTGAACTGTGCAGCGCAGGCCAGAAGACTATGCTTCACATATGTCATAAAGTACGTGGAATGTAATTCTTTATTTGTCATTTTTCTTTTATTTTCAACACTTTTTGGCACAGTATTTTGTAAGTCACAGACTGTGGTGTACTCAAATTGTAAATTACAAAGTTTGTATGAATTAATTTAAAATTTAGTGTCTTTTTTAAATTTATAATTAATAAAATTATTATGCTATTTGTTATTATTATTTCCTATCATAAATTATGATGCACATATACATACAATAATTGTCCATGTAAAACATGTACTGAAACTTCTTGCATAGTTACAAATCGCAATATTTTTAATTATTTCCGAATTTTCACCACCAGTTTAATTTTAAGGAATTTAACTTAAGCTTTATATCAATAAAAGACCACTTTAAAATGTAGACTATTATTGTAAAGTTATTTTGGTTCATTCAACTCTTGAATAATTCAAAATGTTGCATCTCAGAAGAAGCATGATCGAAAATGTATAGTTGAGAGTAATTAAAAAGGCGGTGTTTCCAATCGTGATGGGCGGAGTTTAACCTTTGCTAGTGTCAAAGAAAGCGGAGTTGTAACTAAGAAACTGATTAATTTCTCTCACACAATTAAACCGATATGGTTCATTGTAAGCTTTTTCGAAAGTTTTCGGAATGGACCAAATTTTACTACATTTTCCTTGTTGTAGCTAGAGTTGTCTTTTTGGAATTAACGATTAACTATTTTGATGTATATTGGATTTCGTACTTTTTTCACTGTTTCAGGGCTTGTAACTCGTCAATAAATATTGCTATTTTAATACAATTGATGTCATTTTGTAGGTTTTTTTCTGCTCTTTCTAAATATGTGCTTCGTTTTTATGTAGCATTATCGATAGTTTAGCAATGAGGGTTCTTTTACAAATTTCCGAATTTTCATTCTATTTGCTGTAACTTGAAAACTATTGAGATCCGACCAGGCTTTATATACTGATTTATGCTCCATGTGATCTCCTCTATTAGCCCTATTAATATTGGACCCCTTTAACGGAACACCCTGTATATATATATATATATATATATATATATATATATATATATATATATATATATATATATATATGTATATATATATATATATGTATGTATATATATATATATGTATGTATATATATATATATATATATGTATATATGTTTACATATATATATATATATATATATATTATACAACAATTCTGGTAGCAATTTTAAATTTAAAAACAAATAAATTAGCAACACTTTACCTAAAACGGGTAACTTTTTTCTTTTCTTTTTACTATTTTGTCAACTACTATTTCCAATTAATATTCTCCGTTCTCAACGAATATTATTATTTGGAAATAGTGGTATATTTATTATTAATAATTAAAAAACAATAGTGGCCCGTGCAAAACTTCTATTTTTCTGGTACATTATTTTCCAAAACATATTGAAATGACACACTTTAAATAAACCCTGATTAGAAGGAGTAAATGGGCTGCATTTCGCCTACAAAGTAGGAACAGAAATTGTTTGAGTGTGCCAGAAGTTTAGTAAATACATAAGTTCTATCACATCAGAAACCTGATTTCCAACATTCCTAAAGGTAGTATAACGTTGGGTTTTTAATCAGGGAACATAGAAAGCTACGGCGTACGTTTGGTACGTATAATTTTTACATATCGCATCTGTATTGAAATACTAATCTTCGGTTTATTATATCATACATTTTAAAACAAGAATCAGCAATTAAATAAGGCAATGGTTATTATTTGTATTGGTGACAAAAAGAAAACCGTACGTAACTTAGGTAAGCCACATGGTTCCCGAGGTAATGGTGATCCGTACTGCTTTGTGTCCAGATGCTGATTTCGGTGCAACGTTCCATGCTTTAGAAAAATGACGAATATTGCTCTGAAAGTTCTTTTCGTTTTGGAAAGTTGGTTCGTACACTATCTCCGTAACAACTAAATGCCTATCGTATTTGTCTCAAAAATGGAAGTCAGCATGTCCCAAATAGTAGCGCCATCTATGCGCTTCCATCTGGGTCATGTATTATCAGTTGCTAAAAGTATTTTTAATTTAATCCACTACTTTGGTATTTTGCATTAATCTGTTTAAAACTTATTCATAGTTTTTGATCTATTAATTAAAATTTATAGTGTTAATAAATATTTTTGCTTAATAGACATTCTTTGTGTTAATTTTTATGGAAATCTATTTATAAATAAAGGTCGGTGCCATTAATATTTATATATTATAATTAAATAAAAACAAACATTTATATTAAAAACAAATATTTTAAATTAAAAATATCAGTTACAACAGCAATTTAAATTGTTATTTATAAAAGAAAAGATAATAAAAACATTTGTGAAATTCGAGAAATTAATTACAAAGTTTATTTTTAACCCTTTCCGGCACAGACAAATTCTGTTTGTAAAATGAGTAATTACTGACTGACACCGGAATTTATAAACGACTTTTTTAGAAAATAAGAACTATTTATTTTAATCTTTCATTATAGAAACAAAATTTTATTAAAATATTCTTGGTGCGGAATGCAAGTTTGGAATTAAAATTAGGTGTGCCCGGAGTGGGACCACTGTGCCGGAAAGGGTTAAGCTATATTTTTAAACTTTCCATATGAATATTCTCAATACAGCCTTTTTGTACGTTATTTACTGATAATTACCTCCGTAATATATACGTTAATATTTTACAGAGTTAGCGTACTGATATGTATTGAAATATCATGTCCGTTGTCGCCGATAGATGACACTGTACTCGGGGAAAAATTTACTTCGAATTTCAGTATGAGAGAAACGTAAATACGATCGGCATTTAGCACTAAAAATAATGGTTCGTAACGATAAATTCTATCATTTTATTATTAGACTTCAATAGATAATGCTAATAATTGACGATCAGAATTTTCCGGTACGAATTGGTTTTCCCAAACGGAAGAACTTTCCGAAAATCTCAATATAATGTTTAATGCTTGAAGTAAATATACAAAAAATCGGGTTTTCATGGAAATACTTCGATTTTGGCCATGATATGTTTTGTTACTCTTTAAAAATTTATTATCACTTTATTGATTCCACTCATACCCTGTCACACTTGGAACAAATATCAGTTTAATCTTACGTTTAAATTAGCTTCTTAAACATTTATTATCTATTTAATGTTTTCAGCATAAAATTCTCAGATAAATACTATTATCAGCAGCTTAACCCTCCAGCCGCGGGTAACGCCCCAATCGCATTTCACTTATTCTATACAATTTTTCTACGCTATTTTGGCGCTGTCTACAATATTTATAGTACTTAAGTATCGGGAGACTCTATTTCTTTGTTGAATCTATCTTCCTTTATTTAGAAATGGAGAGATTCGTTTACAAATTATAATACATATATCATTTCATTTACTAAGTCATTCGGAAGTTCTGCGGTTTTTGAAATATTTTGAATCGATAAATGCCACATTCTCATCGGAATTTTGAAATAAAACATTATTTTTATAATGTACATGAAGAAACTGCTTTTAAATATTTAGAAATAAATGTGTTTTTAAATTCCGGTGACATTCAATCCTTATAACTATTATAAGTGGCGAATAAAAATAGGCCGCGGTTTTATATAAGAAAATGCAAACATCGCCTGCGGCTAGAGGTTTAATGCCATGATTAAAATATTACGGTCCGCCGCGCACTGACTTTAAAATACTATTAAAATAATCAACCAAAGAATAAAAAATGCAATAACAAACGGGATTCTTATAAAAAGAGGTTAGTATCATCCAAATTTTCTATATTATTTTCTGCCACATTCCATTTGAAAATTAAAATTATCAGAATAGTACTAACACAAATTTATAAAGTATATATTACACTATATACCTTTATTTAAATTATTTAAAAATAAATGTTAAAATTTTTTAAATACTTCTATAGCAGGGGTGTCAAACTGTGGCCTTCCGGATACCATTAACATTTTACAGTAAACTTTTCCTCATACAATCACACAATTTTTGCGATTCAAAAATTCGATTATTTCTTTTAAAATTTAGTGTTATCAAGCGGGCCACAGTTTGACACCCCTGTTCTATAGGAATAGTTTTTATGTGTTTCGGAGAGATATATAAATCAATGGCATGCTGAACTAGCTAAATAAAAAATCAAATCAAATGGATTTATTTATAATTTTTGCCATTTTCACAAATTTTAACATTTCAAAGTCAAATATATATATGTTTGGTAAATTTTAAATAAGTCTATTTCAACCTCTTTAAACATTTGAAACTAAAGTCAACGGTTCTGCAGTTTTCACTGTGTTTTGCAAAATGCGAAGACTAATTGCTGGAAATTGTATTCGGTGCGCTATTTAAATAATTAAAATATATCTAGATAAATATTTGGTTACTGCCAACTCAATAAAGAAAATTTTAATTCAGAAATATTATTGAATTCAGAAATTTAAATTATTTGCAGGAGGTTTTTTATACATATACATAATGTTCAGTTTATTTCGTATTAGATGCCAAAAATAGCTACACTTTAAAATTTAAAAATTTAGATATATTAGCTTATGTTATAAGGTAAACTACAATAAATTTGAAAGATTTTTCGTAATATTTTTTTTTTGTATATAAGTAAATATATTACTATTATTTGATTCTTCTCATGCTGCAAACAAGGATATATATCGGAAAATTTTATGAATTGGAAAAGATAAATTATAAAGAATTACAAGAAAATGTATATAACTTTTTGAAGGGAAGTATATTTTTAGTTTAATTTTCATTTATTTCACGTGTCTATTGCACAATTCCTCTATATACCTATAATATACTATATTTATACATGCGTTTCTATATTTACTGTCAGTAGTCAGTGTCATTTATGATTTTTTTAAAATTTAGATTGTTTTAAAGATTTTTTAAATATTAATATTTGCTTTATTTAACCCTTTCACGCTCAAGGGAAATATTTTTCCCTACTACAAAAATCGTTATCGATTGTTCAATTATTATTGAATCGATATTTTTTTTTTACTGAATGTCAAAGTAAAACGTATGTCCAAGGCGGCAAATGTGTTTCTGAACGAATAATTTAAAAAAAAAACTGCCAAACTTTATTGCCCCAAAACCAAAACATTCGCGGGCTGAACTAATAATATCTTGAAAGTGTTTTGGACTTGAGAAAATTAGAATACCATAACTATTTATTTTACTTTTCTGATAATTTTTATTATGTTTTTTGTATTACAAAGCAATAAATTAAATACCGATATAATAAACCTAACTCTTCGTTTGATTACTTTTATTGTCCATAGGGAAAAATATTTCCCATGAAATTATAGGAAACGTATACACCCTGCTATGTTTTTCTGGTGATATTCTCTTACTTTACACCCACAATAGCTAAAATATTGTGTTGTATTGGCATATTTAGTCTTGGACATCTTATGGTCCTGTAAGGGTTAACCCATTAATGCCGGTTGGTACGAAAAGTTACCATTTAAGTAATACGAATTTTTAAATATGAACACCAGTATCTTAGTGAAAAAAAAATCATATTATCTAATGTGAAACTATCAGAGATTCAATCAGTTAAATTAACAGTATGGGAAAACTGGTGTCAACTGGTATTGAAGTATTAAAAGAAGTGTAAAATAAGTCGTCGTTAATGGGTTAATGACAGATAAAATAAGGAGACTACTATTTTTTTAACCCTTTGAGGGGCGGTGGTATATATTATATACCACCTAATTTTAATCCGATTCAAACCAGAAACTTTTAATTAAATTTTACTTTTTTAACTTTGACGAGAAAATGTTGAGAAATTGCTTGTTCTTATTTTGAACTAAATTCTTTCCTAAATTGCGGTGGGAATTCAACATTACAGGAACACAAGTGCTTGCCCCTGAAAGGGTTAAAAGTAGTACCTATCAAAGAATTTCAAAAAAAAAATCCCCTCCCAACCGATAACATTTTAAACAGACGTTACCGAAACTTACTTTAGTAATTGCTCAAGCCGTCATCGAAGACAGCTTGCGCACGTGAAGGATTAAATAAATTTTATTTTTGTATAAATCGCAAAATTTTTGGGCTTTTTGTATACAAATATTGCTACAATATTTTTCCGGTATCAAGTAAAAAAAACATTTTTTTTAAAAAGAAAAAATAGGTTTATGAAAAAACTAGTTAGGGATTGTCATTATTTAAGAAAAATAGAAATATTTGACTTGTTTTATTAATTTATGCGATATATTAATTGAATATTCGTAATTAGTGGTCTTCCAATTCCCCAACAGGAGGGCACTGTGTTTAAAGTTATTTATCTCGTTCTTGCAATGAAGATATTTTAACCCGTCAACACACGCGCCCCTTTCATTACGTTACTACACGCGCGGAATAAATTTTATCCCAGTCGGTTTTCTTGTGTCAATTTCCCAACGGTTTGATCATAAACAAAAAATTATATTTTGAAATAAACTGGAAATCAATAAAGAACATAATTTAACTTAAAATAAGAAGTTCTTGCTTGAAAGGTAGTATATAGCTCAGAATGATAACGAACGATTTTCTCACATTTTTAAGTAATAATTCTGAGCTGGTGTAGATTTTATCCCAGCGCGTGTGCTGATGGTTTAAAATCGTTTGCACATTTTGTCAATTTATCTTTTAGTGAATTCCATTGATTCCTTTAAAACCTGGGATTAATTTAAATATATCTAAATTTACTTTAAATGTAATATACAAACAAACATATTTTGTAAGTGTGGTGAGGGATTACTCGATATCTTCGGCATCTTACTGATTTCAATATCGGGAATCACGATAACGGTTACTTTAAATCAGGGGTGTCAAACTGTGGCCCGCCTCATACTACTAAATATTAAAAGAAATAATCAACTTGTTGAATCGCAGAAGTTCGATGATTAGTTACGCAAAAGTTTACTATAAAATTTTAGTGGTATCCGGTGGGCCACAGATTGACATCCCTGTTTTAAATACACCTTAAATTATCTTAAATTTAATACACAAAAGAAGCTAATGGTGCGGAACCCGTTAACCTTACGCATAGTTGCCAACCTCCCGATTTTTTTCATACCAGTATTTTTATGAAAAAATATTTGTTTTATTTAATGGTACAATTTCTTGAATTTAACAAAGTGAAAATTTTTGTAAGATTTTACTGGTATTAAAAAACTTGGGAGGTTGGCAACTATGGCCTTAGGCATCGTAATGAGTGACCGTAAAAACTGCAATCACTATAACCGATGTACTTTGTTAACATAGAAAATTGCAAAATATCTGTACGGGATAAACTGAAATATACCTAAAATTACATCAAGTATGATATCCAAACAAACCTAGTTTTGGAGGATTCACTACCTTTGCACTAGTACTGAATAATGGTAAAATTGACCGTCACATAAACGGCGGCCCTTTCTGCATACCTGAAACCGAGTAATGCAGACTATTTTAGATATAATATTTGGGTTTTAATTGCCGAATTCGGTAACACTTATTCTCAACTATCTTTCTACACCGTAGTTTTTATGACAATAATGCTTTTTATAGTTTGGGAAGAGGTAGTTTAGCCCATTCCGCTTGAACAACTTTCCAAAGACCATTAAGTATTGTATTTCAACTGCTGGATAACGCTCGTTTTAAAAATCCGGAAGCGCAAACATTTATGGTTGATACATCAGGAGATTTAGCAAATATATCCATGAAGGGTATAGCCATAGTACCCGTTTCTCTTACTATTTTTCCTAGGAAGTCAACAGTGGATTGCGATGTGTAGCTGCTTGCTTTATCTTGAAGCAATTCAACAAATTGTTGGATCTGTAGGTAAAAAGATGATATTTAATGTTTGAAGATTGGGAGTAAAATATGTTTCTGATAGTATGTGGATTTGATAATTTTCCCCCACCCTCTTTGTTAGGGTTTCGTTCATCTCACGAAACCCTATTACTCCCGCTCCGTTGTCTGTCTGTCACAGAGCTATTCTCAGAAACTATGTAACTTACAGAGTTGAAACTTTGTGTACAAATCTGAATACCAGCTATAAAGATCTCAAAATATTAAAATTTGAAAAAATCGTATTATTTTAATAAATAGAGATAAAAAACCAAAATTCTAACAGCATTTTCCTATTAAATTTAAACATTTTTCGTTATAGCCGATGCCACAAATTAAAAATCCTTGATGAAATTCTTTCTACAATAATTAATTTTCTATCAGATTATTTCCACGTGAAAAATGAAATAAAAAGTTTCACCAATTGAAAAAAAGATTAATATGAAATAACATTGTATGACGTCATAGTGGTAACTAAACGGAAAGATTTCTCAATAATACAAGGAGTATGTGTATGTGCACAAAGCAGATTAATATCACGTCATTAGAGAATTACAAAGAAAATCTGACGTCATATCAGAAGTTTAACGGATTTTTCAAATGTTTCAGAATAATACAAAGCGAGTATCAATATGATTAATAAAGAATAGTAAATATATTATCTAAATGCTGGACAATTACACCATGAAACATTAAAACATCACAAATTTACTGATTCAGTAAATTTGTGATGTTTTATACTCACGTCTTTAATGTAGTAAATATATGAGTTTGAGGAACGTATTGAATCATGATAAAAACCCGATTACGGAAATATTCGCATATTTTAACCTTTTGAAGGTGTACAACATGTTAATTTTGAAAGGGTTTTTTTTTTATATCGCATTTAGTCCACATGACAGATATTATTATGACAGAATATAATAGCGAGCTTCGCCCACTATCGCGCTGGTTTAGATATTCGAAAAGACGAGAAAAATAGACCGGTAAATTTTTACTTTTTAAAAACATGACTTTTTTTTTTTTTTGGTTGCTAAATGAAATTTATTTGGATTTATTAAAGAAAGGATAAAGTGTTTTGAAAGTATTATTAAACGAAACCCTTAGAGCGATCTTTGATCACACTTACCACACTTGTTTTTAATTTGTGGTTATATTAAAAAAAATTAACACTCATAAATCATTTTCAAAAACTTCTTTAGATACATTGAACCAGTATCTAAGATTTGTTTCTCATCTTTGACGCTAATGAATGCATCTCAGTTTGTTACAATCCTTTAGAAAGACCCAAATTTCTTCTATTGGAACGACATCCATTTTTCTCTTGATAAATGCTTCTCATAAAGAATTCTGCGTCGTAGTGTACGCTTGTCGATATATCGTGGAGAACGACGATGAGCATTGTGTTTTTTAACCTTTTTAAAATTAAAATCAGTTTTAATGATTTTGGTAACTGTTGATGCTGTGCACTTTAACCCCTTGAAGGGCACCGGTATATTATATATACCACTTAATTTTAATCCCAAAATGCCACAATGACACCAGAATTTTATAATCAAATTTTGAATTTATAAGGTACATGAGAAAAAGCTTTTACTTATTTTAGAATAAATTCATTCGTGAATCCTGGTGTCACTCAATCATTTCAATATTTTAGCTACAAGAGTACCTTGCCCCTGAAGGGGTTAACGATTTAGCAATAGTGCTTTTACTTGCAGAACTTTCTTCTATCATTAATGATCTTAAATTTTCAATATTCGAAGAATTCCTTTTTGTTCGTGCACACATCGTCACAAACATGTCAAACTATCGAATATGAAAAAATGTATTTTTCATTACTTTTAAAAATGGGCCGATTGTCACCACTAAATTTTTATAGTATTCTTCACCAGGGTTGATAGTTTTGGCATCTATTTTTCATTCAGAAATTCCGTATTCAAATCAGAAATTTCGAACAGAAAATTTTGCGTTATTTAGTTACAGACATTTCGTGATTATTTAAGGTGAAAATTTTTCTCTCAAAATTTGCGGTATGAATTCATACTCGCTGAATATATAAGAAGGCCAAACTGGCAACACTGTTCTTCATACAAATTTTATTAGTATCTTTTCTAGCCGAAGAATTCTAATAAAATTTAGTGGTGACAATCGGCCCATTTTTAAAAGTAATATAAAATACATTTTTTCACATTCGATAGTTCGACATGGTAGCGACGACATATATGGGCTATTTTTTTCACTTGAAGCCAAATATTTACGTTTTTTTCACTTACAGAAAACAGACAGAGAGGCAGCAGACAGACAGGCAGCAGACTGACAGATAGAAAACAGGCAGCCGATACGGTGTAGAAGTCAGATATAGAGCAGATAGTTAGCAGGCAGGCAGGAAACTGACAGACAGCAGGGAGAGCTGACAAACAGAGAGCAGACAGACAGGAGGAAGAAAGACTGTAGATACACAGACAGCAGTTAGCAGACAGACAGCAGAGAGAGCTTGCAAACAGAGATCAGACAGACAGGCGGCAGAAAGATTGTGGACACACAGGCAGAAGTTAGCAGACAGACAGACATTAGAATTTAGATCAAGCATAAAATAGAGAGCAGGTAGCCATACAGAAAGCATATAGAGAGCAGACAGACAAATAACTGACAGACATACAGCAGACAGACAGATAGAATACAAATGACCGAAAAAGTGCAGACATACAGCAGATAGTATTCACAAGACATATACACAGCAAACATACAGGCAGTAGAAATATATATAACAGACAAAATACAGCAGACAGTTAGCAGGCAGATAGGATTTTTCTCAGTGCTTTCGCTTGACTATCTCCAGAATCTTATATTTCACTTACATGGATAAATTGTGAAAACATTTTTTTTTATTTCGTTTATTTGATTCAATAAATAACTTGCCACTAATTCGAAGAAAGATATTATTTATAAGACAATTTGAATTTCAATATTTATTAATATCAAAAAACATCTTTGAAGTTTTTATCAAACATATCTTCAATTTTCTTAACGAGACTTATTTGATTATTCTCTTTCTTAAAACATTTTGTGACATTCTAATATAAGTATTCGCAAAAGGAAGGGGTGGAGTTTATACATTTATTTTGTAAATAACACAAAATGTGCACGCTTAAGCAAAACAGTAGGAAAACTTTAATTATCACATACGCATAGCTGCCAACTTTTACGCTTTTTTCCAACCACAAAAAAATTAATAGAAATTTTTGTGTTGTTGAATTACATGATTTCGGCGATTTAATAAGGTAAAATTTACTATAATTTTTTTTATGGTAGGAAAAAAGCGTAAAAGTTGGCAGCTATGCATATGTTATTTAAACATCCTTTTTTATATGGACATACAAAATTCACAACAATGAATGACGTGTCATACAAAAGCTTTTTTAACAAGATTATGACCTAGTACACTTATATTCATTCATATGTTGTTTTATTAAAAATCCCTCGCGGGAGAGCATATTAGGGAGAGAGGGAAATAGTAGGTGTATAAAAAAGCGCGTGTTCGAAAGCAGCATTGTGTCAAAATTTTAGCAACGAACAATTAGTAACGAACTTTCGGAGATTTCAGATTTTTAACAAACGAACATTTACAGGTTTATTTATAGAGATATTAAGTATGATAATTACGAATTTATTGCTTGCAATTAGCCTATATAATATTTCGGTTGCCAACATTCCCATTTCTATGCACATAACAAACGCAAAACTATGAATGAGGTATTATGTGAAATGCATTTGAAAATATTTTATTCATTATAAACACATGTTTCATTAAACACGTTGTTTGAAAGGAAAAAAAATGTGGCGGTAATTTAAAAATTAACGAAAAAGGAATATCAGCAAACAATTTCAAAGAGATTTTTAAGCAGATTCACAGGTTTTAGGCAGTTAGACGTAATAGTAATAGACGTATAGACGTTTAGACGTAATATTTACAGATGTTTACATGTAATATTAATAAACGTTTTGACATTATAGTAATAGACGTATAGACGTTTAGACGGAATATTCACAGATGTTTACATGTAATATTAATAAATGTTTTGACATTATAGTAATAGACGTTTAGACGTAATATTCATAAACTTTGCGTTATAAATAATTTCTTTTATAAACACATGAGCTTTATTTAATTTAAACATGCGTATTTCTTAAAGAAATTTTGTAATGTGTCTTTGCGAAACGTTTTACTAATACACGGAGCACTTCAATAGTAATTAAATTAGTGTCATATATCAAAGGACATAGTTAAAATAACCCCAATACGTAGAACAGGAAATGTGAAGATAAATGTAATTTCAAACATCACAAGAGAAAATTATTTTAAAAACAAAATTATTAATTCTTCTTTTTAAATTCCATCAAGAAATAAAATAATTTTTATCAATAATTCTAACGATTTTTTAAACATTTGAATAAAATTTGAAGGAGCGAAAAGAAATATAAATATAAGGAAAGGCTCGAAACTTAAAAACCTCTTGCAGGATAAGTTCTACTTTTTTCTTTAGGAACATTTCCGTTGTCATCAGAAATGTGTCGTCCATTTTAGATTATAAATGTATCCTAATCCGGTACCTCGATGTCACAACAATAATGGCTAAGACCTTAGCTATTTCTTTCGATTTTATTTCACGTACTGTCTCACTCATAAATATCCCATAATTACATTATTAATATCACCGAATACAAAAAAATAATAATGATGAATTTTATTTAAAAATTATATTATTTACCGTTTGTTAAGGACATTTTAAATATCTTTCAAACATGATTTTTTATAAATCTATCTCAACAATGATTTTTTTTTTTTTTTTTTTTAACATTTGGTTTATTTTCTGTAATTCGATTATCTTCCAAGCATAGCTGTCCTGTCTACAAAGACCTTTAAAGTGAATGTGTATGGTATGTAATGTTTCAAATGAAAAACCCTGATGAATGTGTATGGTATGTAATGTTTCAAATGAAAAACCCTTGTGAATGTGTATGGTATGTAATGTTTTAAATGAAAAGCCCTTGTGAATGTGTATGGTATGTAATGTTTCAAATGAAAAACCCTCTTGTATCTATTCGCATTTTCTCAAATACGCCATTCTGCTACTTGTTTCATGACGCAAAATTTACTAAAAGACACTTTGGCGCTAATCGGAAAGCTATGAACGAAACGACGCATTTACCTTTGATGTAGAACATAAAATTAATATCAGTGTAAATTAAAATGGTTTCAATATATGCAATGTTGCCAGGGTGGTCTTTTTCATCCAGATTATTAGATAGCTATAACTGTTTTTTTTTAAATATTAATATCCGTCTTACTGAATGATTAAATACGTTTTATTCTATTTAAAAAAGTGTTAGTAATCAAATAATCAAAGCAAAACCCCTCCCAACAGTTAATATTAACCTCTTGAAGAGCGGTAGGATATTATACAACTCACTTAATTTTAATCCCAAAATGACACATTGGCAAACAAATTTTGGAATAAATTTTTTCTTTTACGTGTAGAAAAGCTTTTACCTATTTTCAAGTACATTTGTCCGTAAATCCTGGTGTAATTCAATCATTTCAACTTGAAGCAACAGAAGTAATTTTCTCCTGAAAGTACAGTGACCTCTCACTTATACACGATGTTCATTAATTGCTTTTTCATACCACTATTTTAAAATAGTAAAATTCGATTAGAAAATTCTGAGATTTCCTACGGCAAAAAATGCGTTAAAATAAAACTGGTGCCGAAAAAGAATGTCCGTGCATTTAGTACAGGTGAGAGGTCACTGTATTACAGCATACTGTTTTTCTTTTCTTATCCTATATTACTTTTTAACACTTTCCAACCTAGTTGAAAAGTGTTTATGACTTCGGTTTGTCTGGCCGTCTGTCCGTGCTCGAACTCCCGTAAATATGCTCGGATTGCTCTGCAATTTTTATATGTTATAGTCGTTATATATAGCATGTTTCCTATTTCAACGGAAGTGTGTAGCACTTACAGTTTTTTTACAGGGACACTCAAAAGAATTCCATTACATTGCGGTCTATGGGGAAAAATCATTTGTCGTTTATTTAAATAATGTTTCACTATTTTAAACGCATTGAAATTTATATATATCACTAAGGTGCATTAGAAGAAGCTTAATATGGAATAGGGTGTGCATAGCACTTATAGTTACTTTACAGGGACAGTCAAAAGGATTCCGTTACATTACGTCTATGGAGAAAAATCGTCTGCGGTTTATTTAAATAATGTTTCACTATTTTAAACGCATTGAAATTTATATATATTACTAAGGTGCATTACAAGAGGCGTACTACAGAATATTGTGTGTATAGCAGTCATCGTTCATTTACAGGGACACACAAAAGAATTATCTACTGTATGCTAACAATAATTCCTGGAAGTGCGTTTAAAGTTACTGAACGCGATTTTAATTTTAACTCGCTTTTTGTCTATTACGCGGTGTGTATAAATTCTGTAGATCCTATACAGGGAAGCACAAAAGTTCGCGAACACATTTCCGTATCATTTAACTCTAGACGAAGAATTTGAAACTGTGCTACGCGTTTCCTAACTGAACTAAAATTTAGCATCCTATGTAGTATATATACAAATCTATAGATCATATACAGGGCTGAATAAAAGTATTCGGATTACTTAGATGTTATCGTTTAGCTTGTTAAACAGGTATGATTTGTAAAATTATTTTGGAAGCGTTGGAAAGTGTTACATAATCTATGCTTGACGCATGATTTTTCGTTCTTGTTTAATTTCTCAAGCCGTTTATGAAACACAGCCTGCTTGCTTGATCTTCGAAAAGGAAATTAAGATAAAATGTTAACAGTCCGGAACAGTTGATGCCGGTTCAGGGGCTTCCTAGTTGCAGCAACTTTACGCCCAGTCGAGTGTGAGTTGAATGTCATTTCAAAGTGAGCCGTTGGGGGAAGGTAAAAAATTGCTTATAGCAATTAAAATAAATAAAGATTGCTTATAGCAATTAAGAGAAAAATTTAAGATTACATATAGCAATTAAAAAGATAAATTTAAAAATGGGTGAAGAAATTTGGAATAAGAGAAGAAGCGATAGAGACTAAAGATAGAGTCGATTAAAACATGAAGTAAGTGGTTTAGCTGTAGTAAATACTACTGGGAATAAAATGTTAATGTATTATATTATTTTTATATAAAAATATTGCTTGCACATATTTCCGGTGCGAAAAAAATATATATATAAATTTTTAAAGTAAATACATATTTATGAAAATAACAAAACAATTAGGGACCGGCATTATTTAACTGAATTAGAATTATTTGAATTATCCAATTATTTTTTTTTCTGCAAAATTATAAAAAAGAATATTACTATTCATACTTAGCAGTATTCAAAGTTCCCAACTGGTGGTCATCGCCTTTAAATTTATTTATTCCGTTATTACAATGAACATATTTTTTAATCGCTTCAACATTACTTCTTTATTCTCAGTGAATTTTATTGACATCACAATCAGACTTACTCGGAGTTGCTAGGTGTTATTTTAAATATATCTAATGTTACCTTAAATGTAATATATATGCGAACGTCCGAACGAACGTAGTACAAAAAAAAGTTCTGAGTAGGGATGGATTAATTATCAATATATCGGCCAAATATTGATATTTTTAATATAGCAATAGCAATATCTAAACTGTCGATATATAACTGTCGATGAGTCTGTCGATATGTTCCAATAGACATAATGTTGTTTTATGATCACCGTAATTTCTAGCCCCCGAAAAACAACGACGAATATTGGGATGCCATGCTTACAATGTTAAGCTAGAAAAATCCTCGAGGAGGGTGGGGAGTTCTTCGTTTCGTTTAAAAAAAATAAAGAGAAAATAAAAAAAAAAGAAAAGAAAAAGGAAGGAAAGAAAACAAAACCACTAGTTATTACATTTTTTAATAACTGAATAATAAAAACTATTTCATATTCTTGAATTTGTTTTTGTTTTTTTAAGTGTGCGGTTTTTTCATCCTTACAGGGATATACCACTGCAGCATAGATTGATAAGATTTGAAATGTAAATTATCGCCTGAAACTGACTTACAAAAATCACAAAAAAAGAAAACATGACTTCAAGAATTCTGAAGAAAATTTAATTAACCCTTTGGTTCGGATTTATTTAAAAAAAAAAAACATACAGAACAGACTCACCAGAAATTTGAATAGTGTTTCTTTTATATTTGTTGACAGATATTCCATGATTAAAGATATGCGTTGTTAATGTAGCGCTACCTGCACACAACAAACTACACAGACGCCACCTGTTTGAAACATTTTTCCAGGCCCGGTTTCTTCATGATAATTAGCAGGGTTTAAGGTTAATAATTTTTTTTTTGGTACATGACACATATTATTAAGATAGAGATTATTAATACAGAAAACTTTATTTTACAGATTATTTGTTATACTTGCGGGGATGGAGAGGGCTATGTGTAAACACCTTTTTAATAAATATCACATTTATTTTACTTGACCGCGCGCCACCTGGCGCCGGCTTTTTCCTTAGTTGACCCCGCCTTTTAATAAATTGAAATCTTCTGCTCTGATTTCAACAGAGCTAATTACATTTACCCGTAGCTTCACCCGTAGCGTTTAATTGCTGTTTTATATAGAAAACACCGCTATTTTAAAATTACAGTTTTCTCTAAAAAATTATTTCTGTTCCTAATAAAATTACACAGCTCGTATTCAGTTGATGCATACGAACGGTCAAAGTTAGTGATTTCTTATTGAGCAGTTCACCGCGCGCCTCCCCGCGGCCTCTTCCTCAAGGTTTTTTTCTCTAATTGTGCTTTTTTTTCATAACTCAGCTAATAATGTTCCGAACTTTTCCAAACCAGTAACATTTTTCCAAATTATCATAAAAATCAGCATTCATAGCTTCAAGGTGTATTTCTAGAAAACAGTTATCAGTATTTTCAAATAATACTCTCAGCCAAATTTCAAATTAAGTTCCTAGCTTAACCAAATGAATCAATCTTTAAAGATGCACAGTGGTTCTTCTAATTTGCCATTTGTAGAAGGTCACTTGAACATCCGTTCCCCACCGACCCCTCCCTGAAGGCTTTTTTACTAACTATGCCCTGTTTCTATATCTCAGTAACTGATTTTCCGATTTCAACGCATTTGATTCCAAACATTAAATTTAACTTAATAAGCAACCTCTATAACATTAAAACAAATTTATGAGTATCGAGTACCACTATCTCCGATTAGCAGTCAAAGACATATTTCTAATTAATTTCTTACCTCAACCAAACGATAGAATTTTTAAAGATGCATAGTGATCCTCCTAATTAGTTATTTGCTGAAGGGGGCTTGAACATCCGTTTCCTACCGGGTTCTCCTTCAAGGTTTTTTCCTTAACTAAGTCCTGTTTCTATATCTCAGCAACTATCTTTCCGATTTCGACGCAAGTGATTCCAAACATTATAATTAACTTAATAGACACCCTTTATAACATTAAAGTAAGTTACCACTTTTTCTCAATAATAGTTTAAGCCAAATTTGTAATTAAGTTCCTAGCTTAACCAAACTAACGAGTTTTTAACTATGCATAGTGGTCCTTCTAATTAGTCATTTTCTGAAGGTCACTTGAACATCCACTCCCTCCGACGCCACCCTTAAGGTTATTTTCTATAACTGTGCCTTATTTCAATAACTCGGCTAATAATGTTCCCATCTTCTTCAAACCCGCTCAATTTTGTAGCACACCTACTATATAGGGTCGTAGGCAGCAGAGACGTATCTCAGAGGTTCGTTCAGAAGGAGGTTTGTTTAGAACAGAATACTTCCCTGGCGGTGGTCGAAATAAAATATTTTTCGAAGTGTACGAGCATGACCGGTATGCGGTGCCGAAGCCATCGGAGACCAAGGCCAGAGTTTTGTTTTATAAGAGATTTAAGTTTATTACTCGGGCTCGGGTAACACAGGGCGATTTAGCTAGTTAGGAATAAAGCAATTAATGATCGGCATTATTTAAGAAAAATAAAAATATTGGACTTATTTAAATATTTTTTTCTGCATTTCAATTTTGCGAAAATTACTAGTCGTAATTAGTGGTCTTCAATTCCGCAACTAGTGGCCACAGTGTTTAAGGTTATTTATTTCGATCTTACATTGAATATATTTTAAAACCAATTGCACATTTTAATATTTTATTTACACTTAGTGAATTTTATTGACTCCACTAGCACACCCACTCGGCTCTACTCGAGATTACTTTAAATAATTCTAAAATTACCTTAAATATAATATACAAACAAACGTAGAGGTTGAGACACTCTCGATGTCGGCATCGAACTGAGTGATCGTAATATCGAAAAGAGATTTCTGTATGAATTCCAAATAACATTTAAAGACAATATTGATTTTATTGGCTAAAAAAACTGAATTACGATTGACTGGATCAAAATTATCAGCGAATTTAAAAGTTCAGAAAAAAATTGCGCAATATAGTAAAACATCAAAATAAAACAAAAAAAATATATAATTGAAAAATCAAAAATTTGAATCTCAAGCATATTAGAACCTGTTTTTAACTAATCGAAATTTGTAGATCTTTACGTGCAATATTTTCCTTAGTCATTGCTTCCAAAAAGATACTTTCACGGACAGACAAAAAAAAAAAAAAATTATTCTATAGATTTAGACTTACTGAATATTTTACGACGTAGTAACGATTTAATGTAATTAGATTCTTAAAATTAAGTGTTTTAAATTATAGTAACGATCATTTATGACGTCTTTTATACTTATAGATCACTTTAACCCTTTAACAGATAAAGCACTTCAATTCCTAAAACGTTGAAATAAATGATTGACACCGGAAATTATGAATAAATTTATTTGTATATAGGGAAAAAGTGATATTTCTCATACACAATAAATGGAAAACATTTCTATAACAATTCTGCTGTCATTGTTGAATTTCGTAATTAAAGTTTTGTGGTTTCATAGGGAAACCAATGTTCGTTAAAGGGTTACCTGTCTATTCAAATGTTCATCATTTCAAAAACTTCTTTATATGTAAAATATAAATGAATGCACTGTGTTTTTTTTACTCTATTTTACAGCTTGTATCGATGATTAATTATTATTTCCATTGATAACAGTGATGGATGTTTTCTTCTTTCTACACCATTCCCTGGAAAAGAAATCGCTTCGCAATTTTCCGTTCAGTAGAGGGAGTAAACTCAGTGATGGAACAATGGCGCACTAGAGAACCAAATGACACCTCTAAATTTAAATAGTATTTCATGCCTTATATAAGGACAGAATTTCTGAGATTTTGTAAGCAAAAGAATACTAATAAAATTTAGTGCTGAAAATTTTTCAAATGCTGAGCCACTGTTTCAGCCCTGTAAACTTCCGAAGAGCGTTCCGACACACTGGCTCACGCTAGACAGAATGAAATGGAGGTTAAATTTCCACTGGCCATTTTCCGCTTCTTGGTATTTTCAAGATACAGGGTGATTTTTTTTTAAAGTTGTGAAAGTAAAGCTCTTTAACAAAAGGACCACTGATCCAAATAACCTGAAATTTCACCAGTATGTTCCCAAATCAATGGGATTTTTTAGGCGTGGTTAAAGAAAACGTTAAAATTGCACCGACAGATGGCGCTGTAAGTTAACAGAAACAAATAATATCGCCAGTGGGAGAAAAACAATGAACGGAACTTTGAGAAACCATCTTCCGTAGGCCTTCTGTCATCATTGGACTTTTTCTTAAATTCTCAAGTGCCCTAAATCTCCTAAGAGCAGTTGTTGCGCTGTTATTATTCTGATAATGCAGTTTCACTGACAATGCACGGTTCATCAATGGTAGAGTCATTGCGAGGATATCCGTAGAATAATGAAAACGAGGTGTGTGTGCTTCACGTTTTAACGCCATTATGCGTGTGTCCTGCGAAAACTCGTAACCCGACATTATTGCATATACAGCGCCATCTGTCGTGCAATTTTAAGGTTTTTTTTAACTATTCTTAAAACTTCCCATTGCTTAGGGAGCATGCTGATGAAATTTCAGGTCATTTGGATCACTGGTTCTTTTGTTATAGGCAGGGGTGCAAAAATCTAGGCGCCAATGGGCTGATTCCCACCACTAAATTTTTAGTATTCTTCGCCTAAT
The DNA here is from genome assembly GCA_963931845.1 of Maratus michaelseni. Lineage (NCBI taxonomy): Eukaryota > Metazoa > Arthropoda > Arachnida > Araneae > Salticidae > Maratus > Maratus michaelseni. The sequence continues at coordinate 282,122,980 of OZ007595.1, forward strand.
AAGAATACTGATAAAAGTTAGACGAATTATACTAATAAAATTTGACAAAAAATACTAATAAATTTTAGTGGTGTGAATCAGCCCATTGGCGCCTAGATTTTTGCACCCCTGTTTATAGGGATTTACTTTCACAACTTTAAAAAAAATCACCCTGTATAAGAAAAATTTGGTCTAGGTCAGAGAGTAAACCATAAGATACCGTACTTTAGCGCTGAACCGAACGGAAAGACTGATTTACATTTGACGTTGAACATAAAATTAATAACAATATAAGTTAATGTGGTTACAATGTACACAATGTTACAAGTTAGGCGGTGTTTTTTATATCCAGATTGTTTCAGAACCAAAACCTTTTTTTGAAATAAGAGTAGTCGCCATACTAAATGACCAATTTATTAAGGAGATCCATTCTATTTGAAAAAAAATTATTACAATCAAGGAATCTCAAAAATGAAAACCCGGCCCAACAAGTAACATTCGCACCAATATATACACCAACGCTTCTTTCAAAATATCGTTTTCGCCATTGCTAAAGCCGTCATGGAAGACAGCTTGCTCACGTGAATGTTGAATTTTATGATGTTAATAAATAAAAGTATTTATTTATTTATTTTCATATACAAATATTGTTTTAATATTTTTCTGGTGCCATTAAAAATATTTTTTTCCTGAAAAGAAATGTTTTTGAGAAAAGGAATTAGGGGCCGTCGTTATTTAATAAAAAATAAAATAAATCGATTTGTTTAATTCATTTTTCTGCATTTAAACAATATTACTATTCATAATTACTAGTCTTCAAATTCCTATTTCGCGACCACCGTGTTCTGTTACTTTAATTTTTTTCGTACTTACAATAAAGATATTTTAAAATCATTTGCACATTATGTTATCTTATCTCTTAGTGCGCATCATTTATTCAACTATCAGACCCGCCCGGCGTTACTCGGGATTACTTTAAATAATTCTAAAATTACCTTAAATGTAATATACAATAACAGGGTTCGTACGGTTCAGGGAATTTTTCAGGAGTTTCACTAGTATTTTCTTTACAGAAAAAGAAATCTAGGTTAAAGTCGCGAAACATTGCCTTCTTTTAAGGAGAGATTATCTGTAAGAAAATAGTGGTAACGAAGAATTTCGTGGTCGCAAAATTCCAGGAGCCGTACGAACCCTGAATAAACTTAGTAGTGGCGGCTCATTCGACGTCTTCGGCAACTTACTGAGTAATCGTAACATCGGAAATCACTATAACGATTACATTAAGTATAACATTAATTACTTTAAATCTAATACACAAACGAACTTAATGACATGGGGCACCTCTGTTTTCGGCTTTGTTGATATACGAAATGGCAAAACTAACTTCTACGGGATAAGATTAAATATGCCTATAATTACTTTAAATACAATATTGAAAAAAGCTTAGTGTTGGAGAATTTGCTACCTTCGAAAAAGTAGGGACAGGTTGTCTAGTGGTCAGAGAAAAATACAGTCCAAAAAAGTGCTAAACACCAGTATATTCTTATAGAAAAAATTACGTTCATTATTCGATCAAATAATCAATTTGAATTTTTCTATAAGAATATACTGGTAATTATAATTTTTTTTACTGTATTTTTCCCTGACCACTAGCCACCCTGAGTGAGCAATGGTAAAATCAACAGTCACATAATTGGCTGTGAAACCGAGTAGTACAACAGTAGTCGAGTGCAAAACAAATTTCTTAAATTTTCACGAATACATACAAATCCTCGATAAAATTGAAATTTTCACTATCGTTCTTAACGTCGCTATAGTAACCAATTTAACTCGCTTCGAATATGGAAGGAGAAAAATGCACCGGAGAGTTCTTCGTTTGGTATAAAAAAATCAATAAGTATTACATTCTTTAATAAAGACAAAACAAAACTATTTCATGTTTTACTATTTTTTTTAAATTTTGCCGTATGTTTAATCCACACAGGGATACATCAGTGGTGGTTTGATTGGTAATGTTTTAAAAAGGAATTAGTTAATTTAAAAAAATGCGATTTTTTTTTGCTTAAACAGACTTTTAAAAATAATCGCAAAAAAGGAAATGATCACTGTATGAATTCCGAAGTAACTTTAATGAAATCAGGTTAAAATGTTGGGCTAAAAGAATTAATTTGATTTGAATTATGGCTGGATGAAAATCGTTCCGTGAATTTAAAAATCAAAAAAGAGCAGAAGGGAGGGAGGGGTGTGAAATAAAAAGAATTATTATATCTTTATTAAATTTGAAATCTTATTTTATAAATTCGTTCTAATAATATATTCAGATATTTCATTCGACCAGCTCACAAATTAGGGAATTCCTTTTCAAAAGATAAGTCCTTTTAACTTTGAAAAGGCATCACTAAAAATATGTATTTTTATTCTGAAAACTACAAACTATTAGGTTGAGGCAAAAGTTCTAACATAATTTAATACCTAATTTTAATACTTCTAGTACCGATAAAATTTTAATAACTTTTATATTTGTAAAATTTTACCTATGTATTCATAACAAGCAGGTATTATAAAATTATCAGGCTTTAAAATTTTACCGATATAAAATATATTAAAATTAGGTATTAAAATACGACAGAACTTTTGAAACGACCTATTATAACAATAATTGCATCAAATGCAAAGATATCAAAATGTAAATTTAGTAATTTCTATTCACTCTATATATGAGTCCATGCTTAAAATTAATATTATATATATTTTCTAAATGAAGAATGAAATAAAACACCTTTTCTTTTTTCTCACGTTTCTTTCTTTCTTTTTTTTCTTATTCGTTTCCCCCATAAAAGCGAAAAAATTCATGCAGTTCAAATTCAAGACATCTAATTGTCAAACAAGTCGTCATTATTTCTGATTAACAAACAGAATGTTTTTAAAATTTTAAAAACAATAACGAAATATTAATTTTCACGTTTACAGTTGACTATTTTTAAGCACCTGTTTTTATTAGACATAAAATCTCGTGGTTCATATTTTTAAAGTTTATTTTCAAATATTTTTGCTATAATAGTTTGTTTATCGTGTAGATCTTGATAATGATTTTGTGCATTCAAAATTACTCGATCATTATATCTAAAGGTTATTATAAGCCATTTTGTGTTCTGTTTTTGTCAACTAAGTATCTATATCGGTATTTTAATGATAATAATAATAATAATAATAATAATAATTATTTTTACAATGTAATATTAAAAAAAAAAAAAATCCTCTCATATACTTGTATCAAAATTTCAGAAATGCTTTGTATGGTATATATTAAATGGTATATATTAAAATATATACGAAATTATTCTTATGTTGTTTTTTAGCTCTCCTTTAACCGTTTGAGTGCAATGAAGCGCGATAGCCCGGGAATGTATCTGCGGATCAAACAAATTTTGTTTCAACCAAGAAATTTTATTCAATAATTGAAATCTTTTAATTTTTATTCAACAGTTGAAATATTTACAGCGATCTGGTAAGTTATATTTTATAAGATAAAATTTCTGGGTTGAAACACAATTGTTTGTTCCGCGGATTATAGGCCGAATTTTCAGCACTCAAGCGGTTATAGCTTGTATCGTTAATTGGCAATTATTTCATTTGATAACAGTGATGGGTGTTTTTTTCTCTGTGCCCCCTTGCCGGAAAAGAAATTCATTAGTATTTCCCCTCCCAGTAGAGGCAGGAAACTTCAGAAGAGCGATCAGACGTACTGGCTTACTCTAGACAGAATGGAATGGGGTGAAATTTTCATTGGCCATAAAGCCTTCTTTTGGTCTTTTCAAGATATAAGAAGAGCATGGTCTGAGTCAGAGAGTTAACCATAAAATCTACATAACCATTCTCCCCTAAACCGAAATCTGCGTACGAAAAGACTAATTTAGATATGATTTTCAACATAAAATTATTATCAATTTAAATAAAAATGGTTACTGCATACGCAATATTGCACGTTCGCCTTCTTTTTCATCCATATTGCTTGATAAAAGCAAAACTGCTTTTTAAATAGTAGTAGTCCGTCATAAAGAATGACAGATTAAATAAGGAAATCTATTCTATTTGAAAAACGGTGACAGTAGAGAAGTTACCGTAATTTCCGGCGTATAATCCGCAGCTCAAAGAGTCGTTTTTCGACCCAGAAATATTATTTTATAAAATGTAACTTAAAAGATCGCTGTAAATATTTAACTACAATTATTGAATAAAAATTCTGGGTCGAAAAACGACTCTTTGAGCTGCGGATTATACGCCGGAAATTACAGTACTTGAAAGTGAAATCCCCGTTCCACAAGTATCATTAAATACACGAAAAAAAAAACACTCAAATTCTTCGGCCCACCGTTTTTTTAAATTAGTTACTCAAGCCGCCACGGATGACAGCTTGCTTACATGAATGCACAGCAATATTTTTCTGCAAGTATACTGAATTATTTATTTAGTTTTTATATACAAATATCGTTTTAATATTTTTCCGGTACATTTTAAAATATTTTTACTTTCTTCTATCTTTACAAGAAGAAAGTATTTGATTCATGAAAATTTTCGACTTCCGGTTTTCGACGGATTCATACGTTTTAGAAGGTCCAGAACACGATTTGACTGTTTTTAGAAAATGTCTGTCTGTGACTCTGTGACTCTGTCTGTCTGTCTGTCTGTATGTGACAAAACTTTTATGGTCGCTCTATCTCAAGAACTAATGCACGAAATTTAATAAAACTTTATATTCTGTTAGTTCCCGATATAAATTGGTGCTGATTAGTTTTTGTGAAAATCGCCCAACAGGTGGCGCTGCCCTGCTGCAATTTTCGCAATTTCTACAATAGCTCTTTCTAAAGAACTGATGCACTTATTTTCATCAAACTTCAGATTCAGTTAGACCTTGACATAAATAGACGCTGATTACGTTTTGGTGTATATATCCCAACAGGTGGCGCTGCTATACCACTTTTTCATTATTTTTACGCTAGCTATATCTCAAGAACGCACGGAATTTCATCAAACTCCAGGTTTCTGTTAAACCTTGACATAAATAGATGCTGCTTACGTTTTGGTGTAAATAGCTAAATAGGTAGCGCTACTATGCTGCATTTTGTAGGATTTACACGATTTTACCAATAGTCATATTTGAAGGACTAATGCACGGAATTTAATAAAACTTTAGATTCGGTTAGACTTTGATATAAATTGCTGCTGATTCGTTTTTAGTGTATGCGAAACTTGTTTGAGATAGAAGAAAGTTTTGGGATTGATATATCCGACTAGTTATTAATTAAATAAATGTTAAAGAAAAAGGAATTAGGGGACGGCGTTATTTAAGAATAAATAAAAAATTTCCATATTAGTTTAATTAATTTATTCTGCATTTAAATAAAGCGAATATTTCTAATTGTAATTACTGGTCTTTAAATTCTCTCAACTAGTGTCCTCCGTGTTGGGCCTACGTTTAATTTATTTCGTTCTTACAAAGAAGATATTTTAAATTTATTTGCACATTTTGTTATTTTACCTCTTAATGTATTTTACTGACTCGACTAGCAGACTCACACAGCGTGCACGGAATTACTGTAAATATTTGTAAAATCACCTTAAATGTAATATGCAAATAAACATAATGTGGTGCCGATATCTTCTGCATCGCACTGAGTGATCGTTATATCAGAAATCACTATAACGGTTTCTTTAAACATAATACACAAACGAATATAATGATGTGGGATCATTTTGCTTTTGGCCAATGCGCGACAGTAGAAACTGCAATAAGCAATAACCGATGCATATGTTCATATACGATATTGTAATTAATTATGTACGAGATAACTGAAATACGCCAAATTATCTTAATATAAAATACAAACAAATCTAATGGTGAAGGCTTCACTACCTTTGCAGTAGCATTAAGCGATAATAAAATCCAAATCACAATAGCGACGGTCCTGTCTTCATATGTTAAATTAAATAGTACAACAATTATCAAACGGAATAAAAAAAGTTCGTGCATCTTCACGAAAAAATGTAAACCCTAAATAAAACTCAGTATAGCTCTTCAAATCGCCATAGTAACCAATATGATATATTTCCAACATGGAAATAGCAAAATTCACCGGAGAGTTCTTCGTTCTGTTTAAAAACAAATCAATACACATTACATTATTTGATAACTAAATTATATAATTATATTTCATATTTTTGAATTTTTTGTAAGTCTTCTTTATGTTTGATCTATACATGAATGCATCAGTGAACGTTAGCTTGGTAAGATTTCAAATACTAAATATGTTAATATTAAACAAAAAAACCTTTATTAAAACGTGACTTTATTAAAAAAATCACGAACAATTTAAAAAAAATGTATGAATTCCAAATAACTGACTATATTTGTCTAAAATATTAAATTTGGTTTGAATTTATGACTGGATGAAAATCGCCGGCGAACTTGAAAGAAAAATACGCAATAATAACGACTTCAAATTAAAATATCATACAATATACTTGAGATATAAAAATTCTGAATTTCAAGTCACTTTATTAGAGTCTTTCCTTTTATAATTGAAAATAATTTTGCACACCTGTGCGTGCTACCACATTTCCCTAGTCATCGGGCACAGACAGATACGTTCACAAACAGCCAGTACGCCATAATGCTCAGATTTTCCTATTACGATTGATAACGTCATTGCTATTTATTGTGGTAATACTTTAATACAGCTCAGAAGTCACAGTCTTCATTATTTATCTGTATCAAAATCTTTAAATACGCACTAATAAAGAAGAATTATTTAAACGAAATATAAATGAATATTTTTCAAAAGAGTGTCACCTCTTATCACTGTCCGGTAGTTTAATATAAACCTGTTTTAGAGGTGTAAACTGACATAACTGAAAAATATGTTTCAGATGTCATTATCTTAGAAGTCACTTAAGTCGAATTAAATGTTTTCGTAAAAGTTGCGATATAAAAAAATGGACTGTATCGCATCCAGGATTCGTACAATTTTACCACATTTTAAAAATAGAATTTAATATTTAAATAGCAGACATTGCCGACGCCTCGTTTAATTGCAGGATTTGTAATACTTTTCTGTATTTAAATTAGACGTAAAACTCTATTGAAAATTGTGGTACAAGCGTACAAACACTGGTTAAAAAAATAAAATAAAATAAATCATGCTGTATAACTATTAACAAATAATTCTTTAGTGATATGTTTAGGGCGATATTCAGACGAATTTATTCACGTAAATATATATTACGTAACGTTGCCCGTTTGGATCACTTTTTTTTTCTTTGTCTGCCAGTTTGATTTTTATTAGAATTTCGGATCCTGCAGGATGCAGGAGTTTAATATGAATCCGAAGAGATAAAAAAAAAAAAAATAACGCAAAGCGGACACGGATCAGGTTCAGGGAATTTCGAATAGTAGCGGATGGCGACAGCTTAATGCAACAATGTTAAAGAAGTGCCAGCGAAATGGAGCAAGGGAATCTCATAGCGATTTCTTTAAACTTGGATACACTTATTACGGCAAGCTTTTTCACAAAGTAAAGATCAATTTTATATCGTTTTACGACTATTTACAAAGTTTCAGTAGGTTTTTCTTCACGTTTTTTCGATTTTTACAAACTTTTAGCAGTATTTTTCTATTTCTAAAAACTTTTAGCAATATTTCCTCCGGATATTTTGATTTTTACGAACATTTAGCACTTTTTTTCCTCCTGATTTTACAATTTTTACAAATTTTATGATATTTTTTTCTCCTAGCTTAAACTTTGTAAATTGTCACAAAACGGAATAAAATCAATGTTTACTTCGTGAAAGAAATTCTCATAGGAGCTGCGTAAGTAGTGAGTTCTCTGCCACAAAGCACACAGGTCATGATTGGGGGAGAATCTCGGGATTTCTGATTGTTTGAATGCACGAAACTCATTCAAGCAGTGGTTAGTAACTTATATATATGTACGTTTCGCGTACATTAACCGAAAAAAAAAAAACCCGCTCGATGCATGAAATTCGCTGTGCAGCAGTCTCTAGAATGCATGAAATCCATCCATGCAGTGATCAGTAATTTATTTGTTTACTTATTCACATGCTTCTTACTACAATGTTGAAAGGATTGTGTTCTAAAGATTTCGTTTTTAATATTACTTTTACAGACAAATAGAAATCTTAATAATAATCTTAATCTGTGATTATTTTAAAATATTTACGATAGCTGACGCTAGTACAAATGCAAAAGCTTTTTTCCCCCTTGCTTCAAACCAAAGTTTAAAGAAATCCCTACGATATTCCCTTCTCTTTTCCTCTATTTCGCTGGCACTTCTTTAACATTGTTGCATTAAGCTGTCCCCATCCACTACTATTTTGAATATCTGTCCCGGGTTTTGCCACTGCCACCAAGAAACACTCAAGGCCGACGAACAAGAAATGTGACGTCATCGCTAATGGACCGACTTCTCACATGTCAGTTATCAAAATAAATTTGAATTTTTCTATAAGAATATACTGGTAATTATCATTTTTTTTTGGTCAGGGGGAAAATAGAGTAAAAAAATTAAAATTACCAGTATATTCTTATAGAAAAGTTCAAATTTATTTTGATAACTGACATGTGTGAAGTCGGTTCATTAGCGATGATGTCACATTTCTTGTCCGTCGGCCTTGAGTGTTTCTCGGTGGCAGTGGTTTGGCTCGGCTGACTATTATATGCAAGTCGGATCCGTATTAGATTTCTATTCTTATTATTAGAACTATTATTTCTATCTATTATTAGAACTATTCTTGTATTTTATTATATTTAATTATCTACTGTCGGTGGGAATTTCAATAAAATCTTGCCACTGAATCAGGTTATCCGATTTCGAAAGGATCCTAACCGTGTTGGATACACATTAAATAGAAAAATGTCGATATGCATATATGTTAAATGTTGTTGCATAAAAAAATAAAATATATTGAAATTGTGATATTCAGTAATATAAATGCAAATGTGTAATTTCAGCTCGGTATTTCACTTTTTACAAAAATGTTTCAAAGTAAAAACAAATAAATTCTACATCGTTTTCATACATGATATATTTCGTGATGTTTTTAATAACATATTTTAAAAGAAACTTGTTGTGTCATTACATTTAAATTCAAATATGCTAACAAATATTCAGAAAGAATTTTTTAAAAGTATTACAAAAAAGTTCAAGTTTGTAGGTCTTAAATATATATAAATCTCGTAAATTAGATACAACTATTGTTTAAACTTGAAAGTTTTAATATTGAATTTTAAAATATCACATCTGTTACGTACGTGGAACATAATGTTTTCCTACAGAACTTTTTGGGCCAAAAACTCGACATCTTCTTCGTCGTTTTAAACACTTAAAGGTCTGTGGTGTATTGCACATCTCACTTAATTTTAATCCCTAAACGTTACCATGGTGCAGGAATTTTAGAATGTAAATTTTTTGTACAATTGATGTGAAATAATATACTTTTTTTTTTCAAATAAATTCACTTCTATGCTGTCATTCAAGCTTATTGCTGTCATTCAAGCATTTCAACATTTTAGCAAAAGAAGTACTTTAACCCTGAAAGGGTTAAATATTAAAATAATTTATAAACGTTGTAATATCTGTATAAGGAAAAAAAAGTTTTATCAATTTCTTAAAAATACTGAAAATTTAAGCAGATTTTTTTTTTTTTAAATGCACTATATCAACATCTGCCGTTTACTTTCTGATGGCGAAAATCTTATTTCGGTAACGTTATTATGTAATGAATAAACACGTAATTAATTTCTCTGTAATCATTGTGCTTTTATTTACATCATACCAGTTTCACCTGTTCAAAATGGGGTTGCCACTCTGGCTTTCTTTATGTTTCAGAAATTCAGATATTCTAAAGTTTTTTAATTTATTCAGTGACAGACATTTCGTGATTTCATCAAAATCATTCTTTTGGAATTTTTGAATAAAAAGGGAGGATAAACTTGCAGCCAGTGGTAAATCCTGCTGCCATATCTGTACATGTTTCATTCCCACCAGTTTTGGCGAGAGGTTTTCATCTCCTCATTTAATCGTCAAATCTTCCTAAAAAAACTATTAAAAAAGAAATTACTAGAAATTTTTGGTGGAAAGATGATGCACGGTTTGAATAGGAGAATTTGCCACTCCTCACAACTCATGAACAAATATCAAGTTTCTTCAGAAATCTTTGTTATATTTAGAATTGTGACAAATTGTGTACAATCAATGGAATTTCCAAAGGTCTTTGCAACACTATTTCAAATTCGAAAATTTCTATTTTATATTTGAATATCAGAATTTGTAATTATCATGTTTAATCGCAGGTTTTATCACATTTTCCTTCTATTAAATAAGGCGGAGAAACCTATTAAAAATTCTGGTAAAAATGTACGCACCCTGAATAGAACTACCGTAATTTCCGGCGTATAATCCGCAGCTCAAAGAGTCGTTTTTCGACCCAGAAAATTTATTCAATAATTGTAGTTAAATATTTACAGCGATCTTTTAAGTTACATTTTATAAAATAATATTTCTGGGTCGAAAAACGACTCTTTGACCTGCGGATTATACGCCGGAAATTACGGTAGTTTCTAACATTTTTGTATTAGCTTTAAAACTGATTTAAGATATCTAATTGCTAAGAAAATAGGTTTCATATGCAAAAACACGCACATATGTAAAACAAAATAACAAAATTTTCTAAAAAAAATTAATCTGCTTAACCTTTTCATACGAATCGGGACACAAACGTCCAAATGGGTATGTTTTTTCTATTCGTGCTACCTTTTGAAAAGTATTCTCTGTCATACACAAGGATGATCTGTATTATTTATATTAGTACATTTTCAAGAGACATGTACCACAAAGAAAAATTTTTTAACCCTCCACTGCCCACTACCAGAAATTGCTTTTGAAAAAAAATATTTCTTTGTCCTATTTATGCTGTTGAGGGTCGAATAAAAAGAATTTCTGTATGGTAGCATATACGCTAAAGCACACATGTAGTTCCAAAAAAAGACTTATTTTTTTTTCCGATGGCAGCGAGTGGTTTGTTTATGTAATGCATTTAAAAAATAAAATTTGTAACTCAATCTATCTTTCGAAAAATATACACAATTTAGAATAAATACACATTTTAAATCATGAAATTTTACATTGTATTAAAATATTGCGGAGGCAAATAAAGTAATCCGGATTTTAAATAAATTAAAGTTTATTTTTAATTAATAAAAATTAGCAAGATAACAGCCATATCCTACAAAATTTCTTTGTTTCGTTGCCAAAAATTCTAAATTTGCAATAAAATTTTTCGCACAGCTATTAATTTTCAATTTAAAGAATTCTACGTAAAAACTTACCTAATAAAAATATATAGTAAACTACAACGCAGTTGATCTGCAAGAGATCTGGTAGTGTAATATAGACCACGTAGAATAAACGTATTAAATATAATACAAACTATAATAGATTTTGGATTTCAATCTATCTTTCTAAAAATATACACAATTTAGAACGTATTGGAGTAATTGAATATATGTACTTGAAGAATAATATGGCTCAATAAAAAAGTTTTATACTTAGAATTTATACTTATTTTTAAACTTAGAAGCAATACTTCTAAATAAATTTAAAAATATTCATTCCTGATTTACTTTTTAATTTTATCTATTTAAAGATAAAAATGAATTTCAATATTTTGTTAAAAAATGTAAAACAAAAATAAATTTATTTTATTTTTGTACATGGAAATTTTTAATTTCCACTACAGTAAAATCTCCCTAATTCTATCACGCTCCGTTCCAATAAAAATTGGTCGCTCCGAGAGGTGGTCTCTTAATGGAGGTCTCATTTAAATTTAGTTTTTTATTGTTAAAAATAAGGTAACAAGTACAGTTATGAAAATCTATCTTTCACTAGGAAATAAATGAAGAAAATTAAATAGCAAAAGAAAACTTAAATCTAAATTCATAAATTACTACACGGGTTTAAAAATTGTTTTATTTGATGTTTGCATTGAATTTACAACTTTATCATTTTCTTTCACTTCTCATTTTATCTGTTACAGCTTTTTTTTCTAAACGCTTTCGAAGTTCAGTGAATAAATGCGAATTTTTTTCGTCTTGAATAGTTAAAGAAGATACCATTCATTTTTCTACTCCTTTGAGAGTTTCCTGGGGCGATAGGGCAGGTAATTTACTGTCCGGCACTTCTTATTCGTCATCAGAAACTGATTCAATGCTTGAAAAAGCACAAAAGTAGTTTAAACGTGTGAAGGTTACCTGAAAAAAAAATCTTAAAAAGATAAAATTCAAATTAAGGCCAAACTACCAGTTAAGAACGGAGTTTGTTTCCATTTCTTCAAACAAATTGGTCGCTCATGGAGGGAGATCCATGTAGAATGGTCTCTTAATAGAGGTAAAATTATCATTGAGCCTATCGGATTAAATTTCATTCCATGCAAAAATGGTCGTTTAGGGAGGCGGTCGCTCATTGGAGGTGATCGCTGAGTTAAGGTATTCGTACAAGGAAGTTTCACTGTAATTTATTTCTGATTTATTTAATTGTATGAACAAAAGTAAATCAAGTAACTTAAGTGCAAAGCTAACACTAAGAAATACAAATTTTCATTGAAAATAACATGGTAGCAAAAATGCTACCATCGGCTCGTGATCACTAATGCCCGTGGTATTTTAATTACTCATGTTAAAAAAAAAAAAAAAAAAAACATTGAACTTTTTTGTGCTGGGAATAAAATTAACTCTTTTTATCCCTATATATGATATGTATTTAGTTTTATTTTAATAAAATATTTGAAAAATTTAGCAAAAACTAACCACTTTAAATGTCATTTTCTCCTTTTTGGCAGACATGTTGCTTCAAACTAATTTTTTTCTTACTAGGTGCGCAACTAAGTTTCGGGGATTCACACATAGATGGCGCTAATGGCCCGTGTAGTCGACATACATGTCTAAAGTTGTGATTTTCTAATAGCTTGGATATCTATTAACAATAACAAGTCGTAATAAGAACAAATATCGAAACGCAAAAATATTTTTTCTAACAACGAAAATGACGAGTTTTGTGCCAAATAAACAGCATTTGCGGGAAGCTGTGCTTTTCGGCTTCAACTTGAAAAAAAAAAACGCAGCTGAAGCACGTCGTTTGTTTGAGGAGTCCTACGGCGAACATGCACCATCGAAAACTACTTGTAAAAATTGGTTTAAACGCTTCAGAAATGGCGATTTCGACACTGAGGACAAGGAGAGAACCGGAATACCAAAATAATTAAGTACGCCGATCTGCAAGCGTTATTGGATGAAGATGATACGCAAACACAAGAACAAGTTGCAGAGGCATTAAACAGGACTCGCCAAGGTATTTCCAAACGTTTACATGCCATGGGAAAAATTCAAAAGGAAGGAAAATGGGTGCCACATGAGTTGACTGAGAGACACATTGAAAATTGAAGAGCCACTTCGAAGTTTTGCTTTTGCGGCATGATAGAAAGAGTTTCCTGCATCGAATTGTTACTGGCGATGAAAAGTGCATATATTTCGAGAATCCCAAATGCAAAAAATCGGGGCTTTAACCTGGCGAAGCATCAACATCGAAGGCACGGTCAAATCGCTTCGGAAAAAAGACAATGCTCTGCGTTTGGTGGGACCAGACAGGAATCGTGTACTATGAGCTGCTGAAACCGGGCGAAACTGTTAATGGGAATGGCTACCGACAACAACTGAATAATTTGAACCATGCATTGCTCGAAAAACGGCCAGAATGGGGCAGGAGACACGAACGAGTGATATTGCAGTATGACAACGCTCCGTGCGATCGCAGTTCCATCGTCCAGGACACCATCAAAACACTGAAATGGGATCTGCTACCACAACCGCTGTATTCACCCGACCTGGCTCCTTCAGAGTATCACTTGTTCCGGTCGATCGACCATGGTTTGGCTGGGCTACACTTGGCCAATTTCGAAGAAGTGCAAAATTGGTTGGATGAATGCTTTCGGTCAAAAGACGCGTCTTTTTATCGTCGCGGTATTAATGCATTGCCAGAGAGATGGCAAAAATGTGTAGCTAGCGATGGACGATACTTTGAATAAATAATTTTTTGCATTTCTCTTAAATTTTCCAATTTTTATAGATGAAAAAACCCAGAAACTTAGTTGCGAACCTAGTATTTAGTGATGGGCCTCCAAAACTTATTGTACAATTTTTTTCGAAGCTCACCAGACAAAAAATGGCAGTCAGATTAAACTTCATAGTTTATATGAATGACAATAATAAGCTTTTAAAAAATTACGCAAAAATTACAGCTACCACTTTTATTTTATAGAAAATAATAGGTACTTATGAATGAGAGAAAAATATGCAACTACGAAGTTTTCGTAATTTCGCGTGTAAGTTTTGTTGCATTCGAACTATTGTTGTCAGTTTTGTTCACAACAGCCAGTATTGTCTAGAAGTAGTCGTTTGCCCGATTCATTAAGGTGGCGGGCGGTAGGATGTATGGAAATGGGGTTGTTACAGGCCGATACTGCTAGACGGCTCAATGTGTCTCGCAGTGTAATCCAACGACTCTGGGATCAGTATGAATCCGAAGATTCTGTGTCCAGAAGTCACGTTCCAGGCCGCCCACGTGTTACAACACCTGCAGAAGACCGGTTTATAGCTCTTTCGGCCCGAAGGAGGAGACACACTACTGTGCCGCAACTCATTGCAGACCACTTCGCAGCATCAGGTAGAAGAATCTCCGCTACTACTGTTCGAAGACGTCTTCACAATGCAGGTCTCTATGTAAGCCGATCAGTTGTGTGTGTACCCCTCAACAGACGACAGAGAAAGGCCCGATTATGTTGAGCAAGAGAACATGTTTCCTGGACCAGACAACAGTGGGCTTCTGTACTCTTCACAGACAAGTCCAGATTCACTCTGGAGAGCGATGCAGGACGTCTTTTGATCTGGAGAGAAGAATGCACTCGATACCATCAATCAAACACTGTCGAAACACACTGGTGCAGAAACGGTGGAATCATGGTTTGGGCAGGGATCTCACTCGGAGGCTACACTGACCTGCATGTGTTCCATGGAGGAACTGTGACTGGTGCGAGATATCGGGATGAGATCCTTGATTCATATGTGCGCCCATATGCCGGTGCTATTGGCAATGGTTTAATTCTAATAGATGATAATGTGAGACCACACCGAGCTGTGGTTGTTGAGGATTATTTGAGGATCACGGTTTGGAGAGAATGGAATGGCCAGCTCACTCTCCAGACTTGAATCCGATAGACCATTTTTGGGAATATCTTGGGAGACAGGATGCGGCTTTATGTCCTCCTCCAAGGTCATTAAATGAGCTGGAACAAGGCTTACTCCAAGTCTGATCAGCGTTACCTATTTCGGTGTCCGACAATGTAATTGAGAGCATGGAAAGTCGAGGCCGCCAATGCATTCAAGTCCGGGGTGGACACAATCCGTATTCGAACTTTTTTTTAATGTTTCTGTCACATTTTACTGCATAATACTGCGATGTACTGATTTCTCCAAGAATGGAATTTTCCACCATGAGTCCTTTTTTGTTGTAATTTCATTTATACGTTTAACTTAAGTAAATTTCTATGTCGCATTTAATAAATAACAGTTTAGCGCACATATCCTCCAAATTTGTTGTTTCTATATTCATTCATTTGCAAATTAGACGCAAAAAACCGGTTGTACCTTAACTTTTGGAGGCCAATGTACTTTATTTACCAAATTTCGTGCTGAAAATTCAAGCTGCACATATGGTAGCAGATATGCAACCATGGGCATTAGCGGGTTAAACTGTGGTACGATTGAAGATAAAAATAGACCACAGTTCTAGCACTAATCAAATAGTTAATTAATTTTCATTGATTTCTGAAAGTTAATACCATGTTTCTTATTGAGTTTGTTAAAAGTTTATTAAATAAATAACAACATGTAAAACCTCGTTTAATATTTCAAATCATTATTTTTTTAAATGCATGTGTAAATTAATTGTTGTTGAATTAAAAAATATAAAACATGCTTGTTTAGTAATATTTCATCATTTAAAATTTACGATTACGAAATTAAATGGTTTCAGTTAAGCGATTATATATGCTCATTTTAATATGTTTATTAATATTTTATACAGCAACTATTAAAATTCTTAGGGATTATTTAAAAATAAGAAATCTGAAGAAAATTATTTAAAAGATTCTCTATGATTAAAATTTGTGTACAAATTCAACATGACTTTTTTAATTGTCACCTTTGACATTTCCATTTATTGCCGTATTTTGTAGTTCTGAAGTCCTGTAAAATTAAGCTCTTTCTCTTTCATTTAAGCTGTTTACTGTCTAACGTTTTAATTAGATTAAGTGATATTTGATTTTTTTAATTGTTTTTGTAATTGGCAAATAAACTGTTAAGAAGATTTAATTTTTATTTTATGACATTTTCAGCATCTCATAAATTACAAGCAAGTTTTTTTTTTTTTTTTTTTTTTTTTTTTTTTTTTTTTTTTTTTAAACAAATAATCGGATATTTTGAAGAATTAAGTGGCATATTTTTAAATATTCTTTTTAGGATGTGGTCTACTTTTATTTTTATTAACGAAAAAAAAATTAATACCGAATTAAAAAGAATAAAGCATACGTTGAAATTTAACAAATAAATATGGAAGAATGAAAACATCCCGTGCTGTATTTCATTTCGTGCTGTATTTCATTTCGTGCTGATTTATATACATTAATATATATTATTTTAATGAAATAAAAAATAAATTCATTTCATTTCTTTGTGTTTCTTTTTTTAAAATTTTGATGTTATATTTGTAAGAAATATTTTTAATGTCTAATTATTTTTACTTAACCATGCTAATTTAAATAAATCACGAAAAATATGCATTACCATTTATTAGATTAATAACGTAAAATGTCCATTACAAATATTTTACACAAATTCTAATATATTATGTTATTCTATCTTAAGTTATAGAATGTAAACTCATGTTAAACGTTTCTTTCGAAATTCCAATTATTTTAAACAATAATATTTTAACCTACCTACCCTGAATGGATTGAATATATCCGTTTTTATAATTAATTTAATTCAATTCGATTCAGGAGTATTTTTTAATAATGTTAAATGAACACCATACGAAACAAAGGTTAAATGTACAGATGGGTGACAAAATAATACGGACACCTAATGGAATAAGAGAAAAGCTTTATTAACAGGTGGTTGGACCACCTTTGACTTAATTACAGATTGTATGCGACGTGAGATGAATTCATAGAGGTCATTAACAACATTTAAATGGAATATGAAGCCATTCTTCTTGGAGAGAAGTCTCCAATTCCAAAAGCATAGATGATGGAAGAAATCGAGCACGAGTTTTGACTCCAAATATCCCCGCAAATGCTCAGTAATGTTCAACTGAGGGGGCCAAGCAAGATGTCATACTTCCTCCTCATGCTCTTCAAAACATTTTTGGACGATTTTAGCAGTGTGGCTAGGATCCTTGTCGTCTTGATAAAGTTGGCTTTCTCCTGGAAATAAAGTCTGGACAAAAAGATGCGCATGATAACCCCGGATATCGACATAGCGAGCAGCTGCAACCTTCCCATGTAGAGTAACAAGCGGCCCAAGTCCACGCCAAGATATCGCCCCCCCATACCTTAAGGGAACCACCTCCATGCTTCACAGTCGGCAAGAGGCAGTCAGGAGAAAATGCTTCTGCGGGCTTTCTCCAACATAAACGCGTATAGTTGTCTGAAATACAATGAAGATTGATTCATCAGACCAAATGACTTGTTGCCACTGTTGAGGAGTCTAGTTTTTGTGTGTTTTACATCATTGGCATCGCTGAAACGCATGACGGGATGTCACCAATGGCTTACGAATTGCAACTCTTCCATAAATGTGCGAAGCATGAACATCCCTTTGGACAGTTCTTGCTGAAATGGGATTCTGGAGATGACTATTTATCTCTGACGTTATCTGAGATAATGATTGCCTGCGCTTTCGGACCGCTATTTGGGTCAACTCTCTTTTATCCCTCTATGAAAGATTTCTTTTCCGTCCACTGATGTACTTTACAGACGACACTTCACTGCATTTCGTGTACGCTATCATAACGGCTGACACAGTACTCCTTGCACGCTTCAAATAATTGTCTGTTTCCGTCACGGAGCTACCAACACACCGCATTCCAACAATCACTCCTTTTTCGAACTCTGACAGGTCAGTTATTATTGAGTTTTCCAGAGCGTATGGTAAGCGCATGCAACACCTACGTCTACTGATGTTGAGTGACTGATACCTTACCTTTCATAACCGCTAGGCGGCATAATTGAGTACAAATTGACATACCCGTTCTGCTTCTTTGAAATGGACCATGCCTTTTTCATGGGTGTTCGTATTATTTTGTCACCCATCTGTATATTTTAAATGGTTTTCAATAAAAATTCTAATGTGAATGTTTTTATCAAAGTTCAGTAAAATTTGAATATAGTTGAATGGTTGGATCTTTGAATAGAATCCAACCCTGCCAACTCTAATACTTCAGTTGTTTTGCCATTTGTTCCTAAAATTTGCCAGTAAATTGCTAAAATTTTAAGAAAGTTCGAATTCAATGTTATTCTTTCTCCTTTTAATAAAATCCCTTTTTACAAATCTAAAACACCGTATTGGGGTGTTTACCTGTTGCACGTGTCGTCTCTTCAATATTGCTCTTAGATTTCGTTTAAAAGAGCATGAAGGTTATGCTAAAATTCAGCAGCTTAAAAGTTCTTCTACTGCTCAACATTGTTAGTATTTTCAACAATGGGTCAACCTGTTCCTCAGCCACGATTATCTAAAAATGTTCTTCTAACTTAGATCTGGATTTTTAGGAATCTTACCACATCATTAAAAACTCTCACTCCTTAATCAATGACTTATCATTTACTCCCGATTTTCCGAGCATATGGAAAGCATTAATTTAATTTTCCTTTTCGGTTTTTCTTTTGTTTCTTTCGTTCTCCGGTAGATGTCTCTACTTGTCCACTGTTGTTTCATGCTGCTTTCTTCTCAATGGTTGCTTTTTTGGCTTTATCAAACCGCATCGGTTATATACGGCAACTCCACTACGTCGTTCCACCCGGTCTTGCTTTTTCTAGCACGTTTTGCTCTTGTCGCATTGAAGAAGACTCTCGCTTGTCGATTCAAAACAGCTGTTTACAGCTATTTTGTGTATTATTTGTGCATTTTTAACATTGGTTTTCTGACTTTTAATATTCTTGCATAAAGATATTATTTGTTATTTTTATAATTATCTTTTAATCTAATTACTTCGTTTCAAGATAAATATTATCCCAAAGAAATAAAAAGGTATCCCGTCAATTATTACAATTTCAGGCAATTAAATGCAGAATGAAAACGTAAATAAAAATTTCAAATGTAGATTTTTTTTGGAGAGTGTACTAAATGTTATGATTATTTTAATTAAATTTTAATTAAACAAAGCAAAATTGCATTATAAACCATTACATATTTTCATTACATTTCACAGTTTGAAAAAAAATTTAAAGAATTAAATAACCTAATTGCAAATGAAGGATTATCAGTTGTTTTGAAGCATTATCTTTTATTTAATATAATGAATCTTCGGAAATGAAATTTTTAGTCTAGAAAAACGAATGAATTAACTAGTTCAACAGAAATTAAATTATTAACATCTTTTGACTAACTAAAATTAAAATATATTTCTCTTTCTCTCTGTCGACTCCTCCTATTTGAACAACTGTTGCTGCATTGTCGGCCCTTCAGCAATTTCAAATAATTGTTTCTAATAAATTATCTCGGAATTTTGTAAGAATAAATATGTCGATGAAAGTTATTCGGTAAAACTGGTGAGAAATCACATCACTACTGGTAGGAGTAACTACTGGTTTATCTTTAACCTTTTTATTACGGACCAAGACAGGCGACTATTATTATATTCAACAACACCACAATTTAAAAAGAATTATTTTTTGGTAGATATCTCTTGAAATCTAATATATCTCTTATATATCTCTAATACATCTCTAATATATCTCTTAAATTCTAATATAAATGTATGGCAGAGAAAATTTCCAAAAAGTGGTATTAAGGCCGCTCATCAGTAAACTTCCCGATTCCCCTCACTAATGTTCTTCCTCGCTAAACTTCTGTTTTCTTTGTATTGTTCTTAAAGAATCTCTCTTTTTTTCTTAGTTGTCAATTTTTTTCTAAAATATATACTTAATTTTATATAAAATGTTAAAATCGTATTCAGTTTCGCTAAGATTTTAACACATAAAAATATAAATTAAGTACATAGTTTAGAAATATTTTGAAAACTAAGAAAAAAAGAGACATTCTTTAAGAACAGTATGCAGGAAACAGAAGTTAAAAATATTAATTTCCCGAGGAGATATTTTAAAAATACGAATGCATCCTATGCCCATAGGAATAAAATTAGTGAGGGGAATCGGGAAGTTTACTGACGAGCAGCCTTAAAGAGAGTAACATTGAACAGAATAAAACTAAATAGTTGCTGGTACGTACGGTGTTGTAACCCCGTAATCAGACAGTTATAGCTTAAAATCATAATTTTAATATTATTACTACATATAATGACACTGCGAATTCTCCTATGTTCTTGATCTTAAGCAAAACGCATCCTCCTAAAAAACAGTTAAACCTCTTGTAAACTAGTCCTACATGATAACTTAAAAACTGGTAGTTGTCAAGGACGGACATTTTTCACCATTCCTACGGTTATTTGAATTTCAGTATCTCAATAATAATATTCGAATTATTTAATCACAGAAAAATACGACGAATGGTACTATTCGTAAATAGTAATATTCTAATTCAAGTGAAGAAGCTGAGAAAAGTCAGCCTTCAACAGAAGCCAATTTTTTTAGTTTGTTTTTTTGGTCTTATATTTAGGAGGCATTATATTTAGGCATTATATTTAGGAGGCATTATATTTAGGTCTTATATTTAGGCAAAGGTTTGAAAGCAGCGCTATCACATTTGGCATGGTGACAGCCCTAGATTTGAGTTTAGATACTATAATACCTGTTTTTGAAACGAAAGTTTTGCTATCTAAATTTTCTTGCCAAAATTTATTGCTTAACTAGTTTTGTTTTTAATATTTAGTATTCGCGTATTTTAGTATGTTATGATACTACATTTTTGTTAGAATGGGTTCCTACAGATCAGGGAATTTCTCTGACTTCAGGTCAGACACATACAAATATTTGCTTACAGAAAAACTCGTCTTATGCAATTGCGGGGTTACATAAGTCCAGTTTTTCTAAAAGAAATTACTGGTATTTACTTTTAAACTATAGGAACCCTATTTAGAAATCAGAAAGAAGACGTTTAAAATGAACAAAACATTCTGAATGTAGTACAGTGAGGACAGGAGACGCGTTTTCACAACTTTTGGTCATGTGTAACTCCGCTCAAGGGCGGTTTGCATTTTACGTGTTAAATTACTCGACAAAAAACATACACAAAATTCGTGTTTTTAAATTAGATTAATTTTATTTTTATTTTAAAACTTTTATATGGGATTTCCTCCTCAATTTATCAATTATTGCTGTAACTTTTTGAATTTTCAAGATATTTCACTGTTTTATTATATGAGTTGCTCTATCGTCTTGACTACCAAATAAGGAAAATTAATCTTCAGTATAGTTCGCGCATGCGCAGTTACAATTTTTTATACAAATACCGATATCGCATCAAATATTCAATATATTAATATTTTAATTACAGTACACTATTTCTAAGATTTTATGTCAACTTTTTAGAAAGCGGTATTAAATCCGGCTGAAAACATTGCTTTCTATAAAAAGAAGGCTTTCGAATTTTTCACAGACACATTAACAACTTCCGAAATATATGTGCTATGCTTACACAAATGCGCAAAAATGTTGAACAGGATCTACATAGTCCTTTGCTACAGTGACATTATTTTCTGTTACTTAGGTGATCGAAAATATTATTTTATTATTAAAATTATTATTGCCCCCCCCCTAATTGTCATCGCGACGAAATCTTCACTTAAAAACATGAAGTCAAACATGTTCTTTTCATCCTCAAAGTTCAAGGGCATTACGGGCATTCCCTCACAAGTTTCAGTAGATATTCGAGGAAACGTCTGAAAATTTTCACCGCACCTTAATTTATGGACACCAGTGTAACACCTTTTATTGTAATTATCGTGAATTTTATTGTAAGCGACAATCCATTTATGAAAAAGCGTCCGGCTTCTTTCTACGAAAGCTAGAAATCAAAAACAAATTGGCTCTGGATCTTACTCATACGGAGATAATAGACATTATTCTTCCTCTTTTCTTGGTGTCTATTCAAGATTATATAGAACTCCGTGCCGCAGCAAATACGGCTGAACTATCTCAACTATTAATAAAATATGAGGCGCGACATGAGGTGAATCACCAGAGACTGAGAACCACACGAGATTTCAATGAGGGGGAGAGGTTTGTCTATAGGTCAAGAAATTATAGTAACGAGTATAATGTTCGTAACGAAAGGTCTGAAAATGTTCGTGGACAAGCTAATTATGGGGATAGGCAAAATTTTCAAAGAGTTAATGGTGAATTAAGGTATTATGGTCAAAATTATAATAATGATGCAAGAAGAAATGAGGGGGTGAACAGTCGCAATAGAAATGGTTCGGATAGAAGGAACGAGGTTAACCCAAGGCAGACTAGCTCATCCAGGGTTAGACGGTTAGTGGTTGGTGAAAACGTCGTTCAGCGTAAGGAAGAAAGGTCTTGTAAAGTTCAAAATCATCAGTGGGGTTAAACTGGTAAGTGGCTGTTGTGCGGAAGGTCAGCAGTCACGGGTTAATTCGCCAAAGCCTTCTGTAATTGATTTAAATGCAATAGTGGTTAACCCAGTCGAATTACCGGAGTTGTTAATTGTTTTGAGTGGTATAGTGGTAAAACAATGTTCTGGATACAGGTGCGGATAAGAGCTTTATATCGTTTGAAGTCTATAGAAAATATTTTTCGTATAAAATGTTGCGGCATGTTAATTTAGTGGTTCAGTCGGCTCAAGGGATACAATGTAGTATAAAAGGTCTGGTGGATTTAGATGTGGAAATACGGTCAGTGAAAGCTAAGTGGCAATTTTTAGTATTGGACGGTTTATAGGCGCATTGTATTGTTGGAGTAGATTTTATGAAAGATAGAGGGATGAGTTTAGATTTCTTCACACGTACATTGGAAGTTAATAATGATGAGAAAACTTGTACAAACGAGTCCTCATCACTCTCAATTGATTTAAGTGAATCTGGTTTAACAAAGGGGGAGATAAACGAATTTAATAAATTTTTGGATGAGTTCAGGGAAGTATTTTCAGATAAACCGGGTTTAACACACGTTTCCTGGCATGAGATTAATACCAGTTCACATGCGCCAGTAGCAAGCAAACCATACCGTTACGATAAAGTTAAACGGAAAGTTATTAATTATCACATTGAAAAAATTCTCCGCGACGACATTATCATGCCCATTGAGTCTCCATATGCATAACCGGTAGTATTATGTAGAAAAAACAACGGAAAAATCATTGAAGATCCTGAGGCTTGGAGATTTGCTATAGACTATCGAAAACTAAATTCAATAACACAATATCCCCAATATCCAATTCGAGTAATAGATGATATACTAGCCAATATTCAAAGTACTAAATTTATGACGACACTAGATTTAACTTCCGGTTATTTTCAAATAGGCATGAAACCCGAAGACATACCAAAGACAGCATTTATTAAGCATAATGGGTGTTTTGCGTTTAAACGCATGAGTTTCGGATTATCGGGGGCTCCAGCTACGTTCCAGAAGGCTATGGATACCATTCTGAAACCTCTTCTTGGTTTCGGAGTTCTGGTATACCTGGACGATATTATCGTTATGTCTGAAACATTCGAAGAACACATAAATTTGTTACGTATTCACATTACTCAGAAACGCGGGTCTCACTGTTAAATTAGAAAAATGTAAATTTATTCGTAAAGAGTTAAAATATCTTGGCGTTCGGATCACACAAGAGAGCATACAAACTGACAAACAAAAAACAGATGCAATTGCGGCAATGGCACCTCCAAAGAAAGCGAAACAAGTAGCGACATTTTTGGGATGGTGGCTTGGTTTCAAAAATTTGTACCACATTTTTCAAAAATATGTGAACACCTATATGCATTAAAACGAAAGAGGGTTAAATTTGTTTGGTCGAAAGCGGCTCAAAATGCTTTCGAACATTTAAAAAATTCACTAATTTCTTCACCTGTTTTGGCTCATCCTGATTACTCTTCACAATTTGAATTATACTGTGACGCTAGCGAAGTCGGAATTGGTCCGATGTTAGCTCAGAAAGGTCGCCCCATAGCTTTTATGTCCAGAATTTTAAATACAGCGGAACGTAACTATTCAATTACTGAACGCGAATGTCTTGCTGTCATTTGGGCTTTAAACAAATTCAGATGTTTTTTCTGTAATATCCCGGTCAAAGTTGTTACGGATCACTCTGCTCTAACAAAGTTAACGTACGGAAAAGGTTTATCTTCTAGAATGGTTCGATGGTGTTTGAAATTAGCGGAGTTTAATATTGTAACTGAGCATGGGGCAGGAAAGGACAACGCAGTGGCAGATGCTTTATCGAGAAATCCGCAGGAAGGTGTTGAAATGGTCGAGGAGGTTAAGGTTTGTGTTTTGTCGTCATTGGTTTTGAAATCGAGAGAGCAACTCATAGATGAACAGAAAAAGGATGAGGAATTTGGTCAGTTATATAAATATTTAGAGGATGCTGAAATGGTACAAAGCGCGGACGCGCATATGTTCCAAAACTGGTCCCAGAATTTCAAAATTATTGATGGCCTTTTATTTTATTCAAAAACTGTAAATTCTCGTGGTGAACTAAAAGTTTATATTCCAGCTTCTCTTCGTAAGGCCATCTTGCACGAATTTCATGATAATCCATTAGCGGGTCACCTAGGTGTAAGGAAAACGTATGCTAGATTATGTGATTCCTGCTACTTCCCTAAAATGCGGGAAGCAGTGCGCGCTTCTGTCTCCAGCTGCGACACATGCCAAAAATATAACTGTAAGAATATAAGACCAGCTGGCAAATTAATTTCAATTAAAAAGTCCTTTCCCCTAGAACGTATCGGAGTTGATTTAATTGATCCTTATCCCTTAACCCTTTCCGGCACAGTGGTCCCACTCCGGGCACACTTAATTTTAATTCCAAACTTGCATTCGGCACCAAGAATATTTTAATAAAATTTTGCTTCCATAATGAAAGCTTAAAATAAGAAGCTCTTATTTTTTTTTAAAAAGGCGTTTGTAAATTCCGGTGTCAGTCAGTAATTTTGCATTTTACGAACAGAATTTCTCTTTGCCGGAAAGGGTTAACTGGCAATAGATTTAGATTTGTGCTAGTAATTGTAGATTATTTTAGTAAATGGGTTGAGTTCATCCCCCTCAGAAAAGCTTCAGGCAACATCGTAGGGAATTATTTATTTAACGGCTTTATTTCGAAATATGGTGCACCATCCCAAGTAATTAGTGATCACGGTCCCTGTTTTATATCCGAAATTTTTCAGGAATTGTGCGCGCAGCTGGAGATATCTCACTCTTTTACTGTTCCATACCGGCCACAGTCCAATATGGCTGCGTTAGTCAATAGAACTCTCATTCAAATGATTTCTTCTTTTATTGGCACTCATCATTCAAACTGGGATCAGTTCTTGCAGCATTTTGCCTATGCTTTGCGTACGGCAGTTCACGAGTCCACTGGTAAAACCCCTGCAGAATTGTTTTTGGGTCGTAAGATTATAACCCCTTTTCAACAGTTAATTAGAATTTCGGGAAATGAAAACGAATATATGATTCAGGATATTGATAAATTGGTTAAGGAAGCACAAATCAGAATGGGAAAGGCTCAGAAAAAACAAGCGTTTTATTATAATATGCGTCGGAGGGAGTTGGAGATTAGAGTTTGTGATTAAGTTTTGTTGGAAAATCATTGGTTAAGTTCTAGTCGGCAAAAACGAGTTGCTAAGTTTGGACCCAAGTTTGAGGGGCCGTATAAAGTATTGAAAGTTAAAGGTAATAATTTAATTATTGATGTTGATGGTTGTCATAACACGGTAAACTTGGATCAGGTCAGAGTTTACAAGTTTAGGGACACTAGCTCTAATGTTTCTCAAACGTCGGACGGTGAATCCTCTATGCCTCAGTCAAATACCTCTCAATCTTCTTATGCAAATAATTCTTCTAATACTGATAATCTACGCATGGATGTTAAGCGTAAATCTCTTCAAGTTAACCGAGACAAGGTTAACCAACCAGCTGAACAAACATTACCTAAAGTGCTTAATAAATACGGCAAAAGACAGCACCCACATTCGATCTCTACAAAGAGTTCTAAGCCTCCAGACAAGAGGTTTATGCAGAATCCTTCTACGTCACATCGACCACGACACAAGAGACTTTTGTCAAATTTATCAATAGACATTTCGGTAAGAAAGAACGGAAATGCAATCCGTCGGTGGCGCTCAACACTCCAGCAGATCTCCACGAATCTATTGATAGCCAATCATCTCAGCAGTCATCACATCGACAGTTCCAAAGTAACGCGCAAAAGCTTGGCACGGACTATCTCCCCTCAAAAGCTAAACGGCACCGGAGAATCGGCAGAAAGCGGACTTTGCCTTCCACATCACGATCGGGAGCCTCACGGATCCTACAGTCTTCGATCCTAGCAATCATCAAGACCCGCCTAGCAATCATCGAATCGACACTTCAGAAAGCCCCCCCCTAGCAGTCATCAAGTGGACAATGCAGTAAGCCCGCCTAGCAGTCGTCGAGTGGAATCTACTATAAGTCGTCGAGTGGACTCTACGAGCAGTCATCGAGTGGACACTACACGAGCTCAGCCCAAAGGACGTCGCCATGGTTACAACACCCGGCTGCAGGCACGACAAGCGACAGTGGCCCCTCCATACGAGTCTGAATCAGAACGGAACTTTGTACAAGGATTTTGTGGACGCCGCCAAAGTTCTTCCATGAGCCTGCAAGCTTCAAGTTCGTCATTATGAAATCAGGTGACGACGTTCCATTTTTTATTCTTATTTAAAGTGCCTATATAAATGTCAACAAGTTCTATGGACTGGACAAAGCAGCTAAACTGTTATAGTTACCTTTCGACCATTGTTTGATTTTGTATCTCGGCTTCACAAGTTGTGCATTTAACTTCTGTTCAAATTTTTTTGCCAAAATTTAAGTTATGATGTCAGAGAACATCTTTTGAGTTTCACTGCTTTCATGTTCAAGAAATTGTTAAACTATTGTTTGTATATGTCAACATTGTTGTATAATGTGTTCTATTACTATTCTATGTCGTTTATGTATGTATATATAAATTGTATTGTTCTACATATTGTATTTTAGGTATGAATTGATAGTTTATGGGGTTTTTTTGCACGCGCCGCGGCTAGGCGCGCACGTGTTTGGCGGTCAAGCAGTTGTCCTTGACACGCGTGTTCTATCTTAGACTTTACTAACATTTAATGAATCTAACTTTCTTTCTTCGGTCGTTGTTCGTGTTTGTTTTCGGTTTAGTTTTGGTGTTGGGTTTTGTAAATTGTGAAATTTTGAAAGTGTTACTAGTATTTCACGTTTATGATGTAAATTTTATGTACAAAAAAATACATGTATCTAACAAAGTTTGTTCCAGGAGATAAAAACCATCTTAGTGCAGATACTCTATTTATATAAGTTTTTTTTTTATTTTAGTTATCTAGAAGAAGAGTTATGTGAGGAAGATTTTGTAATGTATATTTCAATTTTTGTATTTTATAAAGCATTGTTTTACTTTCACAGCTCCTCATAGCTGTTAGTATGTGCCCCATGTATTCTGAGCGAGAATCTACGATGAGTTTGGGGATGTGAGTTCTTTGGCATAATTGGGAATTGTAAAGTTGAGAAAGGTACTTTATTTGATAGGCAATTTGAATTTGCCCTTTTTTGGGCACTTGGTGGAATTTTGTGAGGTAAAACTGCGTACGGATTTTGGCAATCTCTGAATTTTTTTGAGGAAAATTTTGTGAGAATATTTTGTGGTACTTCATATTTAAAGGATATTGTGCAGAAAGTTTTTTTTTATCGATTTGCCCAGTTTGTTTCGTGATGGGTTAAAAGTACAAAATTTTATATTTCGACTCTAAATTTAATTTACCCATCACCGGTTGTGTTTTTTGGTTCTAAATTTTTAAAGAAAAAGACGCTGCTCTGCATTTCGACCACCGCTTTTTCTTTCCCAATTTCCGGGGGTGGGGGTTGTAAGGGATCGACTTCTCTCGTCACGTGAGTAGGCGATGTTTTGAATGAGATCGTAGTTTTCGTCCACTAACCGGCCATGTGCGTAAAAGTTTTATCAATGCTCTCTTTCTCTAACGTTCGATGGATGTCTGAATCTCGGAAATTGTGTGTCGCTGTTTTCTTTCAGTTATGAAAAACTTTTTTGGATCTAGTCAATCGATACTGTGGAGTATATAAGTGGTGAATTTTCATTTTAGAGGAGACTTAGCCGAGAGGCAGAGAGACTTAGGAGAGACTTAGACGAGATTGCCCTTGAGACTTGACATTCCCTCGAGACTTCGAGACCCATGAGCCTCGAGACTTCGCTTCGAATCTTGAGACTGATATTTGGCCTCGGCAATTATAGTTAAGCTTTACGCTCCTGTTAAATTGAGATAATCCTGCATCAGTGCTTTCTAAGTTTGAAGCATAAAATTGTTGTATAGCGAATTTGAGCCTTGATAGTCTACTTCTAATTATTGTATAATTTTGATTTCTTACGCAGCTTCAAGTCGATAGCTAAAGTCTTTATTTTTTTGTTAAAGTTAGGAAAAAACAAATGGAGAACGCTCTAGTTCCCTGCCCGTTTGGTTTCAATAAACTGGTTTTAGTTTTAAAATAGACTTGTTCTTGTCTCCTGCTCTACCGCACGGCCTGACAATCAAAGATGGCCGTCACAAATGGCGCCCAACTTAGTGGTTTAGGTAACCCTGTCAGTCCAACTGACGGTGCCTTCAATGAATGCCCACATCCGAGAGAGATTGTTCCTCGAGTTTACTTCTCAGGAAACACTGATGTCACCGAGTTTCTTAACAAATTACAGGATTACATTTCTTTCGACAATATCCCGGATAAAAACAAGTATTTAGTACTAAAATGTTCTCTAAAGTAACTCGGGATACGTAATTGTATATTTTCTTTCATTGTTGTATTATATTTTAGTATATAAAGGTACATTTGTTTTTTTATAGTGCACTTGTATAATATAATTAATATTTGTAGCTATAATTATACAGCTTTATGCCCTTAGTAATTTCGCATGTTAAATTTTGTAATAAACAGGTACGATATTATATCGCAAATAAATGAAAAAATGTACAGAATCGCATTGTACTATCAATAACAAACCTTTCTCTTCAAAAAATCCCTTAAACTGTATCACATTTATCTTTTTTTATCAGTTATTTGCATTAGGTTTTTACATTATCGGAAAATAAAATGAAAACCTACTTCTCAGAAGAGATTTCGTTTCCTACTCTCCCCAAACACAGTATCTAAGTTCTTATTACCTTACCGTAATATATATATATATATATATGTTTACAAGAAATAAATGTTTTTTAGCAGCTTAGATTCTTATAAAATAGACTCTCTTATATGTCGTGACTTCTTCAGTCTACGAAAAATATATTCCTACTTTTATTTTTATTCTTTCTCCAGGGACTGAATGTTGTTTTCAAAAGATTAAAATTCTTGCGTATCTCCCTCCATCTTCAATGCATTTTCAGTGATACATTTTTTTAAAATTCTACGCTAAATACGAAGAAAGCACGAATCCGTACTTTTCTGTATTTTTTTTTTTTTTTTTTTTTTTTTTTGTATTGGTATGTTATTGACATGGATTTTTAACAAGTTATTGCCGTCACAAGATAACTCGGGATACGTAATTGTATATTTTCTTTCATTGTTGTATTATATTTTAATATATAAAGGTACATTTGTTTTTTTATAGTGTACTTTTATAATATAATTAATATTTGTAGCTATAATTATACAGCTTTATGCCCTTAGTAAATTCGCATGTTAAATTTTGTAATAAACAGGTACGATATTATATTGCAAATAAATGAAAAAATGTACAGAATCGCATTGTACTATCAATAACATACCTTTCTCTTCAAAAAATCCCTTAAACTGTATCACATTTATAATTTTTTATCAGTTATTTGCATTAGGTTTTTACATTATCGGAAAATAAAATGAAAACCTACTTCTCAGAAGAGATTTCGTTTCCTACTCTCCCAAAACATTTTTTTTAAATTCTACGCTAAATACGAAGAAAGAACGAATCCGTACTTTTCTGTATTTTTTTTTTTTTTTTTTTTTTTTGTATTGGTATGTTATTGACATGGATTTTTAACAAGTTATTGACCTACTTTTTAGATTTTTTTAAAAAATTATTTCTATTTTTCTTTTAAAAAAATGTATAAACCCATACACAAAGTTTAATTATTATTATTTGAATATACTTGTATTGGCACGATGTTTACAATGATTAGCAATCATCTTTTGTTTATGCGATTAAATTGTTTTATATTGTTTTTTTCCCTTGCAATTCAATTAAA
The DNA here is from genome assembly GCA_963931845.1 of Maratus michaelseni. NCBI lineage: Eukaryota > Metazoa > Arthropoda > Arachnida > Araneae > Salticidae > Maratus > Maratus michaelseni. The sequence goes on from OZ007595.1 coordinate 282,153,774, forward strand.
CATTTCTAACGTCTCCAAAAAAGGGAATATTGCTATTCGTATTGGCACATTGTTGACAATGATTGACAATCATCATTTTATTTATGTAAATTTTATAACAAAGGTCATTTTTATGCAATTTAATGAAACTATTATCATGTCTCCAAGAAAGAAATATTACTATTTCTCTTATTCAGACCTTTTGAAAATGAATGTAAATATTTTAACAGTTTTATAGAAATTATTAATGATTGAATTTTCATAGATTTCGTTTCCTAAAAAGCTTTTAATAGGCTCATAAATTGGCTGCTGTGTTTCTTAGATTATATATATACATTTTTTTTCAAACTGTGCAGAATGTAATAGAAGATGGTGACACCAATATTCCGAAAATTATTCTTTTAGTGATATTTGAGAAAAGTTTTTTGTAAACAAATTAATATATAGCCTAGTCAAAATAAGGAACAAATAATTTAATATTGATTAATTACTACAGTAATGGTTAAGGTTTTCGAAAGATATATAGCGAAGAGTAATTATTTAAAATAGAAAACTTATTTTTTTGAATATTTGGAAACAACTTATTGTCCATTTTTTTCTGATAATGCTTTTATGGGTAATGCGTTGTTAATTTTATATTAGATGTTTATGTATAATTAACTGTCAACAATGGTAATGTAGGATTCACCTTTAATCCAATATTTCGTATTTAATAATATTATGGAAGAGTGCGTAGTAGTGTTAATTTTTAGGTACCACATTCTCAAACAATCGTTATATTTAATCCTATTTAATTTCAAATTTCTGCAATAAAATAAAGAGAATATTACAACTGCAGCTTACGTAAATTGTGCCACAATTTACTACAATTGTTTAGCAGAATATGTCGCCTAATTTAAGCACACAAAAATATTTCAAATTGAGTGATACAAAAAGCTGATTGCAAATTCTGCTATTTAAATTATTAAAATAGAAATTTCCTATTTAGAAATAGAAATGTCAAATTCATTGGAAATGCCAAGGTGTGTACACGATTTCCTATTCAGAAATAGTGATACTTAAAAATAAGTTTGCCTCTGCCTCATGTCTAACATCGTAAAAAAGTAAAAAATAAATAATAATAATAATAAAACCTAGAATGTAAAAAAAAAAAAAATGCGGCCAATTCTTTGGCTACAGCTGTTTTCATACAAAATTATTTCTGGTTGATTTGTATGATATTTCAAAGATAAATAATATTCGTGGTAGATTTCTACACCGTTTAGAAGAGAAATCTAGTAAGAAAATAGTTTTTTTTTTGCAGATAGTGGTAACCAAAAAAGTGAAATCTGCTTGAAAAGTGAACCAGTGCTTTCTTCTTTTGATGCTTACCACCAATAAAGAAAGTTCGAAACCTAACTTTGTGTCATTTTATTTGCAACATTTCCAATAACATGGTACATAATTGTCAACCTTCCGATTTTTTAAAATTACTTTTGTATATAGAAATATTCGCTTTGTATAATTACAAAGTTTCAATGATTAAATAAAGTTAACTCCTGTATAGGAAAATTCTGGTATTCAAAAATCGGATAATAGCAAGTATGATGGTATATTGAGTAATATAAAGCATAAAACGCATTATTGGCTATAAAATAAGAGTCCAACCTCATACTGTCGGTAAGAATGTCCTATGTGCACACATTTATGATATTACTATTTTGAACTCACTTATTTCGATCAACTATAAAATAAAAACTAGAAACATTTTTTTTTCACAGAGAGAAAACTACATATTTTTTTCTATGTTTGTTTAGTTTTTAAGTACCATCTCTACAAACTTTTACTGTTAGATCACCTCGAGGAATTTCACATTTTTTGTTGAAAAGATAGAAAAGGAAGAATAACTATATCATTAGTGTAAACAATTTTTTAACAAAGTGTTTTTTGTCACTAGAAAATATACAAAAAGATTAAAAAAAAAACAATTGTGAGCGAAAATGTTTAATTCCTGACTAATAGAAAAGAATTTTTCTCTAAAAAACAAAATATATAACATTATCCAGAATCCATAGGCAAACACTGTTTAGAAAGCTCAAAAATGATAAAAACCACTGTTGTAGAATAATTACTATCCCAGAAACAAAACAATATCAATACTGTTTAATAATTTGATTTTTTTACTTGTACATGTAACATTCCTCTGGTTAAAAAGGCAGTATCAAGGTGGTTTTTTTTTTCAGTAACCCTATTTCAGACTGATAATCTTTGTCTTATTTAATCACTTTTGGGAATGCGAGAAGAAATATGCCTAAACAGTGTTGCCCATTTAGCCCCTATTTATAATCAAAATATCTATCAAAAATTGTTTAAGTAATTTTTGATTGATCTAATCACTTAATGTATCCTTAATCATTTGATGGCCGATGATACATTATTTATACCGCTTTATTTTAATTTCATGCTGACAAGTGTCACCCAGAATTTATGAATAACGTTTTGCTGTTAAAATTGGGTTGCCAGTTTGGCTTCTTACTTAATTGAGATATTGCGAAGAGTAATTTTTGCTATATTTAATCGCAGATATTTAATGATTACATAAAATACAAATTTAAAAATATCGAAATTTCCGGTATGAATTCGGAATTTCTGAATAAAAAAAGTGTGTCAAACCAGGGTTCGTACGCTCTTACCATAATATTTTAATATAATTTGTCAATTTAATATTTAAATAGCAGAGATTGTTGATACCACGTTTAATTACAGGATTTTTAATACTTTTCTGCATTTTAATAAGGCAAAAAATTAGATTTAAAAATTGTGGTAATAGCGTATGAACTCTGCAAACTGTCAACTCAGTTTTAATTAAAGTATACGTAAAAAAATAATTTATTCAATTTCTTCTTAAATTCAATGATATTTAACTATTTCAAAGATTTCAGCAAACAAATTTATTTGCTGTTGAAAGCGTAAAATACACCAAAAATTATTATACAATAATTCTGGTAGCACTTTTAAAAAATGGCTAAATTAGCAACATTTTACCTAAAATCGTGTTTTACGGGCGACATTTTATTTCTTTTTACGATTTTGTCTACTACTATTTTCATTTAATAATGTCTTTTCTCTACGAATATTAATATTTGGAAATAGTGGCATATTTAATATTAATTATAATAACAAAAATAGTGGTCCGTGGAAATCTTCCATTTTCTGATAAATTATTTTGCAAAACATATCGAATTGACTCACTTTAAATAAACCCTGATTAGAAGGAGGGAATAGTCTGCAATTTGTCTACAAACTCCGAACAGAAATTTAGTGGATACATAATTCCTATCATATCAGATTCCTGATTTCCAACAGTAAACACATAACTACTGATAGAAATAAAAAAAACAGGAAAGTTAGTCCCCCACCACCATCAAGGTGAGTAGGCTGGAAACGCCGCATGGCAGAGTAGAAAGAGAAAGTAAAATTGTCGTCCGGCTGACGTGGTACCGCCCAAGCCCGTTAACCCATCCGCGCCAGATACGACAACCTGCTTCCCAAGTCCTTACCGGCATCCCAACCGACCCCGACCCTGCAACCAACTCTTTCCGGCGCCCGCCGCCAGGGTCCCTGAGCTCGGCCAAGAGAAGCACTCATCTTCACTAATCTCTGATGTATCGGAAGTAGGACGAGTGAGAGTCAGCCCGCACGACTCCGCATCCAGGTTGGAATTCCCGGCAGGACCTGAGGACAGTTATGAAAGTCCAACGAAAATTGATCACACTTAAAGCCCTGGAAATTGTGCTATGTCAGTACCTTCCCCCTCTGGTACCCAGCATGAACACAATCCCGAAAATCGAGCCTGATGCAACGACGTCCTTGGCCAGGCTCACAGTCATCCTCCCGTGCCATCCAGAAGCCGGGATGAGTCGGGACCACCTGGAGGAGCACCCTGCTGAAACAATTGTAAAATAAATTAAATATATTACTTTTAAATGCTAAAGGTGTAAAATTAACAACATAATATAAATTAAAATAACTTTTATTAGTTGTTTTTTCAAGGTGTTATAATTTATTATATTGTTAAATTAAATATAGATCAAATAATATAAAGCATCTAAATAAATAACACAAAAATATTTGAAATTGAAGCGTACCTTTATTTTCAATTTGCATAGTAATATTTTACATGACATTTGCAAATGTGTTTCTTACGATTATAGCAAAATAAATATATTAGTTTTGCTGTCATTACTTGATGGACAGAAGTTGCACTTTGCACGTTCGATACACAATGAAATATTCATAGAAAATAATGAGGGAACGTTTTGATTTTTACTCTGTATTCTTTAAACTACTTTGATTGAGCCCTCACTTCTTGGTTGGTGTTATCTTGCTTGAATGTGTGGGAAATGGGTGATTTCCCCAGTTCTTCCAAAAATAGCCTTCGTTTGGTGAGTTTTTTGTTTCATTCCATTTGCTGTATATTGAAGTTCATAGAATAAATGCATTGTAAGCAAAACTATCAAGCATGTTATATAATACTATCATGGGGCAGCGATTTGTTTTTCTTTTACACGTCTACGTGTTCAAAAGTTGATAAAGATTATCCACAGCCCATTTTATTTGCATTATAATCTTATATTATTTGTGTTTTTTTGTCAGGTCTGTTTCTAAATTCTTTGTCATGAAGCAAAGTGCTAATAAAAATAACATTCTTGTTCTTTTTTGGAATGTAGTTCACAACTGTTGTGACCTCTCTAAAATAAAATTTTGAGTTGTGTACCTCTTTGTTTGACATTCCTTCAAGAAGTTATGGTTTATTTTTTCTGTTGGTGCAAAGTATAGTCATTTTCCGTTTTAGAAGAAGTTGTCCCAAGTTGTAGGAAATGAAAAAACAATCACATGTAACTTTCTGCCCCGTATACTCATAAGTAAGATCATTCACTACTCGCACACTCTGATATCTCTGTTCTCGATATCTCTGATATCTCTGACTCTGTTCTCGATCCTCGTTCTTTTCCGTAATAAAGGATCAGGGTCCATAAGCCGGGATTTTGGACTATGAAATAAGACTAAAACTCGATTTCGTTATACTGTCTTAATTATTCTACTTTTTAATTTTAGAAGTTTTATCCTGTACTATTTCAACAATAGTTTTTGAATTTTGTTCGGTTTATGATTTACACAAGCTCAAAGTTCGTATTATTCGTAGTTTTTGATGAAAAATACTCAATTTCTCCTAATTTTAGCTCAATTATTTATAACAGCGCAATCGTGTAACACTTTCTTCTTTACATATATTATAAAATACATCAAAATGTACAATATATGTAATAATAAAAGTGTTGCGAAGCTGCGCTCGTAGTAAAATATTAAACAATATATTAAAATTGGAGGTAAAATTAGGAGAAATTGCGTATTTTTCATCGCAAACTACATATGATACGAAATTTGAGCTTGTGTAAGTTATGTAAATCCGAACAAAATGCAAAAAATCTTGTTGAAATCGTACAGGATAAAATTTCTAATATTAAAAAATTAAAACATTAAGTCGGTATAACAAAATCGAATGTTAGTCTTATTTCATGGGCCAAAAACTCGGCTTATGGACCCTGATTCTTTGTGTTTTTAGTGCCTATGAAATTTTACTGTTACATAAAGTCCATATTTTTATCCCATACCTAGATGGTTTACTTGGCATATGCTGTTTGAATGTACATTGGTCACGAAACCCTACTAATTGTTCATCTAGAGTAATATTTTCATTCGTACAATTTTTATAGAATTTTTATCCACTTTTCTCAGACACAGCAGCTATTTTATCCGCACACCTTCTTTCTTGACAAGTGGATTTATTATCAAAACGAATAAGACTCGATATGGTGCAAAAGGTTTCGAGGGACATTGTTGCACGAAATATGTTTCTGCCAGTTTCTTTATCATACAAGCTTTTTGGTGATTCTCCATATGATTTGTAAGCACCAGATAATAATAATGATCTCCTGTCACGTGACCAAACACGCACGTCAACGAATTTTAAAGAAGTTTTGAAAAGGGATAAGTTAGAGCAGTTATTGTTATTATTTTCTTCCGAACTATTCCAAACAAATATGAAAGTGTATAAGTAAAAATAAGTACTTTTTTTAATTGGGTCATATTGACCCGAACAATACATTAGGAATAAATTTAAAAATATTCCTTAAAAATAATAAATAAAGTTAGATCCATCCAGGATTTAATTTCTAACAAAAAAAGTACCGGAGCCCTAATATTCTGCAGTACTAATAACCGTAGCGTGCTCCCTCCCCCCCCCCCCCTTCGCTCTTTTGAATGGCGCCATATATATGTCGCCGCCATCAATGCCAGACATGAATTTGCAAATATCACTAGAATAAAAAAAACGCGATTCCTGTTTCCCCTTCATTCTGATCAAAATCAATTTTTAAGGATTTTTTAATTTTGGAGTTTTTGAGATGAATAAATATTTTTTTTAAATTTACAGACAGATTGAGTTCGAGCACGCACAAACTCGAAGAGTGATATAAAGATTGAGCCCATTTCATCTCCATTTCCTACGCGTGCAATACATTATGTCATATATGGTGTGTTGATAGAAAAGAATACAAAAGCTTCGATATGAGAGGAAAATGAACGGGTAATTTAGGCTTTGGTTTTTCGGAAGCGTTTGCACTTCGCTCCGGAGCCCAATATTTATGGGCTCCTGTGAATTCTGACCAATATTTAAATATTTACTAAAAGCAGAGAAGTACCGGAGCCGGGCTCCGGCGTAATTTAAGCCCTGGATCCATCTAGGATTACATACTTATAGTATTTACCAAAAAAGTCATGAAATTTCATGAAAATATCTCCGTGCAAAATTTCTTAATAAACAAATAAAAAATATTTTTGGTCAATTTGACCCGAACAGAACAGCAGGTTAAACAGTCGTATCATAATTCTACACAAATCCGTCTTTTGATATGTTGTTTTACAAATTACTCAAACCGACATGGATGACAGTTTGCTTACGTGAATGCTTGGCGATTTCGAATGGTGCAAGATGAAAACTTTATTTGCGTTTCATATATGAATGTCGTTTTAATATTTTTCCGGTACATTTAGAAATATTTTTTAAAGTAAATAAATGTTTGCGAAAAATGCAGTTAGGAATCGGTGCTATTTAAGAAAAATATGAATATCCGATTTGTTTAATTATTTTTTCTGCATTCAATTAAAGAGAATATTACTATTCATAATTACTGGTCTTCAAATTCCCACAACTTGCGGCCATCTTGTTGGGTTACCGTTTAATTTATTTTGCTCTTACAATGAAGATAATTTAAAACCACTTGTATATGTTATTTTATACCTTAGTGAATTTCATGGAATCTACTAATAGTTCCATCTGCCGTTACTCGAGATTACATAATCACATCAAGACTAATTGGGACATTCCCAAGTCCCTTGGATCAAGTAATTCTTTAATAAAGTATTTAGCTCTTATAGCTTGTTTAGGACGAAACACAGAAGTTTTGGTCGGCGTTCCTTGTATGGTTTGGGTTGCATTACAACCTATGGATGGTTGTGAAACTACGATTTTAATATTTTGTATAAATGTCCCCTATACCATCAATTATATTTGGTATGTCTAATTTAAAATTTCTTAGCAAATTAACTTTCTCCCCAAAATAACCCTTTTAAGAAGAATGGGACTAATTTGTTTAATTTGTTTTCAATCTGATAAATCCGAAAAATAAAAAAAAAAGTTCGATATCAAAATTTCTCAAGAAGCGCACCTGCCAATTTCATGCGTTTGCAAACAAAAATTAATAAAAAGAATGTATCCAGTTTGATTTGAGAACAGCATTAAATAATAAATATGTTAGTTAAAAAAATCTCAGAAACATATCAGAAAATAATCTCAAAGACTGCCGTGCAAGAGTTTCGCATTGCTCCAATGGTATATATTAGGTCATACGGAAAGTTTTGTGATTTTCTAATATATTTTGAAACCATAAATGCTACATTCTCACCAGCATTTTGGAATCTAACTTTGCTTTTATGATATAAGTGAAGAAATAGATTTTACTTATTTTAAAATATATCTTGTTTTTTTTTGTTTGTTTTTTGTAAATTCTGGTGGCGATTAATCATTTCAACTTTATTTTAACAGAAGTACAGTAGAACTCCAATTATCCGAACTCCAACTATCCGAATCGCTGATTATCCGAATCGCTTTCAGAATTTCAGAAAAAAATTTAAGACGGAAACGTACTGCGATTTGCAAAATAATGATTCAGTCTACGCGCGCTATTGTCCTTCCCTCCGCGAAGCTAGTGTAGGCGAACCATGAAACTCATTACAGAAGGCAACTTTTAATAAAACTTTTGGTATAGGGCGAAGACAAAGAAGGTGTGTTGACTAACCACAAAAAAAATAAATTGAAAGATTGCACTTATAGGGTGGCGGAAGCTTGGAGCTTGGTTAAGGCATTCACATTAAAACGTGCGTGGAACAAGTTGAAAGGCATATCAAATGACGAAGGGAAGGAAAAGGAGAAAAGGGAAAAAGAAGATCAAGAAAATGAAAGGGAAGAGACAGGAGAAGATGAGGATGACGTGCCACTTGAGGAATTCAGAAACATTCTTTTGAAAATTCCTGGATGTTCAGAAATTAGTGCTGAATTTATAGGAGAGTGGATGGTGTGTGATTCGTCAGACCCTGGGTTTCAAATTCTAAATGATGATGAACTTATTGAAAGTGTGAGAAAAGAAAGTGTCGAGGAAGAAGATGATCTTAATGTCGAAGTTGAAGCAGACACTGGACCATCAGCTAGTAAAGTATTTGCTGGTCTTCAAACTGCGTTGAAGTGGATGGAGCGTCAGCCCGAGTGTGACCACATGCAACTTTTCACTGTCAAGCGGATGCGCGACTTGGATGCCCGAAAACGGATGAAGACTGTCAAACAGCTTACTTTGACCGAGATGTTCAGCAAGTAATGACTTTCATTTACAGTATGGTACGTACATACTGTACTAATGTACAGCACTTGTAAGTACGCTTAACATGTAAAAGTGTTGCCTTTTCATTTAACTAATTAAAACCTCTTTTTGTTTAAAAATAGTTTTTTCTCCTATTTTCAACTTACATACAGTATTTAATTAAAATAGACCCTTTTTTCGGAAAAGATCCAATTATCCGAATTTCTGATTATCCGAATGGGGTCCGGTCCCAATTGATTCGGATAATTGGAGTTCTACTGTATACTGAAGAAATTTCCGGATGGCCCACTACTATTTATGACCTCAAAGACCCTTTTGTATGCACGTAGACAACGCACAACAATTAATGGGGTATCTTTCGAAAGGTTTTTAAGCATTGCTTTTATGTATGTTGCAGATGTGCAACAGACGACATACAAATATTTAATAATAGGCCTCAATTACAGGCTTTAAATATAATGAATAGAAGGAAGCTTTTGATACACAGGCCTCGGAGCGGTCTATAATAAAATAGACTAAATCAAAATTTTGTCCACAACTATTTCCTTACGCAAATTTTCTGTTTAGATTTCTCAAGCACATGTCGTAGAAACGCACTTCGTGAAGCGTTTTTACTTGCAACTGTTGTAAAAATCTACCGCCAAAAAAGTTTTAAAAATTACCGGTGGACCGCTCCGAGGCTTGGATACAAAGGTACCAACAATAGAAGGATTTGAGACCACTTATTATTTTGCTATGATGTCTTACACTCACGCAAAGTTTTTTTTTTTAATCGGTTATAAAAAGAAAGAAGTCGCCAAATTTTGAATATTTTTTTTCCTTCAATGGTAACTTAGCTACTCTATTAAGTTATTGGTTTGGCACGAGCCTTGAAATCGCGCCAGTCAAAAAGTCGCCAAACATCGGCTCGTGAGTGTAACGCACCTGTTCCGTTATTTTTAATAGCTTTTCTGTTGTAAACATAATTATATTTCTCACGCCAACATCTCTTTGTCTATACACATACAAAACATACGACGATTAATTAGATATTATGTGAAAGATTTTGCCACAGGATTTTGACATGGTACAGTCACATTTCATTAATCCTTTCAGGTGAAAATTACTTCTGTTGCTGAAATTTAGAAATGCTTGAATGAGATCAAGATTCGACGAAGAAATATTTTTGAAAATAAGTAAAATATTTTATTAACGCTATTAAAGCAAACTTTTCTCTCACATATATAGTGCCAATGAGGCATGCGCAGATTGAAATTAAGTGGGACATATAATATTACATCACTCTTCAAGAAATTAAATAAAATTCTAGACAAATTCGAAACCAAGTAGTAATTTAAATTACACTTCTTTATAAAGCTTAAAGAAACGGTATAGTTTAATATTTATTTTTCCTTATTTATATTATTCCAACAAGAAATTCATCAAAGAATTTGCTCTGTACCATAAATTCAAAACATGTTTCATAAAAAAAATATAGATAATTTAACAAAAAATATATAAATCTATTAATATAAAAATATAAAAATTTAAGATGGTCTTCTCGTTTCAAATTTTTTGAACGTCTTCCACCTTTTTCTATTTATTTTATTACGTCAAAGATCTTTGCTAAAACATCTGTGGATTTTCATTTTTCAATCAAATGAAAATTATTTAAAAAATAATATAATGGAATTAAACGGAATTTTACTAACATTTTATATGATAATTGAATTTATTACTAATTTGAAGTTCTTAACACTTTACCGACCAGTAGCGGTTCGAACATACTATGCCCTTTCACCGCCCGGTCAGCCGCAGATCATCCGAGACACCGGCTTGGTTTCGGCCTAGACTGACGCGCGGGAATATATGCGCTTTTCTTAAACTCTGGTAAAATTGTACGCTTCGTGTTATTCTAGGGTAACGAAATTTAATAAAATCTTTTACTTTAATCATATTAGTGTTAAACAATATTTATTTTATCTATTACAATCGTTTTCAGTTTATTATTTACATAAAATATACCACAATTCATATAACAATATTTGTCGAAAAAAGAAGTTGTTTAATATTTTTTTAAACTATGATAGCGCTCGAAACAGTCACCTTTGTGTAATGGGACGTTGCAGTATTTACACGCGAAACCTGTTCTAAAGGGCTAAAGCTTGTAAAAAAGCACCGATTATCTAAATAAAGAATGCTTGCCGCTTGCTACTTGTCAATCTAACCTAACCAAATCTAACAGAAAGATCAAAAGTCGATTAATCGACGACTGGTCGGTAAGTGCTAGGGAGCAAACGTCGATTAATCATAGGCCGGTCGGTAAGCGCTGGGGAGCAAACGTCGATTAATCGACGGCCGGTCGGTAAAGTGTTAATATACCAACATTCCATGACGAATGTACTGATATTTACAGTTATGTATCAAGATCATTCCTTATATACAGTCAAATTTCTTAACAGAAATTAAACACGAGGAGCATCTGAAAGATATATAGAATACAAAAAAAAAACATTTTGGGGAACAAGTCTTCAAAAATATATTATATATTATATATACATATATTTAGCTTTCATATTTCCCATTACCTTATTGAGGGAAAATTACCTCTGCTGCTAAAATGTTTAAATAATTGATTTACACCGGAATTTACGTACGGATTTATTTAAAAATAATTAAAAGCTTTCCTTTTCGCACATTATGACAGCAAAATTTTGTTATGAAATTCTAGATGCATTTGGCAGTTTGGAATAAAAATTAATCTTTCGCCCAACACTGTCCTTCAAATGATTAACCGTCTGACTGTCCAGCAAAAGGGCAAATTTGCAATGTTGTTTTCTCTGTAATTTATTTTAAAAGTTAAAAAAATAGGATTATTTCAACATTACATAAAAGACTCAATTATATATATGAATGTAATCCTTGAGAGTATTAACCCGGCAGCAGTCGCACGGGGTATGGCATACCCCAGGGTGCATACGGTTTTTACAATTGTCACCACTATTTTTCGAAAAGTAATCTACAGTTTACATTATCATAGAATTTGTAACAATTGTCTCAGACTGAATAAAGTGACGATTATTAATTGTATTTATTGGTGACAATGTAAAAAACATGCATTATCTGGGTATCCGCGACCTCTCCCGAGTTAACTCTAAAACTACCATGAGTGATCATTTTGAAGGTTATCTAATGAATATATTCTAATTTGTACCAGAAATTTCTTTTTAAAATAAATTAAGCATAAAACTCACAGAAATACGTTAAATGAATCAGTTAAGTAGTTTTAAATAGAATTTCTGGTGTGAAATAGTTTTAAAAAACATGAGTAAAATTTCCGGTGTTAATCATTACTCTATGTTTTAAAACTGCCTTATATCCGTAGAATTACTGATTTAAATAATGCTTATATAGCATTGAAATCTGCAGCTTATTTAACCTATTAACACGGGCATGTCAGTGAGAGGGTTTTAAAACAAGTTGTTTTATAAAAATTGCTATTAATTCAAATCAATGAAAAAGCATATCCTCAAATAATACCAAATACTGCAGCGTGATACAGTCGACGGATCCATTTCTTTACAAGCTTAGACATAATGGCTGGTGACGTTTTCTTGTAAATAATTTCTTCATTAAAAAAATGAGGTTTATTTTTTTTTTCAAATATGCGTTTATCTTAAAGGCATTTTATAGTGCATTTTTGTGAGAAATTTCATTTGTACTAGTGGAAGGAGTGCATAAATAGTAATTAAAATGTTATATTTCAAAAGATAGAATTAAAAGAACATATAATATAAAAGCAGAATATATGAATTTAAAAGGAATATTAAAAATCAAATAGAAAAAAAAATAATCATAGAATTATTATTATTTTTAATTCCATAGAAAAATAAAATATTATTTATTCATAATTTTGACATTTTTTATAATCTGTGAAAATAAAGTTTGAAAGAACTAAAGTGAAAACTAATGGATAAATTTCAAAGATCGAGACTTATATAATTGACAAAATCCTATTTCTATCATTAAGAATATTTCCGTTGTCGTCAGAAATGTGTTGTTCATTCAATGTTAGAAATGTGTCCTAAAATAGTTCGGTAAGTCGATGTCATGACGATAGTGGCTATCACAAGACATATTGCTTTAACCCTTTCCGACACAGTGGTCCCACTCCGGGCACACCTAACTTTAATTCCAAACTTGCATTCGACACCAAGAATATTTTAATAAAATTTTGCTTCTGTAATGGAAGCTTAAAATAAGGAACGTTTCTTTTCTAAAAAAAGTCGTTTTTAAATTCCGGTGTCAGTCAGTAATTTCGCATTTTACAAACAGAATTTGTTTGTGCCGGAAAGGGTTAAATTTAATCGTCCGTACCTACTCTTCTAAATATCGCATATTTTCTATTGTTATAATATCGAATATAAAGAAAATATGCTTTCAAATGAAATTTATTTCAAGACTCAATTCAAGGCTCAATTAATTTATTTTATATGACTTATTTAACAATTTTCAAACAAATAATATTTTATAAATTTATGTCAATAAGGAACTGTTTATATATATCTATTCGATTTATCTGCTGTACTTGGGTTCACCTCCAAGCAATTGCTTTATTTCTACACTGTCGATTAAAGAAAATGTGATTACCATTAAAGGTTTTAAATAAAAAACTCTCTTACATCTACATTTGCTGAAATATGCTATTCGACTATTTACGAAAGTTTAAACATAAGATACCCCATTTTGGCGATTAATCAAAATCTGATGACGAAAATACTCATTTATAATTTATTTTCAACTTAAAAAGTAATATCAATTTAAGTTGAAATGGTTAGAATGTACCAAATTTCCCAATTAGGTGCTTTTTTTTCTTATATAGATTGCTTGAAAAGTGGAACGTTGTTTAACCGCTTGAAGCGCACTGGTATATTATATATACTACTTAATTTTAATCCCAAAATGCCACAATGAGAAGAATTTTATAATCAAATTTTGAATTTATAAGGTACATGAGGAAAAACTTTTAGTTATTTTAAAATAAATTTGTTCGTGAATCCAGGTGTCAATCATTCATCTCCATATTTTAGCTTTTCCCCTGAAGGTGTTAAACCATACATCAAAATCAAAATAGAAGTTCACGCCAGAGATAATAGCATTAAGCAGACACGCATAAAAAACTCAAATTCGTTTCCCACAACTTGCTTTAGTCGAATTTCAAGCTGTCATGAAACACAGCTTAATACATGAATATTATCTACATTTATGATTCTAACGTACGACATTCATTTACTTTTTGTATATAAATGCTGCGTTAATATTTTCCCGGTAACTGCAAAAGATTTTTCTTAAAATAATGAACTTTTTTATGAAAAAATCAATAGGGGCATGCGTTGTAAAATAGAAATGGAAACAGCCTCATTGTTTAACCTTTAATTGCATAGTGATGTAAATTTCCATCACTGTTTATTTAACTTTTAATGAATAAATCAACTTCTTCGCCACCACTATATTTATATAGAAATATTAATCCAGTAAATTTCCCATGAACTATATTGCTGAACAAAGTTAAAAATCTATCTTAAAATTTCTGGTGTCTAATATTTAATATATGTATAAAAAAACACAATTGTAAAAGAAAAACGCATGCAAAGAAGGGTTAATTAATTTATTCTGCATTTAAATAAAGCGAATATTACTATTCGTCAATAGTGGTCATCAAATTCCCTGACTGGTGGCCACCGTGTTTAAATCCGTGTGTAAGTCATTTGCATATTTTGTAATTTTATTTCATAAAGAGATTTGTTGACTCGACCAGCGGACCCGCATGAGATTGTCTGAATATATCGAAAATTATTTTAAAACTAAGAAATATAAATTTAACCGTTAAAAAAATTATTTTAATATATCTAAAATTTTCTTAAATGTAACATACATGTGGCATGTAATAACAGTTTTTGGTAGACAATTTCTTGGACATTAATTCTATAACACACTTATTAGCTTGTTCAACGAAAAGGGAAATATATGCTTTAAATAAAGGATCATCCTTCAGAAATTTATTTTTTTAATTTGAAAACCTCTTTCTTCACTTCAAGATTATTTGTAAGCAATTAACGAGAATTTTCCATAATAATCCTGATTTATAACGAGCATTCAAGAATTTAAATTTCTCTTGAAATTCATACACTACTTCGAGATCAATAATATGGTTTTCCTTTTTTCCAACAATACCAATTGATTCGAGGTCGCAAAATGCTTTCAGGTGAGTAAAACACTCAAACAAGATATACTTTTTTTTTTTTTTTTTTACTCTATTTGCCCTTGCACTGTATGATCGAAAATAGTTCTTGCATTATATTTTCCACCATTTTCCTTTTGAATTTTCCATTAAAAGTCAGAGGTTAGCAAAATATTTATTTCCTATTCAAGATCTGTATCGGCATGTTTATATCCTTTCGTTATCATTACCTCTAGTACTTTAGGTTCTATTGTTTTACAACCTCTAATTTTACATAGCTGCCAACTTTTACGCTTTTTTGTTACCATTAAAATTAATAGAAAATTTTTTCTTATTGAATCAGGTGATTTCGGAAATATAATAAGCTAAATTTTACTATAAAATTTTAGTGGTAGGAAGAAAGCGTAAAAGTTGGCAGCATCCATTTTTATGGAAATGTAGAGTAGCCCAATACTGACTGTTTAGCTCAAGAGCTACTACTTCATAGCAAGACACATAGGGGCCCATTCGCACGTACTGGATAAATTTTCTCTTCATAATGGCTTCAGTTTTAGCTTTTTCACTAAAGTCCTTCTTATAGAGAATTTTTCAGAAATACCGTCTCATAGAACGATAGCCAACACGCATTTTTGCCAGCACAAACAGAAACTGTACAAGTTTCTGACAGTGTTGATTTATTTTATTTAATTTTCTGCCCCAACATAATAGATACAACTGTGCCTTTCTCCTATTTTCAAGATTTTGTAATGATGTTGCTCTAGAGCGAAATAAATAATTATGGGTGACTTTACCACATTTCAAGCAAAGGCTAGTGTTTGCTCTGCAATTTACCGATAAATGTGAATTGAAAAACATTTATAAAAACGACCTTTTTTTCCTTTAATGTATATCTTTCTTGTTCTTCAGTGAATTTTGAACAACTTAAAACTCCATACAAAATATGTAAAATTACGCAGCAGATATATTTAAAGCAGCAGCCGAAGGTATAATTATTTTTCTTTTGAAAAACAATATTTTCAGAATGTTTAAAAAAATTTTGCATGAAATTATCTCTCATTATTTACTAAATTGGTAGCTTCGCGGTATGTTAATTGACCTTTAATGAAATTTATTAAATCGGCTACATCGCAATCTTTATCAGGATCTCGTTTTCTATGGAAATCTAGTATCATGTTTTCTGGCAATAATTTCAACAATGTGGGAAATAGGAGCCTTATCTAACTCCTAATGCATCAAGATTTCTCAAACTTCTTTCAATACAATCATATCATTTTCTCAATTCTTTGACATCGTTAGCAGATTTTACTGCTTCAAGATTTAATATTTTATTCATGTGGCAGCTTATTATGTTATCGCGTTTACAATAACTCTCATATAAAAATTTTAGACACGTACTATAATTTTGATCTGTCAATTTGAAATCTGCAACAATATAATTTGAAGGTCCAGACAACAAAGATTTAAGATATTGGTACTTTTCACTATGTGATAAACATTCATTTGCATCTATCGCACCGTTTAAAATTATTCAAAAATAAAAAAAAACTGGCTTGCATCACCCATCACCATTAAATACCTATAATTAATTTAGGCAGTTTCTCTACTTTCGGTATGCCAGTTTACATCCGGTATTTGAACAAATACTTGTGTCAGTTCTATATCAATTTGCAATTGCTTATTCTATTTGTAATTCTATAGTCCGATATTGAAATTTTGTCCGAATATTCTTGAACAGTTTTTGATTGTTTTTCATATTTTGCTTTATCTTGTATTAAAGATCTATCCCAGCATCCAATTTTCCTACCACGATTTTTAATAGAACTTTTCGCCTTCTTTATATGCAATATCTATATCTATATCTATATCTATATATATATATATATATATATATATATATATTAGATATAACTATTAGATATAGATATTAGATTTTTTAGATATTTTTATATAGAGAGGCGTTTACAATTTCTGCTATTTAAATATTAAATAGAAAATTCTGCTGAAAAAGTGTGGTACAGGCGTATGAACCCTGATATTTCAAATATTTTTCATTTGGTAAATAAAGAAAAACCTTTGCACAGATTTTCCAAAATTTTATCAATTCCTAGGAAGTTTTTAATGGGTGATTGTGATACTGTTGGTTAAGATACAATTTTATAGATCCGCATAATTTTATTATACTATGTAGAATATAAACAAATCTTTAGAAAAATACTGGGCTGCACAAAAGAATTGTACTTTTGCGGCTATGGACGGTAATTGCTGAAATCTGGTTTTCAAATGTGGTATGCGTTTTTTTAAATGTTGACTTAGGTATCAAATGTACATTAATAAACAGAGAAGGTTTGACAAAATATTGTGTTGTCACAACAAATTTTTGAAGCCGAACCTTCAACGAATTGTTGAAGGTTGACAAAATAATGTTGCGTTGGAAAGTGTTACATAATCTATGCTCGAAGCGAGATTTTTTTTATTTTTTTATTATTAAAACGAAACAGTGATTTAAATTAATAAAACTTAATAATGTTATTATGATGACGTTAAATTGATGTAACTGCCACTCGATTTTTCATTCACAAGTACCGAATCGTTCTACAATATGTTAAACATAGAATTCGTTTAAAAAAATATCCATTATTGTGATTTTTGTTAAGATAAAGTAACAGGAACTTTCGTCTTAGAACTTACAGAATGAAACCTGGAAAAATATGAATTTATTTAATGTAATTATGATATATAATATATAACTAAAGCTTGAAAAAACGAATGTCAAATTTGCCATAAATTTCAAAGGCTTTCGAGGTTTTAAAACATATTAGCGACGAAGTTCTATTTATTTCATTCCGAACATTTGTCGTCATAAAAGTGTCATCCATTTAATAATAGAAATATATCTTAAAAATAGTTATTTATATCTCGATATCACAACAATGTTAGTTAAGACCTTAACCATTCCTATCGCCCATACATCTCTTCTAATTATCACATAATTTCATTTTTTTATATAAGTGCATGCAAATTTTGGGGAAAAACGAGATAAATGATTTTGTGCGTTGATGAGATGCGCATTTAAAATAAATGCGTGCACTAGGAAATGTTGTAAATAAAAAAGTCCTTTAGGCCTGTTTCGGGAGGAAAAGGAAACTTCCATAGTCCACGTTTTTAAAAATTCAACTTATTTTACACAAACACCCGAAGCTAATATGCTTGGAACCCGATTATAGAGTATTCAATCTCGGTTTTCGTTAATAGTGAATTTAAATGTAAATTTTAGCATGAGAGTCACAGCATAACAAATATCAGACTGTTTCAAAATATCAGCATATCTAGAATTTCAAACAGCTATACCTCAACCATTTTAAATATAAAGTCAACAGAAAATATGCTCCGCAATCCTTGTATCACAGTCTAACACTTAACAGAAAAAAATGTATATATTTTATACATATTTTTTTTCTAAAATGATTTTTAAATTTTAACTCTCGCCATTTTTAAACAAGATGGTACATGAAGCTATCCAACGAACTCGGTCGAGACTTTGGTATGTCCTGTACACACGATCAGTCACATTCATATCGGTTCATAATTAGAAGCAGGGGTGATTGTGTTCAGGTATTTTGTACACCACTAAATTTATATAGGATTTTTTTTTCTTCTTTAATCGATGAATTCTGCGATGACAGACTAAGAATATTGCTTTATAAATTTAGTGGTGTACAAAATACCGGAACACAATCACCCCTGCAAGAGTTCCAAAATAACAAAAAAAAAAAAAAAAACAGATTGTTTCAAAATGTCTGACACCCTAGAATTTCAATCTACTGTATCTCAGCCCTTTTTTAAGATAAAGCCAAAACCAAAAATGCTTCAGAATCCTTGTATCACCATTTAACACTTAACGGAAACAATTGTTTCAATTTATAAGTTTTTTTCTATATATTTTTTAATTTTCAAAAAATTATTTTTTTTTAACTTGCCGCCATTTTGAAACAAGATGGCTGATGAAGCTGGCCAACGAACTACGTCGAGACCTTGGTATGTCCTCTACACAACTCAGTCAAATTCAAACTGGTTCATACGAGAGTTACAGCATGACAAATGTCATATATATATATATATATATATATATATATATATATATATATAAATCAACATTTGAATAGAGGGTGGTTTTGGTGGTCTGATATTTATTTAATACACCACAATTTTCTGGAATTGCTGTCCTCCAAACGGTTGAAATAGGTAGCTTATTACTTTTTGTAATGAAAACTGCCTAAAATACTATTGCGTCTACTCAATTACGTTATTCGGTTGTGGACCTAATCAGGAAATATTACCCAAAATATATCGAATTTTGGCGCTAAACCGAAATCTAACAATAAAACGACTGATTTACATTTGATGTAGACTATAAAAATAATATAAAGTTAAATCAAAATTGTTACAATATAAGCAATGTTGCCAGTTGAGCATTTTCATCTTCATCCATAGTAATATCCAAACAGTAATATTCGTCTTTAAAAATGACAAATTAAGAAAAGAAATTCATCCTATTTCAAATAAGTAGTAGTAATCAAGGAATCCGAAAACAAAAACCTGCCCAACTATTAACATCAAATGCGGTTCCTCGCAATGTAGTGAAATCTGTTGTTTCACATTTAATTTTCATTATTTCACAAGCCGCTATTAAAGACAGTTTGTTTTCTTGAACAAGTACCTCCTAAAGCAATTCATAAAAAGAAATATTTTTCTTTTTATATAAAAGTATTGCTGGTACATTTTTTCCGGTATAAGTTTATTTTTAAAGTAAAGACATGTTTACGAAAAAATAAAGAAATTAATGATGGGCGGCATTTAATAGGATTAGATATATTCACACTATTTAATAATTTTTTTTCTGCAATTAGATAAAGTAAATACTACTCTTCATAATTAATGGTATGCAATCTTCGAGACTGGTGGTCACTGTGTTTAAAACTTTTAGTTTCATTCTTACAATGAAGATATTTTTCAATCATATAAT
The DNA here is from genome assembly GCA_963931845.1 of Maratus michaelseni. NCBI lineage: Eukaryota > Metazoa > Arthropoda > Arachnida > Araneae > Salticidae > Maratus > Maratus michaelseni. Next base: position 282,173,971 of record OZ007595.1, read on the forward strand.
AAATAAATTTTCAACTAAGTTTTAATTATTGAAAAAAAAATGAACAGTTTGTTTTTGGAAAGAAAATATTTGAAGTGTGTCTTCTGAAAACTTACACGTGTAGTTTGCTCTAAATAGTTTAACCAATTTATACCAATGTCGAAAAAAAAATAAAATAAAACTCAATTTATTTTCTTGGTTATATTATATTTGACATGTCTTTGTGAGTACAGACACTACCTCCTTAATACTAAATGCCGATCGTAATCGCGTTTTCCACATACAGAAATTGGAAGTCAATTTTTTCACAGAGTACAGTGCCATCTATCGGCGACAACTGACATATTTCAATACGTATCAGTATGCAACCTCTGTAATACATTAACGTACATATTACGACGGTAGACATCAGTAAATAACGTAAACAAAGGGTGTATTGAGAATATTTATATAGAAAGTTAAAAAATATAGCTTAAAAAATAAACTTTGTAATTAATTTCTAGAATTTCACAAATATATTTATTAACTTTTCTTTTATAAATAACAAATTAAATTGCTGTAGTAACTAATATTTTTAATTTAAAATATTTATTTTTAATATAAAAGTTCTTTTTTAATTAATTATAATACATAAATTAACCCTCTAGCCGCGGGCGATGTTTCCATTTTCTTATATAAAACCGCGGCCTATTTTTATTCGTCACTTATAATAGTTATAAGGATTGAATGTCACCAGAATTTACAAACAAATTTATTTCCAAATAAGTAAAAGCAGTTTCTTCATGTACATTATAAAAACAAAGTTTTATTTCAAAATTCTGGTGGAAATGTGGCATTTATAGATTCAAAATATTTCAAAAACTGCAGAACTTTCAGAATGACCTAATAAATAAAATGATCTATGTATTATAATTTGTAAACGAATCTCTCTATTTCTAAATAAAATAAGATAGATAGAACGAAGAAATAGAATATCCCGGTGCTTAAGTACTATAAAAATTGTAGGGAACGTCAAAATAGCGTTCCCCGCGGTAGTGTATAGAATAAATGAAACGCGATTGCAGCGTTACCCGCGGCTGGAGGTTTAATAACACTAATCTTTATTTATAAATAGATTTCCATAAAAAATAAAACAAACAATGTTTATGGAGGGAAAATATTTATTAACACTATAAAATTTAATAATTAGATCAAAAATTATGAGCAAGTTTTAAAAAGATTAATGCAAAATACCAAGTAGTGGATTAAATTAAAATTACGTGTAGCAATTGATAATACAAATGTGAAAGAAATGAAACAATGGCTTGAATATTTTAAACATTAAATTAAAATGATTTTAAAATGAAATTGCAGAGTGACGTTTGAGGCCCCCGACTTGATAGTTTCATTATTACAATAAATGAAATTAATATTTATAGTATTTATAGCTTAAAATCTTTATAAATGATAAAGAGTATGAGACGGATCATTATTAGCTTTTCTATTGCTTAAGAGGCTACTTCACTCACGATAAAACACCCACTTGCTTATGTTAATCCTATGGGACAATTATTTTACAATATCTCGTTTGTATTAAAATATTTGGAAATCATTTTTTTTTTTCACCGGATAGCTGAGGTGGATTTCTACACAGGCCGTTTTTTACTTTTTTGATTTCGGTTGCGGGTTTTTTCATGAGGGTACTGCTACTTTCGAAAACGTTTCCGAAAATGAATGTAGCCTCATTACAAAAACTGTAAACAAAATCGAAAAAGTAAAAAATGGCCTGCATAGAGATCAATCTAAACTATCAAGTGCAAAAAAAATCATTTAAAATTTTTGAAATACAAACGAGATATTGTAAAATAACTGTTTCATAAGATTAACCCCGACCTTCACAAAATTCTATTCCATAAAAGCATACACTTCATTAATTATTTTTATATTGTTAGGTTTTAAAATGTATTATTTGCAAACAAAACAAGTTCACCAGAAAGGAAAACTTCAGCAGGACTTAAAGAAATTATTAATTACTAAATGTTTGGTTCGGATTTGAATAACTGGAATTTAGATTATAACTTTCACAAAGATTATGGTTGCTTTTCACAAAATGGGCCCAAGAAAAAAACCCCACATCGAGCCCGGAACTGCTTGATGAAATTTAATTAATGGGAAGTACGATTCTATGCACAGATATTTCAAGACATTTTTTCCCATTTTTTTTACTGCCCCCCCCCCTTACCCAATTGTCTCAATAATTTGATAACTGTACTTCTCTTATTTAAAATCTTCTATCTAGAATAATGTATTATTAATCTTGTGATAATGACAATAATTAATTTAGACAATTAATCATTCTCATAAATTTTTATTAATTGATATCCTAATTGTTTAATTTATCTGAAAATGACTAATTGCTTCATTTGTATTCTTTATATTCTGATTCTAAATACAATCATAAAAACAATTATCTATTGCATTTTGTAAGGTGTCCAGTGCAAGAATTTGGGGTGCTTTGATTTATTTCTGTTAGTACAATTACATATTGATTCACAATAGGAAATGTAATTATAAGAATGGTGAAATATTATTGATATATTAAATAATGATTAAAAGAAAATGAAATATAATAATTATAACTATATTATATTCATCTTTTACAAAGCTAATATTTTTAAAGGGTTATTTTGCAAGTGCAATAGAAGACATTTAAATATATTTAACCCCTTCGGGACCGGCAGCTTTTACACAAATTTTATTCGGTTGGCACCACTTTTTAAAAAAAAAAGCTACCTTTACTTTAACTATCACAAAAATGCTCTAATTAGAGAAAGCAAATATTACATTTATTTTTTACTGGTGCCTAAAACAAATTCTGTATGCTCTTTTTGAGGGTGCATATACGCACACGTGGTCTCGAATGGGTTAATGTTACAGATTCAGTTTCATTCAGAAAAAGCTTTGGATAATTGTTTGATAAAAATAAATAATTTCACCTAATATTTCTGTCACGTTTTTAATATTAATATTATGTCAGTGCTAGTTTTAGATCATAGCATACTTTTACAGGATTGTAACCTAATAAAAATATATCATATTAATAACAAATAGGCATTTATTTATTTGACGTCATTTTAAAAAGAAAATATTTATTTTCGTTTACATGTGAACTTTCAATTAAAAAATGTCAAGTATCAATGTAAAAAATAATAAAATTGTAAATTTTAAAGACACTTCTATGAAACTCTCAATGTAAAAATTTAAACGGGAGGTCCCATACCGTAGCGCCATCTATCAGCATTAGCTAGCTTCCATTTTTGAATCGAAAACGTAAGGCATTTAGTATTAACCCCTTAATCGTCGCGCTCTTTAAGTGTAGACTACTTTTTAAAAATTCAGATTGCTTGATTACCACCAGTTTTTTTAAGTAGAAATGTTCGTCTTATTTAATAGACAGATAAAATAATGCGAGAATAAAGCCAATAACACTATTATTAAAAACTGGTGGGAGTCAAACAATCTGAATAAAACAGGCGTAACCTACGCTGCCCCTGAATTTCTCGGGCACGACGATTAAGGGGTTAAGGAGGCAGTGGTACAGGGTAGTTATAATTAAAGTTACCCTGTTTAGACCTACGTAGAGTCCGCTCTGGTTGACATATATCGATGAAACTTGGAATATAAGTTACATGGACCAAGGGAAAATGAAATCTGAAAAAAAAAGTTCAAATTTCAGCCGATAAATAGCGATTTTCCTCTACGAGAAATGACTTTATGCAAATTTGGAGCGATATAAAAAGCCAGTAGTCGCTGCCGTAAAGTTATTCTGCACCATGCCGTTAGAGAAGAAGAAACGAGCGTCAGTGCTGAAGTTGTTTTATCAGAACGGCAGTAATTAGTCAATTGCACTGCGAAAATATCGACGTTTGAAAGGCTTTTACGAAAAGGACCAATGTCGAGGCAGGCTTTGAAAAAGATTATGTCTAAATTTAAAGAGACTGGGGAGTTGGGTGTGCTGCAAGGAAGAGGAAGGAAATGGATTTCCAATGAAACTGCCGAATTCGCTCTTACTGTGGTCGAAAGAGCGTCCGGTTCCCAATATTCTTCGACAAGTGCTCGAGCGGTGTCAGGTGATGTGTCTCTTCCTTGGTCTACAGTACGAAAGGTTCTTCGATCCATTATAAAGTGGTATCCATACAAGATTCACGTTGAGCAAGCGTTGAACCCTGCACACCCGAACACACGAATTCAATTTGCGAGGAATTTTTTGGCCAGAATATCCGTTGACAATGCATGGCATTAGAACATTTTCTGGTCGGACGAGGCACATTTTACCCTACATGGAACGGCGAATACTCAGAATTTTCGCGTATGGGGTACTGCAAGTCTTAATATTGTGCATGAACAGGCTTTGCACCATGATTACATTACTGTATGGTGTGGCGTTACGGCTGATTTCATTCTTTGTTCCCATTTTTCGAGGAGGACACTTTTCAGGGTCTTAAAGGTGTTCCCTTACGGGTACCCGTTACTACGACCTCCTTCAGCAGCAGGTAATTCCCTCCTTACAAGAACGAGAATTTTTAGAAACTACCGTATTCATGCAAGATGGTGCACTACCTCACATAGCCTGAGCAGTGACGGCACTGCTTCGTGCCCACTTGGGCGATGATCGGGAAATTTCGAGAAGTTTCCCGAACACCCGGCCTCCTCGTTCTCCGAACTTGAATCTCTGTGATTTCTGGTTGTGGGGATTCCTGAAAGGTCTGTGTGTATGGAGGAAGCATACGGACTCTGCCTGATTTGAAAGCAAGCATAACTTGTAATGTTGCTGCAATTGATCGAAAAATCCTCTGCGCTACTGTTGAATACGCGATTTTTGGTCTTCATGCGCCTCTTTCTCACATGGTTGTCGAAATTTGAACTTTTTTTTTTATTGCAGATTTCATTTTCCCATGGTCCATATAACGCAGGGGTGTCAGACTGTGGGCTGCCGGATACTACTAAAACTGTGATATAATCATTACCTTATCTAATCAGTAAATTTCTGATATTCAAGAAGTCCACTACTTCTTTTAAAATTTATAGTACCTGGCAGGCCACAATTTGACAATTTTATAGATAACCACTGTCGAATTAGGAACGTTAAAGGTTTATGTTTTGCTTTCTAAAGAAATTTAATTTAATTTTTGAAAATCAACCCTAAGTAAATCCGAAAAAAAAAATTTGATGCATTCCTCTACATTTATCACTGTAGTAAAGTTTATGAAATCATTTATCTCGCTTTTACTCAACATGCTTTTAACAAACATGCTAACTTAACTACTTAAATAAAACAATGCAATGAAGAAAAATATAATCAAAGTAAAGGATCGTATACGACCCCCCATCCTAGAATGCGTTAACTTGAAATGTTTTGCAAGTAAAAGATACCGTTATTATATGTCCACATATACTTTTACTTACCCATCATACGTAGTATAGGGTAATTCTTGTAATCCTTTTGAAAATCGAAAAAAAAATTGACGGATTTACACGTTTCAGACACTGGAGATTCCGAAAAACATATTTTTAGAAAAAAAATTTGCCGTCCGTCTGTGTGTCTGTGTGTCTGTAAACGCTCTATCTCCCGAAAAAATTGAGATAGAGACTTGAAATTTGGTATGTACTTAGTATGTAATAATGGGAAGAAGCCTATTTAATTTCAATAACCTCGATTAAACGGAACTATTTTTTTCGGACTCTCGAAATATTCGTTCTGATAAAAGGTATATAAAAATTTTCGAAATTGGTTATTTTAAGAAATTAATATAAAAGACAATAAAAAAACAAATTTTGCATACAGCATGAAGTCGATCGGATAATGAGTTGCCGAGATATTTGGAATCCTATTTTCTACACTCTTCGATTTTTCATGACCCTGTATTTCATCCAAATTTCACTTCAAAGATATATTTTAATTGGAAATTTGACGCTTAATCAGATGCAATAAACCGCTAGTTAATAGGATTATTATATTTGGAGTTATAAGGATGTTTCTTTCAAGGAATTCAGTAATTGAGCCTTTAAAGTTTGTGACGTCATCAAGCCACGATTTTATTTGAATTGTAATGCATTTTATAAGTAGTTTACACATTTTTATTTTAATATTTTACATTATGCATATCGATGATGGGTAAGTATTACGGTGGCCCCCAACGACTATTTATATATTTGTATCTGTGAAATGAACTAAATATTACGTTATGTTATCAAAATAGTTTGTTTAGCACAGGCATGTAAAAAACATGGTCCGCGGGCCACAACTGGCCCGCCGACAACTAATATGTGGCATGCGAATCCTTTGGAATTTTACCTGTGCTTAATTTAATTGTTGAGTTGTTTTAGTCGTTAGTTAATTCAGACTATTACCACTGTTTTGAATATTAATATTTGTCTTATTTATTCTATCCTTAAATAAGGGGACTATTTCTCTTCAGAATGTGTTAACATTGCGAATTAAAGAAAAAACCCGCTTATATGGCAACACTAATGTATATAGACAGATGTAACTCAATTTTATATTTTAGCATAACAAAATTTTGTTTACACAGATAACCAATCGGAACGTACGAAAGCGCCGGATCTAGGGTAAAAATTTAACGATTTCTAAAATTTAAACAGTATTTTACTTACAATTTTTATTTGTTTTATGTCGAAACTATTAGTTAATTTTACCACTCTCTCAGATTTTACACCACTTTACAAAATAATATGGGATATTTATCAAGTACTAAGAAATAGATTCTAAAATTAATAAAGTTAGGAACTAAGTAAGAACAGTTATAAACATTAAAATGTAAAATTAAACAACTTTAAATGAGTCGCTTTGAAAGTCACACAAATTATCACTTTTGTGCATGACACAAAACCACGAATATGTCATCTAGGTTCTGCACTTGGACTTTATTCAATCTGATGGATTTTGGATTTAGAATCTTTATTTATTATCATTACTTATGTTAGTATTTGTGTTGTTGTTAGTTAATCCTAACTTACGTTTTTGTTTTGTTTTCTTTCATTTTTTATTGATATACACATTTTATTGACATACTCTCATAGATCTCGGGATTCATAATATATATAAATATATATATATACGATATAATGAATACGATGAACTAGAGATGAACACCGCAGATTTTTTTAATTTGATTTACAATACAATTATGTTACAAGGAAAACTGAAATTGTGTGATTAATGTGTAGATACTGTTGGATTTTGAAAAGAATGTAACATTAAAAGGGAGTAACACAAAGTATAAAGAAAACTCACAAAAGTCTGGCTAAACATCGGAATAATAAACTGTTAGAACTGAAACATACTTCTTGAAAGATAATCAAATTTATTTCACCAAGCTTATATAAGAAAATACACTTGCTTTAAAAACAAATTATTGTCTTTATTACAATAAATATCCCGCCAGTCGAAATCATTCAATACGAAATTGAAGAACTGACGTCTAGAGCAGTTAAATTTGGAAATACTATTATAAGCATAAGTACCATTATTACAACGATTTAAATGATTATTACTTGTATAAAAATTATAATAGCCGACCCTGCGCAGAGTATCTGCACTCTAGTGCCTACTCTTTTAAATACTATATGCATATTAGAATACACGAATGTCAGCATTATATGTATAAATATCATCCATAAAAACTTCTCCACTTAGGACTGGGAACTTTGAAATAAAAAATATATACACATATAGGGACACCATTTAGAAATATGAAAACAGAGGTATTTTTCCAGCATCGTGCATATAAAAAACATTTGCATGCACACAATAGTTGCTGGACACTCTTTAAAATTAAAAAAGTGTATACATATTATATTGATAATATCTACACCATTCACAATTAGGAAAATGTTTTATCCCTTTTTTAAATTTTCGAAAAGTCTTTATATACACAATTGTAAATTTCAGAGCTCGGAGATATTATTATTAATTTTAATTGACAAATTGTTTGTCACTGTTAGTATGGCTCGTCCTTTAAGCTTTTAGGATGTCACCGTTGAAAAATCAATGTTACTGAAAAGTTGCTGCACTGAATCTTGTATATCTGGATAGCAAATTGGAGGAAACTCAAGAGTTTTCCCACTTTGACATTCGCCAACCTGTAACAGTGAACGTGCTAACACTCTCTCTGTTTGAAAGGCATGCATATTTGCTGTGAGTTACATAATGTAAAATATTCTCTTCTTTATGCAACTTGAAACTGTTAGTGATCTTTAACCTCTAAAAATGACAGGTAGGACTGACTTGACGGAAACTCCACCAAATAAGATTATTTTATTCAATTATTATTATTATTTATTTGTTATTACTCAATCTATATTATAAATAACAAATACGTGCATTCCTAACATTGACATCAGAGGCGTAGCGTCAAGGGGGGCACGGATCACTTTACTACCAGTATTTTTATACACTATATTTGGACTATTAATTCATACCGTTCAAAGATTAAATAAGACTAAATGTAGTATATAATTATACTGATAGTAAAATGATCGTGCCCCCCCTGACGCTGCGCCACTGATTGACATCCTAACGATGCGGACAACAATGAGGTTAAACTCCATAAGGTACAACAATGGAGTCGATGTTTTAATTAATAACAAAATGGCGCGTTTCTTGGTTTGATTTCGCACTTTCTTTTCTTTCCTTTTTAGAAAGTACCTAAATAAATAAGAAAAATTGCCGGCCAATTTTTACAAAAATTGTATTTTTGGATGCAAAAATTTTTTCTACATATGTGTGGTGACTTTTAAATTAATACCTCAAATACTTTTCTTAATATTCGCAAATTAGTGAAAACAAACCTCTCGTTGCCATCGACAATTGATAAATAATCGCGATTTCTGTACCACGCACGATAGCGTAATATATATATAGATATTAATAAATGTCGGATATATGCTTAAAAGCTTAGTGGCTTATAAATTTATATTATATTCCTCACGTATGCTTAATCATCGCCAATATGGAAAATATCTTGATAATATTGGTATTGAAGAAAAACAGATCTACCTACTTAACCCCTTCAGGGGCAAAGTACTCTTGTAGCTAAAATATTGAAATGATTGATTGACACCAGGATTCACGAACGAATTTATTTTAAAAGTAAGTAAAAGCATTTCCTCATGAACCTTATAAATTCAAAATTTGATTATAAAATTCTGGTGTCATTGTGGCATTTTGGGATTAAAATTAAGTGGTATATATATTATACCGGTGCCCTTCAAGTGGTTAAATACATATTTGACGGCTTTCCATAATGAAGTTTTAACTGTTAGTTTCGAACTGTTAAACAAGATTACAATTTTCTTTTTAAATCGACAAATTATGAATCTGGATTACATAAAGAGTACCAATAGACAAAGAACTTGGAGTTTTCATATGATATTACAAAGTACCTGAGTAAACTTTAACTTTAAGGCAAATTTCATAATGCTAATTACTTTCATAAAACAATTCAAAAAATATATTTCATTTTAAATGGTGCAGGGCATTATTACAAAAATTGCAAATTTTTTTAATGCAAATTTGCAACGGAATGCAAATTTAAATATGAATTCAAAAGAAGATTTCAAATAAAGAAAATATTTCAAGAAACTTTAAAACCATTTTAATTCATATACTTCACCTTTAGTGATTGGTGCAGAAATAAATTTAAACGATTCCAAATTAGAGCGCAAATATATAGATAAGGGATTCCAAATTTCTGAAATTAATCATCAGTCGACCGATTTTTTTAAAGTGTATTGTGCCATTATAGACATATTTTAGCTATGTTCTGTAGCGCAATTTTATAAGACACCTTTGCGTAGTGTCCAACGTTTTATTATTTTCTAAGTCAAATAAACATAATTTTAACCAGAAAATGTATTTAATAAATACAATAAAATAAGTAGCATGTAATGCAATAAAATACAAGACACATTTTATTATTAAATAATATTTCTGATTCAAAATATTTTTTTTTTTAACTACCGTAATTTCCGGCGTATAATCCGCAGCTCAAAGAGTCGTTTTTCGACCCAGAAATTTTATTCAATAATTGTAGTTAAATATTTACAGCGATCTTTTAAGTTACATTTTATAAAATAATATTTCTGGGTCGAAAAACGACTCTTTGAGCTGCGGATTATACGCCGGAAATTACGGTAGACGAAAATACAGAAAATTGACAGCTATGCCGCCTTTGCTAGATCAAGATTTCCTAGATCGCTATTTCGCTAGATCACCAGCGTGTACAAATAATTTTAAAATAAATACAATTTAGAAAATTCAATTAAATTTAGTTAATAAAAAGTAATTTAGAATACATATATATATTTTTTAATAAAATAAAATAAACTATGTATAATAATAACTTTGTTACTTTGCATGAATATGTCTTTAACATGGCTGTGCTATGTACGTACAAATTTTACTCTACGAAATGGTAATAATATTATCTACTTTTTTATGTGGCCCAAGGCTTTGTGTATAATGCTTAATTTGGCCTGTCGCGGTAAGCAAGTTTGACATGCCTGGTTTAGTAAATATTCAAACTAAATAAAAAGTTTAAAAACAACATATTAACTGATTTTTTGAATATATATCCTAACGTTTAGCTGATTGGTAAAAAAGCTATACGAATGATATGGTAAGAAAAGAATAAATACGTAATGTAGAACAGTGTGCGCAAGTGTTCATGTAAACATTAAAATTTACCAAATTTCTGATGAAATATGCCCCTATTTAAAAAATAAAATGAGCAATATATAAATAGCATTTTACTATTTAATAATTTTATATGAACAATAGATCAATTCATTTTGCTAAGGCACTGCTGTTTACAAAATAAACAAATATATAAATAAAAATACAAAAAATATTTCGAAAGTAGGCAGTCGTTTAATTGTGACAGTTTTACCAAACATTTTAATGGAAGTTTCAGAGATACAAAGAAAATATCAATCTTTAAATATAAGCCATTGTGCTTTGAAAAATATCATTTCAACTTTAGTCAGATAATTTAACATGTATCTTAGGATACACATCTAATTATCTATCTTACATATTTATTAGCTTTATATCTAAGGGAAACTTAACAAATTTATGAAGTCGTATTGATGAAATTCCTCTTTATTATCAATAAATTGCATCATTTCGCCATTTACTTTTTTAAAAAAGATCTCCATGATGACTGACTTCGTTATTTTACCTCACTGGAACCGTTTTATTGCATCCTTAAAAATAATGAAATGTACGCGTTCGTGGGATAAAATTTTGATGTTCTGCTGTTTTGATTTGAAATTATTGGGAAATAAATCGTAATTTAACGCATTTGAAGTCGTATTGACGAGTTACATATTCTCTTCATTAGGTGCGTTCGTAATTATATAAATATGTAGCACCTATTGTCGTCGCTTGGTCCGTCCGTCTGTCCGTCCGTCTGTCTGTCTGTCCGTCTGTCCGTCCGTCCACATATAACAACGCAAAAACTACCCAACCGAATGGTTTGGAATTTAAGATATATTATCTTTGCAGAATTTTGTCGAGACATTTCAATTGTTTTAAAAATAGAATAAAAACTTTAGGAGATATTAATAAAAATATTTATTAAGAAATTTGAATTACAAGAAAAAAAATCGGTGCTTTCTTGTTAGAGGAGCTTCCGAGGTTTAATCGTCAAGCGACCGAGATACTTATTTTATGACAGAAATTAATCTGCAGACGATATAATTCATTTCACAGAATTAAAAATCATCAAGATCTGAATATTTATATAACTAGCTATAGTACGAACGCACCTCATTTGTCACGTTTGACGTACAATTTCCAACTTGTTATCAATAAATGCCGTCATTTCGTCATTTACCAGGATGTATATGGGTGCATACTTCCGGATATCAGAAATTTCAAAAAGTAAATTCTTCGGCAAGACTCTGCCGTTACAAACAGCGAAATTTTCTTTATAGAAAATCTGGTTCAAAAGGAAAATGCAAAAGGAAAAAAAGTAAGTGGAAAAGTACGCACCCGTATCATTTTTGTTTATTTTAAAAGATATCCGTGATGACCGTATTTGTTATTTTCTTCTTTGGGAATCATTTTACTGTTAAAATAATCGAAAATAATCGAGGAAAGAAATTTTTATTTTATAGAATTATAATTTTAGATTTATGAGAAAATAGGTATTCGTTATACTTACTTGCAACAGAACATATTTTTCTCTCTGTTTAGGTCTAATAGTACTTTAAAAATAGTGGTTATTAATATCGAAGGCTATCTTATATTTAATAACTAAGCATAATATCATGCCAGAAATTTATACCTCTATTTTTAAGTAAATTTACCCTTTCTTTAGTTACTGAAACTAGAATAATTCTTATTTTTAATGTATGCTTTGTTGAAATGCGTAATAAGAAAATTGTATTCTAAATACTAATAATCGCAATCACTTAATTTGCAGATGTTTGCCTTTTAACTTTTTCAAGGGGAAACAATTATGTTACAAAAATGTTGAAATGACTGAGTGTCACAGGAATTTACGAAGAACATTTACAGTGACCTCTCACTTATACGCGATACACGGTAATTATTTTTCGGCACCAGTTTCTTTTTAATGTCATTTTCTCCTTATTCGATCGCGGAATTTATTAATCAAAATTTACTGTTTTAAATTAGTGGTACGAAAAAGTATTTACTGGACATCACGTATAAGTGAGAGGTCACTGTATTTGAATATTTATTGTAGCTTTTTTCACGCACATCTTATAATATAAAAGCAAAGTTTTGGTAAAAACCTTTGGGTGCTTTTTGGCAGTTTGTAATTCAAATTAACCCCTTGAAGGGCTGTTGGACGATATACCGGGTGATTATAATTAAAGTTACGATTTCAAAAATCGATAATTTTAAAACTACTGGTCAGAATGACTTGATATTTTAGCAGAACAATCGTGAGGCAATGGAATTTTGTTTGGCGAAGGAAAAAAAATAGTTCCAAATTGTGCCGATAGATGGCGTTGTCATGGTAATGTCAGGGGAAAGACCAAAAATGTATTCTTGAACCCTTTCCGGCGCGGTGTAAATTTGTTTGCAAAATGATGAAATAATAGACTGACACCGTAATTTACAAACGAATCCATTAGTAAAAAGAAACTTGCTTATTTTCTGGTTCTTAATGAAAGGAAAATTTTAATTAAATATTCTTGATGCCGTTTGTCAGTTTTAGAATTAAAATTGGGTGTCCTTTTTTGTGACGACCGCCCGTTAAATGGTTAAACATAGGAATGATGTTGCCAAAAGGAAACAAATAGAGTTCAGAGATTTACTAAAAATGTATTAGCGAAAAGACAAGACTACGTGTTTACAGCGACGACAGCGATAATGACAAAAAATGAAACAAAAAAGAGCTTCATGGAACAAACACCTTACTGATAATTAAGGCATAAGTTGCTCAATATGCCCTCCGCCTTGTTCCGCTACTAATTGGAAGCGCAAAACGGCATGCTCCACAACAGATCGGAGGGTATCTGTACAAATGCAATGGGTGTGTTGTGTGATGCTTGCCTTCAAGTCGGCTATATTCTGAATCCGCCCGCTATAAACAACATTCTTCAGGTTCCCCCAAAGCCAGAAATCACGTGGGTTTAAGTCGGGGGAACGTGGCGGTCACGTTGTTGGAAATAGGCGGCTTATGATCCTATCATCTCCGAAATTATCACTCAGTAGCTGCTTCACAGTAGTAGCAATGTGCGGAGGAGCGCCATCTTGCATGAATATTATGCGATCCACACACTGACGCTGTTGAAGTGCCGGAAGAACATGGTTAGGCAAAAGTGCTTCATACCGCTTGCCAGTAACTGTGCAGGTAACGGGACCCGCAGGTGTGATCTCCTCGAAGAAAAATGGACCGACGATAAACGCTGCTGTTATTCCGCACCACACAGTGACCTATTCAGACTGAAGAGGTAATGGCTGTAGCTGGGACGGATTCTCGGTCGCCCATATCCTGCAATTTTGCATATTTACAGAACCTTGCAAATGAAAGTGGGCTTCGTCAGAGCACAGAATGTTCCATGGCCATCCGTTGTCCACTTCCATCCGGGCAAGAAATTGTAGTGCAAAAGATTGACGTGCTTCCAGGTCAGCAGGTAGCAACTCCTGCACATGAGTTATCTTGTACGGATAACAGCGTAAGACGTTCCGTAGGACTTTACGCACCGTGCTGTTCGGCATATCCAGCATTCGGCCAATCCCCCTTGCACTGCTGACTCCAGCATCACTGTCAGTATGTTCCTGTAATGCTGTAGCCACATCTTCCACTGCCGCAGCTGAAACTGGTTTCCTTCCTCTACCCCGTTTAACGTCAAATGAACCGGTCTCTTCGAATTTAGCAATCATTTTTTGCAGACCATTTGTTGTTATTGTACCTTATTTTATGGATTTTAATGTCCGAAACTTCCTAATAGCTGTAAGTGCACAGTCATCGTTCTTATAAAAAAGCTTCAAGAGCAGAGCGCGATCCTTCATAGTCAGAGTCATGATGAAGCATTCAGGCAAAGAGCTGCTGCTCTGCATTTTTATGGTTGCTATGTCTGCGGTGCGCATGTCACGTATTAGTAATTTGCATATCTTCAGACAATGTGAACCCAGACAGCGCCATCTATGGGCACATTTTGAAACTTTTTTTCCTTCGCCAAACAAAATTCCATTGCCTCACGATTGTTCTGCTAAAATATCAAGTCATTCTGACCAGTAGTTTTAAAATTATCGATTTTTCATATCTCGATTTTCAATTATACGATTTTTGAAATCGTAACTTTAATTATAATCACCCGGTATATTCCATATAATTGTAATCCAACAAATTTGGCGTTGACATCATTAGTTTTGAATAAAAGTTTGATTTTTAATCTACTTGAAGGAATGTTTCTTCTTATTTTCCAATACATTTCTTCGTAAATCCCGTTGTCATTCAATCATTTTAACATTTAAGCAACAGAATTACTTTGCCTTGTACATTCACTTGTCAAGTACTTTGCCACTGAAAGGGTTAAGTGTTATTACAACCGCCCTTCAAAGGGCTAGGAATTGGCGTGGAATGGCGACCCGTGAAATGGCGATTCACACAGAGCCTCCAGCCGTCCGGGTTTTCGAGTAACATTGCTTTTTAATACAAATGTTACAATATACTGTGTATTATACTATTATTATTACTTACTGTTATTATTTAGATTTATATTATTATTATTATTATTACTATTTTATAATTATTTGTAATATTATATTATATTTATTATTAGTGTTATTATTATTGTTATTATTATTATTCTTTTATTATTATTTATATTATAATATTATATTTATTATTTGTATTGTTATTATTGTTATCATTATTATTCTTTTTTTTAATTCTATTATTGTATTTTTCTGTTTAGAATTAATAATTTGTTTTCTTTCTGCCATGAATTATGCAACTCGGAGGATTTTTCTTTCATAAATATTGAAAACCATACTTGAATATTGTAAACAAATCAAATTGCACAGTTATTCGCTGGAATGTTTTAAAGAAGTAATTGTGACACGATATAAAGAAACAAAAAAAATATTCTGGCAAAAATTTTACATGAAACTACTACAAATGTGTAACTGTTGTGGCTTTTAATTTAATTACTTTTATTTACAAAATGTATGGTTTTAATTCATTGAAAATAATACAAAGTTTGTTAGCTATGCTTTTGCGTATTTCCAAATGATTCGTACCAATATCAAAATAATTCATTATGCCCCTCACTAGTTAATACTACAGAAATAAAATAACCTCTATTAAAATAAGTTACAAATATGCATAATTTTTATTAAAGGACATAGTACGTGACATCTTCTTATAAATATTGATGGAAGCTTATTAATTACGTTTCTAAGCGATTAGACGGAAGTTCGGAGTAATCTTTCTTTAAAAGTGATGACAAGTATTGAGGATATTACATAATCTGAGCTTCAAGGAATAAATTTTATACGTGAGAGGATCAGAGATATAATTTAGATCTTCACATTGTTTTTCATGTATGAAGCTATATATTTTGAAACATGCTTGTTTGAAAGAAATGTTATAAAGTTAAGATTTGGATCTATTTTTCATAATTAAATATAGCATTTTGTTTGTATTTGTGTAATACTATCTATATCCGTATCTGTGTAATATTTCTCAAAACGCAAAATGCACAGTGGTTTCAACCATGTACATCAGGGGTGTCAAACTGTGCCCCGCCGCATAACACTAAAATATTATAGTAATCATCGCACAAAGCAGTTAGCAGACTTACATATATCAGAATGTATATACAACATAAAACAGAGATTAGGTACACAGACAGCAATCAGATAGTCTGTAGCCAGACAAACAACAGACAAACATACAGCAGACAGAGAGACAGTATACAAATGACTGAAAAAGTATAGACAGAAAGCAGATAGCAGTCACAGGACATATAGATAGCAAACATACAGACAGTAGACAGATATACAGCAGTCATAGCGTCATAGGTGCTAACCTCTCATTAATATTCCGTAATATGCGGATTAATTTGACCCAGTTTAACAACTCTCCAAACCAGAAAAATTATTGGATGAATCTTTTTTTATTCAATTTCAGGTTTCGACGTGGAATTTATTTAATTTCATTTCTTAAAAAAATTTCTGGTGCAAAACGTGTTAAACCTGGGTCAAATTAACCCGCATATTACGGAATATTACTGAACTATAAATACTGAACTATGAGATTTACTCTGGAATACTAGAAATATTACTTGGACCTATGTAACATATTATTAATTAACACGACATAGTTTTATAAAAATAACTTTAAGCGTTTTAAATTAAAATAAATAACCTAATCCTTTTAAACCTGAGTAATTAATCATGTGCAGCATGAAGTCACCACACTGAAATAAAAAATATGAAATAAACATTATGGATACTGGATGGGAAAGAAGTGAATTGGAGCTGGAGTATATATATTGGGTTTTATTAATTTATACAGTGCGTTTTAACGAAGAACTATACACTTAAATTATATAAATCCAGTGCTTTACAGGATTTTTACTTAACTCACTTACTAAATTACATTTATAAAATTTATATGACGTAATAATAAATATATGTGCACCTTTTTTTACGTTCATGTAACAAACAATCTCTTTTATAAAAGAGGTGAGTGTCCATGCTTCTCAAGCTATACTAGATAGTATATATACTGTTTCTTTGAAAGTATAAAAAATAATTAAAAAGTAGTAAATGCGATTAAAAAAAAAATTGACCTTAATACAGTTTTATAAAACATTATTGAAAAGGGCCATGTCTCTGAATTTTCAATGTCAAACAAATATTTGTTTGATTTTTTAAATATTATAAATGTTTATAAAGAGTATTTCAACATTAATTATATCTCAATATAATTAAATCCTTTAAAAATAATTAATTTCCCATGAGATAAAGAAAATTACCTTAATAATTCGATTTCTTTGCAACTAATCAGAAAACTTTACATAGGTGAAATTTTTGAATAATTGATTTTTTGTTTACAATATCCATTAAGGGCCTATAATTTCAATTAAATATTAATCTCATGGAAATTTTAAATCAGTTTATAATATGTTATTAACTTTAATTAATTTCCCTTTTCATAAGAGATTTATTTAAAATTAATTTGCTGTGTTAAAATTTTTAATACTCCTATAAGCACGCATAAATTACATATTTTCAATTAAAACTATTTAACATTAAAATAGAAAACTTTATGTGAAAAAAAAATAACAACAAACACACCTAATTTAATTTATCATTATGAAGTAATTTAGAAATACATTTAATAAATTAATTTTAATGCAATATATACAAAAATTTTCTGTAATTTTCAGGAAAGGTTTCATCAAAAAGGAGTAACTCGGAGTTTATGAAACATTCAGAAGATTTTAAAGAATTCCTTAGAAACAATATTTGGATAATTGAATAGATTTTTAATGAAGTTTAAATGTTATTTAAAAAAAATAATTTTTATAGGGATATTAATTTAATTTATATTATCATCATATTTATTTAAAATAGAAACAAGAAGTGACTCAGACTGAAAGTTATACTTCAATTTGAAGTTTCTTTTAAACTAATAATATGACATATTATTTATAATCCGGGGTGGAAACTATTTTAGTTACAAATTAAAACTTGATAACTTCGTCATTGACTAATAAATTTAATACTTACAACGTATTTACATGTTACTATTTACAAAATAACTCAGTTAATTTAACATTACGGCTTAGCTCAGATGCCTTGTCGGCAACAAACTCTGTAAACATTCCTCTCTTCTGGTAAAGTCTAATTTACTCATCTTGTCAGTTCTTTTGAAAGAAAAAAAAGAAAAGGAGAGAAAATATGATGGAGTGAGTATAGTTCGAGCATTACAATAGAATATATTTTAACCAAGGACACTATATATTAAGCCTACGCAGATGAAATAAAATAAATTTAACGAGTTCAACATACCGTTTTTTAAGACTAATTGTGCTTTTGCATGCATGAAAAAGGAAACCAGAAAATTCACAACGAGAAATTGTGAAGTATTAATCCAAAGAAATAAGTTTAAGTATTGCACATATGTACCCTAAATTCAAACCCCACGCATCTGTAATGTCAATAAGAAGCATGGAGATGAATGACGGGTAATGGATACTATTAATTACTACTACAATGTGACCCAATTCAAGTTTCATAACTTTTATTCAAGAAAAAATACAAAATGTAATTTTATCGTATTAATTTTTATTTATCGAATTTTTGGTGTTTTTTATTTGCTCACAGGCTATCAAAGCCTGAGGGCTTATGTGCCCGCCGGTTCTGTATGTATGTACGTATGTACGTAACGCGATAACTCTTCATAGAAATATCCGTTTTCCTTCAAATTTTGTTTATAGGTTCACTGTGTTAAGGCGCTTCCCTGATTAGTTTTTAGGATTGATTGGTTAAGTATAAAGGGGGAACGGGGGGGGGGGTAATCCCCCCCTAATTTATATAAATGGGTTTTTCATGCAGAATTATCCCATTTGCTTCAAAATTTGTATATAGGTTCATTGTGATAATGCGCTTCTCTGAATAGTTTTGGGGGTTCATTGGTTAAGTATAAAGGGGGAAGGTGTGGGGCTAATCCCCCTTTATTTAGATAAATTGCAGCATTATCCGATTTTCTTCAAATTTTGTATATATATATTCATTGTAATAAGAGGCTTCCCAGATTAGTTTAAGGGGTTCATTAGTTAACTATAAGGGGGTAACGGGGGGATGACCCCCTTAATATATTGGCGATTTCTTTATTTATCTAGGGCCTTATTTTAAATTCTTTGAAATACGAGTATAATATGCAATTAGTGTGAATAGCCTGTGAACTCAATGCCCTCAGTTTAACTGGGCAGTTTTCTTTTTATTAATTATGAAACATGATGTTAGAAAAATGACTACCTCTATACATTCTGCAGCGGTTGATTCGTTCGAGGTAAGTTTCGATGACTTTTTCATAAGTTTCGACGATTATCTCTGTTATAATTTGGCGGATGTTATTTTTAAGTGCTCCGACCTTACAGCGTTTTTGGTGTACACCTAGCGCCTTAGAAAACTACACACAAACAAAAATTCCAACGGCGTTAATGGTATGATCTTGGTGGCCAATTGACACCACCGCAACATGAAAGAACTCGACTTCTGAACTTTTCATGCAAAACACCTAACGTCGAGAGCAAATGGTGGCAAGTTGCGTCATCTTTATGAAACCTTCCACATCAATATCTTCGATTTCGTGCCCAAAATACGCCAATGAGAGCCATAAAAAGGTCCTAACTTTGCGAACGGCGACGAATCGATAATTTAGGTTCTTCGGCCACACTATCAGTCACAGTAGCAATATTCTCGGCTGAATTTGCGCCACGATGATGCACACGCCTTAGCCTGCCTTCAATGCTTCCATTTTTTTCAAATTATTTTCAGAAATTCCACCAAATTACAGCATAGAAAAATGCGAATCTTACGAGAAATTCATCGAAAATTACTTCAATCAATAAATTGCTCCAGAAGGTCCAGAGGCAGCCATTTGACTGACATAATTTTTTATATAAATAATGAAAAATACCAAATATTCGATAAATAAAAAAATAAATACTATAAAGTTGCATTCTGTGTATTTTTCATAAATGAAAGTTAAGAAACTTGAATTAGATCACATTGTAGTTAGTTTTCTGCGGTGAACATCTTTTTTGATAATCCGCGACAAAAGAGGAATGTTGTGCTCATATATATAAGAACAAAATTTACATGTCGTGCTCACGATCTAATATCAAACCACTTTGATTTTAGGCGATGATAGCATTGCTGTCAACTTTTATGTTTATCTGTACCACTAAAATTTATTAGTAAATTTTACTCTAATTCTAGTAACTTTAATTCCAAACTTGCAATAAAATTTTGCTTCTGTAATGGGAGCGTAAAATATGGAATTTTTCTTTTCTAAAAAAGTCGTTTGTAAATTCCGGTGTCAGTCAGTAATTTCGCATTTTACGAACAGAATTTGTTTGTTCCGGAAAAGGTCAAATTTTATCGTCCGTACCTACTCTTCTAAATATCGCATATTTTCTGTTTTTATATGATCGAATATAAAGAATATATGCTTTCAAATGAAATTTATTCCAAAACTTTTGCTTAATTAATTTATTTTATATGACTTATTTAACAATTTTCAAACAAATAATATGTTATAAATTTATGTCAATAAGGAACTGTTTATATATATCTATTCGATTTATCTTCTGTACTTGGGTTCACCTCCAAGCAATTGCTTTATTGCTACACTGTCGATTAAAGTAAATGTGATTACCATTAAAGGTTTTAAATAAAAAACTCTCTTACATCTACATTTGCTGAAATATGCTATTCGACTATTTACGAAAGTTTAAACATAAGATACACCATTTTGGCGATTAATCAAAATCTGATGACGAAAATACTCATTTATAATTTATTTTCAACTTAAAAAGTAATTTCAATTTAAGTTGAAATGGTTAGAATGTACCCAATTTCCAAATTAGGTTCTTTTTTTTTCTTATCTAGATTGCTTGAAAAGTGGAACGGTGTTTAACCACTTGAAGCGCACTGGTATATTATATATACTACTTAATTTTAATACCAAAATGCCACAATGAGAAGAAGTTTATAATCAAATTTTGAATTTATAAGGTACATGAGGAAAAGCTTTTACTTATTTTAAAATAAATTCGTTCGTGAATCCAGGTGTCAATCATTCATCTTAATATTTTAGCTTTTTCCCGGAAGGTGTTAAACCATACATCAAAATCATAATAGAAGTTCACGCCAGAAATAATAGCATTAAGCAGACACGCATAAAAACTCAAATTCGTTTCACACAACTTGCTTTAGTCGATTTTCAAGCTGTCATGAAACACAGCTTAATTACATGAATATTATCTACATTTATGATTCTAACGTATGACATTCATTTACTTTTTGTATATAAATTCTGCGTTAATATTTTCCCTGTAACTGCAAAAGATTTTTTTTTTAAATAATGAACTTTGTATGAAAAAATCAATAAGGACATGCGTTGTATAATAGAAATGGAAACAGCCTCATTGTTTAATTAATTTATTAAATAAAGCATTTTATTAAATAATTTATTAAATCATTTAAATAAAGCGAATATTACTATTCGTCAATAGTGGTCATCAAATTCCCTGACTGGTGGCCACCGTGTTTAAATTTATTAATTTAGTTCTTACAATGCAGATATTTAAAGTCATTTGCATATTTTGTAAAAGAAAAACTCATGCAAAGAAGGGTTAAAACGAAGAAATATAAATTTAACCGTTAAGAAAATTATTTTAATATATCTAAAATTTTCTTAAATGTAACATACGTGTGGTATGTAATAACAGTTTTTGGTAGACAATTTCTTGGACATTAATTCTATAACACACTTATTAGCTTGTTCAACAAAAAGGGAAATATATGCTTTAAATAAAGGATCATCCTTCAGAAATTTATTTTTTAAATTGGAAAACCTCTTTCTTTACTTCAAGATTATTTGTAAGCAATTAACGAGAATTTTTCATAATAGTCCTGTTTTATAACGAGCATTCAAGAATTTAAATTTCTCTTGAAATTCATACACTACTTCGAGATCAATAATATGGTTTTCCTTTTTTCCAACAACTAGGGCTCTCAGCGCCCTGCTCGCTACACTTACCAACACCCGTTCTGATTTCACAGCCACTTAAAACCTGGTAATGTATCCTGTTTTAAGAAGAAGATGATGATGATATCACGAACGGTGACTATCTTCTGTAATCAGGTTATAATGTTTTTACATTTAACTGGTTATAATGCTTTTTCATTTAACTGGTTATAATGCTTTTTTATTTAACTGGTTATAATGCTTTTTCATTTAATTCATCTTTTTAATTTTTAATATTCATGTGTAAACACAATTTTTATGAAGTAATTTTCTTTATTTCCTGCTTTCAACACGTGATCATTTAATTATTATTTTAAACTTTCATTATTGTTTTTAATAGTCTCGTGCAAATACATTTTTTATTTGAGATAAAACATAATCCTTTGCGCTTATTTAGAAATTGGCAACAATATAAAAAATGACTTTTCAATAAAATATTTTTTACTCGATTTTTAAGGATTTTTTTAGTTTTTATTGTCCG
Source organism: Maratus michaelseni (assembly GCA_963931845.1). Classification (NCBI taxonomy): domain Eukaryota; kingdom Metazoa; phylum Arthropoda; class Arachnida; order Araneae; family Salticidae; genus Maratus; species Maratus michaelseni. The sequence goes on from OZ007595.1 coordinate 282,196,744, forward strand.
ACCGTGATATTGTTTTTAATTTTCTGAAACCTTGTTTTATTTCGAGTCTGGTGGTATGATTTTCGAATCCATAGGATGGCTAGAAAAAAAAAGTAATAGCTCCTCAAAAAAGTCCCTAGTAAAAAAGCGATGAGAATAACCCGTAATATCTACGCAGAATTTGATTGGTCCATTTCTAAATCGTTTTTGGCTCAGTTTCAGATTACTTTTTTTTTAATATAGTAGGATACCAATTGATTCGAGGTCGCAAAATGCTTTCAGCTGAGTAAAACGCTTAAACAAGCTATCCTTTTTTTTTTTACTCTATTTGCCCTTGCACTGTATGATCGAAAATAGTTCTTGTATTATTTTTTCCACCATTTTCCTTTTGAATTTTCCATTAAAAGTCAGAGGTTAGCAAGATATTTATTTCCTATTAGAGATTTGTATCGGCATGTTTATATCCTTTCGTTACCATTACCTCTAGTACTTTAGGTTCTATTGTTTTACAACCTCTCATTTTACATAGCTGCCAACTTTTACGCTTTTTTGTTACCATTAAAATTAATACAAAATTTTATCTTATTGAATCACGTTATTTCAGAAATATAATAAGTTAAATTTTACTATAAAATTTTAGTGGTAGGAAAAAAGCGTAAAAGTTGGCAGCTATGAAACTTTTATGTTACCGGCCAGAAGAACAAGAGCATCCATTTTTATGGAAATGTATAGTAGCCCAATACTGTTTAGCTCAAGAGCTACTACTTCATAGGAAGACTCATAGGGGCCCATCCGCCCGTAAGGATAAATTTTCTCTTCATATAGGCTTCAGTTTTAGCTTTTTCACTAAAGTCCTTCTTATAGAGAATTTTTCAGGCATACCGTCACATAGAACGGTAGTCAACGTATTTTTGCCAGCACAAACAGAAACTGTACAAGTTTCTGACGGTGTTGATTTATTTTATTTAATTTTCTGCCCCAACATAATAGATACAACTGTGCCCTTCTCCTATTTGGTCCTTGGTATGTCCTCTACACAGTCTCCTCAGTCAAATTTCAACTGGTTCATACGACAGCATGACAAATGGCATATATATATATATATATATATATATATGCCAATAGGTAACTTATTACTTTTTGTAATGAAAACTGCCTAAAATACTATTGCGTCTACTCAATTACGTTATTCGGTTGTGGATCTAATCAGGAAATATTACCCAAAATATATCGAATTTTGGCGCTAAACCGAAATCTAACAATAAAACGACTGAATTACATTTGATGTAGACTATAAAATTAATATAAAGATTAATTAAAATTGTTACAATATAAGCAATGTTGCTAGTTGAGCATTTTCATCTTCATCCATAGTAATATTCAAACAGTAATATTCGTCTTTAAAAATGACAAATTAAGTAAAGAAATTCATCCTATTTCAAATAAGTAGTAGTAATCAAGGAATCCGAAAACAAAAACCTGCCCAACTATTAACATCAAATGCGGTTCCTCGTAATGTAGTGAAATCTGTTGTTTCACATTTAATTTTCATTATTTCACAAGCCGCTATTAAAGACAGTTTGTTTTCTTGAACAAGTACCTGCTAAAGCAATTCATAAAAAGAAATATTTTTCTTTTTATATAAAAGTATTGCTGGTACATTTTTTCCGGTATAAGTTTATTTTTAAAGTAAAGACATGTTTACGAAAAAATAAAGAAATTAATGATGGGCGGCATTTAATAGGATTAGATATATTCGCACTATTTAATAATTTTTTTCTGCAATTAGATAAAGTAAATACTACTCTTCATAATTAATGGTATGCAATCTTCGAGACTGGTGGTCACCGTGTTTAAAACTTTTAGTTTCATTCTTACAATGAAGCTATTTTTCAATCATATAATCAATAAATTTTCAATTAAGTTTTAATTATTGAAAAAAAAAATGAACAGTTTGTTTTTGGAAAGAATATATTTGAAGTGTGTTTTCTGAAAACTTACACGTGTAGTTTGCTCTAAATAGTTTAACCAATTTATACCAATGTCGAAAAAAAAATAAAATAAAACTCAATTTATTTTCTTGGTTATATTATATTTGACATGTCTTTGTGAGTACAGACACTACCTCCTTAAGACACTACCTCGTATCAGTATGCAACCTCTGTAATACATTAACGTACATATTACGAAGGTAGTCATCAGTAAATAACGTAAACAAATGCTGTATTGAGAATATTTATATAGAAAGTTAAAAAATATAGCTTAAAAAATAAACTTTGTAATTAATTTCCAGAATTTCACAAATATATTTATTAACTTTTCTTTTATAAATAACAATTTAAATTGCTGTAGTAACTAATATTTTTAATTTAAAATATTTATTTTTAATATAAACGTTCTTTTTTAATTAATTATAATACATAAATTAATCCTCTAGCCACGGGCGATGTTTCCATTTTCTTACATAAAACCGCGGCCTATATTTATTCGTCACTTATAATAGTTATAAGGATTGAATTTCACCAGAATTTACATACAAATTTATTTCCAAATAAATAAAAGCAGTTTCTTAATGAACATTATAAAAACAAAGTTTTTTTCAAAATTCTGGTGGGAATGTGGCATTTATAGATTCAAATTATTTCAAAAACTGCAGAACTTTCAGAATGACCTAATAAATAAAATGATCTATGTATTATAATTTGTAAACGAATCTCTCTATTTCTAAATAAAAGAAGATAGATTCAACGAAGAAATAGAATATCCCGGTGCTTAAGTACTATAAAAATTGTAGGGAACGTCAAAATAGCGTTCCCCGCGGAAGTGTATAGAATAAATGAAACGCGATTGGAGCATTACCCGCGGCTGGAGGGTTAATAACACTAATCTTTATTTATAAATAGATTTCCATAAAAAATAAAACAAACAATGTTTATGGAGGCAAAATATTTATTAACACTGTAAAATTTAATAATTAGATCAAAGATTATGAGCAAGTTTTAAAAAGATTAATGCAAAATACCAAGTAGTGGATTAAATTAAAATTACGTGTAGCAATTGATAATACAAATATGAAATAAATGAAACAATGACTTGAATATTTTAAATATTAAATTAAAATGATTTTAAAATGAAATTGCAGAGTGACGTTTGAGGCCCCCGACTTGATAGTTTCATTATTACAATAAATGAAACTAATATTTATAGTATTTATAGCTTAAAATCTTTATAAATGATAAAGAGTATGAGACGGATCATTATTAGCTTTTCTATTGCTTAAGAGGCTACTTCACTCACGGTAAAACACCCACTTGCTTATGTTAATCCTATGGGACAATTATTTTACAATATCTCGTTTGTATTCCAATATTTTGATATCATTTTCTTTTTTTTCACCGGATAGCTGAGGTGGATTTCTACACAGGCCGTTTTTTACTTTTTCGATTTTGGTTGCGAGTTTTTTCATGAGGGTACTGCTACTTTCGAAAACGTTTCCGAAAATGAATGTAGCCTCATTACAAAAACTGTAAACAAAATCGAAAAAGTAAAAAATGGCCTGCATAGAGATCAATCTAAACTATCAAGTGCAAAAAAAAAATCATTTAAAAATTTTGAAATACAAACGAGATATTGTAAAATAACTGTCTCATAGGATTAACCAGACCCTTCACAAAATGCTATTCCATAAAAGCATACACTTCATTAATTATTTTTATATTGTTAGGTTTTAAAATGTGTTATTTGCAAACAAAACAAGTTCACCAGAAAGGAAAACTTCAGCAGGACTTAAAGAAATTATTAATTAGTAAATGTTTGGTTCGGATTTGAATAACTGGAATTTAGATTATAACTTTCACAAAGATTATGGTTGCTTTTCACAAAATGGGCCCAAGAAAAAAACCCCACATCGAGCCCTGAACTGCTTGATGAAATTTAATTAATGGGAAGTACGGTTCTACGCACAGATGTTTCAAGTCAGTTTTTCCCATTTTTTTTACTGCTCCCCCTCACCCGATTGTCTCAATAATTTAATAACTGTACTTCTCTTAAATTCCGTATTTAAAATCTTCTATCTAGAATAATGTATTATTAATCTTGTGATAATGACAATAATTAATTTAGACAATTAATTATTCTTATAATTTTTTTATTAATTGATATCCTAATTGTTTAATTTATCTGAAAATGACTAATTGCTTCATTAGTATTCTTTATGTTCTGAATCTAAATGCAATCATAAAAACAATTATCTATTGCATTTTGTAAGGTGTCCAGTCCAAGAATTTGGGGTGCTTTGATTTATTTATGTTAGTACAATTACATATTGATTCACAATAGGAAATGTAATTATAAGAATGGTGAAATATTATTGATATATTAAATAATGATTAAAAGAAAATGGAATATAATAATTATAACTATATTATATTCATCTTTTACAAGGCTATAATTTTTAAAAGGTTATTTTGCAAGTGCAATAGAAGACATTTAAATATATTTAACTCCTTCGGGACCGGCGGCTTTTACACAAATTTTTTCGGTTGGCACCACTTTAAAAAAAAAAAAGCTACCTTTACTCTAACTATCACAAAAATGCTCTAATTAGAGAAAGCAAATATTACATTTATTTTTTACTGGTGCCTAAAACAAATTCTGTATGCTCTTTTTGAGGATGCATACACGTGGTCGCGAATGGGTTAAAGTTACAGATTCAGTTTCATTCAGAAAAAGCTTTGGATAATTGTTTGATAAAAATAAATAATTTCACCTAATATTTCTGTCACGTTTTTAATATTAATATTATGTCAGTGCTAGTTTTAGATCATAGCATACTTTTACAGGATTGTAACCTAATAAAAATATATCATATTAATAACAAATAGGCATTTATTTATTTGACGTCATTTTAAAAAAAAACATTAATTTTCGTTTACATGTGAACTTTCAATTAAAAAAAGTCAAGTATCAATGTAAAAAATAATAAAATTGTAAATTTTAAAGACACTTCTATGAAACTCTCAATGTAAAAATTTAAACGGGAGGTCCCATACCGTAGCGCCATCTATCAGCGTTAGCTAGCTTCCATTTTTTAATCGAAAACGTAAGGCATTTATTATTAAGGAGGCAGTGGTACAGGATAGTTATAATTAAAGTTACCCTGTTTAGACCTACGTAGAGTCCGCTCTGGTTGACAGATATCGATGAAACTTGGAATATAAGTTACATGGACCAAGGGAAAATAAATCTGAAAAAAAAGTTAAATTTAAGCCGATAAATGGCGGTTTTCCTCTACGAGAAATGACTTTATGCAAATTTGGAGCGATATAAAAAGCCAGTAATCGCTGCCGTAAAGTTATTCTGCACCATGCCGTTAGAGAAGAAGAAACGAGCGTCAGTGCTGAAGTTGTTGTATCAGAACGGCAGTAATTAGTCAATTGCACTGCGAAAATATCGACGTTTGAAAGGCTTTTACGAAAAGGACCAATGTCGAGGCAGGCTTTGAAAAAGATGATGTCTAAATTTGAAGAGACTGGGGAGTTGGGTGTGCTGCAAGGAAGAGGAAGGAAATGGATTTCCAATGAAACTACCGAATTCGCTCTTACTGTGGTCGAAAGAGCGTCCGGTTCCCAATATTCTTCGACAAGTGCTCGAGCGGTGTCAGGTGATGTGTCTCTTCCTTGGTCTACAGTACGAAAGGTTCTTCGATCCATTATAAAGTGGTATCCATACAAGATTCACGTTGAGCAAGCGTTGAACCCTGCAGACCCGAACACACGAATTCAATTTTCGAGGAATTTTTTGGCCAGAATATCCGTTGACAATGCATGGCATTTGAACATTTTGTGGTCGGACGAGGCACATTTTACCATAGATGGAACAGTGAATACTCAGAATTTTCGCGTATGGGGTACTGCAAGTCTTAATATTGTGCATGAACAGGCTTTGCACCATGATTACATTACTGTATGGTGTGGCGTTACGGCTGATTTCATTCTTTGTTCCCATTTTTTGAGGAGGACACTTTTCAGGGTCTTAAAGTTGTTCCCTTACGGGTACCCGTTACTACGACCTCCTTCAGCAGCAGGTAATTCCATCCTTACAAGAACGTGAAATTTTAGAGACTACCGTATTCATGCAAGATGGTGCACTACCTCACATAGCCTGAGCAGTGATGGCACTGCTTCGTGCCCACTTTGGCGATGATCGGGTAATTTCGAGAAGTTTTCCTAACACCTGGCCTCCTCGTTCTCCGGACTTGAATCTCTGTGATTTCTGGTTGTGGGGATTCCTGAAAGGTCTGTGTCTATGGAGGAAGCATACGGACTCTGCCTGATTTGAAAGCAAGCATAACTTGTCATGTTGCTGCAATTGATCGAAAAGCCCTTTGCGCTACTGTTGAATACGCTGTAATAGGCTTTGAACATGTGCTTAACACAAATGGAATGCACATTGAACATATAATGTAAATAAAAAACAGTTTTCTGTTTCCAGTTTGAGATTTTTGGTCTTCATGCGCCTCTTTCTCACATGGTGGTCGAAATTTGAACTAATTTTTTTTATTGCAGATTTCATTTTCCCATGGTCCATATAACGCAGGGGTGTCAAACTGTGGGCTGCCGGATACTACTAAAATTTTATTATAATCATTACCTTATCTAATCAGCAAATTTCTGATATTGGAGAAGTCCACTATTTCTTTTAAAATTTATAGTATCTGGCAGGCCACAATTTGACACCCCTGATATAACGTGTATTCCAAGTTTCATCGATATCTGTCAACCAGAGCGCACTCTACGTAGGTCGAAACAGGGTAACTTTATTATAACCAACCTGCGCACATTCAAAATTTATAACCCCTCTGTACATTAAAATTTTTTTTGAATTGTCAATATTATTGGTATTGTGCCACAAAGTCAGTACGGACCCAAAATTTTATTTACTCACTACCTAAAATTCTGACAATTTTATAGATAACCACTGTCGAATTAGGAACGTTAAAGGTTTATGTTCTGCTTTCTAAAGAAATTGAATTTAATTTTTGAAAATCAACCCTAAGTAAATCCGAAAAAAAATATTTGGTGCATTCCTCTACATTTATCACTGTAGTAAAGTTTATGAAATCATTTATCTCGCTTTTACTCAACATGCTTTTAACAAACATGCTAACTTAACTACTTAAATAAAACAATGCAATGAAGAAAAATATAATCAAAGTAAAGGATCGTATACGACCCCCCATCCTAGAATGCGTTAACTTGAAATGTTTTGCAAGAAAAAGATACCGTTATTATATGTCCACATATACTTTTACTTACCCATCATAAGTAGTATAGGGTAAGTCTTGTAATCGTTTTGTAAATCGAAAATTTTTTTTTTGAAGGATTTATACGTTTAAGACACTGGAGATTCCGAAAAACATATTTTTAGAAAAAAAAATTTGCCGTCCGTCTGTGTGCCTGTCTGTGTGTCTGTAAACGCTCTATCTCCCGAAAAAATTGAGAGAGACTTGAAATTTGGTATGTACTTAGTATGTAATAATGGGAAGAAGCCTATTTAATTTCAATAACCTCGATTAACCGGAACTATTTTTTTCGGACTCTCGAAATATTCGTTCTGATAAAAGGTATATAAAAATTTTCGAAATTGGTTATTTTAAGAAATTAATATAAAAGACAATAAAAAAACAAATTTTGCATACAGCATGAAGTCGATCGGATAATTAGTTGCGAGATATTTGTAATCCTATTTACCACACTCTTCGATTATTCGTGACCCTGTGTTTCATTCAAATTTCAATTTAAAGATATATTTTAATTGGAAATGAGACACTTAATCCGACGCAGTAAATCGTTAGTTAATATCATTATCAATTTTGGAGTTATAAGGATATTTCTTTTACGCAATTCAGTAATAGAGCATTTAAAGTTTATGACGCTGTCAAGCCACGATTTTATTCTAATTGCAATGCATTTTATAAATAATTTACACATGTTTTATTTTCAAATTTTATCTTACGCATATCGATAATAGGTAAGTATTACGGTGGCCCCCAATGACTAAATTTTGTTTTTTAAGTACCAGCTCCTGAAACTTTACTCTAAAGATCACCTCGGGTGATTTCACGATTTTTTCTCAAAAGATAAAAAAGAAAGAATAACTGCATCATTATTGTCAATAATTTTTATAAATATATTTTTTGCCTCAAAAAAAAAAAATAAAAATAAAAATAGAAAGAAACAAAAAGAAGAAAAAAGAAATAAAGAAAGCTATTGTCAGCCAAAATGTTTAATTCTTGATTTACAGAAAAGTATTTTTCTTTAGAAAATAAAATATATAACGTCGTAACGTAAATAAATATATATATATAATATATATATCCTAATTTCTACACTCTTCGATTTTTCATGACCCTGTATTTCATCCAAATTTCACTTCAAAGATATATTTTAATTGGAAATTTGACGCTTAATCAGATGCAATAAACCGCTAGTTAATAGGATTATTATATTTGGAGTTATAAGGATGTTTCTTTCAAGGAATTCAGTAATTGAGCCTTTAAAGTTTGTGACGTCATCAAGCCACGATTTTATTTGAATTGCAATGCATTTTATAAGTAGTTTACACATTTTTATTTTAATAGTTTACATTATGCATATCCATGATGGGTAAGTATTACGGTGGCCCCCAACGACTATTTATATATTTGTATCTGTGAAATGAACTAAATATTACGTTATGTGATCAAAATTGTTTATTTAGCACAGGCATGTAAAAAACATGATCCGTGGGCCAAAACTGGCCCGCCGACAACTAATATGTGGCATGCGAATCCTTTGGAATTTTACCTGTGCTTAATTGAATTGTTGAGTTGTTTTAGTCGTTAGTTAATTCAGACTACTACCACTGTTTTGAATATTAATATTTGTCTTATTTATTCTGTCCTTAAATAAGGGGACTATTTCTCTTCAGAATGTGTTAACATTGCGAATTTAAAAAAAAAAAAAAAACGCTCATCTGGCAACACTGATGTATATAGACAGATGTAACTCAATTTTATATTTTAGCAAACCAAAATTCTGAATACAGAGACAACCAATCGGAACTTACGAAAGCGCTTGATCTAGGGAAAAATTTAACGATTTCTAAAATTTAAACAGTATTTTACTTACAATTTTTATTTGTTTTATGTCGAAACTAATAGTTAATTTTACCACTCTCTTAGATTATACACCACTTTACAAAATAATATGGGGTGTTTATTAAGTACTAAGAATTAGATTGTAAAAGTAATAAATTTAGCAACTAAGTAAGAACAGTTATAAACATCAAAATGTAAAATTAAACAACTTTAAATGAGTCGCTTTGAAAGTGACACATATTATCACTTTTGTGCATGACAAAAAACCACGAATATGTAATCTAGGTTCTGCAATTGGGCTTTATTTAATCTGATGGATTTTGGATTTAGAATATTTATTTATTATCATTACTTATGTTAGTATTTGTGTTGTTGTTAGTTAATCCTAACTTACGTTTTTGTTTTCTTTTCTTTCATTTTTTATTGATATACACATTTTATTGACATACTCTCATAGATCTCGGGATTCATAATATATATATATATATATATACGATATAATAAATACGATGAACTAGAGATGAACACCCCAGATTTTTTTAATTTGATTTACAATACAATTATCTTACAAGGAAAACTGAAATTGTGTGATTAATGTGTAGATACTTTTGGATTTGGAAAAGAATGTAACATTAAGAGGGGGTAACACAAAGTATAAAGAAAACTCACAAAAGTCTGGCTAAACATCGGAATAATAAACTGTTAGAATTGAAACATACTTCTTGAAAGAGAATCAAAGATCTTTCACCAAGCTTATTGAAGAAAATACACTTGCTTTAAAAACAAATTACCGTCTTTATTACAATAAATATCCCGCCAGTCGAAATCATTCAATACGAAATTGAAGAACTGACGTCTAGAGCAGTTAAATTTGGAAATACTATTATAAGCATAAGTACCATTATTACAACGATTTAAATGATTATTACTTGTATATAAATCATACTAGCCGACCATGCGCAGAGTATCTGCACTCTAGTGCCTAATCTTTTAAATACTATATGCATATTAGAATACACGAATGTCAGCATTATATGTATAAATATCATCCATAAAAACTTCTCCACTTAGGACTGGGAACTTTGAAATAAAAAATATATATACATATAGGGACACAATTTAGAAATATGAAAACAGAGGTATTTTTCCAGCATCGTGCATATAAAAAACATTTGCATGCACACAATAGTTGCTGGATACTCTTTAAAATTAAAAAAGTGTATACCGTAATTTCGCGCGTATGCGCCGCGGCTTAGTTAAGTCTTTTTCAAACCGGAAATTTTATTGAAAATAAGAAGTCAAATAAGTGCTAAGCAGAAGTAAGTCATATTTCATTTAAAATAAATTCTGGTAGGAAATCGAATTGTTTGAAGTGCGGCGTATACGCGCGAAATTACGGTACATATTATATTGATAATATCTACACCATTCACAATTAGGAAAATATTTTATCTTTTTTTAAATTTTCGAAAACGTCTTTATATACACAATTGTAAATTTCAGAGCTCGGAGATATTATTATTAATTTTAATTGACAAATTGTTTGTCACTGTTAGTATGGCTCTTCCTTTAAGCTTTTAGGATGTCACCGTTGAAAAAACAATGTTACTGAGAAGTTGCTGCACTGAATATTGTATATCTGGATAGCAAATTGGGGGAAACTCAATAGTTTTCCCACTTTGACATTCGCCAACCTGTAAGAGCGAACGTGCTAACACTGTCTCTGTTTGAAAGGCATGCATATTTGCTGTGAGTTACATAATGTAAAATATTCTCTTCTTTATGCAACTTGAAACTGTTAGTGATCTTTAACCTCTACAAATGACAGGTAGGACTGACTTGACGGAAATCTCCACCAAATAAGATTATTTTATTAAATTATTATTATTATTTATTTGTTATTACTCAATCTATATTATAAATAACAAATACGTGCATTCGTAACATTGACATCAGAGGCGTAGCGTCAAGGGGGGCACGGATCACTTTACTACCAGTATTTTTATACACTATATTTGGACTATTAATTCATACCGTTCAAAGATTAAATAAGACTAAATGTAGTATATAATTATACTGATAGTAAAATGATCGTGCCCCCCCTGACGCTGCGCCACTGATTGACATCCTAACGATGCGGACAACAATGAGATTAAACTGCATAAGGTACAACAATGGAGTCGATGTTTTAATTAATAACAAAATGGCGCGTTTCTTGGTTTGATTTCGCACTTTCTTTTCTTTCCTTTTTAGAAAGTAGCGAAATAAATAAGAAAAATTGCCGGCCAATTTTTACAAAAATTGTATTTTCGGATGCAAAAAAATTTTTCTACATATGTGTGGTGACTTTTAAATTGATACCTCAAATAATTTTCTTAATATTCGCAAATCAGTGAAAACAAACCTCTCGTTGCCATCGACAATTGATAAATAATCGCGATTTCTGTGCCACGCACGATAGCGTAATATATATATAGATATTAATAAATGTCGGATATATGCTTAAAAGATTAGTGGCTTATAAATTTATATTATATTCCTCACGTATGCTTAATCATCGTCAATATGGAAAATATCTTGATAATATTGGTATTGAAGAAAAACAGATCTACCTACTTAACCCCTTCAGGGGCAAAGTACTCTTGTAGCTAAAATATTGAAATGATTGATTGACACCAGGATTAACGAACGAATTTATTTTAAAAGTAAGTAAAAGCATTTCCTCATGAACCTTATAAATTCAAAATTTGATTATAAAATTCTGGTGTCATTGTGGCATTTTGGGATTCAAATTAAGTGGTATATATAATATACCGGTGCCCTTCAAGGGGTTAAATACATATTTGACGGCTTTCCATAATGAAGTTTCAACTGTTAGTTTCGAACTGTTAAACAAGATTACAATTTTCTTTTTAAATCGACAAATTATGAATCTGGATTACATAAAGAGTACCAATAGACAAAGTACTTGGAGTTTTCATATGATATTACAAAGTACCCGAGTAAACTTTAACTTTAAGGCAAATTTCATAATGCTACCTTGTTATTTTATAGTATTAGCGTTTTCAAATATTAGTTTTTACTTTGATAAAACAATTTAAAAAATATATTTCATTTTAAATGGTGCAGGGCATTATTACAAAAATTGCAAATTTTTTTAATGCAAATTTGCAACGGAATGCAAATTTTTATAATATACTAAAAATATATTTAAATATGAATTCAAAAGAAGATTTCAAATAAAGAAAATATTTCAAGAAACATTAAAATCATTTTAATTCATATACTTCATCTTTAGTGATTGGTGCAGAAATAAATTTAAACGATTCTAAATTAGAGCGCAAATATATAGATAAGGGATTCCAAATTTCTGAAATTAATCATCAGTTCACCGATTTTTTTAAAGTGTATTGTGCCATTATAGACATATTTTAGCTATGTTCTGTAGCGCAATTTTATAAGACACCTTTGCGTAGTGTCCAACTTTTTGTTATTTTCTATGTCAAATAAACATAATTTGAACCACAAAATGTATTTAATAAATACAATAAAATAAGTAGCATGTAATGCAATAAAATACAAGACACATTTTATTATTAAATAATATTTCTGATTCAAAATATATATATTTTTTTAACTAGACGAAAATACAGAAAATTGACAGCTATGCCGCCTTTGCTAGATCAAGATTAATACACCAAGGTGTACAAATAATTTTAAAATAAATACAATTTAGAAAATTCAATTACATTTAGTTAATAAAAAGTAATTTAGAATACATATATATATTTTTTGATAAAATGAAATAAACTACGTATAATAATAACTTTGTTACTTTGCATGAATATGTCTTTAACATGGCTGTGCTATGTACGTACAAATTTTACTCTACGAAATGGTAATAATATTATCTACTTTTTTATGTGGCCCGAGGCTTTGTGTATAATGCTTAATTTGGCCTGTCGCGGTAAGTAAGTTTGACATGCCTGGTTTAGTAAATATTCAAACTAAAAAAAAAAGTTTAAAAACAACATATTAACTGATTTTTTGAATATATATCCTAACGTTTAGCTGATTGGTAAGAAAGCTATACGAATGATATAGTAAGAAAAGAATAAATACGTAATGTAGAACAGTGTGCGCAAGTGTTCATGTAAACATTAAAATTTACCAAATTTCTGATGAAATATGCCCCCATTTAAAAAATAAAATGAGCAATATATAAATAGCATTTTACTATTTAATAATTTTATATGAACAATAGATCAATACATTTTGCTAAGGCACTGCTGTTTACAAAATAAACAAATATTTAAATAAAAATACAAAAAATAATTCGAAAGTAGACAGTCGTTTAATTGTGACAGTTTTACCAAACATTTTAATGAAAGTTTCAGAGATACAAAGAAAATATCAAACCATAAAAATAAGCCATGATGCTTTTAAAAATATCATTTCAACTTTAGTCAGATAATTTAACATGTATCTTAGGATACCCATCTAAATGTCTATCTTACATATTTATTAGCTTTATATCTAAGTGAAACTTAACAAATTTATGAAGTCGTATTGATGAAATTCCTCTTTATTATCAATAAATTGCATCATTTCGCCATTTACTTTTTTTAAAAAGATCTCCATGATGACTGACTTCGTTATTTTACCTCACTGGAATCGTTTTATTGCATCCTTAAAAATAATGAAATGTACGCGTTCGTGGGATAAAATTTTGATGTTCTGCTGTTTTGATTTAAAATTATTGAGAAATAAATAGTAATTTAACGCATTTGAAGTCGTATTGACGAGTTACATATCCTCTTTATTAGGTGCGTTCGTAATTATATAAATACGTAGCACCTATTGTCGTCGCTTGGACCGTCCGTCTGTCCGTCCGTCTGTTTGTCTGTCCGTCTGTCTGTCTGTTCGTCTGTCCGTCCGTCCGCATATAACAATGCAAAAACTACCCAACCGAATGGTTTGGAATTTAAGATATATTATCTTTGCAGAATTTTGTCGAGACATTTCAATTGTTTTAAAAATCGAATCAAAATTTTAGGAGATATTAATAAAAATATGTATTAAGAAATTTGAATTAAAAGAAAAAAAATTGGTGCTTTCTTGTTAGAGGTTTAATCGTCAAGCGACTGAGATACTTATTTTATGACAGAAATTAATCTGCAGACGATATAATTCATTTCACAGAATTAAAAATCATCAAGATCTGAATATTTATATAACTAGCTATAGTACGAACGCACCTCATTTTTCACGTTTGACGTACAATTTCCAACTTGTTATCAATAAATGCCGTCATTTCGTCATTTACCAGGATGTATATGGGTGCATACTTCCGGATATCAGAAATTTCAAAAAGTAAATTCTTCGGCAAGACTCTGCCGTTACAAACAGCGAAATTTTCTTTATAGAAAAACTGGTTCAAAAGGAAAATTCAAAAGGAAAAAAAGTAAGTGGAAAAGTACGCACCCGTATCATGTTTGTTTATTTTAAAAGATATCCGTGATGACCGTATTTGTTATTTTCTTCTTTAGGAATCATTTTACTGTTAAAATAATCGAAAATAATCGAGGAAAGAAATTTTTATTTTATAGAATTATAATTTTAGATTTATGAGAAAATAGGTATTCGTTATACTTACTTGCAACAGAACATATTTTTCTCTCTGTTTAGGTCTAATAGTACTTTAAAAATAGTGGTTATTAATATCGAAGGCTATCTTATATTTAATAACTAAGCATAATATCATGCCGGAAATTTATACCTCTATTTTTAAGTAAATTTACCCTTTCTTTAGTTACTGAAACTAGAATAATTCTTATTCTTAATGTATGCTTTGTTGAAATGCGTAATAAGAAAATTGTATTCTAAATACTAATAATCGCAATCACTTAATTTGCAGATGTTTGCCTTTTAACTTTTTCAAGGGGAAACAATTATGTTACAAAAATGTTGAAATGACTGAGTGTCACAGGAATTTACGAAGAACATTTACAGTGACCTCTCACTTATACGCGATACACGGTAATTACTTTTCGGCACCAGTTTCTTTTTAATGTCATTTTCTCCTTATTCGATCGCGGAATTTATTAATCTAAATTTACTGTTTTAAATTAGTGGTACGAAAAAGTATTTACTGGACATCACGTATAAGTGAGAGGTCACTGTATTTGAATATTTATTGTAGTTTTTTTCACGCACATCTTATAATATAAAAGCAAAGTTTTGGTAAAAACCTTTGGGTGCTTTTTGGCAGTTTGTAATTCAAATTAACCCCTTGAAGGGCTGTTGGACGATATATATTCCATTTAATTGTAATCCAACAAATTTGGCGTTGACATCATTAGTTTTGAATAAAAGTTTGATTTTTAATCTACTTGAAGGAATGTTCCTTCTTATTTTCCAATACATTTCTTCGTAAATCCCGTTGTCATTCAATCATTTTAACATTTAAGCAACAGAAGTACTTTGCCTTGTACATTCACTTGTCAAGTACTTTGCCACTGAAAGGGTTAAGTGGTATTACAACCGCCCTTCAAAGGGCTAGGAATGGCGTGGAATGGGGACCCGTGAAATGGCGATTCACACAGAGCCTCCAGCCGTCCGGGTTTTCGAGTAACATTGCTTTTTAATACAAATGTTACAATATACTGTGTATTATACTATTATTATTACTTACTGTTATTATTTAGATTTATATTATTATTATTATTATTACTCTTTTATAATTATTTATAATATTATATTATATTTATTATTAGTGTTATTATTATTGTTATTATTATTATTCTTTTATTATTATTTATAATAGTATATTATATTTATTATTTGTATTGTTATTATTGTTATCATTATTATTCTTTTTTTTTAAATTCTATTATTGTATTTTTCTGTTTAGAATTAATAATTTGTTTTCTTTCTGCCATGAATTATGCAACTCGGAAGATTTTTCTTTCATAAATATTGAAAAACATACTTGAATATTGTAAACAAAGCAAATTGCACAGTTATTCGCTGGAATGTTTTAAAGAAGTAATTGAGACACGATATAAAGAAACAAAAAAAAAAATATTCTGGCAAAAATTTTACATGAAACTACTACAAATGTGTAACTGTTGTGGCTTTTAATTTAATTACTTTTATTTACAAAATGTATGGTTTTAACTCATTGAAAATGATACAAAGTTTGTTATCTATGCTTTTGCGTATTGCCAAATGATTCATACCAATATCAAAATAATTCATTATGCCCCTCACTAGTTAATACTATAGAAATAAAATAACCTCTATTAAAATAAGTTACAAATATACATAATTTTTATTAAAGGACATAGTACGTGACATCTTCTTATAAATATTGATGGAAGCTTATTAATTAAGTTTCTAAGCGATTAGACGGAAGTTCGGAGTAATCTTTCTTTAAAAGTGATGACAAGTATTGAGGATATTACATAATCTGAACTTCAAGGAATAAATTTTATACGTGAGAGGATCAGAGATATAATTTAGATCTTCACATTGTTTTTCAAGAATGAAGCTATGTATTTTGATACATGCTTGTTTGAAAGAAATGTTATAAAGTTAAGATTTGGATCTATTTTTCATAATTAAATATAGCATTTTGTTTGTATTTGTGTAATACTATCTATATCCGTATCTGTGTAATATTTCTCAAAACGCAAAATGCACAAAGGTTTCAACCATGTACATCAGGGATGTCAAACTGTGCCCCGCCGCATAACACTAAAATATTATAGTAATCATCGCACAAAGCAGTTAGCAGACTTACATATATCAGAATGTATATACAACATAAAACAGAGATTAGGTACACAGACAGCAATCAGATAGTCTGTAGCCAGACAAACAACAGACAAACATACAGCAGACAGAGAGACAGTATACAAATGACTGAAAAAGTATAGACCGAAAGCAGATAGCAGTCACAGGACATATAGATAGCAAACATACAGACAGTAGACAGATATACAGCAGTCATAGCGTCATAGGTGCTAACCTCTCATTAATATTCCGTAATATGCGGATTAATTTGACCCAGTTTAACATCTCTTCAAACCAGAAAAATTATTGGATGAATCTTTTTTTATTCAATTTCAGGTTTCGACGTAGAATTTATTTAATTTCATTTCTTAAAAAAATTTCTGGTGCAAAACGTGTTAAACCTGGGTCAAATTAACCCGCATATTACGGAATATTACTGAACTATAAATACTGAAATATGAGATTTACTCTGGAATACTAGAAATATTACTTGGACCTATGTAACACTTTATTAATTAACACGACATAGTTTTATAAAAATAACTTTAAACGTTTTAAATTAAAATAAATAACCTAATCCTTTTAAACCTGAGTAATTAATCATGTGCAGCATGAAGTCCCCACACTGAAATAAAAAATATGAAATAAACATTATGGATACTGGATGGGAAAGAAGTGAATTGGAGCTGGAGTATATATATTGCGTTTTATTAATTTATACAGTGTGTTTTAACGAAGAACTATACACTTAAATTATATAAATCCAGTGCTTTACAGGATTTTTACTTAACTCACTTACTAAATTATATTTATAAAATTTATATGACGTAATAATAAATATATGTGCACCTTTTTTTACGTTCATGTAACAAACAATCTCTTTTATAAAAGAGGTGAGTGTCCATGCTTCTCAAGCTATACTAGATAGTATATATACTGTTTCTTTGAAAGTATAAAAAATAATTAAAAATTAGTAAATGCGATTTAAAAAAAAATAGACCTTAATACAGTTTTATAAAACACTAGCAAACTACGCTCGCTACGCTGGTCAATTTCTTAACGAACCTTTAATCAAACAAAATATTGACATTTCATAATTCACTTTTATATTTTAACAGAATAATAAGGATACTATAATTTGTGACTCGTGCTATAGTCAATATACACGTCAGGACTCGTCGCCCTTATCATTATCTTTTTACGCGTGAAGGTTTCGCTATGGTACTCTATTGTGAAATATGGTAATTTTAGAAATTCAATAGTTGAAAAATCGCAGAATCATTAGATCATTTTTCTTTAGAAATTGTTCTTAGAGCGCATTTAGATCTTATAAATAACAATCATGCCGAACTTGAAGTTTCTAGCTCCTTCAGCATCGCAAAAATCGCAATTTTAGAACGTTTTTCGCTTCTGCACCCACCTCGGGGTAGTGGCACCGACATAAAATATAGCCTATGTTGGAGCAGGGATTGTCACCATCCATTTGCCACCATCACTTTTGAAATCGCTTTAGTAGTTCCAGACATTCCATACAAATTGTAATTTAGAATGTTTTTAGAAAATTTTTTGCTTATTTCGGCCTTTTAAATTTCGAATTTTTTTAGATTTTGTTCTTATAGAGCATTTAAATCTTGTAAGTAACGACCATACAAAATGTCAAGTTCCTAACTCCTTCATTATTGAAAATATCATAAATTTGGAACGTTTTTCGCTCCTGCACCCTCTGCGGGCAGTGGCACCGACAAAAAATTTAGCATATGTTGGAGCAGGGACTGTCACCATCCATTTGCTTCCATCACTTTTGAAATCGGTTCTGTAGTTTCAGAGATTCCATACAAATTGTAATTTAGAATGTTTTTAGAACGCTTCTTCCTCATCTCACCCTTTTAAATTGCGAATGTTTTTATAATTTGTTCTTAGAGAGCATTTACATCTTATAAGTAACTACCATACCAAATTTGATACTTCTATCTCCTTCAGTACACAAAAAATCTCAATTTTAGAACGTTTTTCGCTCCTGCACCCCCCTCGTGGTGGTGGCACCGACATAAAATATAGCCTATGTTGGAGCAGGGATTGTCACCATTAATTTGCCACCATCACTTTTAAAATCGCTTCAGTGGTTCCAGAGATTACCCCCTACAAACAAACAAACAAACAAACAAACAATCTTTACTACATTATATATTAGTATAGATAAGAGGGAATTAGCCCCTTGTTCCCCCCCCCCTTTATACTTAACCAATCAATCCCGAAAACTAATCAGAGATGCGCCTTAACACAGTGAACCTATAAATAAAATTTGAAGGAAATGGGATAATTCTGCATGAAAAACCCATTTACATAAATTAAGGGGGGTATTAGCCACCCCGTTCCCCCCCTTTATACTTAATCAATCAATCCCGAAAACTAATCAGGGAAGCGTCTTAACCCAATGAATCTATAAACAAATTTTGAAGCAAATAGAATAATTCTGCATGAAAAACCCATTTATATAAATTAAGGGGGGGATTATCCCCCCGTTCCCCCCCTTTATACTTAACCAATCAATCCCGAAAACTAATCAGGGAAGCGCCTTAACACAGTGAACCTATAAACAAAATTTGAAGGAAAACGGAATAATTCTGCATGAAAAACCCATTTATATAAATTAAGGGGGATTAGCCCCCCGATCCCCACCTTTATACTTCACTAATCAATCCCGAAAACTAATCAGGGAAGCGCCTTAACTCAGTGAACCTATAAACAAAATTTGAAGGAAAACGGAATAATTCTGCATGAAAAACCCATTTATATAAATTAAGGGGGGGATTAGCCCCCCCGTTCCCCCCTTTATACTCAGCCAATCAATCCCGAAAATTATCATGCAAGCGCCTTAACACAGTGAACCTATAAACAAAATTTGAAGGAAAACGGAATAATTCTGCATAAAAAACACATTTATATAAATTAAGGGGGGGATTAGCCCCCCGTTCCCCCCTTTATACTTAACCAATCAATCCCGAAAAGTAATCAGGGAAGCGTCTTAACCCAATGAACCTATAAACAAAATTGTTTAGGAAAACGGAATAATTCTGCATGAAAAACCCATTTATATAAATTAAGGGGGGGAATTAGCCCCCCGATCCCCCCCCCTTTATATTAACTAATCAACCCCGAAAACTAATCAGGGAAGCGCCTTAACACAGTGAACCTATAAACAAAATTTGAAGAAAAACGGAATAATTCTGCATGAAAAACCCATTTATATAAATTAAGGGGGGGGGGAATTAGCCCCTTGTTCCCCCCCTTTATACTTAACCAATCAATCCCGAAAAGTAATCAGAGAAGCGTCTTAACCCAATGAACCTATAAACAAAATTTGAAGGAAAACGGAATAATTCTGCATGAAAAACCCATTTATATAAATTAAGGGGGGGATTAGCCCCCCGATCCCCCCCCCCTTTATACTTAACTAATCAAACCCGTAAACTAATCAGGGAAGCGCCTTAACTCAGTGAACCTATAAACAAAATTTGAAGGAAAACGGAATAATTCTGCATGAAAAACCCATTTATATAATTTAAGGGGGGGGAATTAGCCCCTTGTTCCCCCCCCCCTTTTATACGTAACCAATCAATCCCGAAAACTAATCAGGGAAGCGCCTTAACACAGTGAACCTATAAACAAAATTTGAAGGAAAACGGATATTTCTATGAAGAGTTATCGCATTACGTACGTACATACATACATTACAGAACCGGCTGCCAAGCTCTCAAGAGCATTTAAATCTTGTAAGCAACGACCATACAAAATGCCAAGTTCCTAACTCCTTCATTATTGAAAATATCATAATTTTGGAACGTTTTTCGCTCCTGCACCCTCTGCGGGCAGTGGCACATACAAAAAATTTAGCATATGTTGGAGCAGGGACTGTCACCATCCATTTGCCACCATCACTTTTGAAATCGGTTCTGTAGTTTCAGAGATTCCATAGAAATTGTAATTTAGAATGTTTTTAGAACGCTTCTTCCTCATCTCACCCTTTTAAATTGCGAATGTTTTTATAATTTGTTCTTAGAGAGCATTTACATCTTATAAGTAACTACCATACCAAATTTGATACTTCTATCTCCTTCAGTACACAAAAAATCTCAATTTTAGAACGTTTTTCGCTCCTGCACCCCCCTCGGGGTGGTGGCACCGACATAAAATATAGCCTATGTTAGAGCAGGGATTGTCACCATTAATTTGCCACCATCACTTTTAAAATCGCTTCAGTGGTTCCAGAGATTACCTCCTATAAACAAACAAACAAACAAACAAACAATCTTTACTACTTTATATATTAGTATAGATAAGGGGGAATTAGCCCCTTGTTTCCCCCCTTTATACTTAACCAATCAATCCCGAAAACTAATCAGAGATGCGCCTTAACACAGTGAACCTATAAACAAAATTTGAAGGAAAACGGAATAATTCTGCATGAAAAACCCATTTATATAAATTAAGGGGGGTATTAGCCCCCCGTTCCCCCCCTTTATACTTAATCAATCAATCCCGAAAACTAATCAGGGAAGCGTCTTAACCCAATGAATCTATAAACAAATTTTGAAGTAAATAGAATAATTCTGCATGAAAAACCCATTTATATAAATTAAGGGGGGGATTATCCCCCCGTTCCACCCCTTTATACTTAACCAATCAATCCCGAAAACTAATCAGGGAAGCGCCTTAACACAGTGAACCTATAAACAAAATTTGAAGGAAAACGGAATAATTCTGCATGAAAAACCCATTTATATAAATTAAGGGGGGATTAGCCCCCCGATCCCATCCCTTTATATTTAACTAATCAATCCCGAAAACTAATCAGGGAAGCGCCTTAACTCAGTGAACCTATAAACAAAATTTGAAGGAAAACGGAATAATTCTGCATGAAAAACCCATTTATATAAATTAAGGGGAGGATTAGCCCCCCCCGTTCCCCCCTTTATACTCAGCCAATCAATCCCGAAAAGTAATCAGGGAAGCGTCTGAACCCAATGAACCTATAAACAAAATTTGAAGGAAAACGGAATAATTCTGCATGAAAAACCCATTTATATAAATTAAGGGGGGGAATTAGCCCCCCGATCCCCCCCTTTATACTTAACTAATCAAACCCGTAAACTAATCAGGGAAGCGCCTTAACTCAGTGAACCTATAAACAAAATTTGAAGGGAAACGGAATAATTCTGCATGAAAAACCCATTTATATAAATTAAGGGGGGGGGGGAATTAGACCCTTGTTCCCCCCCCCCTTTATACTTGACCAATCAATCCCGAAAACTAATCAGGGAAGCGCCTTAACTCAGTGAACCTATAAACAAAATTTGAAGGAAAATGGAATAATTCTGCATGAAAAACCCATTTATATAAATTAAGGGGGGGGGGGAATTAGCCCCTTGTTCCCCCCCTTTTATACTTAACCAATCAATCCCGAAAACTAATCAGGGAAGCGCCTTAACACAGTGAACCTATAAACAAAATTTGAAGGAAAACGGATATTTCTATGAAGAGTTATTGCATTACGTACGTACATACATACATGCAGAACCGGCTGCCAAGCTCTCAGGGCTTGACAGCCAGTGTGATAACTGAAAAATCGCAATTTTAGAACGTTTTTTGCTCCTGCACCCCCTGCGGTTAGTGGCACCGACATAAAATATAGCCTATGTTGGAGCAGGGGTTGTCACCATCAATTTGCCACCATCACTTTTGAAATCGGTTCGGTAGTTCCAGAGATTACACCCTACAAACAAACAAACAAGATTTACTCCTTTATAATATTAGTATAGATTATTGAAAAGGGCCATGTCTCTGAATTTTCAATGTCAAACAAATATTTGTTTGATTTTTTAAATATTATAAATGTTTATAAAGAGTATTTCAACATTAATTTTATCTTAATATAATTAAATCCTTTAAAAATAATTAATTTCCCATGAGATAAAGAAAACTACCTTAATAATTCAATTTCTTTGCAACTAATCAGAAAACTTTACATAGGTGAAATTTTTGAATAATTGATTTTTTTTTTACAATATGCATTAAGGGCCTATAATTTGAATTAAATATTAATCTCATGGACATTTTAAATCAGTTTATAATATGTTATTAACTTTAATTAATTTCCCTTTTCATAAGAGATTTATTTAAAATTAATTTGCTTAGTTAAAATTTTTAATACTCCTATAAGCACGCATAAATTACATATTTTCAATTAAAACTATTTAACATTAAAATAGAAAACTTTACGTGAAAAAAAAAATAACAACAAACACACCTAATTTAATTTATCATTATGAAGTAATTTAGAAATACATTTAATAAATTAATTTTAATGCAATATATACAAAAATTTTCTGTAATTTTCAGGAAAAGTTTCATCAAAAAGGAGTAACTCGGAGTTTATGAAACATTCAGAAGATTTTAAAGAATTTCTTAGAAACAATATTTGGATGATTGAATAGATTTTTAATGAAGTTTAAATGTTATTTTAAAAAATATTTTTTATATGGATATTAATTTAATTTATATTATCTTCATATTTATTTAAAATAGAAACAAGAAGTGACTCAGACTGAAAGTTATACTTCAATTTGAAGTTTCTTTTAAACTAATAATATGACATATTATTTAGAATCCGGGGTGGAAACTATTTTAGTTACAAATTAAAACTTGATAACTTCGTCATTGACTAATAAATTTAATACTTACAACGTATTTACATGTTACTATGTATTTACAAAATAACTCAGTTAATTTAACATTACGGCTTAGCTCAGATGCCTTGTCAGCAACAAACTCTGTAAACATTCCTCTCTTCTGGTAAAGTCTAATTTACTCATCTTGTCAGTTCTTTTGAAAGAAAAAAAAGAAAAGGAGAGAAAATATGATTGAGTGAGTATAGTTCGAGCATTACAATAGAATATATTTTAACCAAGGACACTATATATTAAGTCTACGCAGATGAAATAAAATAAATTTAACGAGTTCAACATACCGTTTTTTAAGACTAATTGTGATTTTGCATGCATGAAAAAGGAAACCAGAAAATTCACAACGAGAAATTGTGAAGTATTAATCCAAAGAAATAAGTTTAAGTATTGCACATATGTACCCTAAATTCAAACCCCACGCATTTGTAAAGTCAATAAGATGCATGGAGATGAATGACAGGTAATGGATACTATTAATTACTACTACAATGTGTTTCATAACTTTTATTCAAGAAAAAATACAAAATGTAATTTTATCGTATTAATTTTTATTTATCGAATTTTTGGTGTTTTTTATTAGCTCACAGGCTATCAAAGCCTGAGAGCTTATGTGCCCGCCGTTTCTGTATGTATGTACGTATGTACGTAACGCGATAACTCTTCATAGAAATGTCCGTTTTCCTTCAAATTTTGTTTATAGGTTCACTGTGTTAAGGCGCTTCCCTGATTAGTTTTTGGGATTGATTGGTTAAGTATAAAGGGGGGAACGGGGGGGCTAATCCCCCCTAATTTATATAAATGGGTTTTTCATGCAGAATTATCCCATTTGCTTCAAAATTTGTATATAGGTTCATTGTGATAATGCGCTTCTCTGAATAGTTTTGGGGGTTCATTGGTTAAGTATAAAGGGGGAAGGGGTGGGGCTAATCACCCCTTAATTTAGATAAATTGCAGCATTATCCGATTTTCTTCAAATTTTGTATATATATATTCATTGTAATAAGAGGCTTCCCAGATTAGTTTAAGGGGTTCATTAGTTAACTATGAGGGAGTAACGGGGGGATGACCCCCCTTAATATATTGTCGATTTCTTTATTTTTCTAGGGGCTTATTTCAAATTCTTTGAAATACGAGTATAATATGCAATTAGTGTGAATAGCCTGTGAACTCAATGCCCTCAGTTTAACTGGGCAGTTTTCTTTTTATTAATTATGAAACATGATGTTAGAAAAATGACTACCTCTATACATTCTGCAGCGGTTGATTCGTTCGAGGTAAGTTTCGATGACTTTTTCATAAGTTTCGACGATTATCTCTGTTATAATTTGGCGGATGTTATTTTTAAGTGCTCCGACCTTACAGCGTTTTTGGTGTACACGCGGTGCCTTAGAAAACTACACACAAACAAAAAATCCAACGGCGTTAATGGCATGATCTTAGTGGCCAATTGACACCACCGCAACATGAAAGAACTCGACTTCTGAACTTTTCATGCAAAACACCTAACGTCGAGAGCAAATGGTGGCAAGTTGCGTCATCTTTATGAAACCACTTGTCTTCCACATCAATATCTTCGATTTCGTGCCCAAAATACGCCAATGAGAGCCATAAAAAGGTCCGAACTTTGCGAACGGCGACGAATCGATAATTTCGGTTCTTCGGCCACACTATCAGTCCCAGTAGCAATATTCTCGGCTGAATTTGCGCCACGATGATGCACACGCCTTAGCCTGCCTTCAATGCTTCCATTTTTTTCAAATTATTTTCAGAAATTCCACCAAATTACAGCATAGAAAAATGCGAATCTTACGAGAAATTCATCGAAAATTACTTCAATCAATAAATTGCTCCAGAAGGTCCAGAGGCAGCCATTTGACTGACATAATTTTTTATATAATTAAGGAAAAATACCAAATATTCGATAAATAAAAAAATAAATACTATAAAGTTGCATTCTGTGTATTTTTCATAAATGAAAGTTAAGAAACTTGAATTAGATCACATTGTAGTTAGTTTTCTGCGGTGAACATCTTTTTTGATAATTTGCGACAAAAGAGGAATGTTGTGCTCATATATATAAGAACAAAATTTACATGTAGTGCTCACGATCTAATATCAAACCACTTTGATTTTAGGCGATGATAGCATTGCTGTCAACTTTTATGTTTATCTGCAGCACTAAAATTTATTAGTAAATTTTACTCTAATTCTAGTAACTTTAATTCCAAACTTGCAATAAAATTTTGCTTCTGTAATGGGAACGTAAAATATGGAATTTTTCTTTTCTAAAAAAGTCGTTTGTAAATTCCGGTGTCAGTCAGTAATTTCGCATTTTACGAACAGAATTTGTTTGTTCCGGAAAGGGTCAAATTTTATCGTCCGTACCTACTCTTCTAAATATCGCATATTTTCTGTTTTTATATGATCGAATATAAAGAATATATGCTTTCAAATGAAATTTATTCCAAAACTTTTGCTCAATTAATTTATTTTATATGACTTATTTAACAATTTTCAAACAAATAATATTTTATAAATTTATGTCAATAAGGAATTGTTTATATATATCTATTCGATTTATCTTCTGTACTTGGGTTCACCTCCAAGCAATTGCTTTATTGCTACACTGTCGATTAAAGTAAATGTGATTACCATTAAAGGTTTTAAATAAAAAACTCTCTTACATCTACATTTACTGAAATATGCTATTCGAATATTTACGAAAGTTTAAACATAAGATACCCCATTTTGGCGATTAATCAAAATCTGATGACGAAAATACTCATTTATAATTTATTTTCAACTTAAAAAGTAATATCAATTTAAGTTGAAATGGTTAGAATGTACCCAATTTCCCAATTAGGTGCTTTTTTTTCTTATCTAGATTGCTTGAAAAGTGTGAACGGTGTTTAACCACTTGAAGCGCACTGGTATATTATATATACTACTTAATTTTAATACCAAAATGCCACAATGAGAATAATTTTAAAATCAAATTTTGAATTTATAAGGTACATGATGAAAAGCTTTTACTTATTTTAAAATAAATTCGTTCGTGAATCCAGGTGTCAATCATTCATCTCAATATTTTAGCTTTTCCCCTGAAGGTGTTAAACCATACATCAAAATCATAATAGAAGTTCACGCCAGAGATAATAGCATTAAGCAGACACGCATAAAAAACTCAAATTCGTTTCACACAACTTGCTTTAGTCGATTTTCAAGCTGTCATGAAACACAGCTTAATTACATGAATATTATCTACATTTATGATTCTAACGTACGACATTCATTTACTTTTTGCATATAAATGCTGCGTTAATATTTTCCCTGTAACTGCAAAAGATTTTTTTTTTAAATAATGAACTTTGTATGAAAAAATCAATAAGGACATGCGTTGTAAAATAGAAATGGAAACAGCTTCATTGTTTAATTAATTTATTAAATAAAGCATTTTATTAAATCATTTATTAAATCATTTAAATGAAGCGAATATTACTATTCGTCAATAGTGGTCATCAAATTCCCTGACTGGTGGCCACCGTGTTTAAATTTATTAATTTAGTTCTTACAATACAGATATTTAAAATCATTTGCATATTTTGTTATTTTATTTCATAAAGAGATTTGTTGACTCGACCAGCGGACCCGCATGAGATTGACTGTATATATCGAAAATTACTTTAAACCTTAATTGCATAGAGAGGTAAATTTCCATCACTGTTTATTTAACTTTTAATAAATAAATCAATTTCTTCGTCACCACTATATTTATATAGAAATATTAATCCAGTAAATTTCCCGTAAACTATGTTGCTGAACAAAGTTAAAAATCTATCTCAAAATTTCTGGTGACTAGTATTTAATATATGTATAAAAAAACACAAATGTAAAAGAAAAACTCATGCAAAGAAGGGTTAAAACGAAGAAATATAAATTTAACCGTTAAGAAAATTATTTTAATATATCTAAAATTTTCTTAAATGTAACATACGTGTGGTATGTAATAACAGTTTTTGGTAGACAATTTCTTGGACATTAATTCTATAACACACTTATTAGCTTGTTCAACAAAAAGGGAAATATATGCTTTAAATAAAGGATCATCCTTCAGAAATTTATTTTTTAAATTGGAAAACCTCTTTCTTTACTTCAAGATTATTTGTAAGCAATTAACGAGAATTTTCCATAATAATCCTGTTTTATAACGAGCATTTAAGAATTTAAATTTCGCTTGAAATTCATACACTACTTCGAGATCAATAATATGGTTTTCCTTTTTTCCAACAACTAGGGCTCTCAGCGCCCTGCTCGCTACGCTTACCAACCCCCGTTCTGATTTCACAGCCACTTAAAACCTGGTAATGTATCCTGTTTTAAAAAGATGATGATGATGATATCACGAACGGTGACTATCTTCTGTAATCAGGTTATAATGCTTTTTCATTTAACTGGTTATAATGCTTTTTCATTTAACTGGTTATAATGCTTTTTTATTTAACTGGTTATAATGCTTTTTCATTTAATTCATCTTTTTAATTTTTAATATTCATGTATAAACACAATTTTTATGAAGTAATTTTCTTTATTTCCTGCTTTCAACACGTGATCATTTAATTATTATTTTTAACTTTCATTATTGTTTTTAATAGTCTCGCGCAAATACATTTTTTATTTGAGATAAAACTTAATCCTTTGCGCTTATTTAGAAATTTGCAACAATATAAAAAATGACTTTTCAATAAAATATTTTTTACTCGATTTTTAAGGATTTTTTTAGTTTTTATTGTCCGACCGTGATAATTTTTTTTATTTTCTGAAACCTTGTTTTATTTCGCGTCTGGTGGTATGATTTTCGAATCCATAGGATGGCTAGAAAAAAAGTAATAGCTCCTCAAAAAAGTCCCTAGTAAAAAAGCGATGAGAATAACCCGGAATATCTACGCAGAATTTGATTGGTCCATTTCTAAATCGTTTTTGGCTCAGTTCCAGATTACTTTTTTTTAATATAGTAGGATACCAATTGATTCGAGGTCGCAAAATGCTTTCAGCTGAGTAAAACGCTTAAACAAGCTATCCTTTTTTTTTTTTTCTTTCTCTATTTGCCCTTGCACTGTATGATCGAAAATAGTTCTTGTATTATTTTTTCCACCATTTTCCTTTTGAATTTTCCATTAAAAGTCAGAGGTTAGCAAAATATTTATTTCCTATTAGAGATCTGTATCGGCATGTTTATATCCTTTCGTTATCATTACCTCTAGTACTTTAGGTTCTATTGTTTTACAACCTCTCATTTTACATAGCTGCCAACTTTTACGCTTTTTTGTTACCATTAAAATTAATAGAAATTTTTTTCTTATTGAATCACGTGATTTCAGAAATATAATAAGTTAAATTTTACTATAAAATTTTAGTGGTAGGAAAAAAGCGTAAAAGTTGGCCGCTATGAAACTTTTATGTTACCGGCCAGAAGAACAAGAGCATCCATTTTTATGGAAATGTATAGTAGCCAAATACTGTTTAGCTCAAGAGCTACTACTTCATAGGAAGACTCATAGGGGCCCATCCGCCCGTAAGGATAAATTTTCTCTTCCTAATGGCTTCAGTTTTAGCTTTTTCACTAAAGTCCTTCTTATAGAGAATTTTTCAGAAATACCGTCACACAGAACGATAGTCAACGCATTTTTGCCAGCACAAACAGAAACTGTACAAGTTTCTGACAGTGTTGATTTATTTTATTTAATTTTCTGCCCCAACATAATAGATACAACTGTGCCCTTCTCCTATTTGGTCCTTGGTATGTACTCTACACAGTCTCCTCAGTCAAATTTCAACTGGTTCATACGACAGCATGACAAATGGCATATATATATATATATATATATGCCAATAGGTAGCTTATTACTTTTTGTAATGAAAACTGCCTAAAATACTATTGCGTCTACTCAATTACGTTATTCGGTTGTGGACCTAATCAGGAAATATTACCCAAAATATATCGAATTTTGGCGCTAAACCGAAATCTAACAATAAAACGACTGATTTACATTTGATGTAGACTATAAAATTAATATAAAGTTAAATTAAAATTGTTACAATATAAGCAATGTTGCTAGTTGAGCATTTTCATCTTCATCCATAGTAATATCCAAACATTAATATTCGTCTTTAAAAATGACAAATTAAGTAAAGAAATTCATCCTATTTCAAATAAGTAGTAGTAATCAAGGAATCCGAAAACAAAAACCTGCCCAACTATTAACATCAAATGCGGTTCCTCATAATGTAGTGAAATCTGTTGTTTCACATCTAATTTTCATTATTTCACAAGCCGCTATTAAAGACAGTTTGTTTTCTTGAACAAGGACACGTGAAAGTAATTCATAAAAAGAAATATTTTTCTTTTTATATAAAAGTATTGCTGGTACATTTTTTCCGGTATAAGTTTATTTTTAAAGAAAAGAAATGTTTACGAAAAAATAGAGAAATTAATGATGGGCGGCATTTAATAGGATTAGATATAGTGATGGGAGTATTCGAATTCAAAATGTCTGAGGTCTCGATTCAGCCAAGTTCTCAAGTGATCTCGATTCGGACAAAAAGTATTCGAATACAAGCCACCTGGCATTTATGTCATTAACGAAAACAAAAACTGTGGTTTTCATAGTGATGGGAGTATTCGAATACAAAATGTCTGTGTTTTCGTTTCAGCCAAGTTCTCAAGTGGTCACGATTTCAGACAGGAGTATTCGAATACAAGTCACCTGGCATCTATATCGGCGACGAAAACTGCAGTTTTCGACTGTATTCAGTATTCAGTTCTCATAGATGGAGTTTTCTACGGTTTCATAAGGTGCGCCAGCGAATGCTAGACTACTCGGCGTTGTTTGATACTTTTCTCTGGAATTTTGCAGTTAGCAGGATGATCAGCGTTCGTTTAGTTTTGAAATTTTGTTTTATTTTTCTAAGCGTACAATCAATTCAACTAATATACATATATACTTTTAGTTAAATCGATCATATGGATTTTAATTTAAGAAAACGATTATAATGAATAACATTCTGTGAATTTGTATTTAAGAAACGTAAATATAATTCTTTTTTTTATTAAATTTTCAAAAATTTTACGATCAAAATAATTACTCATAATGGAAAATAAAATTGTACGTTCGTAAAAAAAAAAAAAAAAAAAAAAAAAAAAAAAAAAAAAAAAACTTGATTTCGCTAATTAAAGAAAAATAGCTTACTTTTACGGGCGTATGCAGGGGAGGGCCGGTTCTTCGCCTTCTAAATCTTAGAAAATAATAAGATATAACTTGCAATACTAAGAGACATGGACGTCGGCAGAATTATACATTGGGACGGGCAAGATTTTGGAACACGTGTGGCAATGGCCCACAGTCTAGTCTGCTTTTAAAATTGCAGAATATAAACAGGAAATAATCTAAACTAAGATTTTTTTGTCAGAGTTATCATGCAAGATAATTTTTAAACTTATCAACATAAAAAGCAATACAAGAATTTATCAATTAAGAAATACTAAATATAAATAAGTTTTTTTTTACCAATATGTTTTTAAAAAGGAAATTGAAGCAGTTCTTTTTTCCGTCAAAGGGCTTCGCCACCCTGAATCCATTTTTTAAGGTAAGTTTGAAACACATGAGCATTAACAGGAAAGCAAAATAAAAAAATCCCTGACAGGCACAGGTAGATTTCGCCTACAGGCACAGGTAGATTTCGAAGGCACAGACCGTGAGGCGCCTGTTTGTTAAGAATTGTGAAAGAAATGAACTTTTTGCCATGATGCGGCATTTGGGAAACGCCCACTTTGAAACCTAACTTGTTTGCAGGCGGAGCCGGCAGGAATTGTTTTTGTTTTAATTATTATTTTTTTTTTGGCTATAAGGGTTGGTCTTATAAAAAACTTGTTAATATAAAAGTTTTAGATAATATTAAGAGGATTTATAATAAATTTAAACGGATTTGATATCTTCCGAATTGACGAAGTCATGAATTTTTTTCTTCTAACCCCCCCCCCCTTGGGGCCATTTATAATGATTTCAAAATCTGTCCCACATAAATTTTCGGCCCTTTTCCTAGAAGTAATAATAACTTTAAACGGATTCAATACGTATCATAATTAAGAAATTATGTGTTAAAAGCCTCCTCATCCCCCCCCCCCCTCTTGGTTCCATTTTGCCCATTAACGAACTTGACCGAGATTTTATGCCCCTGGATTTTATGTATTAGTTTGGAAGAGATTTGTGCAGAATTATGGGAGTTATCGTGTCCATAAAAATGTGACATAGATAGATAGATAGATAGATAGATAGATAGATAGATAGATAAAGTTTTCAACTGGGGGTGGTTTGGGGTTCTGGGAGCCATAATCGGCGTATGTCTACAAAATTTTTTCAAAAATTCCAACTTAGGGGAGAATGTAATAGGTAGTATTTCTTCGAAATCTACCTAAAATTATCTTACCCTGGGAGGGGTGGTGTATGGTTCAATGGGATAGAGTCATCAAGACAAAAAATTCTTGCCTTTTTTTTTTCATAATGACAATCGTAATATTTATATGAAGACTCAAAAACATTAAAAAGAAAAGAAATTGTTCAGCAGCTGTAAATTATAAAACGTTACCATAAACAAAAGAGAAGCGTTTGTACGAAAAATAAGCATTTCATTTGCTGAAAGAGGCGCTACTCATACTTTTCTAATAGACTGATGTGAATCTGACACATGATCATAAAAAAAAGCAAACGATTTTACGTAGAATAAACATTCGAAGAATGAAACAGACGAAATGTCGTCCCTCATTTATTTGTTTGAAAGAAGTCTGGAGTAGTTCTTAGTGCTACTACATTTGAATACAAAGAATCGATTCTGATTTCGATTCTGAAAAGTTTTCGAAAACTAAGGTATCGATTCTTAAAAGATCTCGAATCGGCCCATCACTAATTAGATATATTCACACTATTTAATAATTTTTTTTCTGCAATTAGATAAAGTAAATACTACTCTTCATAATTAATGGTATGCAATTTTCGAGACTGGTGGTCACCGTGTTTAAAAGTTTTAGTTTCATTCTTACAATGAAGATATTTTTCAATCATATAATCAATAAATTTTCAATTAAGTTTTAATTGTTGAAAAAAAATGAACAGTTTGTTTTTGGAAAGAAAATATTTGAAGTGTGTTTTCTGAACACTTACACGTGTAGTTTGCTCTAAATAGTTTAACCAATTTATACCAATGTCGAAAAAAAATAAAATAAAACTCAATTTATTTTCTTGGTTATATTATATTTGACATGTCTTTGTGAGTACAGACAGTACCTCCTTAATACTAAATGCCGATCGTAATCGCGTTTTCCACATACAGAAATTGGAAGTCAATTTTTTCACAGAGTACAGTGCCATCTATCGGCGACAACTGACATATTTCAATACGTATCAGTATGCAACCTCTGCAATACATTAACGTACATATTACGACGGTAGACATCAGTAAATGTCGTAAACAAAGGGTGTATTGAGAATATTTATATAGAAAGTTAAAAAATATAGCTTAAAAAATAAACTTTGTAATTAATTTCTAGAATTTCACAAATATATTTATTAACTTTTCTTTTATAAATAACAATTTAAATTGCTGTAGTAACTAATATTTTTAATTTAAAATATTTATTTTTAATATAAAAGTTCTTTTTTAATTAATTATAATACATAAATTAACCCTCTAGCCGCGGGTGATGTTTCCATTTTCTTATATAAAACCGCGGCCTATTTTTATTCGTCACTTATAATAGTTATAAGGATTGAATGTCACCAGAATTTACAAACAAATTTATTTCAAAATAAGTAAAAGCAGTTTCTTCATGTACATTATAAAAACAAAGTTTTATTTCAAAATTCTGGTGGGAAAGTGGCATTTATAGATTCAAAATATTTCAAAAACTGCAGAACTTTCAGAATGACCTAATAAATAAAATGATCTATGTATTATAATTTGTAAACGAATCTCTCTATTTCTAAATAAAAGAAGATAGATTCAACGAAGAAATAGAATATCCCGGTTTTTAAGTACTATAAAAATTGTAGGGAACGTCAAAATAGCGTTCCCCGCGGAAGTGTATAGAATAAATGAAACGCGATTGGAGCGTTACCCGCGGCTGGAGGGTTAATAACACTTATCTTTATTTATAAATAGATTTCCATAAAAAATAAAACAAACAATGTTTATGGAGGGAAAATATTTATTAACACTATAAAATTTAATAATTAGATCAAAAATTATGAGCAAGTTTTAAAAAGATTAATGCAAAATACCAAGTAGTGGATTAAATTAAAATTACGTGTAGCAATTGATAATACAAATGTGAAAGAAATGAAACAATGGCTTGAATATTTTAAATATTATATTAAAATGATTTTAAAATGAAATTGCAGAGTGACGTTTGAGGCCCCCGACTTGAAGACTTGCTAGTTTCATTATTACAATAAATGAAATTAATATTTATAGTATTTATAGCTTAAAATCTTTATAAATGATAAAGAGTATGAGACGGATCATTATTAGCTTTTCTATTGCTTAAGAGGCTGCTTCACTCACGGTAAAACACCCACTTGCTTATGTTAATCCTATGGGACAATTATTTTAAAATATCTCGTTTGTATTCCAATATTTTGAGATAATATTCTTTTTTTTTCACCGGATAGCTGAGGTGGATTTCTACACAGGCCGTTTTTTACTTTTTCGATTTCCGTTGCGAGTTTTTTCATGAGGGTACTGCTACTTTCAAAAACGTTTCCGAAAATGAATGTAGCCTCATTACAAAAACTGTAAACAAAATCGAAAAAGTAAAAAATGGCCTGCATAGAGATCAATCTAAACTATCAAGTGCAAAAAAAATCATTTAAAAATTTTGAAATACAAACGAGATATTGTAAAATAACTGTCTCATAGGATTAACCAGACCCTTCACAAAATGCTATTCCATAAAAGCATACACTTCATTAATTATTTTTATATTGTTAGGTTTTAAAATGTGTTATTTGCAAACAAAACAAGTTCACCAGAAAGGAAAACTTCAGCAGGACTTAAAGAAATTATTAATTAGTAAATGTTTGGTTCGGATTTGAATAACTGGAATTTAGATTATAACTTTCACAAAGATTATGGTTGCTTTTCACAAAATGGGCCCAAGAAAAAAACCCCACATCGAGCCCTGAACTGCTTGATGAAATTTAATTAATGGGAAGTACGATTCTATGCACAGATATTTCAAGACATTTTTCCCATTTTTTTTACTGCCCCCCCCCCCCTCACCCGATTGTCTCAATAATTTGATAACTGTACTTCTCTTAAATTCCGTATGTAAAATCTTCTATCTAGAATAATGTATTATTAATCTTGTGATAATGACAATAATTAATTTAGACAATTAATTATTCTCATAAATTTTTATTAATTGATATCCTAATTGTTTAATTTATCTGAAAATGACTAATTGCTTCATTAGTATTCTTTATGTTCTGATTCTAAATACAATCATAAAAACAATTATCTATTGCATTTTGTAAGGTGTCCAGTACAAAAATTTGGGGTGCTTTGATTTATTTCTCTTAGTACAATTACATATTGATTCACAATAGGAAATGTAATTATAAGAATGGTGAAATATTATTGATATATTAAATAATGATTAAAAGAAAATGAAATATAATAATTATAACTATATTATATTCATCTTTTACAAGACTAATATTTTTAAAGGGTTATTTGCAAGTGCAATAGAAGACATTTAAATATATTTAACCCCTTCGGGACCGGCGGCTTTTACACAAATTTTATTCGGTTGGCACCACTTTTTTTAAAAAAAAGCTACCTTTACTTTAACTATCACAAAAATGCTCTAATTAGGGAAAGCAAATATTACATTTATTTCTTACTGGTGCATAAAACAAATTCTGTATGCTCTTTTTGAGGGTGCATATACGCACACGTGGTCTCGAATGGGTTAATGTTACAGATTCAGTTTCGTTCAGAAAAGGCTTTGGATAATTGTTTGATAAAAATAAATAATTTCACCTAATATTTCTGTCACGTTTTTAATATTAATATTATGTCAGTGCTAGTTTTAGATCATAGCATCCTTTTACAGGATTGTAACCTAATAAAAATATATCATATTTATAACAAATAGGCATTTATTTATTTGACGTCATTTTAAAAAGAAAACATTAATTTTCATTTAGATGTGAACTTTCAATTAAAAAAAGTCAAGTATCAATGTAAAAAATAATAAAATTGTAAATTTTAAAGACACTTCTATGAAACTCTCAATGTAAAAATTTAAACGGGAGGTCCCATACAGTAGCGCCATCTATCAGCGTTAGCTAGCTTCCATTTTTGAATCGAAAACGTAAGGCATTTAGTATTAAGGAGGCAGTGGTACAGGGTAGTTATAATTAAAGTTACCCTGTTTAGACCTACGTAGAGTCCGCTCTGGTTGACAGATATCGATGAAACTTGGAATATAAGTTACATGGACCAAGGGAAAATGAAATCTGAAAAAAAAAAGTTCAAATTTCAGCCGATAAATGGCGGTTTTCCTCTACGAGAAATGACTTTATGCAAATTTGGAGCGATATAAAAAGCCAGTAGTCGCTGCCGTAAAGTTATTCTGCACCATGCCGTTAGAGAAGAAGAAACGAGCGTCAGTGCTGAAGTTGTTTTATCAGAACGGCAGTAATTAGTCAATTGCACTGCGAAAATATCGACGTTTGAAAGGCTTTTACGAAAACGACCAATATCGAGGCAGGCTTTGAAAAAGATTGTCTAAATTTGAAGAGACTGGGGAGTTGGGAGTGCTGCAAGGAAGAGGAAGGAAATGGATTTCCAATGAAACTGCCGAATTCGCTCTTACTGTGGTCGAAAGAGCGTCCGGTTCCCAATATTCTTCGACAAGTGCTCGAGCGGTGTCAGGTGATGTGTCTCTTT
This sequence comes from Maratus michaelseni, assembly GCA_963931845.1. NCBI lineage: Eukaryota > Metazoa > Arthropoda > Arachnida > Araneae > Salticidae > Maratus > Maratus michaelseni. The sequence goes on from OZ007595.1 coordinate 282,233,407, forward strand.
CTTGGTCTACAGTACGAAAGGTTCTTCGATCCATTATAAAGTGGTATCCATACAAGATTCACGTTGAGCAAGCGTTGAACCCTGCACACCCGAACACACGAATTCAATTTGCGAGGATGTTTTTGGCCAGAATATCCGTTGACAATGCATGGCATTGGAACATTTTATGGTCGGACGAGGCACATTTTACCATAGATGGAACAGTGAATACTCAGAATTTTCGCGTATGGGGTACTGCAAGTCTTAATATTGTGCATGAACAGGCTTTGCACCATGATTACATTACTGTATGGTGTTGCGTTACGGCTGATTTCATTCTTTGTTCCCATTTTTTGAGGAGGACAATTTTCAAGGTCTTAAAGGTGTTCCCTTACGGGTACCCGTTACTACGACCTCCTTCAGCAGCAGGTAATTCCATCCTTAGAAGAACGAGAATTTTTAGAGACTACCGTATTCATGCAAGATGGTGCACTACCTCACATAGCCTGAGAAGTGATGGCACTGCTTCGTGCCCACTTTGGCGATGATCGGGTAATTTCGAGAAGTTTTCCGAACACCTGGCCTCCTCGTTCTCCGGACTTGAATCTCTGTGATTTCTGGTTGTGGGGATTCCTGAAAGGTCTGTGTGCATGGAGGAAGCTGCGGACTCAGCCTGATTTGAAAGCAAGTATAACTTGTCATGTTGCTGCAGTTGATCGAAAAACCCTTTGCGCTACTGTTGAATACGCTGTAATAGGCTTTAAACATGTGCTTAACACAAATGGAATGCACATTGAACATATACTGTAAATAAAAAACAGTTTTCTTCTTCCAGTTTGAGATTTTTGGTCTTCATGCGCCTCTTTCTCACATGGTGGTCGAAATTTGAACTAATTTTTTTTATTGCAGATTTCATTTTTCCATGGTTCATATAACGCAGGGGTGTCAAACTGTGGGCTGCCGGATACTACTAAAATTTTATTATAATCATTACCTTATCTAATCAGCAAATTTCTGATATTCAAGAAGTCCACTATTTCTTTTAAAATTTATAGTATCTGGCAGGCCACAATTTGACACCCCTGATATAACGTGTATTCCAAGTTTCATCGGTATCTGTCAACCAGAGCGCACTCTACGTAGGTCGAAACAGGGTAACTTTATTATAACCAACCTGCGCACATTCAAAATTTATAACCCCTCTGTACATTAAAATTTTTTATGAATTGTCAATATTATTGGTATTGTGCCACAAAGTCAGTACGGACCCAAAATTTTATTTACTCACTACCTAAAATTCTGACAATTTTATAGATAACCACTGTCGAATTAGGAACGTTAAAGGTTTATGTTTTGCTTTCTAAAGAAATTTAATTTAATTTTTGAAAATCAACCCTAAGTAAATCCGAAAAAAAATATTTGGTGCATTCCTCTACATTTATCACTGTAGTAAAGTTTATGAAATCATTTATCTCGCTTTTACTCAACATGCCTTTAACAAACATGCTAACTTAACTACTTAAATAAAACAATGCAATGAAGAAAAATATAATCAAAGTAAAGGATCGTATACGACCCCCCATCCTAGAATGCGTTAACTTGAAATGTTTTGCAAGAAAAAGATACCGTTATTATATGTCCACATATAGTTTTACTTACCCATCATACGTAGTATAGGGTAAGTCTTGTAATCGTTTTGAAAATCGAAAAAAAAATTTTGACGGATTTACACGTTTCAGACACAGGAGATTCCGAAAAACATATTTTTAGAAAAAAAAATTTTGCCGTCCGTCTGTGTGTCTGTCTTTGTGTCTGTCAACGCTCTATCTCCCAAAAAAATTGAGAGAGAGCCTTCAAATTTGGTATGTACTTAGTATTTAATAATGGGAAGAAGCCTATTTAATTTCAACAACCTCGATTAACCGGAACTATTTTTTTCGGACTCTCGAAATATTCGTTCTGATAAAAGGTATATAAAAATTTTCGAAATTGGTTATTTTAAGAAATTAATATAAAAGACAATAAAAAAACATAAATTTTGCATACAGCATAAAGTCGATCGGATAATTAGTTGCGAGATATTTGGAATCCTATTTTCTACACTCTTCGATTTTTCATGACCCTGTATTTCATCCAAATTTCACTTCAAAGATATATTTTAATTGGAAATTTGACGCTTAATCAGATGCAATAAACCGCTAGTTAATAGGATTATTATATTTGGAGTTATAAGGATGTTTCTTTCAAGGAATTCAGTAATTGAGCCTTTAAAGTTTGTGACGTCATCAAGCCACGATTTTATTTGAATTGCAATGCATTTTATAAGTAGTTTACACATTTTTATTTTAATAGTTTACATTATGCATATCCATGATGGGTAAGTATTACGGTGGCCCCCAACGACTATTTATATATTTGTATCTGTGAAATGAACTAAATATTACGTTATGTGATCAAAATAGTTTGTTTAGCACAGGCATGTAAAAAACATGGTCCGCGGGCCACAACTGGCCCGCCGACAACTAATATGTGGCATGCGAATCCTTTGGAATTTTACCTGTGCTTAATTTAATTGTTGAGTTGTTTTAGTCGTTAGTTAATTCAGACTACTACCACTGTTTTGACTATTAATATTTGTCTTATTTATTCTGTCCTTAAATAAGGGGACTATTTCTCTTCAGAATGTGTTAACATTGCGAATTAAAAAAAAAACCGCTCATCTGGCAACACTGATGTATATAGACAGATGTAACTCAATTTTATATTTTAGCATAACAAAATTCTGAATACAGAGACAACCAATCGGAACTTACGAAAGCGCTGGATCTAGGGTAAAAATTTAACGATTCCTAAAATTTAAACAGTATTTTACTTACAATTTTTATTTGTTTTATGTCGAAACTAATAGTTAATTTTACCACTCTCTTAGATTATACACCACTTTACAAAATAATATGGGGTGTTTATTAAGTACTAAGAATTAGATTGTAAAAGTAATAAATTTAGGAACTAAGTAAGAACAGTTATAAACATCAAAATCTAAAATTAAACAACTTCAAATGAGTCGCTTTGAAAGTGACACATATTATCACTTTTGTGCATGACAAAAAACCACGAATATGTAATCTAGGTTCTGCAATTGGGCTTTATTCAATCTGATGGATTTTGGATTTAGAATCTTTATTTATTATCATTACTTATGTTAGTATTTGTGTTGTTGGTAGTTAATCCTAACTTACGTTTTTGTTTTGTTTTCTTTCATTTTTTATTGATATACACATTTTATTGACATACTCTCATATATCTCGGGATTCATAATATATATATATATATATATATATATATATATATATATATATATATATATACGATATAATAAATACGATGAACTAGAGATGAACACCCCAGATTTTTTTAATTTGATTTACAATACAATTATATTACAAGGAAAACTGAAATTGTGTGATTAATGTGTAGATACTGTTGGATTTTGAAAAGAATGTAACATTAAGAGGGGGTAACACAAAGTATAAAGAAAACTCACAAAAGTCTGGCTAAACATCGGAATAATAAACTGTTAGAATTGAAACATACTTCTTGAAAGAGAATCAAAGTTCTTTCACCAAGCTTATTGAAGAAAATACACTTGATTTAAAAACAAATTATTTTTTTTATTACAATAAATATCCCGCCAGTTGAAATCATTCAATACGAAATTGAAGAACTGATGTCTAGGGCAGTTAAATTTGGAAATACTATTATAAGCATAAGTACCATTATTACAACGATTTAAATGATTATTACTTGTATATAAATGATACTAGCCGACCCTGCGCAGAGTATCTGCACTCTAGTGCCTACTCTTTTAAATAATATATGCATATTAGAATACACGAATGTCAGCATTATATGTATAAATATCATCCATAAAAACTTCTCCACTTAGGACTGGGAACTTTGAAATAAAAAATATATATACATATAGGGACACCATTTAGAAATATGAAAACAGAGATATTTTTCCAGCATCGCGCATATAAAAAAACATTTGCATGCACACAATAGTTGCTGGATACTCTTTAAAATTAATAAAGTGTATACATATTATATTGATAATATCTACACCATTCACAATTAGGAAAATATTTTATCTTTTTTTTTAAATTTTCGAAAACGTCTTTATATACACAATTGTAAATTTCAGAGCTCGGAGATATTATTGTTAATTTTAATTGACAAATTGTTTGTCACTGTTAGTATGGCTCGTCCTTTAAGCTTTTAGGGTGTCACCGTTGAAAAATCAATGTTACTGAAAAGTTGCTGCACTGAATCTTGTATATCTGGATAGCAAATTGGGGGAAACTCAATAGTTTTCCAACTTTGACATTCGCCAACCTGTAACAGCGAACGTGCTAACACTCTCTCTGTTTGAAGGCATGCATATTTGCTGTGAGTTACATAATGTAAAATATTCTCTTCTTTATGCAACTTGAAACTGTTAGTGATCTTTAACCTCTAAAAATGACAGGTAGGACTGACTTGACGGAAACTCCACCAAATAAGATTATTTTATTCAATTATTATTATTATTTATTTGTTATTACTCAATCTATATTATAAATAACAAATACGTGCATTCGTAACATTGACATCCTAACAATGCGGACAACAATGAGGTTAAACTGCATAAGGTACAACTATGGAGTCGATGTTTTAATTAATAACAAAATGGTGCGTTTCTTGGTTTGATTTCGCACTTTCTTTTCTTTCCTTTTTAGAAAGTAGCTAAATAAATAAGAAAAATTGCCGGCCAATTTTTACAAAAATTGTATTTTCGGATGCAAAAAGTTTTTCTACATATGTGTGGTGACTTTTAAATTGATACCTCAAATACTTTTCTTAATATTCGCAAATTAGTGAAAACAAACCTCTCGTTGACACCGACAATTGCTAAATAATCGCGATTTCTGTGTCACGCACGATAGCGTAATATATATATAGATATTAATAAAAGTCGGATATATGCTTAAAAGCTTAGTGGCTTATAAATGTATATTATATTCCTCACGTATGCTTAATCATCGTCAATATGGAAAATATCTTGATAATATTGGTATTGTAGAAAAACAGATCTACCTACTTAACCCCTTCAGGGGCAAAGTACTCTTGTAGCTAAAATATTGAAATGATTGATTGACACCAGGATTCACGAACGAATTTATTTTAAAAGTAAGTAAAAGCATTTCCTCATGAACCTTATAAATTCAAAATTTGATTATAAAATTCTGGTGCCATTGTGGCATTTTGGGATTAAAATTAAGTGGTATATATAATATACCGGCGCCCTTCAAGGGGTTAAATACATATTTGACGGCTTTCCATAATGAAGTTTTAACTGTTAGTTTCGAACTGTTAAACAAGATTACAATTTTCCTTTTAAATCGACAAATTATGAATCTGGATTACATAAAGAGTATCAATAGACAAAGTACTTGGAGTTTTTATATGATATTACAAAGTACCTGAGTAAACTTTAACTTTAACCCCTTAATCGTCGCGCCCGAGACATTCACGGGCAGCATAGGTTACGCCTGTTTTATTCAGATTGTTTGATTCCCACCAGTTTTATAAAATAGTGTTACTGGCTTTATTCTCGCATTATTTTTATCTGTCTATTAAACAAGACGAACATTTCTACTTAAAAAAACTGGTGATAATCAAGCAATCTGAATTTTAAAACAGTAGCCTACACTTAAAGGGCGCGACGATTAAGGGGTTAATGCAAATTTCATAATGCTACCTTGTTATTTTATAGTATTAGCGTTTTCAAATATTAGTCATTACTTTGATAAAACAATTTAAAAAAAGGATTTCATTTTAAATGGTGCAGGGCATTATTACAAAAGTCATCGGAATAGAAATTTTTAGAATATACTAAAAATATATTTAAATATGAATTCAAAAGAAGATTTCAAAAGAAGAAAATATTTCAAGAAACATTAAAATCATTTTAATTCATATACTTCACCTTTAGTGATTTGTGCCGAAATAAATTTAAACGATTCCAAATTAGAGCGAAAATATATAGATACGGGATTTCAAATTTGTGAAATTAATCATCAGTCGACCGATTTTTTTAAAGTGTATTGTGCCATTATAGACATATTTTAGCTATGTTCTGTAGCGCAATTTTATAAGACACCTTTGCGTAGTGTCCAACTTTTTGTTATTTTCTATGTCAAATAAACATAATTTGAACCAGAAAATGTATTTAATAAATACAATAAAATAAGTAGCATATAATGCAATTAAATACAAGACACATTTTATTATTAAATAATATTTCTGATTCATTTTTTTTTACTAGACGAAAACACAGAAAATTGACAGCTATGCCGCCTTTGCTAGATCAAGATTAATACACCAGCGTGTACAAATAATTTTAGAATAAATACAATTTAGAAAATTCAATTACATTTAGTTAATAAAAAATAATTTAGAATATATATATTTTTTTTAAATAAAATGAAATAAACTATGTATAATAATAACTTTGTTACTTTGCATGAATATGTCTTTAACATGGCTGTGCTATGTACGTACAAATTTTACTCTACGAAATGGTAATAATATTATCTACTTTTTTATGTGGCCCGAGGCTTTGTGTATAATGCTTAATTTGGCCTGTCGCGGTAAGCAAGTTTGACATGCCTGGTTTAGTAAATATTCAAACTAAAAAAAAAAGTTTAAAAACAACATATTAAGTGATTTTTTGAATATATTTCCTAAAATGTAGCTGATTGGTAAGAAAGCTATACGAATGATATTATAGAAAGAAAAGAATAAATACGTAATGTAGAACAGTGTGCGCAGGTGTTCATGTAAACATTAAAATTAACCAAATTTCTGATGACATATGCCCCCATTTAAAAAATAAAATGAGCAATATATAAATAGCATTTTACTATTTAATAATTTTATATGAACAATAGATCAATTCATTTTGCTAAGGCACTGCAGTTTACAAAATAAACAAATATATAATTAAAAATATAAAAAGTATTTCGAAAGTAGACAGTCGTTTAATTGTGACAGTTTTACCAAACATTTTAATGAAAGTTTCAGAGATACAAAGAAAATATCAAACTTTAAAAATAAGCCACGATGCTTTTTAAAATATCATTTCAACTTTAGTCAGATAATTTAACATGTATCTTAGGATACCCATCTAAATATCTATCTTACATATTTATTAGCTTTATATCTATGTGAATCTTAACGAATTTATGAAGTCGTATTGATGAAATTCCTCTTTATTATCAATAAATTGCATCATTTCGCCATTTACTTTTTTTAAAAAGATCTCCATGATGACTGACTTCGTTATTTTACCCCACTGGAATCGTTTTATTGCATCGTTAAAAATAATGAAATGTACGCGTTCGTGGGATAAAATTTTGATGTTCTGCTGTTTTGATTTTTAATTATTGAGAAATAAATCGTAATTTAACACATTTGAAGTCGTATTGACGAGTTACATAGCCTCTTTATTATCAATAAATCCCGCCATTTCGTCATTTACCAGGGTGTATATGGGTGCATACTTTTGGATATCAGAAATTTCAAAAAGTAAATTCTTCGGCAAGACTCTGCCGTTACAAACAGCGAAATTTTCTTTATAGAAATACTGATTCAAAAGGAAAATTCAAAAGGAAAAAAAGTAAGTGGAAAAGTACGTACCCGTATAATTTTTTGTTTATTTTAAAAGATATCCGCGATGACCGTCTTTGTTATTTTCTTCTTTAGGAATCATTTTACTGTAATAAAATAATCGAAACTAATCGAGGAAAGAAATTTTTATTTTATAGAATTATAATTTTAGATTTACGAGAAAATAGGTATTCGTTATACTCATTTGCAACAGAACATTTTTTTTTGTCTCTTGTGTAAATTGTTCTTCAATCAAGCCAAAATTAAAGTTGTATATTAAAAAATAATGTAATACGAGAACAAATAAACAAAATATAATAGTATATATTTCAAGACATTTATTACTCTAAACTTTCGTTATCCGAATTACAGTTATCCAAATATAAGAATACTTGTATGTAAGTTAAATATACATTATGCCAAACTTTTTATTAAGAAAATGCGATTTTGAATTATAAACCTTTCTTTTCAATATTTAAATAAATTAGTTATTGACAAAACAAGGAAATTATAATATAATTTAAACATTTAGGTGATTTTTACGATTGGGTAGATAATTTTTAAAGTTCTAATAAAACTATATTTCTCTTCTGTTAAGCATTTTTTCTCTCTGTGTAAATTGTTTTTCTATCAAGCAAAAATTAAAGCTGTACATTAAACAATAATGTAATACGAGATACAATAAAACAAAATATACTAGTATATATATATATATATATATATGTATATATATATGTATATATATATATATATGTATATATATATATATATATATGTATATATATATATATATATATATATATATATATATATATATATATATATATATATATATATATATATATATATATATGTATATATATATATATATACAGGATGTTCCGTTAAAGGGGTCCAATATTAATAGGGGTAATAGAGGAGATCACACGGAGCATAAATCAGTATATAATGCCTGGCCGGATCTCAATAATTTTCAAGTTACAGCAAATAGAATGAAAAATCGGAAATTTGTAAAAAAACCCTCATTGCTAAACTATCGATAATGCTACATAAAAACGAAGCACATATTTAGAAAGAGCAGAAAAAATCCTACTAAATGTCATAAGTTGTTTTAGAATATTGAGAAATAATGGCGAGTTACAAGCTCTGAAACAGTGAAAAAATACAAAATCAAATATTTAACAAAATAGTTCATCGTTAATTCCAAAAATGCAACTCTACCTACATCAAGGAAAATGTTATAAAATTTGGTCCATTCCGAAAGCTTTCGAAGAAGCTGACAATGAACCATATCAGTTTAATTGTATGGGAGAAATCAAGCAGTTCCCTAGTTACAACTCTGTACTGTTGCACGCTCGGAAAGAGCGAAACTCCACCCATGACGATTGTAAACACCTCGTTTTAATATCTTTCAATTATACATTTCTGATCAACCTCTATCAATACCCTTTCATTATTCAGTCTGGTCAAGTGAATGACATATTGTGCAGCTCTCGCCTTGTCTTAAAGCAAACTCCGTGACTGCTGCGTTTCCTCCATGAACTTTCAGGATGATGAAGAAGAAGTACTTTTTATGCAAATTTTCTATGTGTATAGGAAGAAAAGTGTAATAAAACAGCAGTCATCAGTGGGCGTTATGTTAAAGGGAGGCTGTTGTAAGTGGGATTGTAGTAAGTTGATGTATAATAATTATGCTGGAATACTCAAACGAAGAATATGCGGACATGCATCTGATGTACGGGCAAGCTTATGGAAATGCATGTCTAGCACAGCGCATGTACCGTGAGCAATTTCCAAGGAGACGTTCCCCAAGTTCGAAACTCTTCATAAAAATCGATAGACGATTACGGGTGACTGGATCGTTTAATACAGCAAGCATTGATGCAGGGAAACCTCGACATGTACGAACACCTGCAATGGAAGAAGATGTACTGAATATTTTTAAAGATAACCCCTCCACGAGTACACGAGCTGCTGCGTCTGAAGTCGGTGTTTCTCACCAAAGTGTGTGGCGTGTTCTGCGTGCAGAAAACATGCACCCCTTTCATGTGCAGCGGGTACAACTGTTATCAGTAACAGATTGTGCTCAGCGGACAGAATTCGTACGCTGGTTGCTTAATGTAACAGAAAATAATCCAGAATTTCTGGAAAATATTTTATTTACTGATGAAGCAACATTTACGAGAGAGGGCGTGGTAAACACACACAATATGCACACATGGTCATATACAAATCCGCACACTGTTTTCCCGTCGAACGCACAACAAAAGTTCAGTGTGAACATATGGGCAGGTGTCCTCGGCGATTATCTCATAGGACCATATTTACTCCCAGATGTACTCAATGGCAGTACGTACTTGGTTTTCCTACGGGATATCTTACCGCAGTTACTGCAAAATGTGCCAGCAATATTGCGCCACAATATGTGGCTTATGCACGATGGCGCACCGGCACATTTTTTCATAGGTGTTCGCAATCACCTCAATTCAACATATCCTGGGAAATGGATTGGACGCAGTGGAGCTGTTGCTTGGCCTGCACGCTCTCCAGACCTCAATCCGTTAGACTTTTTTGTTTGGGGACACCTTAAATCGCTGGTGTATGAAACGCCTGTGGATACACCGGAGGATTTACTAGCGCGAATCGTTGTCGCTGCAGGAGACATTCCCAACTCCGTCGGAGTTTTTCGGCGTGTTCGCCAATCTTTACGACGTCGCTGTCGGCTGTGCGATTCAGTTAATGGGCGCAACTTCGAACATCTATTATAATAATGTCCGTTCGTCTGCCTTCCGACATTGAACTGTGCAGCGCAGGCCAGAAGACTATGCTTCACATATGTCATAAAGTACGTGGAATGTAATTCTTTATTTGTCATTTTTCTTTTATTTTCAACACTTTTTGGCACAGTATTTTGTAAGTCACAGACTGTGGTGTACTCAAATTGTAAATTACAAAGTTTGTATGAATTAATTTAAAATTTAGTGTCTTTTTTTAATTTATAATTAATAAAATTATTATGCTATTTGTTATTATTATTTCCTATCATAAATTATGATGCACATATACATACAATAATTGTCCATGTAAAACATGTACTGAAACTTCTTGCATAGTTACAAATCGCAATATTTTTAATTATTTCCGAATTTTCACCACCAGTTTAATTTTAAGGAATTTAACTTAAGCTTTATATCAATAAAAGATCACTTTAAAATGTAGACTATTATTGTAAAGTTATTTTGGTTCATTCAACTCTTGAATAATTAAAAATGTTGCATCTCAGAAGAAGCATGATCGAAAATGTATAGTTGAGAGTAATTAAAAAGGCGGTGTTTCCAATCGTGATGGGCGGAGTTTAACCTTTGCTAGTGTCAAAGAAAGCGGAGTTGTAACTAAGAAACTGATTAATTTCTCTCACACAATTAAACCGATATGGTTCATTGTAAGCTTTTTCGAAAGTTTTCGGAATGGACCAAATTTTACTACATTTTCCTTGTTGTAGCTAGAGTTGTCTTTTTGGAATTAAGGATTAACTATTTTGATGTATATTGGATTTCGTACTTTTTTCACTGTTTCAGGGCTTGTAACTCGTCAATAAATATTGCTATTTTAATACAATTGATGTCATTTTGTAGGTTTTTCTCTGCTCTTTCTAAATATGTGCTTCGTTTTTATGTAGCGTTATCGATAGTTTAGCAATGAGGGTTCTTTTACAATTTTCCGAATTTTCATTCTATTTGCTGTAACTTGAAAACTATTGAGATCCGACCAGGCTTTATATACTGATTTATGCTCCATGTGATCTCCTCTATTACCCCTATTAATATTGGACCCCTTTAACGGAACACCCTGTATATGTATGAAAGTCTTTAGTAGAAACATAAAATGATACATATTCATATATCAATACAAATTTTTTCGAAAAATTGAAAAAAAAAAACATGTTGAACTGTTAATTTATGTTTTTGTTTCCCGTTTAAGTAAATTCTTTCGAAAATTTTGCATGATAAGCTTCCTCTTTAATGCATTAGAGAAAAGTATTTGACAGTAAACAACAGTTTACCGGGAATATTTTGACAGTGATGAAGAATTTCTATTTTTAAAGATTACTGTGTAGCAAGAAAAACAATTGAGCAATATTTTCACAACTTTCAACTGTCATTGCTTAGAAATTAATATTTTCAAAGAAAAGGTAGAATAGAACTATATGTAAAAAATGACTACTTATGCTATAATTATATGAAATGTAGGCATACATAATTTATAAATAAATTAAATTTGTTCTGATCAGAATTTTAATATTCATCCCTAAGCTGTAAGAAGAATATGTATATACTACTCGATCCCGCGCGGAGCATCTGCGCTCTAGTGTCTACTCTTTTAAATATAAGCATATTAGAATACGAATTTCAGCATTATATGTATAAATACTAAGCATAAAAACTTCTTCACTTAGGACTGGGTACTTTGAAATTAAAAGTATATATACATCATAAGATATGGACGCCATTTAGAAATATGAAAACAGAGGTACTTTTTCAGCATCATGCATATAAAAACCTTTGTATGCACACAATAGTTACTGGATACTCTTTAAAATTAAAAAAAGTGTATACATATCATATTGAAAGTATCTACACCATTCACGATTACCGTAATTTCCGGCAATAATCCGCAGCTCAAAGAGTCGTTTTTCGACCCAGAAATTTTATTCAATAATTGTAGTTAAATATTTACAGCGATCTTTTAAGTTACATTTTATAAAATAATATTTCTGGGTCGAAAAACGACTCTTTGAGCTGCGGCTTATACGCCGGAAATTACGGTATCAAAATATTTTTATCTTTTTTTTTTTTCAGCATCGAAAACTTCTTTATGCACACAATTGTAAATTTCAAAGCTCACATATACTACAGTAACTGAATCAAAAGATCTACCTCTTGAAAGACCAACATACAACTGACCATTAGCTAAAAACTGGATTTGACAAATCTAAGCAATTTCTTTCAAAAGTTTAACCCAGGGATTTATTTATAATAATTGAAAAAGCTAATTGGATACTAAATTGTATACGCTTAAATGTAAAAGGCATATTATTCTCTGATGGAATAAGTGGTATTTGAGGGGTAAGAAAAGTTTAATTAATATTGAAATAAATTTATTTTGCTTCAATATCATTATTCTGTAATTTACTAACTATAAGTCTTGCACAGACCTTTAGAAGGTACTAAATTTCTTGATAACATTATGATAGCCCTTGGCCTTCCTTTCAGTTTATGAGGTGGCATTCCAATTGGTGTTAAACTGTTTAAAAATTCTCCAGTATATGCAAGTTGATCTTGTGGATCATAATTTATGATCATGTCAATGCTTTCATAAACCCTTTCCGTTCCTAGCATACATTGTAAAACACGATTTTTAATTTCAAGTGACAAATTGTTTGTTGCTGTTAGTATGGCTCTTCCTTTAAGCTTTTGAGGTGTCACTCTCCTAAAACTGATGTCACTGAAAAGATGATGCACTGGATCATGTATATCTGGATAGCAAATTGGGGGCAACTTAATAGTTTCCCCACCCTCTTTGACATTCGCCAAACTGTAACAGCCACCTTGCGAACTCTCTCTCTGTTTTAAGGGTACGTATATTTTCTGTAAGTTTCAAAAATTAAAATTTAGAATAAAGTCTATGCATCTTTATGCAACGCTAAACTGTTAGCGATCTTGAATCTCTAAAACTGAGAGGTAGGACATGACAGAAATCTCCACTCTATAAGATTATTTTATTCATTTATTATTATCGATTCTATATTATAAATCACAAATATGTGCATCAGTAACATTGACATCATAAAGATTCGGACAACAATGAGGTTAAATTGCATAAGGTAAACAATGGAGCTAATGTTTAAATTATTAACAAAATGGAGCGTTTTTTGGTTTGACTTCGCACTTTATTTTCTTTCCTTTTTAGAAAGTAGCTAGTTTTTTGCAAAAAAATAAGAAAAAATACAGCCCATTTTTACAAAAATCACATTTTCGATGCAGAAAATTTTTCTACATAATGTGTGATGAGTTTTAAATCGATACCTCAAATACTTTTCTTAATATATGCAAATTAGTGAAAACAAAACACTTGTTGCCACCGGCAAAAAAGAAATAATCGCGATTTCTGTGCCACGTACGATAGCGTAATATATATATAGATTGGGTCATCCGAAAAGTTTTGCGATATACATTTTTCGAGATAATTTTTTCATGATCAAGTTGTACCAGAATTTACCAAAAAAAGAAATCTCTGAAAATAAGTTAGCGCAGTTTTGTAACGAACATTATAAAAGCAAAATTTTATTCCAAAATTCCGGTGGTAATCGGGCGTTTATGGATTCAAAATATATCAATAAACCGCAGAAATTTCCGTATGACCTAATATCGTCGCTACCCTGTGAAACTATCGAATATGAACAAAATACATTTTTCATTACTTTTCAAAATGGACCGATTGTGACAAATTAACTTGTATTAGAATTCCCCGCCTACTAAAAATACTAATAAAATTTCTGTAAAGAACCGGGTTGGGAGTTTGCCCTTCCTTTTTTTATTCAGAAATGCCAAATTCATACCGGAAATTTAAAGAATTTTTTTTATTATTGTAAGTAAAAACAAAATGTTTCTCAGTAAATAAAGCAAAACTTTTTATTTCAAATTTCTGGTATAGATTCGAGATTTCTGAAGAAAACAAGCCGGTTAAACTGGCAACCCCGGTGAAGTATAGTATTAAAATTTAGTGGTGACAATCGGTTCATTAAAAAAAAAAATCATTTTTTCACATTCAATAGTTTGACATGGTAACGATGATATAGATATCGTCGCTAGCGTGTCAAACTATCGAATGTGAAAAAATGCATTTTACATTACTTTTAAAAATTGGCCGAATGCCACCACTAAATTTTATTAGAATTCTTCGCCTAATAAGAATATTAATAAAATTTCTGTACAGAACAGGGTTGCCAGTTCGTTTTCTTTTTAATCTCGAGATGACGAATTCATACCGGAAATTTATAGAAAAAGTTTTTTACTTTACTTTGTCTGTCATTAAATAAACCAAAATTTTTTATTTGAAATTTCTGGTATGGATTCAGAATTTCTGAATAGAAAAGGAGGTCAAACTGGCAACCCTGCTGAAGAATACTACACTGGCAAGAAAAATTAAAGGAACAACCTTAAAAAGGTGCTTTATGTTAATTCTATTGCGGGAAATTCAATGAAAGGTGATTGGTTTGTAACTCAATAACGTTATCATGTAGTCCAATGAGATTAATCTTTGTTACAGAAAAATTGGCAAATTTTTAAGCCCGTTCATTCGGCACGTCTGAAAAGTGGTACACGTGGATGATTTGAAGTCGAATTCCGAGGAGTTTTACGTGTAGTTGCATAAAAAATTCCCTTGTAGTTGGTGTAACATGTCATTCAGAAGACATTTGACCGATTGTGAGAAATGGCGTGCTATAGAGAGAATGGAAGCAGGACAGACACTGACAGAGGTCTGGAAAGACTTAAAAATAGCCAAAAGCGCCATGTCATGACCTTGAAAACGGTTTAAAGACACTGGTAATGTGCAAAGACCACCCGGTCAAGGTCGAAAACGTGCCACAACAGACTGTCAGGACCGTTATTTGGCAATTATTGCTAAAACAAACAGGCAACTGACATCAGTTCAGATTGCAAGAGAGTTCGCCGCAGCAACAGGAACTCGACTATCCAGATTTACCGTGAGTGACAGGCTGTATGCAAGTAAACCCATGATTTGTATTCTGTTAACTCCGGCAGCGAAATGCGCCCGGTTAAATTGGTGCAGAGATCATCGTTATTGGAGTACCACGCACTGGAACCAAGTTCTCTGTACGGATGAATCCCGATTTTGTTTGGGGAGTAATTTCAGACTTGTTACCATATGGAAGGAGAAAAACACACGCAATAAGGCTGCAAATATCCGTGAAAGGTATCGATACCAAGGTCATGGAATTATGGTATGGAAGGGCTGGATTTTGAATGGCCGCACTGACCTACACATTTTTATCAGTGCAACTGTAAATGCTAAAATATACAGAAATGAGGTTCTTGATCCTGATGTCAAGTTGTTTAGGGGTGCAATCGGTAATAACTTAATTTTAATGGATAATAATGCGCGACCTGATAGTGTTGCACTAGTGATTGATTATCTTGAGGGCGAAGGAATCTAGCGAATGCAGTGGCCTGCATATTTTCCGGATTTAAATCCGATAGAACATGTATGGGACGCACCAGAACGCCGGCTTGCATCTCGGCAACCCCAAATTAGCACTCTCCAGGAGTTTCGAAGCACTATTCATCTTGAATACACATTGTTACCGCAAGCACTTTTGGTTAATCTAATCCATAATATGGAAAATCACTGCAAAACTTGCATTTCAGTCAGTAGTGACCACATACCTTATTGATTTTTCCTGTGTGTCTCTAAAATATTGTAACAGTACAATTTCCTTATCCCCTCTTATATCACGCAGTTCTATGTTTTTATGTAAATTTCTTTTTTGCAGAAATAGACAGTTCTGCATTTTGAATACATGTCATGCATGACAAAATAAATATCTTGTGCAAGTTTTACGTTCTTATCTGCAAATTATTCAAGTTCGATGAGATGTTATAGTTGTTACTTTAATTTTTCTCGCCAGTGTATTAACATTTACTGATGAGAAACTGCCCAATTTTAAAAGTAATGAAAAATGCATTTTTTGCACATTTGATAGTTTGACATGGTAGCGACGATATAATTAAAATGAAAGTATATATAAATAAAACGAAAATCAAAGGAAAAGATAATAAAATAAAACACAGTAAATTGAAGATGGAAATATTAGAAACTTTGAATAACCATAGTTGTCAACCTCCCGATTTTTTTCATACCAATATTTTTATATTAAAATATTTGCTTCATTTAATCTTACAATTTCTGCAATTTAATAAAGCGAAAATTTTTGTAAGATTTTACTGGTATTAAAAAAATCGGGAGGTTGGCAACTATGAATAACTTATGGGTTCTTTAGAGGATCCATATAAGAACAATTCATAGTAAAGATATGTTATCTTGTCGATTATTGCCCGCATTAAGCCTAAAAATGACAATATTAACCTCTTTACAATATATAGAAAAAACAAAGATTGAACAAAATATTATGATAACCAAAAAACAATTGAAATTCAATAAAAGGACAGAATAAACTTAGAAAGAACATTGAACAACTCACCAAGTGAAAAAGAATTGTCAAAAACGCAACCGCAATCAGATAGATTCTATGAACCATGGACAAGCAAGATATCATATGCCATGTTGGAGATTTAGTAAAAAAAATATTTGCCTAAAAGACCATGTGCTGCCATCTAGGAATGGTTGATTATACTCATAACTCGCTTTAACTATTTATTGAAATCGTCATGATTTCAAAAGTTTATTTTCTTATGTAAACGAGAAAGGAATATAACTGCCTTATTTTAATAACGTTTTTAAATATAAAATGTAAAGATGGACTGTTAAAGAAATAAATGAAAGCTGGTAATTGAAACTACGCCATCACAAGAAGAAATATAAAATATTTCTGATAAGCGAAGGTAAGTCCGATAAGTTAAAAAACTGTACAAAATTATCTCTAAATATATTAGTACATCGGTTTATGTAAACAAAGATAAAATAACCTCTTTGAAAATAAGCTACAAATCTATATAATTTTTATTAGTGGACATAGTAAGCATCACATTCTGATACATATTGATGTAAGCTTATTTATTAAGATTAACAGCGATTACATGAAAGTTTGGAGTAATCTTCTTGAAATGTGATGACAAATATCTAGGATATTACATAATTGGCGATTCACTAACATATTTTATACGTGAGAGGATCAAAGATTTAATTTAGATTTTCACTTTTTTATACATATATTTAGCTATGTATTTTTATGTGTGCATATTAAAAGAAATGTTAGAAAGTTAAAATCTGACTAAGTTTTTGGTAATTAAAATTATATTTTAGTTACTCAAACTGAAATGATTTTAATTCTTTATGTATGCTTTGGTGAAATGCGAACGAAAATAATAGAGTTCTAAATACTAATAATGTATCGCAGTCACGTAATTTTGATATGTTGTGTTTTATCTGTTTCAGAGGCAAAGTAATTCTTTAGCAGAAATGTGGAAATGATTGAATATTACCCAAATTTACGAAAAATAATATTTGAAAATAAATAAATACTTTTTTCACGTACAGTATAAAAGCAAAAATGTTTTAAAAAATTCTGTGTGACAACTTGCTGTTTGGAATTATAATTAAGTGGTATACAGTGCCGGCTCGTGACTCGCACTTTTCAGGGTTTTTTTATTTATTTTTTGAACATTCTATTTTTAATCTGTAACTGGGTTCACTTCCAAACATTGCAATTATGTCTGCAATGACCTTTAAAGTAAATGTGAATACTATAAAATGATTTTAAACAAAAACTATCTTGAGTATAATCACATTTGATCAAATACGCATTTTGGTTATGGACTTGATTACTAGAGATTAACGAAAAGATACCACACTTTGGCCTTAAAACGAAATCTGTCGACGAGAAAACTAACTTACATTTGATTTAGAACATGAAATTAATATGAATGTAAGTTCAAATTATTACAATATATGCAATATTGTCAGTTGGGCGTTTCGTTTCATCCACATTGGTAGATCACTACACCTTTTTTTTTCTTTAATATTAATAGTCGCCTTATTTAATGACAGATTAAACAACGATGTTTATTTATTTCAAAAAGTGTTTGCAATCAATTAATTTATAATGAAAAACCCGCCCAACGGCCGAACTGTTAACACTAAATTGAATCAAAGTACAATGAATGACGTCTTCTCTTGTTTTACTTCCGCAATTCATCAAGCCGTGATGGAGGATAAGTTGCTTACTCGAATATTCAATGCTTCGTGGAATTTATTCAACGTAAAGCATTTATTTACTTTTTATATATAAATATTGCAAGTCTATTTTTCCGGTGTGTAAGAAACTATTTTTCTTAAAACAAAGAAATATTTATGATAGTAGCAGAGGTGCCAAGCACTTTGTATAATATGTGGTCCATAATATGTGGGTTAATTTAACCCTGGTTTAATACGTTTCGCACCAGAATTTTTTTTAAGAAATGAAATAAAATAAATTCCATGTAAAGCTTTGAAACTGACTAAATAAAGATTCATCAAATATGTTTTCTGGTTCAAAACGTTGTTAAACTGGATAAAGTTAATCCACATATTACGAAAGATTAATGAGAGCTTGGCACCTCTGTAGAAGCAGTCGGTTATCGGCGGCGTTATTTAACAGAAATCGAAATATTTGACTTATTTATTTTTTTATAATTAAATTAACCGAATATTACGAATTTTAACTATTGATATTACATTTTCGAGACTGGTGGTCACCGTATTTAAATTTCTTTCTTTAGTTATGATGGTGAGAAATACCACCATCTAGATCTAAACTAGCACACACTATAAAAAAAAAAGTATTTGGTTTTTTTCTGCATATTAGCAGAGTATTTGGTATCATTTTAATCAGTGAACAGTGAACAATACAAATTAATGATCCATTTTAGGATCAGCGCATACAGATAGATAATTGTGGAACAAAGTGAACCACGGCAGTCAAGGAAATATTTGGTTTTCCGTTCCCACGAATGATTTAACTACACCTAATAAAAATGTCATGGAGAAAATTGTCAGAACAATAATATGACACATTTATTTATGAGAGCTTAAATAGGCACGAAGACCTCACAAGTAAAAGCATCTTTACCTCCCAGACACAGCACGGCGTCAAGAGGAATCGCTATTGTACCGACGGACCTATGAAACACTCAAGGGGAGTACCAAATTTCTCCCGCATGCCAATGGTCATCTCTCTAAAATCAGAGGTATGGCCGAAACATGCAAATTTTCAAGAAGTTAAAACGTATAAGGCCTTAATTTTATGTGAAAAGGGAAAAATGGTTCCATCCCTTTTTTTTTGCTCCACGAAAAGAATGTGATTTTTCTTGAGAGTTCAGATTCAAAAAAGATGGAAAAGTAGAAGGTTGACTGCTCTCTAACTAAAAAAACAGATTTTGAGTGTGTGTGCCAATAGATGGAAATGTACGCGCTAAGAAAAAGCGAAAACGCGTCAGCCATTACCTCCTGCTGTCAACGTTATCTAGTAATATAAGGTAACAAACAATCTTCCTTCACCATTGTTCCATTTTATTTAATTAAGCTATATTCTTTTAATAATACGAATTTAAGTGTGTATGAAGATCCTACCCCGATCTAAACATAAAAAGGCTAATCAAATAAATACTTCTAGGGTATGGAACTCTGCCTTTCAAAATCGAATTTTTTTAATTCAGTAAGATAAACTGTAATTCTCAGAAAATAAATGTTGAGAATACAGTTCTCAACTAGGATTGAATATTTTTATTTTTTTAAAACATTTATATTTGTTTTTAATCATATGCTTATAATTACCTTGTAAATAAACTCAATTTTATATTCAATTAATTTTAGTCAGTTTTCCTTTTGTTTACTTAATTTATTGAATTAATATTAAGTCTTTTATTTTAGGAAATGTTTTCTTTAATATTACAATCTAGGTTTTAAAATAAGCCATTATTTATTTAATGTTACATAACTCTCTGCAGGTAACCTTTGATGATTGTAATTGGCTCAAAGAGGATCCGAACTTCAAAAATAATTCACAACGCAACTTTTTCTTTTCTATAATTAATTGATAATTTGTCTAATAAAATTTTCTAAGTATAAATTATCATATCAGATCCTTAGAGTCATAGGTGCAAAATAAATACTATACGTCTCGGATAATTTAAAATACTCATATTAATCAATTAACAGCAATATAGTGGTAAATCCTATGCAATCAGACTTAAATTCAAATAATTTAATTGATCACTCTGTAGCATTCCATCATAGGGTTTACCGAATTAGAAGTGGTACCGTTACCTCTTTCTAAATTATTTTAATATATTAATTTAATTTTAGAAATAGAACTTTAGGTTATTGTATAATTTTTTAAATATAAAAATATATATGCAATATTAAGACTAACAAAAAAAAATTTTTTTTGCTAACATAAATGTTCTTAATTCTAATTCTTTTGAAAAATTTTTTTTTCCTCTTTTCAACAACTAATTAAAAAAAAAAAAAAAAAAATTTAAGCATTCATTGGGGAATCTTCATACACTCTGTAACATGCATATACCTGGCAATTCTTTTTGGGTACCTCACTAAATATATAATGATATATTAAATAATAATAAGTGTTATTGGATTGATTTTTATTATCAAAGAATTGAAAATATGACTTGTGTTACATATACTGCAACAGCAGCAAATATAAAATAAATACATAATAATGCTCAAATATTGAAATGATATATATTATATATAATTAATTTCTCGAACAGTGCATAACAATTCACCATTGGGTATCTTTTATTTTATGTTAAACAATTTTTTTTTTTTGCTCTCTCTCTATTTTATGATTTTTGTACTTTAATTGGATGAATAAGCGTAAAAGTCAAAGAATTAGTAGAATAGATACTGGTGTCAAAACTAGACAACAATTACGCGAATTAAATAATCAAACTGTAGACACTAATATTATTTGTAATAATAGTAATAATAATAATAAGAAAAAAAAGAAAGAGAAGAAAATTATAAATTCTGAAAAAGCTACTCCTAAAATTACTACAATGGACACCCCAAATGCAGATAGCCTAATTAATCTGATTCCATACTATGATGGAAAAAAGGAAGCAAATATTAACCATTTTTTCTTACAATTTGACAATCTCATCAATAAAACTGAATTGAATAATGATTCTAAATTAACTATATTAAAGGCGAAAATTGTAGGACCTGCTAAAGATAAATTGATGAGGGATCAAAATTTGTTCGTGGAACAGAACTTAGAAACCTTTAAAACAAAGTTAAAACAATTATTCGAACCCAAAACCACATTTCTAGAAGCGCAAAAGAAATTTTGCAATCTCAAACAAAAACCGGAACAAAACATGAACGAATTTATATTAGAGTTTAATGCGGCAGCAGACCTTTATCTAAAAAAAAGTGGGCAAGATATAGGAGCTAACAACAGCTCTACATTCATGGAAATGATCAAATTATCTCAGTTTTTGGAATCAATTCGTAGTGATTTAAGTCTGGAAGTAAGAAAAAACTCTCCGCCGGACTTTAAAACAGCGTGCAACATAGCCTTAAAATTAGAGGAGGCTTATTCACATGTCAATTTAAAGGACATCAACAACATTTCCAAAACTAAAGATTCTGATTTGTTAAATGAACTGCTTAAACTCAATGTAGAAAGTGCAGAGAATATAAAATTATTAACCGCGGAATTAAATAACATAAAATTAAAGGTAAATGCCACTAACAATGATACAACTAGGTTTTGCAAGTACTGTAAATCCACATCCCATACGAACCCACATTGTTGGTTTTACAAGGGCAACGAACAAAACAGCAGTAATTACGTGGACGAAAATAAAAAAATTCCTGAGAATATTCAAATCGAAAAACCAAATTTTTATCAAGGGGGAAACCAACAAGCTCAGGGAAACTTTCAGCAAACCCCAAATTACACGCACCAAAACTTCAACCCTATGCAATATTCTGCTCCTCAGTACATGTACTATGCACCACCCCCACCCCACCAACAATTTATGCCGATATCATATCCCAGTTTCGGAAATTATGGAGGCAATTTCAACGAACAGAGATCATATGACCAGCGAAGAAATTATAGAGGGCATAGAGGGGGCTACAAGCAAAATAATTATAAAAAACATGATTATACAAAAAAAAATAATTCACAGCAGAAATTTGAAAACAATAAACAAGATAAAGATCATGATCAGAATTCTAGTAACAATAAGGGAAACTAAAGTCGGGACTTACATTCTCAAATACAAGGCACCCGCGTAAGTCTCACTGCGGGTCTAAAAAAAATAACAAAATTATTGCTAGTGTCAAAAGTAATGACAATTCTCAACTTCCGATTATTACTTTTGAAATTAATGGTGTTAAGATTAATGCTTTGACAGACAGTGGGGCGGCAGTAACTTTGGCATCACCTATATTGTTCGAACAATTAAAGAATGCACACGTAAAATATAAAAATCTCTGTAACCAGGTAAAAATTCAAACATTAACAAATTCGACAATCTCTTTTAAGCAATGCATTAAATTAACTTTCAAATTGGAAAACGTTTTTGTATCGGGGGCATTCTATGTTACAACTCAAGATTTTGGTCGGAACTACAATATGCTATTGGGATTCGATTTCCTCAAAACAAATAATATTATCCTAGATTTTGAAGATAAAACCATGAAATTAAAAAACAAAAACATTGCACTTCAATTTCTAGAAAATGAACCTCAAAGTCTGATAAGTAACTTAACTGCTAACTCTAATGAGAATCAAAATAAAGAAACAATACGCAAAAAGAAAAAAAACGTATCTCGCACAAAAATTTTGTTACAGCAAAACTAACACAGACAACGGAGTTACTACCAGGCGAAAAAAAAATTGTTGCATTACTATTAGATCCAGATAAATTCGCAACTACAAATACAATACTCTTGGAACCGATTAAACATAATATGAAAATTTATTATAAAACATCAATTCACGAAATTGCCAAGGATAATAAAATTCATATAATAATCACTAACAAATCACAACAAAAATTAATCTTAACAGAGGGAATGAACATTGGCAAAATTTCTAAACATTTTGAAATAAAATCAGTTGACACTGAGGGTCAAGAAGTAACGAAGCAGGTAGTGCACATTAATAATCTGAATTTAGAGCAAGTTCGTGAACGGAGAAAAGCAGAACTTAGATCAGACGACTTTAATTTACAACATTTAGACTCGGACACAGCAGAAAAATTAAAAAAAATACTTCTAAATAATGCACATGCCTTTTCTAAGAATTACGATACACTCGGACAATCTTCATTAGTCGTCCCAAGATTTAATTTAATACATAATTATCCTCTGCAGACTAAACCATACAAAACTGCACACAATGTTAAGGAGTATGCTAAAAAAGAAATTGAAAAACTTTTGAGAGCAAATATCATTCGTAAATCCAACTCTGATTACGCTTTCCCTGTTATTTTCGTTAAAAAAAAAATCTTTGCAGAAAAACGAACAGGCTAATGAAGTTAAATATCGTATGGCGGTCGATTATAGACTTTTAAATGAAATACTTCAAAATTATGCGTACCCCATACCCGAAATTAAAGAGATTCTGCGGAGAATGAGTGGAAAAAAATATTATACAGTACTGGATCTACACAGTGCGTTTTTCCAAATAAATTTACGTGAAGAAGACACTGAAAAATTAGCTTTCATAACGGAGCACGGTAAATTCTCCTTTTTAAGATTGCCTTTCGGAACGCGACTCAGTACTGCGGTGTTTGCAGAATTAATTGATAAAGTGTTGGGCCACTTTAATGAAGATCAAGTCGCTTATTTTATTGACGATGTGATCCTAGCAGCCGACTCACTCGAAGAAATGTTAGATCTGTTAGACAAAGTCCTTAAAGCTTTTATTGAAAATAATTTAACTATTGAGCCTACTAAAATACAAGTCTGTATGTCAGAAATCGAATTTCTCGGTTTCACCCTAAACAGCGAAGGATACTCTCCTTCAAAAAGAAACATAGATAAAATTCAAAATTTAGTTAAACCTAAAAATAAGAAGGGAGTTAAATCTCTACTTGGCCTTTCGAATTATTTTAGATCGCTTATTAAAGACTATTCTAAAATAGTTGACCCATTAATTAATCTTACTAAAGACAAAGTGAAATTTAAATGGTCTGACATAGAAGAAAATGCTTTCAAAGAAATCCAAGCAGCGATAGTTAAAAATCCCACATTAAAACCCCCGGATTTCTCAAAAGATTTCATTTTAATCACAGACGCTTCTAAAACAGCTATTTCTGGAATTTTAGCACAAGAATACGACGGAGAACAGCTGCCAATTGAACATTTTGGGCGAAAATTAAGGGATCCCGAAAAGAACTACCCCAGTTTCAAACTCGAACTACTGGCGGTTCATGAAGCGGTGATGTATTTCAAGCATATTCTCGCAGGGAGAAAATTTAATATTTATACAGACTCCAAAGCGCTAACGTATTTTTTAAATTTGGAAAAGCAACCAGACATTGTAGCAAGGTGGTTGGACAATTTGTCCCCTTTTAACTACTCTTTTCAGCATATCGAGGGATCTAAAAATCCTGCTGATTATGTTTCGAGGAACATTAATAATATAATTTCAAGAGAAAAATTGCAAAATTCATTGTTTACGGTAAACAAAGCTCTATCAGATGAAAACATTAAACTACAACAATTAGAAGACGAAAAATTAAATAAAATAATAAACAAAATTAAAACTGACAAACAAAACAAAACCACAAAAAAATTCACTCTCAATCAAAAAGAAATATTAATATTAAAGCCAGGCTCTGATACAAATGAACTGTTAATTGCTCCGGATAAACTTAAAGCTGAAATAATACAGGAAGCTCATAAACCACATTTCGGATTTTTTAAAACTTATCAAATAATAAAAGCTAGATTCTACTGGTACGGGATGTACAGGGATGTAAAGAATTATTGTACTAAATGTATACCATGTAACACGACTAAACAACATCAAACTATTAAAGTTCCCACACAAAAAATAATCAAAGATAAAGAAATCGGATCAGTTTTGCATATAGATTTAATTGGTTTGCTTCCAATGACGCTACGCAAAAATAAATTTGTATTTATGATTATTGATTCCACATCAAGATTCTTGGAGGCTGTACCGGTTCGCAATTGTGAATCACAAACACTTCTAAATGTATTGAATCGCTATTTTAGTAATTTCGGATTGGCGCGATCCATAAAATTGGATAATGGCCGGTATTTTCACTCTGATTTATTCAAAGAATACATGGATTCTCTTAACATAGACCTAGATTTTACGTCCGTGAATAATCCACGCAGTAATGGGCTCTGTGAAATCAGTAATAAAATATTAAAAAATTCAATTGTGGCTATGTGTAAAAACTCTTTAGAATGGGATACCAGGATTGATTTTTTTAAAATTAATTATAACAGTACGCCGCACAGAGCTACGGGATTTTCTCCGGCACTTCTATTTTTCGGTAGAGAAATAAGAACTCCTTTTTCCATACACTTGCCCGACCAAGACATAATTGTCAAAACCTATGTTAAAAATAGAGTCCAACATATTGAGGAAATAAAGAAATTAGCCTTACAAAACCAAAAAAAAATGATGGCGGAGTACATCGACAGTACTCCAGTCCAAAAAGTAAAATTTCTACAAACGGGACAAGAATGCTACTTAAAAGTCGTGGGTAAACCAGGTGTACTTCAGCCAAAATTCTTGGGACCATTCGAGGTGGTAAGGAAGCTTAGGAATAACAATTACCTATTAAAGGAAATTGCATTCCCAGATAAAGCGACTATTAAACGCCACATAAATAAATTATTCTCACCAACGAAAGTGGAATCACAGACTATACACATAAATTCCTAGATAGGGAAGCGAAAAATTTTTTTTCTCTTTTATTGCTGTCGAGACAATATGTATATATTTATTTTAAATTTTTATCGTTTATAGATGTCTTATTTTTCTTTAGTTTAGTACACATTTTATAATTTTCCATTATTGTTCATTTACAGTACATTGAGGACAGGTTACTATTTAAAAAAAAAAAAAAAAAAAAAAAAAAAAAAAGATCATTTAGGGAGGATACTGCAAGTTTTTTTTTTCTTTGCTACACAGTGTACTACTGAGGGATTTGGCTCGTCAGAGGGAGTTATGAACAAACATGCACGTTAAATAAAAAAATAATAATAATTACGGTAAAAATAAAAACAGAGGCAGCCTTGCCAGGGTATCACCCTTTCAAACCCATTTTATACTAATTTATATAACAAAACAAAAAAAAAATTTAATATATAACCTTACCCCTTCTACTAAAAGTGAAAATAAAAGTCTTTATATGTAGCACAAAACATATAACTAATCGATTTAAAATTACAAGTCAACATCTATTCACTCGGCGACACAAATATAAATAATAATAATACAACATTTTATATTGACCAATATTTATAGTAATTCATCCTTTGCTTAAAGCCACGGATTGACGAATCCACTTGAATTATTATAACAAAAAAAAATCGGTCAGATTTTACAAAATTATTTTAGTTTAATATTTGATATAATCTATAACTGGGTTAGAACAACGCGTTTCAATTTTAATTTTAGAATAATCGTACGATTTCATATTATAAAACAAACAAGTAAAAAAAAAAAAAAAAAAGTTATTAGTTGTCCCTAAGGATTAACATTTCAGATAATTTAATTACAAAAAAAAAATAATAAATAAAAAAAAATACCATTGAACGTTTCAATTATTACAAAACATAAATTGGATGTTTAATTTATACCTTAAATATTTAGGTAAATTATTTCATACTAAAAAAAATAATAATGATAAAAAGGTGTTGGATACATGTCAATGATCATTTCAGCAATTTATTGGATGTTAAAGTCTCGTTTTTGCAGGCGAAATTGAGACTATCTGCGCAGAGCATCTAATAATGCATTTAGCTGAGATATTTCTAATTAACTAAATTTCCAAACTTTACAAAAAAAAAAGAATTTGTTTAATTTTTTTTTTCTAACTATTATATGTAATATTTTATAAAACAAAAAATAATAAGAGAAAAGAAAAGCGAACGCTCGCTTTCGATTCCTTAAATATGTATATTTACACGTTAATATATTTTAAAATAATAATAATAAGAAGAATAAATAATTAAATAAATATTTTACAATTGCATGCACATTTTCGTTTGTGCAAAGCAACGCTCGCTTGTTCTCGCTAACTTAAATTGTAACTAGAAAATCAATATTATATTAAAAATATATATATATTATAATACATTACGTTTTTATACACAATATAAATAAATAAGTAAATATATAAATTGACGAGAAGATAGTGCGATGCAAACGGATTTGACCACGTTACACGTGTACCGATTTTTTTTTTATAGAAAATATTAAACAGATATACAGATTTAAACATACCTTTTTTTTTTAAATCCAAGCCGGGTATACACGACTTTTTTTTATTTCATCACACATGTAATCTTATTTCAACAATAAAATACAGATAGCTGAATTTTGGCGAGTAATCCAAAATCTGCACAGACACACGTGCAATCAAATCGTTTCACTGATTTTTTTTTTTCCCCACTGTCAGTAATACAGGAGTTTAGTAAACGTCACCCACAGGTGAGGAAAGATACCTAATACACGGCTTATCATTTCGCAAATCGTCCCCTGGGTACAACTGAATCCGAAGGTAGGGAGATGAGTCATTGTCCACAGGTACGGTCATCTAGCTGTCATTCTCTATCCTTCCGCTTAGCGGTGATGGATTAGAGGGAGAAAAGATTACTGTTTTTTTTCTTTTTCTTCTTCTGCCTTGTTTTTTTTTTTTTTTCCCAACCCCGTCCATTCCAAGGCACGCAGTTTAAAAGGGTATTGTGTTTGACTTTATAGATGGATATTTAAATTTTTGGTATCGAAAGAAGAAAACAAATTTTCATTTTTTCGATCTGTTTCTTTTATGAAAATATATTATTATTGAGAATATCTTTCATTCAGAAAAGTAGCCTTTTCACATATTCCAAAACAATTGTTTTAGTAAGAATGATAAGATTTTTTTTTTTAACATAACATTTTCTTTATATATATATAAAAAAAAATAAAGAAGTTTTCCTTTCTGCTCAAGAGAAAATAATTCATGTGAGAATTAGATTATAATGTTTATAATACAGATTGTAGTACAACAGACATGTGATTATATAGATGTGTTTTCTCTCAATGTTTTTCATATATTATATAATTTTTTTTTTAATTGTATGGTATTCATTATCAATGCATACAGCTTACTGATTATATTGAGTATTTGTTTTAAATCATTCTGTATATTGTGTTTCAACGTATGGGTACCTAATTAGCCTGTAATAATTAAAATAAAAGATTTGCCAATTTATATGTATGTAATAACTAAAAATATAAGAGTGGAAAAGAAAATTAATTTTTTTTTCTTTCTTCTCTCGGGCATTTTATTTTATTATTTGGCTTATTCAAATTTTCCTGCTTTATTTGGATTTGGACCTATTAAAACTCAAAATTTTAATAAATGTTTTTGGAACAATGGAAATTGAAACCAACTACACATGATAACTTGCTGAAGAAGTCATGTCTTTCATCAGATTTTTCAACAGTGAACTTTTGATTACGCTTTATTTCACCAATGTGTAAAACTTTTTTCTGGTGTTGCAAACCTACTTACACTCCAAACCTAGTGACACCCCAGCTTATCCCAAGTTCCTAGACTTTTCCATGTGAACATTTTCAGTTTTGATCTTCAATATAATACGACGATGGACTTTCATCGAGTACTTTGTGGCTATATATATATATAAAAAAAAAGATACTGTGGACCTTTTTTTTTCTAATGTCGGGGGAAGAGATGATGGTGAGAAATACCACCATCTAGATCTAAACTAGCACACACTATAAAAAAAAAGTATTTGGTTTTTTTTCTGCATATTAACAGAGTATTTGGTATCATTTTAATCAGTGAACAGTGAACAATACAAATTAATGATCCATTTTAGGATCAGCGCATACAGATAGATAATTGTGGAACAAAGTGAACCACGGCAGTCAAGGAAATATTTGGTTTTCCGTTCCCACGAATGATTTAACTACACCTAATAAAAATGTCATGGAGAAAATTGTCAGAACAATAATATGACACATTTATTTATGAGAGCTTAAATAGGCACGAAGACCTCACAAGTAAAAGCATCTTTACCTCCCAGACACAGCACGGCGTCAAGAGGAATCGCTATTGTACCGACGGACCTATGAAACACTCAAGGGGAGTACCAAATTTCTCCCGCATGCCAATGGTCATCTCTCTAAAATCAGAGGTATGGCCGAAACATGCAAATTTTCAAGAAGTTAAAACGTATAAGGCCTTAATTTTATGTGAAAAGGGAAAAATGGTTCCATCCCTTTTTTTTTGCTCCACGAAAAGAATGTGATTTTTCTTGAGAGTTCAGATTCAAAAAAGATGGAAAAGTAGAAGGTTGACTGCTCTCTAACTAAAAAAACAGATTTTGAGTGTGTGTGCCAATAGATGGAAATGTACGCGCTAAGAAAAAGCGAAAACGCGTCAGCCATTACCTCCTGCTGTCAACGTTATCTAGTAATATAAGGTAACAAACAATCTTCCTTCACCATTGTTCCATTTTATTTAATTAAGCTATATTCTTTTAATAATACGAATTTAAGTGTGTATGAAGATCCTACCCCGATCTAAACATAAAAAGGCTAATCAAATAAATACTTCTAGGGTATGGAACTCTGCCTTTCAAAATCGAATTTTTTTAATTCAGTAAGATAAACTGTAATTCTCAGAAAATAAATGTTGAGAATACAGTTCTCAACTAGGATTGAATATTTTTATTTTTTTAAAACATTTATATTTGTTTTTAATCATATGCTTATAATTACCTTGTAAATAAACTCAATTTTATATTCAATTAATTTTAGTCAGTTTTCCTTTTGTTTACTTAATTTATTGAATTAATATTAAGTCTTTTATTTTAGGAAATGTTTTCTTTAATATTACAATCTAGGTTTTAAAATAAGCCATTATTTATTTAATGTTACATAACTCTCTGCAGGTAACCTTTGATGATTGTAATTGGCTCAAAGAGGATCCGAACTTCAAAAATAATTCACAACGCAACTTTTTCTTTTCTATAATTAATTGATAATTTGTCTAATAAAATTTTCTAAGTATAAATTATCATATCAGATCCTTAGAGTCATAGGTGCAAAATAAATACTATACGTCTCGGATAATTTAAAATACTCATATTAATCAATTAACAGCAATATAGTGGTAAATCCTATGCAATCAGACTTAAATTCAAATAATTTAATTGATCACTCTGTAGCATTCCATCATAGGGTTTACCGAATTAGAAGTGGTACCGTTACCTCTTTCTAAATTATTTTAATATATTAATTTAATTTTAGAAATAGAACTTTAGGTTATTGTATAATTTTTTAAATATAAAAATATATATGCAATATTAAGACTAACAAAAAAAAATTTTTTTTGCTAACATAAATGTTCTTAATTCTAATTCTTTTGAAAAATTTTTTTTTCCTCTTTTCAACAACTAATTAAAAAAAAAAAAAAAAAAATTTAAGCATTCATTGGGGAATCTTCATACACTCTGTAACATGCATATACCTGGCAATTCTTTTTGGGTACCTCACTAAATATATAATGATATATTAAATAATAATAAGTGTTATTGGATTGATTTTTATTATCAAAGAATTGAAAATATGACTTGTGTTACATATACTGCAACAGCAGCAAATATAAAATAAATACATAATAATGCTCAAATATTGAAATGATATATATTATATATAATTAATTTCTCGAACAGTGCATAACAATTCACCATTGGGTATCTTTTATTTTATGTTAAACAATTTTTTTTTTTGCTCTCTCTCTATTTTATGATTTTTGTACTTTAATTGGATGAATAAGCGTAAAAGTCAAAGAATTAGTAGAATAGATACTGGTGTCAAAACTAGACAACAATTACGCGAATTAAATAATCAAACTGTAGACACTAATATTATTTGTAATAATAGTAATAATAATAAGAAGAAAAAAAAGAAAGAGAAGAAAATTATAAATTCTGAAAAAGCTACTCCTAAAATTACTACAATGGACACCCCAAATGCAGATAGCCTAATTAATCTGATTCCATACTATGATGGAAAAAAGGAAGCAAATATTAACCATTTTTTCTTACAATTTGACAATCTCATCAATAAAACTGAATTGAATAATGATTCTAAATTAACTATATTAAAGGCGAAAATTGTAGGACCTGCTAAAGATAAATTGATGAGGGATCAAAATTTGTTCGTGGAACAGAACTTAGAAACCTTTAAAACAAAGTTAAAACAATTATTCGAACCCAAAACCACATTTCTAGAAGCGCAAAAGAAATTTTGCAATCTCAAACAAAAACCGGAACAAAACATGAACGAATTTATATTAGAGTTTAATGCGGCAGCAGACCTTTATCTAAAAAAAAGTGGGCAAGATATAGGAGCTAACAACAGCTCTACATTCATGGAAATGATCAAATTATCTCAGTTTTTGGAATCAATTCGTAGTGATTTAAGTCTGGAAGTAAGAAAAAACTCTCCGCCGGACTTTAAAACAGCGTGCAACATAGCCTTAAAATTAGAGGAGGCTTATTCACATGTCAATTTAAAGGACATCAACAACATTTCCAAAACTAAAGATTCTGATTTGTTAAATGAACTGCTTAAACTCAATGTAGAAAGTGCAGAGAATATAAAATTATTAACCGCGGAATTAAATAACATAAAATTAAAGGTAAATGCCACTAACAATGATACAACTAGGTTTTGCAAGTACTGTAAATCCACATCCCATACGAACCCACATTGTTGGTTTTACAAGGGCAACGAACAAAACAGCAGTAATTACGTGGACGAAAATAAAAAAATTCCTGAGAATATTCAAATCGAAAAACCAAATTTTTATCAAGGGGGAAACCAACAAGCTCAGGGAAACTTTCAGCAAACCCCAAATTACACGCACCAAAACTTCAACCCTATGCAATATTCTGCTCCTCAGTACATGTACTATGCACCACCCCCACCCCACCAACAATTTATGCCGATATCATATCCCAGTTTCGGAAATTATGGAGGCAATTTCAACGAACAGAGATCATATGACCAGCGAAGAAATTATAGAGGGCATAGAGGGGGCTACAAGCAAAATAATTATAAAAAACATGATTATACAAAAAAAAATAATTCACAGCAGAAATTTGAAAACAATAAACAAGATAAAGATCATGATCAGAATTCTAGTAACAATAAGGGAAACTAAAGTCGGGACTTACATTCTCAAATACAAGGCACCCGCGTAAGTCTCACTGCGGGTCTAAAAAAAATAACAAAATTATTGCTAGTGTCAAAAGTAATGACAATTCTCAACTTCCGATTATTACTTTTGAAATTAATGGTGTTAAGATTAATGCTTTGACAGACAGTGGGGCGGCAGTAACTTTGGCATCACCTATATTGTTCGAACAATTAAAGAATGCACACGTAAAATATAAAAATCTCTGTAACCAGGTAAAAATTCAAACATTAACAAATTCGACAATCTCTTTTAAGCAATGCATTAAATTAACTTTCAAATTGGAAAACGTTTTTGTATCGGGGGCATTCTATGTTACAACTCAAGATTTTGGTCGGAACTACAATATGCTATTGGGATTCGATTTCCTCAAAACAAATAATATTATCCTAGATTTTGAAGATAAAACCATGAAATTAAAAAACAAAAACATTGCACTTCAATTTCTAGAAAATGAACCTCAAAGTCTGATAAGTAACTTAACTGCTAACTCTAATGAGAATCAAAATAAAGAAACAATACGCAAAAAGAAAAAAAACGTATCTCGCACAAAAATTTTGTTACAGCAAAACTAACACAGACAACGGAGTTACTACCAGGCGAAAAAAAAATTGTTGCATTACTATTAGATCCAGATAAATTCGCAACTACAAATACAATACTCTTGGAACCGATTAAACATAATATGAAAATTTATTATAAAACATCAATTCACGAAATTGCCAAGGATAATAAAATTCATATAATAATCACTAACAAATCACAACAAAAATTAATCTTAACAGAGGGAATGAACATTGGCAAAATTTCTAAACATTTTGAAATAAAATCAGTTGACACTGAGGGTCAAGAAGTAACGAAGCAGGTAGTGCACATTAATAATCTGAATTTAGAGCAAGTTCGTGAACGGAGAAAAGCAGAACTTAGATCAGACGACTTTAATTTACAACATTTAGACTCGGACACAGCAGAAAAATTAAAAAAAATACTTCTAAATAATGCACATGCCTTTTCTAAGAATTACGATACACTCGGACAATCTTCATTAGTCGTCCCAAGATTTAATTTAATACATAATTATCCTCTGCAGACTAAACCATACAAAACTGCACACAATGTTAAGGAGTATGCTAAAAAAGAAATTGAAAAACTTTTGAGAGCAAATATCATTCGTAAATCCAACTCTGATTACGCTTTCCCTGTTATTTTCGTTAAAAAAAAAATCTTTGCAGAAAAACGAACAGGCTAATGAAGTTAAATATCGTATGGCGGTCGATTATAGACTTTTAAATGAAATACTTCAAAATTATGCGTACCCCATACCCGAAATTAAAGAGATTCTGCGGAGAATGAGTGGAAAAAAATATTATACAGTACTGGATCTACACAGTGCGTTTTTCCAAATAAATTTACGTGAAGAAGACACTGAAAAATTAGCTTTCATAACGGAGCACGGTAAATTCTCCTTTTTAAGATTGCCTTTCGGAACGCGACTCAGTACTGCGGTGTTTGCAGAATTAATTGATAAAGTGTTGGGCCACTTTAATGAAGATCAAGTCGCTTATTTTATTGACGATGTGATCCTAGCAGCCGACTCACTCGAAGAAATGTTAGATCTGTTAGACAAAGTCCTTAAAGCTTTTATTGAAAATAATTTAACTATTGAGCCTACTAAAATACAAGTCTGTATGTCAGAAATCGAATTTCTCGGTTTCACCCTAAACAGCGAAGGATACTCTCCTTCAAAAAGAAACATAGATAAAATTCAAAATTTAGTTAAACCTAAAAATAAGAAGGGAGTTAAATCTCTACTTGGCCTTTCGAATTATTTTAGATCGCTTATTAAAGACTATTCTAAAATAGTTGACCCATTAATTAATCTTACTAAAGACAAAGTGAAATTTAAATGGTCTGACATAGAAGAAAATGCTTTCAAAGAAATCCAAGCAGCGATAGTTAAAAATCCCACATTAAAACCCCCGGATTTCTCAAAAGATTTCATTTTAATCACAGACGCTTCTAAAACAGCTATTTCTGGAATTTTAGCACAAGAATACGACGGAGAACAGCTGCCAATTGAACATTTTGGGCGAAAATTAAGGGATCCCGAAAAGAACTACCCCAGTTTCAAACTCGAACTACTGGCGGTTCATGAAGCGGTGATGTATTTCAAGCATATTCTCGCAGGGAGAAAATTTAATATTTATACAGACTCCAAAGCGCTAACGTATTTTTTAAATTTGGAAAAGCAACCAGACATTGTAGCAAGGTGGTTGGACAATTTGTCCCCTTTTAACTACTCTTTTCAGCATATCGAGGGATCTAAAAATCCTGCTGATTATGTTTCGAGGAACATTAATAATATAATTTCAAGAGAAAAATTGCAAAATTCATTGTTTACGGTAAACAAAGCTCTATCAGATGAAAACATTAAACTACAACAATTAGAAGACGAAAAATTAAATAAAATAATAAACAAAATTAAAACTGACAAACAAAACAAAACCACAAAAAAATTCACTCTCAATCAAAAAGAAATATTAATATTAAAGCCAGGCTCTGATACAAATGAACTGTTAATTGCTCCGGATAAACTTAAAGCTGAAATAATACAGGAAGCTCATAAACCACATTTCGGATTTTTTAAAACTTATCAAATAATAAAAGCTAGATTCTACTGGTACGGGATGTACAGGGATGTAAAGAATTATTGTACTAAATGTATACCATGTAACACGACTAAACAACATCAAACTATTAAAGTTCCCACACAAAAAATAATCAAAGATAAAGAAATCGGATCAGTTTTGCATATAGATTTAATTGGTTTGCTTCCAATGACGCTACGCAAAAATAAATTTGTATTTATGATTATTGATTCCACATCAAGATTCTTGGAGGCTGTACCGGTTCGCAATTGTGAATCACAAACACTTCTAAATGTATTGAATCGCTATTTTAGTAATTTCGGATTGGCGCGATCCATAAAATTGGATAATGGCCGGTATTTTCACTCTGATTTATTCAAAGAATACATGGATTCTCTTAACATAGACCTAGATTTTACGTCCGTGAATAATCCACGCAGTAATGGGCTCTGTGAAATCAGTAATAAAATATTAAAAAATTCAATTGTGGCTATGTGTAAAAACTCTTTAGAATGGGATACCAGGATTGATTTTTTTAAAATTAATTATAACAGTACGCCGCACAGAGCTACGGGATTTTCTCCGGCACTTCTATTTTTCGGTAGAGAAATAAGAACTCCTTTTTCCATACACTTGCCCGACCAAGACATAATTGTCAAAACCTATGTTAAAAATAGAGTCCAACATATTGAGGAAATAAAGAAATTAGCCTTACAAAACCAAAAAAAAATGATGGCGGAGTACATCGACAGTACTCCAGTCCAAAAAGTAAAATTTCTACAAACGGGACAAGAATGCTACTTAAAAGTCGTGGGTAAACCAGGTGTACTTCAGCCAAAATTCTTGGGACCATTCGAGGTGGTAAGGAAGCTTAGGAATAACAATTACCTATTAAAGGAAATTGCATTCCCAGATAAAGCGACTATTAAACGCCACATAAATAAATTATTCTCACCAACGAAAGTGGAATCACAGACTATA
This sequence comes from Maratus michaelseni, assembly GCA_963931845.1. Lineage (NCBI taxonomy): Eukaryota > Metazoa > Arthropoda > Arachnida > Araneae > Salticidae > Maratus > Maratus michaelseni. The sequence continues at coordinate 282,269,987 of OZ007595.1, forward strand.
CACATAAATTCCTAGATAGGGAAGCGAAAAATTTTTTTTCTCTTTTATTGCTGTCGAGACAATATGTATATATTTATTTTAAATTTTTATCGTTTATAGATGTCTTATTTTTCTTTAGTTTAGTACACATTTTATAATTTTCCATTATTGTTCATTTACAGTACATTGAGGACAGGTTACTATTTAAAAAAAAAAAAAAAAAAAAAAAAAAAAAAAAAAGATCATTTAGGGAGGATACTGCAAGTTTTTTTTTCTTTGCTACACAGTGTACTACTGAGGGATTTGGCTCGTCAGAGGGAGTTATGAACAAACATGCACGTTAAATAAAAAAATAATAATAATTACGGTAAAAATAAAAACAGAGGCAGCCTTGCCAGGGTATCACCCTTTCAAACCCATTTTATACTAATTTATATAACAAAACAAAAAAAAAATTTAATATATAACCTTACCCCCTCTACTAAAAGTGAAAATAAAAGTCTTTATATGTAGCACAAAACATATAACTAATCGATTTAAAATTACAAGTCAACATCTATTCACTCGGCGACACAAATATAAATAATAATAATACAACATTTTATATTGACCAATATTTATAGTAATTCATCCTTTGCTTAAAGCCACGGATTGACGAATCCACTTGAATTATTATAACAAAAAAAAAATCGGTCAGATTTTACAAAATTATTTTAGTTTAATATTTGATATAATCTATAACTGGGTTAGAACAACGCGTTTCAATTTTAATTTTAGAATAATCGTACGATTTCATATTATAAAACAAACAAGTAAAAAAAAAAAAAAAATTATTAGTTGTCCCTAAGGATTAACATTTCAGATAATTTAATTACAAAAAAAAATAATAAATAAAAAAAAATACCATTGAACGTTTCAATTATTACAAAACATAAATTGGATGTTTAATTTATACCTTAAATATTTAGGTAAATTATTTCATACTAAAAAAAATAATAATGATAAAAAGGTGTTGGATACATGTCAATGATCATTTCAGCAATTTATTGGATGTTAAAGTCTCGTTTTTGCAGGCGAAATTGAGACTATCTGCGCAGAGCATCTAATAATGCATTTAGCTGAGATATTTCTAATTAACTAAATTTCCAAACTTTACAAAAAAAAAAGAATTTGTTTAATTTTTTTTTTCTAACTATTATATGTAATATTTTATAAAACAAAAAATAATAAGAGAAAAGAAAAGCGAACGCTCGCTTTCGATTCCTTAAATATGTATATTTACACGTTAATATATTTTAAAATAATAATAATAAGAAGAATAAATAATTAAATAAATATTTTACAATTGCATGCACATTTTCGTTTGTGCAAAGCAACGCTCGCTTGTTCTCGCTAACTTAAATTGTAACTAGAAAATCAATATTATATTAAAAATATATATATATTATAATACATTACGTTTTTATACACAATATAAATAAATAAGTAAATATATAAATTGACGAGAAGATAGTGCGATGCAAACGGATTTGACCACGTTACACGTGTACCGATTTTTTTTTTATAGAAAATATTAAACAGATATACAGATTTAAACATACCTTTTTTTTTTTTAAATCCAAGCCGGGTATACACGACTTTTTTTTATTTCATCACACATGTAATCTTATTTCAACAATAAAATACAGATAGCTGAATTTTGGCGAGTAATCCAAAATCTGCACAGACACACGTGCAATCAAATCGTTTCACTGATTTTTTTTTTCCCCACTGTCAGTAATACAGGAGTTTAGTAAACGTCACCCACAGGTGAGGAAAGATACCTAATACACGGCTTATCATTTCGCAAATCGTCCCCTGGGTACAACTGAATCCGAAGGTAGGGAGATGAGTCATTGTCCACAGGTACGGTCATCTAGCTGTCATTCTCTATCCTTCCGCTTAGCGGTGATGGATTAGAGGGAGAAAAGATTACTGTTTTTTTTCTTTTTCTTCTTCTGCCTTGTTTTTTTTTTTTTTTTCCCAACCCCGTCCATTCCAAGGCACGCAGTTTAAAAGGGTATTGTGTTTGACTTTATAGATGGATATTTAAATTTTTGGTATCGAAAGAAGAAAACAAATTTTCATTTTTTCGATCTGTTTCTTTTATGAAAATATATTATTATTGAGAATATCTTTCATTCAGAAAAGTAGCCTTTTCACATATTCCAAAACAATTGTTTTAGTAAGAATGATAAGATTTTTTTTTTTAACATAACATTTTCTTTATATATATATAAAAAAAAATAAAGAAGTTTTCCTTTCTGCTCAAGAGAAAATAATTCATGTGAGAATTAGATTATAATGTTTATAATACAGATTGTAGTACAACAGACATGTGATTATATAGATGTGTTTTCTCTCAATGTTTTTCATATATTATATAATTTTTTTTTTAATTGTATGGTATTCATTATCAATGCATACAGCTTACTGATTATATTGAGTATTTGTTTTAAATCATTCTGTATATTGTGTTTCAACGTATGGGTACCTAATTAGCCTGTAATAATTAAAATAAAAGATTTGCCAATTTATATGTCTGTAATAACTAAAAATATAAGAGTGGAAAAGAAAATTAATTTTTTTTTTCTTTCTTCTCTCGGGCATTTTATTTTATTATTTGGCTTATTCAAATTTTCCTGCTTTATTTGGATTTGGACCTATTAAAACTCAAAATTTTAATAAATGTTTTTGGAACAATGGAAATTGAAACCAACTACACATGATAACTTGCTGAAGAAGTCATGTCTTTCATCAGATTTTTCAACAGTGAACTTTTGATTACGCTTTATTTCACCAATGTGTAAAACTTTTTTCTGGTGTTGCAAACCTACTTACACTCCAAACCTAGTGACACCCCAGCTTATCCCAAGTTCCTAGACTTTTCCATGTGAACATTTTCAGTTTTGATCTTCAATATAATACGACGATGGACTTTCATCGAGTACTTTGTGGCTATATATATATATAAAAAAAAAGATACTGTGGACCTTTTTTTTTTCTAATGTCGGGGGAAGAGATGATGGTGAGAAATACCACCATCTAGATCTAAACTAGCACACACTATAAAAAAAAAAGTATTTGGTTTTTTTTCTGCATATTAACAGAGTATTTGGTATCATTTTAATCAGTGAACAGTGAACAATACAAATTAATGATCCATTTTAGGATCAGCGCATACAGATAGATAATTGTGGAACAAAGTGAACCACGGCAGTCAAGGAAATATTTGGTTTTCCGTTCCCACGAATGATTTAACTACACCTAATAAAAATGTCATGGAGAAAATTGTCAGAACAATAATATGACACATTTATTTATGAGAGCTTAAATAGGCACGAAGACCTCACAAGTAAAAGCATCTTTACCTCCCAGACACAGCACGGCGTCAAGAGGAATCGCTATTGTACCGACGGACCTATGAAACACTCAAGGGGAGTACCAAATTTCTCCCGCATGCCAATGGTCATCTCTCTAAAATCAGAGGTATGGCCGAAACATGCAAATTTTCAAGAAGTTAAAACGTATAAGGCCTTAATTTTATGTGAAAAGGGAAAAATGGTTCCATCCCTTTTTTTTTGCTCCACGAAAAGAATGTGATTTTTCTTGAGAGTTCAGATTCAAAAAAGATGGAAAAGTAGAAGGTTGACTGCTCTCTAACTAAAAAAACAGATTTTGAGTGTGTGTGCCAATAGATGGAAATGTACGCGCTAAGAAAAAGCGAAAACGCGTCAGCCATTACCTCCTGCTGTCAACGTTATCTAGTAATATAAGGTAACAAACAATCTTCCTTCACCATTGTTCCATTTTATTTAATTAAGCTATATTCTTTTAATAATACGAATTTAAGTGTGTATGAAGATCCTACCCCGATCTAAACATAAAAAGGCTAATCAAATAAATACTTCTAGGGTATGGAACTCTGCCTTTCAAAATCGAATTTTTTTAATTCAGTAAGATAAACTGTAATTCTCAGAAAATAAATGTTGAGAATACAGTTCTCAACTAGGATTGAATATTTTTATTTTTTTAAAACATTTATATTTGTTTTTAATCATATGCTTATAATTACCTTGTAAATAAACTCAATTTTATATTCAATTAATTTTAGTCAGTTTTCCTTTTGTTTACTTAATTTATTGAATTAATATTAAGTCTTTTATTTTAGGAAATGTTTTCTTTAATATTACAATCTAGGTTTTAAAATAAGCCATTATTTATTTAATGTTACATAACTCTCTGCAGGTAACCTTTGATGATTGTAATTGGCTCAAAGAGGATCCGAACTTCAAAAATAATTCACAACGCAACTTTTTCTTTTCTATAATTAATTGATAATTTGTCTAATAAAATTTTCTAAGTATAAATTATCATATCAGATCCTTAGAGTCATAGGTGCAAAATAAATACTATACGTCTCGGATAATTTAAAATACTCATATTAATCAATTAACAGCAATATAGTGGTAAATCCTATGCAATCAGACTTAAATTCAAATAATTTAATTGATCACTCTGTAGCATTCCATCATAGGGTTTACCGAATTAGAAGTGGTACCGTTACCTCTTTCTAAATTATTTTAATATATTAATTTAATTTTAGAAATAGAACTTTAGGTTATTGTATAATTTTTTAAATATAAAAATATATATGCAATATTAAGACTAACAAAAAAAAATTTTTTTTGCTAACATAAATGTTCTTAATTCTAATTCTTTTGAAAAATTTTTTTTTCCTCTTTTCAACAACTAATTAAAAAAAAAAAAAAAAAAATTAAGCATTCATTGGGGAATCTTCATACACTCTGTAACATGCATATACCTGGCAATTCTTTTTGGGTACCTCACTAAATATATAATGATATATTAAATAATAATAAGTGTTATTGGATTGATTTTTATTATCAAAGAATTGAAAATATGACTTGTGTTACATATACTGCAACAGCAGCAAATATAAAATAAATACATAATAATGCTCAAATATTGAAATGATATATATTATATATAATTAATTTCTCGAACAGTGCATAACAATTCACCATTGGGTATCTTTTATTTTATGTTAAACAATTTTTTTTTTTTGCTCTCTCTCTATTTTATGATTTTTGTACTTTAATTGGATGAATAAGCGTAAAAGTCAAAGAATTAGTAGAATAGATACTGGTGTCAAAACTAGACAACAATTACGCGAATTAAATAATCAAACTGTAGACACTAATATTATTTGTAATAATAGTAATAATAATAATAAGAAAAAAAAGAAAGAGAAGAAAATTATAAATTCTGAAAAAGCTACTCCTAAAATTACTACAATGGACACCCCAAATGCAGATAGCCTAATTAATCTGATTCCATACTATGATGGAAAAAAGGAAGCAAATATTAACCATTTTTTCTTACAATTTGACAATCTCATCAATAAAACTGAATTGAATAATGATTCTAAATTAACTATATTAAAGGCGAAAATTGTAGGACCTGCTAAAGATAAATTGATGAGGGATCAAAATTTGTTCGTGGAACAGAACTTAGAAACCTTTAAAACAAAGTTAAAACAATTATTCGAACCCAAAACCACATTTCTAGAAGCGCAAAAGAAATTTTGCAATCTCAAACAAAAACCGGAACAAAACATGAACGAATTTATATTAGAGTTTAATGCGGCAGCAGACCTTTATCTAAAAAAAAGTGGGCAAGATATAGGAGCTAACAACAGCTCTACATTCATGGAAATGATCAAATTATCTCAGTTTTTGGAATCAATTCGTAGTGATTTAAGTCTGGAAGTAAGAAAAAACTCTCCGCCGGACTTTAAAACAGCGTGCAACATAGCCTTAAAATTAGAGGAGGCTTATTCACATGTCAATTTAAAGGACATCAACAACATTTCCAAAACTAAAGATTCTGATTTGTTAAATGAACTGCTTAAACTCAATGTAGAAAGTGCAGAGAATATAAAATTATTAACCGCGGAATTAAATAACATAAAATTAAAGGTAAATGCCACTAACAATGATACAACTAGGTTTTGCAAGTACTGTAAATCCACATCCCATACGAACCCACATTGTTGGTTTTACAAGGGCAACGAACAAAACAGCAGTAATTACGTGGACGAAAATAAAAAAATTCCTGAGAATATTCAAATCGAAAAACCAAATTTTTATCAAGGGGGAAACCAACAAGCTCAGGGAAACTTTCAGCAAACCCCAAATTACACGCACCAAAACTTCAACCCTATGCAATATTCTGCTCCTCAGTACATGTACTATGCACCACCCCCACCCCACCAACAATTTATGCCGATATCATATCCCAGTTTCGGAAATTATGGAGGCAATTTCAACGAACAGAGATCATATGACCAGCGAAGAAATTATAGAGGGCATAGAGGGGGCTACAAGCAAAATAATTATAAAAAACATGATTATACAAAAAAAATAATTCACAGCAGAAATTTGAAAACAATAAACAAGATAAAGATCATGATCAGAATTCTAGTAACAATAAGGGAAACTAAAGTCGGGACTTACATTCTCAAATACAAGGCACCCGCGTAAGTCTCACTGCGGGTCTAAAAAAAATAACAAAATTATTGCTAGTGTCAAAAGTAATGACAATTCTCAACTTCCGATTATTACTTTTGAAATTAATGGTGTTAAGATTAATGCTTTGACAGACAGTGGGGCGGCAGTAACTTTGGCATCACCTATATTGTTCGAACAATTAAAGAATGCACACGTAAAATATAAAAATCTCTGTAACCAGGTAAAAATTCAAACATTAACAAATTCGACAATCTCTTTTAAGCAATGCATTAAATTAACTTTCAAATTGGAAAACGTTTTTGTATCGGGGGCATTCTATGTTACAACTCAAGATTTTGGTCGGAACTACAATATGCTATTGGGATTCGATTTCCTCAAAACAAATAATATTATCCTAGATTTTGAAGATAAAACCATGAAATTAAAAAACAAAAACATTGCACTTCAATTTCTAGAAAATGAACCTCAAAGTCTGATAAGTAACTTAACTGCTAACTCTAATGAGAATCAAAATAAAGAAACAATACGCAAAAAGAAAAAAAACGTATCTCGCACAAAAATTTTGTTACAGCAAAACTAACACAGACAACGGAGTTACTACCAGGCGAAAAAAAAAATTGTTGCATTACTATTAGATCCAGATAAATTCGCAACTACAAATACAATACTCTTGGAACCGATTAAACATAATATGAAAATTTATTATAAAACATCAATTCACGAAATTGCCAAGGATAATAAAATTCATATAATAATCACTAACAAATCACAACAAAAATTAATCTTAACAGAGGGAATGAACATTGGCAAAATTTCTAAACATTTTGAAATAAAATCAGTTGACACTGAGGGTCAAGAAGTAACGAAGCAGGTAGTGCACATTAATAATCTGAATTTAGAGCAAGTTCGTGAACGGAGAAAAGCAGAACTTAGATCAGACGACTTTAATTTACAACATTTAGACTCGGACACAGCAGAAAAATTAAAAAAAATACTTCTAAATAATGCACATGCCTTTTCTAAGAATTACGATACACTCGGACAATCTTCATTAGTCGTCCCAAGATTTAATTTAATACATAATTATCCTCTGCAGACTAAACCATACAAAACTGCACACAATGTTAAGGAGTATGCTAAAAAAGAAATTGAAAAACTTTTGAGAGCAAATATCATTCGTAAATCCAACTCTGATTACGCTTTCCCTGTTATTTTCGTTAAAAAAAATCTTTGCAGAAAAACGAACAGGCTAATGAAGTTAAATATCGTATGGCGGTCGATTATAGACTTTTAAATGAAATACTTCAAAATTATGCGTACCCCATACCCGAAATTAAAGAGATTCTGCGGAGAATGAGTGGAAAAAAATATTATACAGTACTGGATCTACACAGTGCGTTTTTCCAAATAAATTTACGTGAAGAAGACACTGAAAAATTAGCTTTCATAACGGAGCACGGTAAATTCTCCTTTTTAAGATTGCCTTTCGGAACGCGACTCAGTACTGCGGTGTTTGCAGAATTAATTGATAAAGTGTTGGGCCACTTTAATGAAGATCAAGTCGCTTATTTTATTGACGATGTGATCCTAGCAGCCGACTCACTCGAAGAAATGTTAGATCTGTTAGACAAAGTCCTTAAAGCTTTTATTGAAAATAATTTAAATATTGAGCCTACTAAAATACAAGTCTGTATGTCAGAAATCGAATTTCTCGGTTTCACCCTAAACAGCGAAGGATACTCTCCTTCAAAAAGAAACATAGATAAAATTCAAAATTTAGTTAAACCTAAAAATAAGAAGGGAGTTAAATCTCTACTTGGCCTTTCGAATTATTTTAGATCGCTTATTAAAGACTATTCTAAAATAGTTGACCCATTAATTAATCTTACTAAAGACAAAGTGAAATTTAAATGGTCTGACATAGAAGAAAATGCTTTCAAAGAAATCCAAGCAGCGATAGTTAAAAATCCCACATTAAAACCCCCGGATTTCTCAAAAGATTTCATTTTAATCACAGACGCTTCTAAAACAGCTATTTCTGGAATTTTAGCACAAGAATACGACGGAGAACAGCTGCCAATTGAACATTTTGGGCGAAAATTAAGGGATCCCGAAAAGAACTACCCCAGTTTCAAACTCGAACTACTGGCGGTTCATGAAGCGGTGATGTATTTCAAGCATATTCTCGCAGGGAGAAAATTTAATATTTATACAGACTCCAAAGCGCTAACGTATTTTTTAAATTTGGAAAAGCAACCAGACATTGTAGCAAGGTGGTTGGACAATTTGTCCCCTTTTAACTACTCTTTTCAGCATATCGAGGGATCTAAAAATCCTGCTGATTATGTTTCGAGGAACATTAATAATATAATTTCAAGAGAAAAATTGCAAAATTCATTGTTTACGGTAAACAAAGCTCTATCAGATGAAAACATTAAACTACAACAATTAGAAGACGAAAAATTAAATAAAATAATAAACAAAATTAAAACTGACAAACAAAACAAAACCACAAAAAAATTCACTCTCAATCAAAAAGAAATATTAATATTAAAGCCAGGCTCTGATACAAATGAACTGTTAATTGCTCCGGATAAACTTAAAGCTGAAATAATACAGGAAGCTCATAAACCACATTTCGGATTTTTTAAAACTTATCAAATAATAAAAGCTAGATTCTACTGGTACGGGATGTACAGGGATGTAAAGAATTATTGTACTAAATGTATACCATGTAACACGACTAAACAACATCAAACTATTAAAGTTCCCACACAAAAAATAATCAAAGATAAAGAAATCGGATCAGTTTTGCATATAGATTTAATTGGTTTGCTTCCAATGACGCTACGCAAAAATAAATTTGTATTTATGATTATTGATTCCACATCAAGATTCTTGGAGGCTGTACCGGTTCGCAATTGTGAATCACAAACACTTCTAAATGTATTGAATCGCTATTTTAGTAATTTCGGATTGGCGCGATCCATAAAATTGGATAATGGCCGGTATTTTCACTCTGATTTATTCAAAGAATACATGGATTCTCTTAACATAGACCTAGATTTTACGTCCGTGAATAATCCATGCAGTAATGGGCTCTGTGAAATCAGTAATAAAATATTAAAAAATTCAATTGTGGCTATGTGTAAAAACTCTTTAGAATGGGATACCAGGATTGATTTTTTTAAAATTAATTATAACAGTACGCCGCACAGAGCTATGGGATTTTCTCCGGCACTTCTATTTTTCGGTAGAGAAATAAGAACTCCTTTTTCCATACACTTGCCCGACCAAGACATAATTGTCAAAACCTATGTTAAAAATAGAGTCCAACATATTGAGGAAATAAAGAAATTAGCCTTACAAAACCAAAAAAAAATGATGGCGGAGTACATCGACAGTACTCCAGTCCAAAAAGTAAAATTTCTACAAACGGGACAAGAATGCTACTTAAAAGTCGTGGGTAAACCAGGTGTACTTCAGCCAAAATTCTTGGGACCATTCGAGGTGGTAAGGAAGCTTAGGAATAACAATTACCTATTAAAGGAAATTGCATTCCCAGATAAAGCGACTATTAAACGCCACATAAATAAATTATTCTCACCAACGAAAGTGGAATCACAGACTATACACATAAATTCCTAGATAGGGAAGCGAAAAATTTTTTTTCTCTTTATTGCTGTCGAGACAATATGTATATATTTATTTTAAATTTTTATCGTTTATAGATGTCTTATTTTTCTTTAGTTTAGTACACATTTTATAATTTTCCATTATTGTTTATTTACAGTACATTGAGGACAGGTTACTATTTAAAAAAAAAAAAAAAAAAAAAAAAAAAAAAGATCATTTAGGGAGGATACTGCAAGATTTTTTTCTTTGCTACACAGTGTACTACTGAGGGATTTGGCTCGTCAGAGGGAGTTATGAACAAACATGCACGTTAAATAAAAAAATAATAATAATTACGGTAAAAATAAAAACAGAGGCAGCCTTGCCAGGGTATCACCCTTTCAAACCCATTTTATACTAATTTATATAACAAAACAAAAAAAAAATTTAATATATAACCTTACCCCCTCTACTAAAAGTGAAAATAAAAGTCTTTATATGTAGCACAAAACATATAACTAATCGATTTAAAATTACAAGTCAACATCTATTCACTCGGCGACACAAATATAAATAATAATAATACAACATTTTATATTGACCAATATTTATAGTAATTCATCCTTTGCTTAAAGCCACGGATTGACGAATCCACTTGAATTATTATAACAAAAAAAAAATCGGTCAGATTTTACAAAATTATTTTAGTTTAATATTTGATATAATCTATAACTGGGTTAGAACAACGCGTTTCAATTTTAATTTTAGAATAATCGTACGATTTCATATTATAAAACAAACAAGTAAAAAAAAAAAAAAAATTTATTAGTTGTCCCTAAGGATTAACATTTCAGATAATTTAATTACAAAAAAAAATAATAAATAAAAAAAAATACCATTGAACGTTTCAATTATTACAAAACATAAATTGGATGTTTAATTTATACCTTAAATATTTAGGTAAATTATTTCATACTAAAAAAAATAATAATGATAAAAAGGTGTTGGATACATGTCAATGATCATTTCAGCAATTTATTGGATGTTAAAGTCTCGTTTTTGCAGGCGAAATTGAGACTATCTGCGCAGAGCATCTAATAATGCATTTAGCTGAGATATTTCTAATTAACTAAATTTCCAAACTTTACAAAAAAAAAGAATTTGTTTAATTTTTTTTTCTAACTATTATATGTAATATTTTATAAAACAAAAAATAATAAGAGAAAAGAAAAGCGAACGCTCGCTTTCGATTCCTTAAATATGTATATTTACACGTTAATATATTTTAAAATAATAATAATAAGAAGAATAAATAATTAAATAAATATTTTACAATTGCATGCACATTTTCGTTTGTGCAAAGCAACGCTCGCTTGTTCTCGCTAACTTAAATTGTAACTAGAAAATCAATATTATATTAAAAATATATATATATTATAATACATTACGTTTTTATACACAATATAAATAAATAAGTAAATATATAAATTGACGAGAAGATAGTGCGATGCAAACGGATTTGACCACGTTACACGTGTACCGATTTTTTTTTTATAGAAAATATTAAACAGATATACAGATTTAAACATACCTTTTTTTTTTTAAATCCAAGCCGGGTATACACGACTTTTTTTTATTTCATCACACATGTAATCTTATTTCAACAATAAAATACAGATAGCTGAATTTTGGCGAGTAATCCAAAATCTGCACAGACACACGTGCAATCAAATCGTTTCACTGATTTTTTTTTTCCCCACTGTCAGTAATACAGGAGTTTAGTAAACGTCACCCACAGGTGAGGAAAGATACCTAATACACGGCTTATCATTTCGCAAATCGTCCCCTGGGTACAACTGAATCCGAAGGTAGGGAGATGAGTCATTGTCCACAGGTACGGTCATCTAGCTGTCATTCTCTATCCTTCCGCTTAGCGGTGATGGATTAGAGGGAGAAAAGATTACTGTTTTTTTTCTTTTTCTTCTTCTGCCTTGTTTTTTTTTTTTTTTCCCAACCCCGTCCATTCCAAGGCACGCAGTTTAAAAGGGTATTGTGTTTGACTTTATAGATGGATATTTAAATTTTTGGTATCGAAAGAAGAAAACAAATTTTCATTTTTTCGATCTGTTTCTTTTATGAAAATATATTATTATTGAGAATATCTTTCATTCAGAAAAGTAGCCTTTTCACATATTCCAAAACAATTGTTTTAGTAAGAATGATAAGATTTTTTTTTTTAACATAACATTTTCTTTATATATATATAAAAAAAAATAAAGAAGTTTTCCTTTCTGCTCAAGAGAAAATAATTCATGTGAGAATTAGATTATAATGTTTATAATACAGATTGTAGTACAACAGACATGTGATTATATAGATGTGTTTTCTCTCAATGTTTTTCATATATTATATAATTTTTTTTTTAATTGTATGGTATTCATTATCAATGCATACAGCTTACTGATTATATTGAGTATTTGTTTTAAATCATTCTGTATATTGTGTTTCAACGTATGGGTACCTAATTAGCCTGTAATAATTAAAATAAAAGATTTGCCAATTTATATGTATGTAATAACTAAAAATATAAGAGTGGAAAAGAAAATTAATTTTTTTTTTCTTTCTTCTCTCGGGCATTTTATTTTATTATTTGGCTTATTCAAATTTTCCTGCTTTATTTGGATTTGGACCTATTAAAACTCAAAATTTTAATAAATGTTTTTGGAACAATGGAAATTGAAACCAACTACACATGATAACTTGCTGAAGAAGTCATGTCTTTCATCAGATTTTTCAACAGTGAACTTTTGATTACGCTTTATTTCACCAATGTGTAAAACTTTTTTCTGGTGTTGCAAACCTACTTACACTCCAAACCTAGTGACACCCCAGCTTATCCCAAGTTCCTAGACTTTTCCATGTGAACATTTTCAGTTTTGATCTTCAATATAATACGACGATGGACTTTCATCGAGTACTTTGTGGCTATATATATATATAAAAAAAAAGATACTGTGGACCTTTTTTTTTTCTAATGTCGGGGGAAGAGATGATGGTGAGAAATACCACCATCTAGATCTAAACTAGCACACACTATAAAAAAAAAAGTATTTGGTTTTTTTTCTGCATATTAACAGAGTATTTGGTATCATTTTAATCAGTGAACAGTGAACAATACAAATTAATGATCCATTTTAGGATCAGCGCATACAGATAGATAATTGTGGAACAAAGTGAACCACGGCAGTCAAGGAAATATTTGGTTTTCCGTTCCCACGAATGATTTAACTACACCTAATAAAAATGTCATGGAGAAAATTGTCAGAACAATAATATGACACATTTATTTATGAGAGCTTAAATAGGCACGAAGACCTCACAAGTAAAAGCATCTTTACCTCCCAGACACAGCACGGCGTCAAGAGGAATCGCTATTGTACCGACGGACCTATGAAACACTCAAGGGGAGTACCAAATTTCTCCCGCATGCCAATGGTCATCTCTCTAAAATCAGAGGTATGGCCGAAACATGCAAATTTTCAAGAAGTTAAAACGTATAAGGCCTTAATTTTATGTGAAAAGGGAAAAATGGTTCCATCCCTTTTTTTTTGCTCCACGAAAAGAATGTGATTTTTCTTGAGAGTTCAGATTCAAAAAAGATGGAAAAGTAGAAGGTTGACTGCTCTCTAACTAAAAAAACAGATTTTGAGTGTGTGTGCCAATAGATGGAAATGTACGCGCTAAGAAAAAGCGAAAACGCGTCAGCCATTACCTCCTGCTGTCAACGTTATCTAGTAATATAAGGTAACAAACAATCTTCCTTCACCATTGTTCCATTTTATTTAATTAAGCTATATTCTTTTAATAATACGAATTTAAGTGTGTATGAAGATCCTACCCCGATCTAAACATAAAAAGGCTAATCAAATAAATACTTCTAGGGTATGGAACTCTGCCTTTCAAAATCGAATTTTTTTAATTCAGTAAGATAAACTGTAATTCTCAGAAAATAAATGTTGAGAATACAGTTCTCAACTAGGATTGAATATTTTTATTTTTTTTAAACATTTATATTTGTTTTTAATCATATGCTTATAATTACCTTGTAAATAAACTCAATTTTATATTCAATTAATTTTAGTCAGTTTTCCTTTTGTTTACTTAATTTATTGAATTAATATTAAGTCTTTTATTTTAGGAAATGTTTTCTTTAATATTACAATCTAGGTTTTAAAATAAGCCATTATTTATTTAATGTTACATAACTCTCTGCAGGTAACCTTTGATGATTGTAATTGGCTCAAAGAGGATCCGAACTTCAAAAATAATTCACAACGCAACTTTTTCTTTTCTATAATTAATTGATAATTTGTCTAATAAAATTTTCTAAGTATAAATTATCATATCAGATCCTTAGAGTCATAGGTGCAAAATAAATACTATACGTCTCGGATAATTTAAAATACTCATATTAATCAATTAACAGCAATATAGTGGTAAATCCTATGCAATCAGACTTAAATTCAAATAATTTAATTGATCACTCTGTAGCATTCCATCATAGGGTTTACCGAATTAGAAGTGGTACCGTTACCTCTTTCTAAATTATTTTAATATATTAATTTAATTTTAGAAATAGAACTTTAGGTTATTGTATAATTTTTTAAATATAAAAATATATATGCAATATTAAGACTAACAAAAAAAAATTTTTTTTGCTAACATAAATGTTCTTAATTCTAATTCTTTTGAAAAATTTTTTTTTCCTCTTTTCAACAACTAATTAAAAAAAAAAAAAAAAAAATTAAGCATTCATTGGGGAATCTTCATACACTCTGTAACATGCATATACCTGGCAATTCTTTTTGGGTACCTCACTAAATATATAATGATATATTAAATAATAATAAGTGTTATTGGATTGATTTTTATTATCAAAGAATTGAAAATATGACTTGTGTTACATATACTGCAACAGCAGCAAATATAAAATAAATACATAATAATGCTCAAATATTGAAATGATATATATTATATATAATTAATTTCTCGAACAGTGCATAACAATTCACCATTGGGTATCTTTTATTTTATGTTAAACAATTTTTTTTTTTGCTCTCTCTCTATTTTATGATTTTTGTACTTTAATTGGATGAATAAGCGTAAAAGTCAAAGAATTAGTAGAATAGATACTGGTGTCAAAACTAGACAACAATTACGCGAATTAAATAATCAAACTGTAGACACTAATATTATTTGTAATAATAGTAATAATAATAAGAAAAAAAAAAAGAAAGAGAAGAAAATTATAAATTCTGAAAAAGCTACTCCTAAAATTACTACAATGGACACCCCAAATGCAGATAGCCTAATTAATCTGATTCCATACTATGATGGAAAAAAGGAAGCAAATATTAACCATTTTTTCTTACAATTTGACAATCTCATCAATAAAACTGAATTGAATAATGATTCTAAATTAACTATATTAAAGGCGAAAATTGTAGGACCTGCTAAAGATAAATTGATGAGGGATCAAAATTTGTTCGTGGAACAGAACTTAGAAACCTTTAAAACAAAGTTAAAACAATTATTCGAACCCAAAACCACATTTCTAGAAGCGCAAAAGAAATTTTGCAATCTCAAACAAAAACCGGAACAAAACATGAACGAATTTATATTAGAGTTTAATGCGGCAGCAGACCTTTATCTAAAAAAAAGTGGGCAAGATATAGGAGCTAACAACAGCTCTACATTCATGGAAATGATCAAATTATCTCAGTTTTTGGAATCAATTCGTAGTGATTTAAGTCTGGAAGTAAGAAAAAACTCTCCGCCGGACTTTAAAACAGCGTGCAACATAGCCTTAAAATTAGAGGAGGCTTATTCACATGTCAATTTAAAGGACATCAACAACATTTCCAAAACTAAAGATTCTGATTTGTTAAATGAACTGCTTAAACTCAATGTAGAAAGTGCAGAGAATATAAAATTATTAACCGCGGAATTAAATAACATAAAATTAAAGGTAAATGCCACTAACAATGATACAACTAGGTTTTGCAAGTACTGTAAATCCACATCCCATACGAACCCACATTGTTGGTTTTACAAGGGCAACGAACAAAACAGCAGTAATTACGTGGACGAAAATAAAAAAATTCCTGAGAATATTCAAATCGAAAAACCAAATTTTTATCAAGGGGGAAACCAACAAGCTCAGGGAAACTTTCAGCAAACCCCAAATTACACGCACCAAAACTTCAACCCTATGCAATATTCTGCTCCTCAGTACATGTACTATGCACCACCCCCACCCCACCAACAATTTATGCCGATATCATATCCCAGTTTCGGAAATTATGGAGGCAATTTCAACGAACAGAGATCATATGACCAGCGAAGAAATTATAGAGGGCATAGAGGGGGCTACAAGCAAAATAATTATAAAAAACATGATTATACAAAAAAAAATAATTCACAGCAGAAATTTGAAAACAATAAACAAGATAAAGATCATGATCAGAATTCTAGTAACAATAAGGGAAACTAAAGTCGGGACTTACATTCTCAAATACAAGGCACCCGCGTAAGTCTCACTGCGGGTCTAAAAAAAATAACAAAATTATTGCTAGTGTCAAAAGTAATGACAATTCTCAACTTCCGATTATTACTTTTGAAATTAATGGTGTTAAGATTAATGCTTTGACAGACAGTGGGGCGGCAGTAACTTTGGCATCACCTATATTGTTCGAACAATTAAAGAATGCACACGTAAAATATAAAAATCTCTGTAACCAGGTAAAAATTCAAACATTAACAAATTCGACAATCTCTTTTAAGCAATGCATTAAATTAACTTTCAAATTGGAAAACGTTTTTGTATCGGGGGCATTCTATGTTACAACTCAAGATTTTGGTCGGAACTACAATATGCTATTGGGATTCGATTTCCTCAAAACAAATAATATTATCCTAGATTTTGAAGATAAAACCATGAAATTAAAAAACAAAAACATTGCACTTCAATTTCTAGAAAATGAACCTCAAAGTCTGATAAGTAACTTAACTGCTAACTCTAATGAGAATCAAAATAAAGAAACAATACGCAAAAAGAAAAAAAACGTATCTCGCACAAAAATTTTGTTACAGCAAAACTAACACAGACAACGGAGTTACTACCAGGCGAAAAAAAAAATTGTTGCATTACTATTAGATCCAGATAAATTCGCAACTACAAATACAATACTCTTGGAACCGATTAAACATAATATGAAAATTTATTATAAAACATCAATTCACGAAATTGCCAAGGATAATAAAATTCATATAATAATCACTAACAAATCACAACAAAAATTAATCTTAACAGAGGGAATGAACATTGGCAAAATTTCTAAACATTTTGAAATAAAATCAGTTGACACTGAGGGTCAAGAAGTAACGAAGCAGGTAGTGCACATTAATGATCTGAATTTAGAGCAAGTTCGTGAACGGAGAAAAGCAGAACTTAGATCAGACGACTTTAATTTACAACATTTAGACTCGGACACAGCAGAAAAATTTAAAAAAATACTTCTAAATAATGCACATGCCTTTTCTAAGAATTACGATACACTCGGACAATCTTCATTAGTCGTCCCAAGATTTAATTTAATACATAATTATCCTCTGCAGACTAAACCATACAAAACTGCACACAATGTTAAGGAGTATGCTAAAAAAGAAATTGAAAAACTTTTGAGAGCAAATATCATTCGTAAATCCAACTCTGATTACGCTTTCCCTGTTATTTTCGTTAAAAAAAATCTTTGCAGAAAAACGAACAGGCTAATGAAGTTAAATATCGTATGGCGGTCGATTATAGACTTTTAAATGAAATACTTCAAAATTATGCGTACCCCATACCCGAAATTAAAGAGATTCTGCGGAGAATGAGTGGAAAAAAATATTATACAGTACTGGATCTACACAGTGCGTTTTTCCAAATAAATTTACGTGAAGAAGACACTGAAAAATTAGCTTTCATAACGGAGCACGGTAAATTCTCCTTTTTAAGATTGCCTTTCGGAACGCGACTCAGTACTGCGGTGTTTGCAGAATTAATTGATAAAGTGTTGGGCCACTTTAATGAAGATCAAGTCGCTTATTTTATTGACGATGTGATCCTAGCAGCCGACTCACTCGAAGAAATGTTAGATCTGTTAGACAAAGTCCTTAAAGCTTTTATTGAAAATAATTTAAATATTGAGCCTACTAAAATACAAGTCTGTATGTCAGAAATCGAATTTCTCGGTTTCACCCTAAACAGCGAAGGATACTCTCCTTCAAAAAGAAACATAGATAAAATTCAAAATTTAGTTAAACCTAAAAATAAGAAGGGAGTTAAATCTCTACTTGGCCTTTCGAATTATTTTAGATCGCTTATTAAAGACTATTCTAAAATAGTTGACCCATTAATTAATCTTACTAAAGACAAAGTGAAATTTAAATGGTCTGACATAGAAGAAAATGCTTTCAAAGAAATCCAAGCAGCGATAGTTAAAAATCCCACATTAAAACCCCCGGATTTCTCAAAAGATTTCATTTTAATCACAGACGCTTCTAAAACAGCTATTTCTGGAATTTTAGCACAAGAATACGACGGAGAACAGCTGCCAATTGAACATTTTGGGCGAAAATTAAGGGATCCCGAAAAGAACTACCCCAGTTTCAAACTCGAACTACTGGCGGTTCATGAAGCGGGGATGTATTTCAAGCATATTCTCGCAGGGAGAAAATTTAATATTTATACAGACTCCAAAGCGCTAACGTATTTTTTAAATTTGGAAAAGCAACCAGACATTGTAGCAAGGTGGTTGGACAATTTGTCCCCTTTTAACTACTCTTTTCAGCATATCGAGGGATCTAAAAATCCTGCTGATTATGTTTCGAGGAACATTAATAATATAATTTCAAGAGAAAAATTGCAAAATTCATTGTTTACGGTAAACAAAGCTCTATCAGATGAAAACATTAAACTACAACAATTAGAAGACGAAAAATTAAATAAAATAATAAACAAAATTAAAACTGACAAACAAAACAAAACCACAAAAAAATTCACTCTCAATCAAAAAGAAATATTAATATTAAAGCCAGGCTCTGATACAAATGAACTGTTAATTGCTCCGGATAAACTTAAAGCTGAAATAATACAGGAAGCTCATAAACCACATTTCGGATTTTTTAAAACTTATCAAATAATAAAAGCTAGATTCTACTGGTACGGGATGTACAGGGATGTAAAGAATTATTGTACTAAATGTATACCATGTAACACGACTAAACAACATCAAACTATTAAAGTTCCCACACAAAAAATAATCAAAGATAAAGAAATCGGATCAGTTTTGCATATAGATTTAATTGGTTTGCTTCCAATGACGCTACGCAAAAATAAATTTGTATTTATGATTATTGATTCCACATCAAGATTCTTGGAGGCTGTACCGGTTCGCAATTGTGAATCACAAACACTTCTAAATGTATTGAATCGCTATTTTAGTAATTTCGGATTGGCGCGATCCATAAAATTGGATAATGGCCGGTATTTTCACTCTGATTTATTCAAAGAATACATGGATTCTCTTAACATAGACCTAGATTTTACGTCCGTGAATAATCCATGCAGTAATGGGCTCTGTGAAATCAGTAATAAAATATTAAAAAATTTCAATTGTGGCTATGTGTAAAAACTCTTTAGAATGGGATACCAGGATTGATTTTTTTAAAATTAATTATAACAGTACGCCGCACAGAGCTACGGGATTTTCTCCGGCACTTCTATTTTTCGGTAGAGAAATAAGAACTCCTTTTTCCATACACTTGCCCGACCAAGACATAATTGTCAAAACCTATGTTAAAAATAGAGTCCAACATATTGAGGAAATAAAGAAATTAGCCTTACAAAACCAAAAAAAAATGATGGCGGAGTACATCGACAGTACTCCAGTCCAAAAAGTAAAATTTCTACAAACGGGACAAGAATGCTACTTAAAAGTCGTGGGTAAACCAGGTGTACTTCAGCCAAAATTCTTGGGACCATTCGAGGTGGTAAGGAAGCTTAGGAATAACAATTACCTATTAAGGGAAATTGCATTCCCAGATAAAGCGACTATTAAACGCCACATAAATAAATTATTCTCACCAACGAAAGTGGAATCACAGACTATACACATAAATTCCTAGATAGGGAAGCGAAAATTTTTTTTTCTCTTTTATTGCTGTCGAGACAATATGTATATATTTATTTTAAATTTTTATCGTTTATAGATGTCTTATTTTTCTTTAGTTTAGTACACATTTTATAATTTTCCATTATTGTTTATTTACAGTACATTGAGGACAGGTTACTATTTAAAAAAAAAAAAAAAAAAAAAAAAAAAAAAGATCATTTAGGGAGGATACTGCAAGATTTTTTTCTTTGCTACACAGTGTACTACTGAGGGATTTGGCTCGTCAGAGGGAGTTATGAACAAACATGCACGTTAAATAAAAAAATAATAATAATTACGGTAAAAATAAAAACAGAGGCAGCCTTGCCAGGGTATCACCCTTTCAAACCCATTTTATACTAATTTATATAACAAAACAAAAAAAAATTTAATATATAACCTTACCCCCTCTACTAAAAGTGAAAATAAAAGTCTTTATATGTAGCACAAAACATATAACTAATCGATTTAAAATTACAAGTCAACATCTATTCACTCGGCGACACAAATATAAATAATAATAATACAACATTTTATATTGACCAATATTTATAGTAATTCATCCTTTGCTTAAAGCCACGGATTGACGAATCCACTTGAATTATTATAACAAAAAAAAAATCGGTCAGATTTTACAAAATTATTTTAGTTTAATATTTGATATAATCTATAACTGGGTTAGAACAACGCGTTTCAATTTTAATTTTAGAATAATCGTACGATTTCATATTATAAAACAAACAAGTAAAAAAAAAAAAAAAAAAAATTATTAGTTGTCCCTAAGGATTAACATTTCAGATAATTTAATTACAAAAAAAAATAATAAATAAAAAAAAATACCATTGAACGTTTCAATTATTACAAAACATAAATTGGATGTTTAATTTATACCTTAAATATTTAGGTAAATTATTTCATACTAAAAAAAATAATAATGATAAAAAGGTGTTGGATACATGTCAATGATCATTTCAGCAATTTATTGGATGTTAAAGTCTCGTTTTTGCAGGCGAAATTGAGACTATCTGCGCAGAGCATCTAATAATGCATTTAGCTGAGATATTTCTAATTAACTAAATTTCCAAACTTTACAAAAAAAAAGAATTTGTTTAATTTTTTTTTTCTAACTATTATATGTAATATTTTATAAAACAAAAAATAATAAGAGAAAAGAAAAGCGAACGCTCGCTTTCGATTCCTTAAATATGTATATTTACACGTTAATATATTTTAAAATAATAATAATAAGAAGAATAAATAATTAAATAAATATTTTACAATTGCATGCACATTTTCGTTTGTGCAAAGCAACGCTCGCTTGTTCTCGCTAACTTAAATTGTAACTAGAAAATCAATATTATATTAAAAAAATATATATATTATAATACATTACGTTTTTATACACAATATAAATAAATAAGTAAATATATAAATTGACGAGAAGATAGTGCGATGCAAACGGATTTGACCACGTTACACGTGTACCGATTTTTTTTTTATAGAAAATATTAAACAGATATACAGATTTAAACATACCTTTTTTTTTTTTTAAATCCAAGCCGGGTATACACGACTTTTTTTTATTTCATCACACATGTAATCTTATTTCAACAATAAAATACAGATAGCTGAATTTTGGCGAGTAATCCAAAATCTGCACAGACACACGTGCAATCAAATCGTTTCACTGATTTTTTTTTTCCCCACTGTCAGTAATACAGGAGTTTAGTAAACGTCACCCACAGGTGAGGAAAGATACCTAATACACGGCTTATCATTTCGCAAATCGTCCCCTGGGTACAACTGAATCCGAAGGTAGGGAGATGAGTCATTGTCCACAGGTACGGTCATCTAGCTGTCATTCTCTATCCTTCCGCTTAGCGGTGATGGATTAGAGGGAGAAAAGTTTACTGTTTTTTTTCTTTTTCTTCTTCTGCCTTGTTTTTTTTTTTTCCCAACCCCGTCCATTCCAAGGCACGCAGTTTAAAAGGGTATTGTGTTTGACTTTATAGATGGATATTTAAATTTTTGGTATCGAAAGAAGAAAACAAATTTTCATTTTTTCGATCTGTTTCTTTTATGAAAATATATTATTATTGAGAATATCTTTCATTCAGAAAAGTAGCCTTTTCACATATTCCAAAACAATTGTTTTAGTAAGAATGATAAGATTTTTTTTTTAACATAACATTTTCTTTATATATATATAAAAAAAAATAAAGAAGTTTTCCTTTCTGCTCAAGAGAAAATAATTCATGTGAGAATTAGATTATAATGTTTATAATACAGATTGTAGTACAACAGACATGTGATTATATAGATGTGTTTTCTCTCAATGTTTTTCATATATTATATAATTTTTTTTTAATTGTATGGTATTCATTATCAATGCATACAGCTTACTGATTATATTGAGTATTTGTTTTAAATCATTCTGTATATTGTGTTTCAACGTATGGGTACCTAATTAGCCTGTAATAATTAAAATAAAAGATTTGCCAATTTATATGTATGTAATAACTAAAAATATAAGAGTGGAAAAGAAAATTAATTTTTTTTTCTTTCTTCTCTCGGGCATTTTATTTTATTATTTGGCTTATTCAAATTTTCCTGCTTTATTTGGATTTGGACCTATTAAAACTCAAAATTTTAATAAATGTTTTTGGAACAATGGAAATTGAAACCAACTACACATGATAACTTGCTGAAGAAGTCATGTCTTTCATCAGATTTTTCAACAGTGAACTTTTGATTACGCTTTATTTCACCAATGTGTAAAACTTTTTTCTGGTGTTGCAAACCTACTTACACTCCAAACCTAGTGACACCCCAGCTTATCCCAAGTTCCTAGACTTTTCCATGTGAACATTTTCAGTTTTGATCTTCAATATAATACGACGATGGACTTTCATCGAGTACTTTGTGGCTATATATATATATAAAAAAAAAGATACTGTGGACCTTTTTTTTTTCTAATGTCGGGGGAAGAGATGATGGTGAGAAATACCACCATCTAGATCTAAACTAGCACACACTATAAAAAAAAAAGTATTTGGTTTTTTTTCTGCATATTAACAGAGTATTTGGTATCATTTTAATCAGTGAACAGTGAACAATACAAATTAATGATCCATTTTAGGATCAGCGCATACAGATAGATAATTGTGGAACAAAGTGAACCACGGCAGTCAAGGAAATATTTGGTTTTCCGTTCCCACGAATGATTTAACTACACCTAATAAAAATGTCATGGAGAAAATTGTCAGAACAATAATATGACACATTTATTTATGAGAGCTTAAATAGGCACGAAGACCTCACAAGTAAAAGCATCTTTACCTCCCAGACACAGCACGGCGTCAAGAGGAATCGCTATTGTACCGACGGACCTATGAAACACTCAAGGGGAGTACCAAATTTCTCCCGCATGCCAATGGTCATCTCTCTAAAATCAGAGGTATGGCCGAAACATGCAAATTTTCAAGAAGTTAAAACGTATAAGGCCTTAATTTTATGTGAAAAGGGAAAAATGGTTCCATCCCTTTTTTTTTGCTCCACGAAAAGAATGTGATTTTTCTTGAGAGTTCAGATTCAAAAAAGATGGAAAAGTAGAAGGTTGACTGCTCTCTAACTAAAAAAACAGATTTTGAGTGTGTGTGCCAATAGATGGAAATGTACGCGCTAAGAAAAAGCGAAAACGCGTCAGCCATTACCTACTGCTGTCAACGTTATCTAGTAATATAAGGTAACAAACAATCTTCCTTCACCATTGTTCCATTTTATTTAATTAAGCTATATTCTTTTAATAATACGAATTTAAGTGTGTATGAAGATCCTACCCCGATCTAAACATAAAAAGGCTAATCAAATAAATACTTCTAGGGTATGGAACTCTGCCTTTCAAAATCGAATTTTTTTAATTCAGTAAGATAAACTGTAATTCTCAGAAAATAAATGTTGAGAATACAGTTCTCAACTAGGATTGAATATTTTTATTTTTTTAAAACATTTATATTTGTTTTTAATCATATGCTTATAATTACCTTGTAAATAAACTCAATTTTATATTCAATTAATTTTAGTCAGTTTTCCTTTTGTTTACTTAATTTATTGAATTAATATTAAGTCTTTTATTTTAGGAAATGTTTTCTTTAATATTACAATCTAGGTTTTAAAATAAGCCATTATTTATTTAATGTTACATAACTCTCTGCAGGTAACCTTTGATGATTGTAATTGGCTCAAAGAGGATCCGAACTTCAAAAATAATTCACAACGCAACTTTTTCTTTTCTATAATTAATTGATAATTTGTCTAATAAAATTTTCTAAGTATAAATTATCATATCAGATCCTTAGAGTCATAGGTGCAAAATAAATACTATACGTCTCGGATAATTTAAAATACTCATATTAATCAATTAACAGCAATATAGTGGTAAATCCTATGCAATCAGACTTAAATTCAAATAATTTAATTGATCACTCTGTAGCATTCCATCATAGGGTTTACCGAATTAGAAGTGGTACCGTTACCTCTTTCTAAATTATTTTAATATATTAATTTAATTTTAGAAATAGAACTTTAGGTTATTGTATAATTTTTTAAATATAAAAATATATATGCAATATTAAGACTAACAAAAAAAAATTTTTTTTGCTAACATAAATGTTCTTAATTCTAATTCTTTTGAAAAATTTTTTTTTCCTCTTTTCAACAACTAATTAAAAAAAAAAAAAAAAAAAATTTAAGCATTCATTGGGGAATCTTCATACACTCTGTAACATGCATATACCTGGCAATTCTTTTTGGGTACCTCACTAAATATATAATGATATATTAAATAATAATAAGTGTTATTGGATTGATTTTTATTATCAAAGAATTGAAAATATGACTTGTGTTACATATACTGCAACAGCAGCAAATATAAAATAAATACATAATAATGCTCAAATATTGAAATGATATATATTATATATAATTAATTTATCGAACAGTGCATAACAATTCACCATTGGGTATCTTTTATTTTATGTTAAACAATTTTTTTTTTTTGCTCTCTCTCTATTTTATGATTTTTGTACTTTAATTGGATGAATAAGCGTAAAAGTCAAAGAATTAGTAGAATAGATACTGGTGTCAAAACTAGACAACAATTACGCGAATTAAATAATCAAACTGTAGACACTAATATTATTTGTAATAATAGTAATAATAATAATAAGAAAAAAAAGAAAGAGAAGAAAATTATAAATTCTGAAAAAGCTACTCCTAAAATTACTACAATGGACACCCCAAATGCAGATAGCCTAATTAATCTGATTCCATACTATGATGGAAAAAAGGAAGCAAATATTAACCATTTTTTCTTACAATTTGACAATCTCATCAATAAAACTGAATTGAATAATGATTCTAAATTAACTATATTAAAGGCGAAAATTGTAGGACCTGCTAAAGATAAATTGATGAGGGATCAAAATTTGTTCGTGGAACAGAACTTAGAAACCTTTAAAACAAAGTTAAAACAATTATTCGAACCCAAAACCACATTTCTAGAAGCGCAAAAGAAATTTTGCAATCTCAAACAAAAACCGGAACAAAACATGAACGAATTTATATTAGAGTTTAATGCGGCAGCAGACCTTTATCTAAAAAAAAGTGGGCAAGATATAGGAGCTAACAACAGCTCTACATTCATGGAAATGATCAAATTATCTCAGTTTTTGGAATCAATTCGTAGTGATTTAAGTCTGGAAGTAAGAAAAAACTCTCCGCCGGACTTTAAAACAGCGTGCAACATAGCCTTAAAATTAGAGGAGGCTTATTCACATGTCAATTTAAAGGACATCAACAACATTTCCAAAACTAAAGATTCTGATTTGTTAAATGAACTGCTTAAACTCAATGTAGAAAGTGCAGAGAATATAAAATTATTAACCGCGGAATTAAATAACATAAAATTAAAGGTAAATGCCACTAACAATGATACAACTAGGTTTTGCAAGTACTGTAAATCCACATCCCATACGAACCCACATTGTTGGTTTTACAAGGGCAACGAACAAAACAGCAGTAATTACGTGGACGAAAATAAAAAAATTCCTGAGAATATTCAAATCGAAAAACCAAATTTTTATCAAGGGGGAAACCAACAAGCTCAGGGAAACTTTCAGCAAACCCCAAATTACACGCACCAAAACTTCAACCCTATGCAATATTCTGCTCCTCAGTACATGTACTATGCACCACCCCCACCCCACCAACAATTTATGCCGATATCATATCCCAGTTTCGGAAATTATGGAGGCAATTTCAACGAACAGAGATCATATGACCAGCGAAGAAATTATAGAGGGCATAGAGGGGGCTACAAGCAAAATAATTATAAAAAACATGATTATACAAAAAAAAATAATTCACAGCAGAAATTTGAAAACAATAAACAAGATAAAGATCATGATCAGAATTCTAGTAACAATAAGGGAAACTAAAGTCGGGACTTACATTCTCAAATACAAGGCACCCGCGTAAGTCTCACTGCGGGTCTAAAAAAAATAACAAAATTATTGCTAGTGTCAAAAGTAATGACAATTCTCAACTTCCGATTATTACTTTTGAAATTAATGGTGTTAAGATTAATGCTTTGACAGACAGTGGGGCGGCAGTAACTTTGGCATCACCTATATTGTTCGAACAATTAAAGAATGCACACGTAAAATATAAAAATCTCTGTAACCAGGTAAAAATTCAAACATTAACAAATTCGACAATCTCTTTTAAGCAATGCATTAAATTAACTTTCAAATTGGAAAACGTTTTTGTATCGGGGGCATTCTATGTTACAACTCAAGATTTTGGTCGGAACTACAATATGCTATTGGGATTCGATTTCCTCAAAACAAATAATATTATCCTAGATTTTGAAGATAAAACCATGAAATTAAAAAACAAAAACATTGCACTTCAATTTCTAGAAAATGAACCTCAAAGTCTGATAAGTAACTTAACTGCTAACTCTAATGAGAATCAAAATAAAGAAACAATACGCAAAAAGAAAAAAAACGTATCTCGCACAAAAATTTTGTTACAGCAAAACTAACACAGACAACGGAGTTACTACCAGGCGAAAAAAAAAATTGTTGCATTACTATTAGATCCAGATAAATTCGCAACTACAAATACAATACTCTTGGAACCGATTAAACATAATATGAAAATTTATTATAAAACATCAATTCACGAAATTGCCAAGGATAATAAAATTCATATAATAATCACTAACAAATCACAACAAAAATTAATCTTAACAGAGGGAATGAACATTGGCAAAATTTCTAAACATTTTGAAATAAAATCAGTTGACACTGAGGGTCAAGAAGTAACGAAGCAGGTAGTGCACATTAATAATCTGAATTTAGAGCAAGTTCGTGAACGGAGAAAAGCAGAACTTAGATCAGACGACTTTAATTTACAACATTTAGACTCGGACACAGCAGAAAAATTTAAAAAAATACTTCTAAATAATGCACATGCCTTTTCTAAGAATTACGATACACTCGGACAATCTTCATTAGTCGTCCCAAGATTTAATTTAATACATAATTATCCTCTGCAGACTAAACCATACAAAACTGCACACAATGTTAAGGAGTATGCTAAAAAAGAAATTGAAAAACTTTTGAGAGCAAATATCATTCGTAAATCCAACTCTGATTACGCTTTCCCTGTTATTTTCGTTAAAAAAAAATCTTTGCAGAAAAACGAACAGGCTAATGAAGTTAAATATCGTATGGCGGTCGATTATAGACTTTTAAATGAAATACTTCAAAATTATGCGTACCCCATACCCGAAATTAAAGAGATTCTGCGGAGAATGAGTGGAAAAAAATATTATACAGTACTGGATCTACACAGTGCGTTTTTCCAAATAAATTTACGTGAAGAAGACACTGAAAAATTAGCTTTCATAACGGAGCACGGTAAATTCTCCTTTTTAAGATTGCCTTTCGGAACGCGACTCAGTACTGCGGTGTTTGCAGAATTAATTGATAAAGTGTTGGGCCACTTTAATGAAGATCAAGTCGCTTATTTTATTGACGATGTGATCCTAGCAGCCGACTCACTCGAAGAAATGTTAGATCTGTTAGACAAAGTCCTTAAAGCTTTTATTGAAAATAATTTAAATATTGAGCCTACTAAAATACAAGTCTGTATGTCAGAAATCGAATTTCTCGGTTTCACCCTAAACAGCGAAGGATACTCTCCTTCAAAAAGAAACATAGATAAAATTCAAAATTTAGTTAAACCTAAAAATAAGAAGGGAGTTAAATCTCTACTTGGCCTTTCGAATTATTTTAGATCGCTTATTAAAGACTATTCTAAAATAGTTGACCCATTAATTAATCTTACTAAAGACAAAGTGAAATTTAAATGGTCTGACATAGAAGAAAATGCTTTCAAAGAAATCCAAGCAGCGATAGTTAAAAATCCCACATTAAAACCCCCGGATTTCTCAAAAGATTTCATTTTAATCACAGACGCTTCTAAAACAGCTATTTCTGGAATTTTAGCACAAGAATACGACGGAGAACAGCTGCCAATTGAACATTTTGGGCGAAAATTAAGGGATCCCGAAAAGAACTACCCCAGTTTCAAACTCGAACTACTGGCGGTTCATGAAGCGGTGATGTATTTCAAGCATATTCTCGCAGGGAGAAAATTTAATATTTATACAGACTCCAAAGCGCTAACGTATTTTTTAAATTTGGAAAAGCAACCAGACATTGTAGCAAGGTGGTTGGACAATTTGTCCCCTTTTAACTACTCTTTTCAGCATATCGAGGGATCTAAAAATCCTGCTGATTATGTTTCGAGGAACATTAATAATATAATTTCAAGAGAAAAATTGCAAAATTCATTGTTTACGGTAAACAAAGCTCTATCAGATGAAAACATTAAACTACAACAATTAGAAGACGAAAAATTAAATAAAATAATAAACAAAATTAAAACTGACAAACAAAACAAAACCACAAAAAAATTCACTCTCAATCAAAAAGAAATATTAATATTAAAGCCAGGCTCTGATACAAATGAACTGTTAATTGCTCCGGATAAACTTAAAGCTGAAATAATACAGGAAGCTCATAAACCACATTTCGGATTTTTTAAAACTTATCAAATAATAAAAGCTAGATTCTACTGGTACGGGATGTACAGGGATGTAAAGAATTATTGTACTAAATGTATACCATGTAACACGACTAAACAACATCAAACTATTAAAGTTCCCACACAAAAAATAATCAAAGATAAAGAAATCGGATCAGTTTTGCATATAGATTTAATTGGTTTGCTTCCAATGACGCTACGCAAAAATAAATTTGTATTTATGATTATTGATTCCACATCAAGATTCTTGGAGGCTGTACCGGTTCGCAATTGTGAATCACAGACACTTCTAAATGTATTGAATCGCTATTTTAGTAATTTCGGATTGGCGCGATCCATAAAATTGGATAATGGCCGGTATTTTCACTCTGATTTATTCAAAGAATACATGGATTCTCTTAACATAGACCTAGATTTTACGTCCGTGAATAATCCACGCAGTAATGGGCTCTGGGAAATCAGTAATAAAATATTAAAAAATTCAATTGTGGCTATGTGTAAAAACTCTTTAGAATGGGATACCAGGATTGATTTTTTTAAAATTAATTATAACAGTACGCCGCACAGAGCTACGGGATTTTCTCCGGCACTTCTATTTTTCGGTAGAGAAATAAGAACTCCTTTTTCCATACACTTGCCCGACCAAGACATAATTGTCAAAACCTATGTTAAAAATAGAGTCCAACATATTGAGGAAATAAAGAAATTAGCCTTACAAAACCAAAAAAAAATGATGGCGGAGTACATCGACAGTACTCCAGTCCAAAAAGTAAAATTTCTACAAACGGGACAAGAATGCTACTTAAAAGTCGTGGGTAAACCAGGTGTACTTCAGCCAAAATTCTTGGGACCATTCGAGGTGGTAAGGAAGCTTAGGAATAACAATTACCTATTAAAGGAAATTGCATTCCCAGATAAAGCGACTATTAAACGCCACATAAATAAATTATTCTCACCAACGAAAGTGGAATCACAGACTATACACATAAATTCCTAGATAGGGAAGCGAAAAATTTTTTTTCTCTTTTATTGCTGTCGAGACAATATGTATATATTTATTTTAAATTTTTATCGTTTATAGATGTCTTATTTTTCTTTAGTTTAGTACACATTTTATAATTTTCCATTATTGTTTATTTACAGTACATTGAGGACAGGTTACTATTTAAAAAAAAAAAAAAAAAAAAAAAAAAAAAAAAGATCATTTAGGGAGGATACTGCAAGATTTTTTTCTTTGCTACACAGTGTACTACTGAGGGATTTGGCTCGTCAGAGGGAGTTATGAACAAACATGCACGTTAAATAAAAAAATAATAATAATTACGGTAAAAATAAAAACAGAGGCAGCCTTGCCAGGGTATCACCCTTTCAAACCCATTTTATACTAATTTATATAACAAAACAAAAAAAAAATTTAATATATAACCTTACCCCCTCTACTAAAAGTGAAAATAAAAGTCTTTATATGTAGCACAAAACATATAACTAATCGATTTAAAATTACAAGTCAACATCTATTCACTCGGCGACACAAATATAAATAATAATAATACAACATTTTATATTGACCAATATTTATAGTAATTCATCCTTTGCTTAAAGCCACGGATTGACGAATCCACTTGAATTATTATAACAAAAAAAAATCGGTCAGATTTTACAAAATTATTTTAGTTTAATATTTGATATAATCTATAACTGGGTTAGAACAACGCGTTTCAATTTTAATTTTAGAATAATCGTACGATTTCATATTATAAAACAAACAAGTAAAAAAAAAAAAAAAAAAAATTATTAGTTGTCCCTAAGGATTAACATTTCAGATAATTTAATTACAAAAAAAAATAATAAATAAAAAAAAATACCATTGAACGTTTCAATTATTACAAAACATAAATTGGATGTTTAATTTATACCTTAAATATTTAGGTAAATTATTTCATACTAAAAAAAATAATAATGATAAAAAGGTGTTGGATACATGTCAATGATCATTTCAGCAATTTATTGGATGTTAAAGTCTCGTTTTTGCAGGCGAAATTGAGACTATCTGCGCAGAGCATCTAATAATGCATTTAGCTGAGATATTTCTAATTAACTAAATTTCCAAACTTTACAAAAAAAAAGAATTTGTTTAATTTTTTTTTCTAACTATTATATGTAATATTTTATAAAACAAAAAATAATAAGAGAAAAGAAAAGCGAACGCTCGCTTTCGATTCCTTAAATATGTATATTTACACGTTAATATATTTTAAAATAATAATAATAAGAAGAATAAATAATTAAATAAATATTTTACAATTGCATGCACATTTTCGTTTGTGCAAAGCAACGCTCGCTTGTTCTCGCTAACTTAAATTGTAACTAGAAAATCAATATTATATTAAAAATATATATATATTATAATACATTACGTTTTTATACACAATATAAATAAATAATTAAATATATAAATTGACGAGAAGATAGTGCGATTCAAACGGATTTGACCACGTTACACGTGTACCGATTTTTTTTTTATAGAAAATATTAAACAGATATACAGATTTAAACATACCTTTTTTTTTTAAATCCAAGCCGGGTATACACGACTTTTTTTTATTTCATCACACATGTAATCTTATTTCAACAATAAAATACAGATAGCTGAATTTTGGCGAGTAATCCAAAATCTGCACAGACACACGTGCAATCAAATCGTTTCACTGATTTTTTTTTTCCCCACTGTCAGTAATACAGGAGTTTAGTAAACGTCACCCACAGGTGAGGAAAGATACCTAATACACGGCTTATCATTTCGCAAATCGTCCCCTGGGTACAACTGAATCCGAAGGTAGGGAGATGAGTCATTGTCCACAGGTACGGTCATCTAGCTGTCATTCTCTATCCTTCCGCTTAGCGGTGATGGATTAGAGGGAGAAAAGATTACTGTTTTTTTCTTTTTCTTCTTCTGCCTTGTTTTTTTTTTTTCCCAACCCCGTCCATTCCAAGGCACGCAGTTTAAAAGGGTATTGTGTTTGACTTTATAGATGGATATTTAAATTTTTGGTATCGAAAGAAGAAAACAAATTTTCATTTTTTCGATCTGTTTCTTTTATGAAAATATATTATTATTGAGAATATCTTTCATTCAGAAAAGTAGCCTTTTCACATATTCCAAAACAATTGTTTTAGTAAGAATGATAAGATTTTTTTTTTTTAACATAACATTTTCTTTATATATATATAAAAAAAAATAAAGAAGTTTTCCTTTCTGCTCAAGAGAAAATAATTCATGTGAGAATTAGATTATAATGTTTATAATACAGATTGTAGTACAACAGACATGTGATTATATAGATGTGTTTTCTCTCAATGTTTTTCATATATTATATAATTTTTTTTTTAATTGTATGGTATTCATTATCAATGCATACAGCTTACTGATTATATTGAGTATTTGTTTTAAATCATTCTGTATATTGTGTTTCAACGTATGGGTACCTAATTAGCCTGTAATAATTAAAATAAAAGATTTGCCAATTTATATGTATGTAATAACTAAAAATATAAGAGTGGAAAAGAAAATTAATTTTTTTTTTCTTTCTTCTCTCGGGCATTTTATTTTATTATTTGGCTTATTCAAATTTTCCTGCTTTATTTGGATTTGGACCTATTAAAACTCAAAATTTTAATAAATGTTTTTGGAACAATGGAAATTGAAACCAACTACACATGATAACTTGCTGAAGAAGTCATGTCTTTCATCAGATTTTTCAACAGTGAACTTTTGATTACGCTTTATTTCACCAATGTGTAAAACTTTTTTCTGGTGTTGCAAACCTACTTACACTCCAAACCTAGTGACACCCCAGCTTATCCCAAGTTCCTAGACTTTTCCATGTGAACATTTTCAGTTTTGATCTTCAATATAATACGACGATGGACTTTCATCGAGTACTTTGTGGCTATATATATATATAAAAAAAAAGATACTGTGGACCTTTTTTTTTTCTAATGTCGGGGGAAGAGATGATGGTGAGAAATACCACCATCTAGATCTAAACTAGCACACACTATAAAAAAAAAAGTATTTGGTTTTTTTTCTGCATATTAACAGAGTATTTGGTATCATTTTAATCAGTGAACAGTGAACAATACAAATTAATGATCCATTTTAGGATCAGCGCATACAGATAGATAATTGTGGAACAAAGTGAACCACGGCAGTCAAGGAAATATTTGGTTTTCCGTTCCCACGAATGATTTAACTACACCTAATAAAAATGTCATGGAGAAAATTGTCAGAACAATAATATGACACATTTATTTATGAGAGCTTAAATAGGCACGAAGACCTCACAAGTAAAAGCATCTTTACCTCCCAGACACAGCACGGCGTCAAGAGGAATCGCTATTGTACCGACGGACCTATGAAACACTCAAGGGGAGTACCAAATTTCTCCCGCATGCCAATGGTCATCTCTCTAAAATCAGAGGTATGGCCGAAACATGCAAATTTTCAAGAAGTTAAAACGTATAAGGCCTTAATTTTATGTGAAAAGGGAAAAATGGTTCCATACCTTTTTTTTTGCTCCACGAAAATAATGTGATTTTTCTTGAGAGTTCAGATTCAAAAAAGATGGAAAAGTAGAAGGTTGACTGCTCTCTAACTAAAAAAACAGATTTTGAGTGTGTGTGCCAATAGATGGAAATGTACGCGCTAAGAAAAAGCGAAAACGCGTCAGCCATTACCTCCTGCTGTCAACGTTATCTAGTAATATAAGGTAACAAACAATCTTCCTTCACCATTGTTCCATTTTATTTAATTAAGCTATATTCTTTTAATAATACGAATTTAAGTGTGTATGAAGATCCTACCCCGATCTAAACATAAAAAGGCTAATCAAATAAATACTTCTAGGGTATGGAACTCTGCCTTTCAAAATCGAATTTTTTTAATTCAGTAAGATAAACTGTAATTCTCAGAAAATAAATGTTGAGAATACAGTTCTCAACTAGGATTGAATATTTTTATTTTTTTAAAACATTTATATTTGTTTTTAATCATATGCTTATAATTACCTTGTAAATAAACTCAATTTTATATTCAATTAATTTTAGTCAGTTTTCCTTTTGTTTACTTAATTTATTGAATTAATATTAAGTCTTTTATTTTAGGAAATGTTTTCTTTAATATTACAATCTAGGTTTTAAAATAAGCCATTATTTATTTAATGTTACATAACTCTCTGCAGGTAACCTTTGATGATTGTAATTGGCTCAAAGAGGATCCGAACTTCAAAAATAATTCACAACGCAACTTTTTCTTTTCTATAATTAATTGATAATTTGTCTAATAAAATTTTCTAAGTATAAATTATCATATCAGATCCTTAGAGTCATAGGTGCAAAATAAATACTATACGTCTCGGATAATTTAAAATACTCATATTAATCAATTAACAGCAATATAGTGGTAAATCCTATGCAATCAGACTTAAATTCAAATAATTTAATTGATCACTCTGTAGCATTCCATCATAGGGTTTACCGAATTAGAAGTGGTACCGTTACCTCTTTCTAAATTATTTTAATATATTAATTTAATTTTAGAAATAGAACTTTAGGTTATTGTATAATTTTTTAAATATAAAAATATATATGCAATATTAAGACTAACAAAAAAAAATTTTTTTTGCTAACATAAATGTTCTTAATTCTAATTCTTTTGAAAATTTTTTTTTTCCTCTTTTCAACAACTAATTAAAAAAAAAAAAAAAAATTTAAGCATTCATTGGGGAATCTTCATACACTCTGTAACATGCATATACCTGGCAATTCTTTTTGGGTACCTCACTAAATATATAATGATATATTAAATAATAATAAGTGTTATTGGATTGATTTTTATTATCAAAGAATTGAAAATATGACTTGTGTTACATATACTGCAACAGCAGCAAATATAAAATAAATACATAATAATGCTCAAATATTGAAATGATATATATTATATATAATTAATTTCTCGAACAGTGCATAACAATTCACCATTGGGTATCTTTTATTTTATGTTAAACAATTTTTTTTTTTTGCTCTCTCTCTATTTTATGATTTTTGTACTTTAATTGGATGAATAAGCGTAAAAGTCAAAGAATTAGTAGAATAGATACTGGTGTCAAAACTAGACAACAATTACGCGAATTAAATAATCAAACTGTAGACACTAATATTATTTGTAATAATAGTAATAATAATAATAAGAAAAAAAAGAAAGAGAAGAAAATTATAAATTCTGAAAAAGCTACTCCTAAAATTACTACAATGGACACCCCAAATGCAGATAGCCTAATTAATCTGATTCCATACTATGATGGAAAAAAGGAAGCAAATATTAACCATTTTTTCTTACAATTTGACAATCTCATCAATAAAACTGAATTGAATAATGATTCTAAATTAACTATATTAAAGGCGAAAATTGTAGGACCTGCTAAAGATAAATTGATGAGGGATCAAAATTTGTTCGTGGAACAGAACTTAGAAACCTTTAAAACAAAGTTAAAACAATTATTCGAACCCAAAACCACATTTCTAGAAGCGCAAAAGAAATTTTGCAATCTCAAACAAAAACCGGAACAAAACATGAACGAATTTATATTAGAGTTTAATGCGGCAGCAGACCTTTATCTAAAAAAAAGTGGGCAAGATATAGGAGCTAACAACAGCTCTACATTCATGGAAATGATCAAATTATCTCAGTTTTTGGAATCAATTCGTAGTGATTTAAGTCTGGAAGTAAGAAAAAACTCTCCGCCGGACTTTAAAACAGCGTGCAACATAGCCTTAAAATTAGAGGAGGCTTATTCACATGTCAATTTAAAGGACATCAACAACATTTCCAAAACTAAAGATTCTGATTTGTTAAATGAACTGCTTAAACTCAATGTAGAAAGTGCAGAGAATATAAAATTATTAACCGCGGAATTAAATAACATAAAATTAAAGGTAAATGCCACTAACAATGATACAACTAGGTTTTGCAAGTACTGTAAATCCACATCCCATACGAACCCACATTGTTGGTTTTACAAGGGCAACGAACAAAACAGCAGTAATTACGTGGACGAAAATAAAAAAAATCCTGAGAATATTCAAATCGAAAAACCAAATTTTTATCAAGGGGGAAACCAACAAGCTCAGGGAAACTTTCAGCAAACCCCAAATTACACGCACCAAAACTTCAACCCTATGCAATATTCTGCTCCTCAGTACATGTACTATGCACCACCCCCACCCCACCAACAATTTATGCCGATATCATATCCCAGTTTCGGAAATTATGGAGGCAATTTCAACGAACAGAGATCATATGACCAGCGAAGAAATTATAGAGGGCATAGAGGGGGCTACAAGCAAAATAATTATAAAAAACATGATTATACAAAAAAAAATAATTCACAGCAGAAATTTGAAAACAATAAACAAGATAAAGATCATGATCAGAATTCTAGTAACAATAAGGGAAACTAAAGTCGGGACTTACATTCTCAAATACAAGGCACCCGCGTAAGTCTCACTGCGGGTCTAAAAAAAATAACAAAATTATTGCTAGTGTCAAAAGTAATGACAATTCTCAACTTCCGATTATTACTTTTGAAATTAATGGTGTTAAGATTAATGCTTTGACAGACAGTGGGGCGGCAGTAACTTTGGCATCACCTATATTGTTCGAACAATTAAAGAATGCACACGTAAA
This sequence comes from Maratus michaelseni, assembly GCA_963931845.1. NCBI lineage: Eukaryota > Metazoa > Arthropoda > Arachnida > Araneae > Salticidae > Maratus > Maratus michaelseni. The sequence continues at coordinate 282,307,351 of OZ007595.1, forward strand.
ATATAAAAATCTCTGTAACCAGGTAAAAATTCAAACATTAACAAATTCGACAATCTCTTTTAAGCAATGCATTAAATTAACTTTCAAATTGGAAAACGTTTTTGTATCGGGGGCATTCTATGTTACAACTCAAGATTTTGGTCGGAACTACAATATGCTATTGGGATTCGATTTCCTCAAAACAAATAATATTATCCTAGATTTTGAAGATAAAACCATGAAATTAAAAAACAAAAACATTGCACTTCAATTTCTAGAAAATGAACCTCAAAGTCTGATAAGTAACTTAACTGCTAACTCTAATGAGAATCAAAATAAAGAAACAATACGCAAAAAGAAAAAAAACGTATCTCGCACAAAAATTTTGTTACAGCAAAACTAACACAGACAACGGAGTTACTACCAGGCGAAAAAAAAAATTGTTGCATTACTATTAGATCCAGATAAATTCGCAACTACAAATACAATACTCTTGGAACCGATTAAACATAATATGAAAATTTATTATAAAACATCAATTCACGAAATTGCCAAGGATAATAAAATTCATATAATAATCACTAACAAATCACAACAAAAATTAATCTTAACAGAGGGAATGAACATTGGCAAAATTTCTAAACATTTTGAAATAAAATCAGTTGACACTGAGGGTCAAGAAGTAACGAAGCAGGTAGTGCACATTAATAATCTGAATTTAGAGCAAGTTCGTGAACGGAGAAAAGCAGAACTTAGATCAGACGACTTTAATTTACAACATTTAGACTCGGACACAGCAGAAAAATTAAAAAAAATACTTCTAAATAATGCACATGCCTTTTCTAAGAATTACGATACACTCGGACAATCTTCATTAGTCGTCCCAAGATTTAATTTAATACATAATTATCCTCTGCAGACTAAACCATACAAAACTGCACACAATGTTAAGGAGTATGCTAAAAAAGAAATTGAAAAACTTTTGAGAGCAAATATCATTCGTAAATCCAACTCTGATTACGCTTTCCCTGTTATTTTCGTTAAAAAAAAATCTTTGCAGAAAAACGAACAGGCTAATGAAGTTAAATATCGTATGGCGGTCGATTATAGACTTTTAAATGAAATACTTCAAAATTATGCGTACCCCATACCCGAAATTAAAGAGATTCTGCGGAGAATGAGTGGAAAAAAATATTATACAGTACTGGATCTACACAGTGCGTTTTTCCAAATAAATTTACGTGAAGAAGACACTGAAAAATTAGCTTTCATAACGGAGCACGGTAAATTCTCCTTTTTAAGATTGCCTTTCGGAACGCGACTCAGTACTGCGGTGTTTGCAGAATTAATTGATAAAGTGTTGGGCCACTTTAATGAAGATCAAGTCGCTTATTTTATTGACGATGTGATCCTAGCAGCCGACTCACTCGAAGAAATGTTAGATCTGTTAGACAAAGTCCTTAAAGCTTTTATTGAAAATAATTTAAATATTGAGCCTACTAAAATACAAGTCTGTATGTCAGAAATCGAATTTCTCGGTTTCACCCTAAACAGCGAAGGATACTCTCCTTCAAAAAGAAACATAGATAAAATTCAAAATTTAGTTAAACCTAAAAATAAGAAGGGAGTTAAATCTCTACTTGGCCTTTCGAATTATTTTAGATCGCTTATTAAAGACTATTCTAAAATAGTTGACCCATTAATTAATCTTACTAAAGACAAAGTGAAATTTAAATGGTCTGACATAGAAGAAAATGCTTTCAAAGAAATCCAAGCAGCGATAGTTAAAAATCCCACATTAAAACCCCCGGATTTCTCAAAAGATTTCATTTTAATCACAGACGCTTCTAAAACAGCTATTTCTGGAATTTTAGCACAAGAATACGACGGAGAACAGCTGCCAATTGAACATTTTGGGCGAAAATTAAGGGATCCCGAAAAGAACTACCCCAGTTTCAAACTCGAACTACTGGCGGTTCATGAAGCGGTGATGTATTTCAAGCATATTCTCGCAGGGAGAAAATTTAATATTTATACAGACTCCAAAGCGCTAACGTATTTTTTAAATTTGGAAAAGCAACCAGACATTGTAGCAAGGTGGTTGGACAATTTGTCCCCTTTTAACTACTCTTTTCAGCATATCGAGGGATCTAAAAATCCTGCTGATTATGTTTCGAGGAACATTAATAATATAATTTCAAGAGAAAAATTGCAAAATTCATTGTTTACGGTAAACAAAGCTCTATCAGATGAAAACATTAAACTACAACAATTAGAAGACGAAAAATTAAATAAAATAATAAACAAAATTAAAACTGACAAACAAAACAAAACCACAAAAAAATTCACTCTCAATCAAAAAGAAATATTAATATTAAAGCCAGGCTCTGATACAAATGAACTGTTAATTGCTCCGGATAAACTTAAAGCTGAAATAATACAGGAAGCTCATAAACCACATTTCGGATTTTTTAAAACTTATCAAATAATAAAAGCTAGATTCTACTGGTACGGGATGTACAGGGATGTAAAGAATTATTGTACTAAATGTATACCATGTAACACGACTAAACAACATCAAACTATTAAAGTTCCCACACAAAAAATAATCAAAGATAAAGAAATCGGATCAGTTTTGCATATAGATTTAATTGGTTTGCTTCCAATGACGCTACGCAAAAATAAATTTGTATTTATGATTATTGATTCCACATCAAGATTCTTGGAGGCTGTACCGGTTCGCAATTGTGAATCACAAACACTTCTAAATGTATTGAATCGCTATTTTAGTAATTTCGGATTGGCGCGATCCATAAAATTGGATAATGGCCGGTATTTTCACTCTGATTTATTCAAAGAATACATGGATTCTCTTAACATAGACCTAGATTTTACGTCCGTGAATAATCCACGCAGTAATGGGCTCTGTGAAATCAGTAATAAAATATTAAAAAATTCAATTGTGGCTATGTGTAAAAACTCTTTAGAATGGGATACCAGGATTGATTTTTTTAAAATTAATTATAACAGTACGCCGCACAGAGCTACGGGATTTTCTCCGGCACTTCTATTTTTCGGTAGAGAAATAAGAACTCCTTTTTCCATACACTTGCCCGACCAAGACATAATTGTCAAAACCTATGTTAAAAATAGAGTCCAACATATTGAGGAAATAAAGAAATTAGCCTTACAAAACCAAAAAAAAATGATGGCGGAGTACATCGACAGTACTCCAGTCCAAAAAGTAAAATTTCTACAAACGGGACAAGAATGCTACTTAAAAGTCGTGGGTAAACCAGGTGTACTTCTTATTTTTCTTTAGTTTAGTACACATTTTATAATTTTCCATTATTGTTTATTTACAGTACATTGAGGACAGGTTACTATTTAAAAAAAAAAAAAAAAAAAAAAAAAAAAAAGATCATTTAGGGAGGATACTGCAAGATTTTTTTCTTTGCTACACAGTGTACTACTGAGGGATTTGGCTCGTCAGAGGGAGTTATGAACAAACATGCACGTTAAATAAAAAAATAATAATAATTACGGTAAAAATAAAAACAGAGGCAGCCTTGCCAGGGTATCACCCTTTCAAACCCATTTTATACTAATTTATATAACAAAACAAAAAAAAAATTTAATATATAACCTTACCCCCTCTACTAAAAGTGAAAATAAAAGTCTTTATATGTAGCACAAAACATATAACTAATCGATTTAAAATTACAAGTCAACATCTATTCACTCGGCGACACAAATATAAATAATAATAATACAACATTTTATATTGACCAATATTTATAGTAATTCATCCTTTGCTTAAAGCCACGGATTGACGAATCCACTTGAATTATTATAACAAAAAAAAAATCGGTCAGATTTTACAAAATTATTTTAGTTTAATATTTGATATAATCTATAACTGGGTTAGAACAACGCGTTTCAATTTTAATTTTAGAATAATCGTACGATTTCATATTATAAAACAAACAAGTAAAAAAAAAAAAAAAAAAATTATTAGTTGTCCCTAAGGATTAACATTTCAGATAATTTAATTACAAAAAAAAATAATAAATAAAAAAAAATACCATTGAACGTTTCAATTATTACAAAACATAAATTGGATGTTTAATTTATACCTTAAATATTTAGGTAAATTATTTCATACTAAAAAAAATAATAATGATAAAAAGGTGTTGGATACATGTCAATGATCATTTCAGCAATTTATTGGATGTTAAAGTCTCGTTTTTGCAGGCGAAATTGAGACTATCTGCGCAGAGCATCTAATAATGCATTTAGCTGAGATATTTCTAATTAACTAAATTTCCAAACTTTACAAAAAAAAAGAATTTGTTTAATTTTTTTTTTCTAACTATTATATGTAATATTTTATAAAACAAAAAATAATAAGAGAAAAGAAAAGCGAACGCTCGCTTTCGATTCCTTAAATATGTATATTTACACGTTAATATATTTTAAAATAATAATAATAAGAAGAATAAATAATTAAATAAATATTTTACAATTGCATGCACATTTTCGTTTGTGCAAAGCAACGCTCGCTTGTTCTCGCTAACTTAAATTGTAACTAGAAAATCAATATTATATTAAAAATATATATATATTATAATACATTACGTTTTTATACACAATATAAATAAATAAGTAAATATATAAATTGACGAGAAGATAGTGCGATGCAAACGGATTTGACCACGTTACACGTGTACCGATTTTTTTTTATAGAAAATATTAAACAGATATACAGATTTAAACATACCTTTTTTTTTTTAAATCCAAGCCGGGTATACACGACTTTTTTTTATTTCATCACACATGTAATCTTATTTCAACAATAAAATACAGATAGCTGAATTTTGGCGAGTAATCCAAAATCTGCACAGACACACGTGCAATCAAATCGTTTCACTGATTTTTTTTCCCCACTGTCAGTAATACAGGAGTTTAGTAAACGTCACCCACAGGTGAGGAAAGATACCTAATACACGGCTTATCATTTCGCAAATCGTCCCCTGGGTACAACTGAATCCGAAGGTAGGGAGATGAGTCATTGTCCACAGGTACGGTCATCTAGCTGTCATTCTCTATCCTTCCGCTTAGCGGTGATGGATTAGAGGGAGAAAAGATTACTGTTTTTTTTCTTTTTCTTCTTCTGCCTTGTTTTTTTTTTTTTCCCAACCCCGTCCATTCCAAGGCACGCAGTTTAAAAGGGTATTGTGTTTGACTTTATAGATGGATATTTAAATTTTTGGTATCGAAAGAAGAAAACAAATTTTCATTTTTTCGATCTGTTTCTTTTATGAAAATATATTATTATTGAGAATATCTTTCATTCAGAAAAGTAGCCTTTTCACATATTCCAAAACAATTGTTTTAGTAAGAATGATAAGATTTTTTTTTTTTAACATAACATTTTCTTTATATATATATAAAAAAAAAATAAAGAAGTTTTCCTTTCTGCTCAAGAGAAAATAATTCATGTGAGAATTAGATTATAATGTTTATAATACAGATTGTAGTACAACAGACATGTGATTATATAGATGTGTTTTCTCTCAATGTTTTTCATATATTATATAATTTTTTTTTTAATTGTATGGTATTCATTATCAATGCATACAGCTTACTGATTATATTGAGTATTTGTTTTAAATCATTCTGTATATTGTGTTTCAACGTATGGGTACCTAATTAGCCTGTAATAATTAAAATAAAAGATTTGCCAATTTATATGTATGTAATAACTAAAAATATAAGAGTGGAAAAGAAAATTAATTTTTTTTTCTTTCTTCTCTCGGGCATTTTATTTTATTATTTGGCTTATTCAAATTTTCCTGCTTTATTTGGATTTGGACCTATTAAAACTCAAAATTTTAATAAATGTTTTTGGAACAATGGAAATTGAAACCAACTACACATGATAACTTGCTGAAGAAGTCATGTCTTTCATCAGATTTTTCAACAGTGAACTTTTGATTACGCTTTATTTCACCAATGTGTAAAACTTTTTTCTGGTGTTGCAAACCTACTTACACTCCAAACCTAGTGACACCCCAGCTTATCCCAAGTTCCTAGACTTTTCCATGTGAACATTTTCAGTTTTGATCTTCAATATAATACGACGATGGACTTTCATCGAGTACTTTGTGGCTATATATATATATATAAAAAAAGATACTGTGGACCTTTTTTTTTTCTAATGTCGGGGGAAGAGATGATGGTGAGAAATACCACCATCTAGATCTAAACTAGCACACACTATAAAAAAAAAAGTATTTGTTTTTTTTTCTGCATATTAGCAGAGTATTTGGTATCATTTTAATCAGTGAACAGTGAACAATACAAATTAATGATCCATTTTAGGATCAGCGCATACAGATAGATAATTGTGGAACAAAGTGAACCACGGCAGTCAAGGAAATATTTGGTTTTCCGTTCCCACGAATGATTTAACTACACCTAATAAAAATGTCATGGAGAAAATTGTCAGAACAATAATATGACACATTTATTTATGAGAGCTTAAATAGGCACGAAGACCTCACAAGTAAAAGCATCTTTACCTCCCAGACACAGCACGGCGTCAAGAGGAATCGCTATTGTACCGACGGACCTATGAAACACTCAAGGGGAGTACCAAATTTCTCCCGCATGCCAATGGTCATCTCTCTAAAATCAGAGGTATGGCCGAAACATGCAAATTTTCAAGAAGTTAAAACGTATAAGGCCTTAATTTTATGTGAAAAGGGAAAAATGGTTCCATCCCTTTTTTTTTGCTCCACGAAAAGAATGTGATTTTTCTTGAGAGTTCAGATTCAAAAAAGATGGAAAAGTAGAAGGTTGACTGCTCTCTAACTAAAAAAACAGATTTTGAGTGTGTGTGCCAATAGATGGAAATGTACGCGCTAAGAAAAAGCGAAAACGCGTCAGCCATTACCTCCTGCTGTCAACGTTATCTAGTAATATAAGGTAACAAACAATCTTCCTTCACCATTGTTCCATTTTATTTAATTAAGCTATATTCTTTTAATAATACGAATTTAAGTGTGTATGAAGATCCTACCCCGATCTAAACATAAAAAGGCTAATCAAATAAATACTTCTAGGGTATGGAACTCTGCCTTTCAAAATCGAATTTTTTTAATTCAGTAAGATAAACTGTAATTCTCAGAAAATAAATGTTGAGAATACAGTTCTCAACTAGGATTGAATATTTTTATTTTTTTAAAACATTTATATTTGTTTTTAATCATATGCTTATAATTACCTTGTAAATAAACTCAATTTTATATTCAATTAATTTTAGTCAGTTTTCCTTTTGTTTACTTAATTTATTGAATTAATATTAAGTCTTTTATTTTAGGAAATGTTTTCTTTAATATTACAATCTAGGTTTTAAAATAAGCCATTATTTATTTAATGTTACATAACTCTCTGCAGGTAACCTTTGATGATTGTAATTGGCTCAAAGAGGATCCGAACTTCAAAAATAATTCACAACGCAACTTTTTCTTTTCTATAATTAATTGATAATTTGTCTAATAAAATTTTCTAAGTATAAATTATCATATCAGATCCTTAGAGTCATAGGTGCAAAATAAATACTATACGTCTCGGATAATTTAAAATACTCATATTAATCAATTAACAGCAATATAGTGGTAAATCCTATGCAATCAGACTTAAATTCAAATAATTTAATTGATCACTCTGTAGCATTCCATCAAGTTATAATAATGAAGATATTTTTAAATCACTTGCACATTAAGTTCATATCTCTTAATCTCTTATAAAATATAATAGATCATGTCCTACCATCTAGAAATGGTCGGTTACACTTATAGCACGATTTAACTGTTCATTGAAATCGTCAGGATTTTCAAAAGTTTATTTTCTTATATAAAAGAAAAAAATGAATAGACAAACAGAGATAACTGCAACCATGATTATAAAAGTTAAAAATAATCCTCAACTCTGGTGCAAACATTTTGAAAAATTGTTCAAGACACCTATAACTACATCATTTTAATAACGTTTATAAATATAATATTTAAGAATGATAGAGAAATAAATAAATGAAATCAAGTAATTGATACCATGCCATCAGAAGAACACTATAAAATAGTTCTGTTGAGCTTGTTTTATATGCGTTCTTCTTTTTTCAAAATCTTCATTATCAAGTTATATAGAAATTTTTATGTAAATTTCTCACTTTTTATATACAAGGCTCACGCCGATAATTTGTATTTTTAACCCTTTCAGGGCCTTGATATGTTTATGAAACCACTTATTTTAATTCGCAAACGCCACAATAACACCAGAATTTTGCTAAAATCTTTTCCGTTTAATATGTATGTGAAATATAGCCTTTTTTCTTATTTCCAAATAATTTTTTTTTGTAATTTTCCGTGCCAGTCATTTATTTCAACATTTTAGTACTAAAAGTCCTGTGTCCCTGAAAGGGTTAAATGAATAGTACTGCATAGCTTATGGAGTGTTTCCGAAGTCTAATAGTACTTTAAAAATAGTGGTTATTAATATCGAAGGCTATCTTATATTTAATAACTAAGCGTAACTTCATGCAGAAAATTTAATGAAAAATCCTTCTTTCCCAAACTCTTAAAAATGTTAAAAATTATCTCTAAATATGTTACTACATATATTTAAGTAAGCAAAAATAAAATAACCTTATAAAAATAAGTTACAAATCTATATAATTGTTATTAGAGGACATAGTAACAGACATCTTCTGATAGATATTGATGGAAGCTTATTAATTAGGATTCTAAGCGATTACAAGAAAGTTCGGAGTAATCTTTCTTGAAAAGTGATGACAAGTATTTAGGATATTACATAATATGAGCTTCAGGGAAAAGATTTTGTACGTGAGAGGATCAGAGATTTAATTTAGATCTTCACATTTTTTTTATATACATGGAGTTATGTATTTTGATACATGAATATTTGAAAGAAATATTATAAAGTTAAGATTTGGATCTATTTTTGGTAATTAAATTTATCCTTTCTTTTGTTACTGAAACTAGAATAATTCTTATTTTGGATGTATATTTTGATGAAATGCGTAATAAGAAAATTGTGTTCTAAATACTAATAATATATCGCAATCACACAATTTTGAGACACAACTTTTATCTTTTTCAGGGAAAAACAATTATGTTACAGAAATGTTGAAATGACTGAGTGTCGCAGGAATTTACGAAGAGCATTTATTTGAATATTTATTGTAGCTTTATTCACGTACATCTTATAATATAAAAGCAAAGTTTTGGTAAAAATATTTGGGTGCTTTTTGGCAGTTTATAATTTAAATTAACCCCTTGAAGGGCTGTTGGACGATATACAGGGTGATCAGAAAATTAGTATACATTTGAAAAGTTAATAATTCACGAAATAATGTAGATAGAGAGGTAAAAATTGACACACATGCTTGGAATGACATGCGGTTTTATTGTATCCACAAAAAAGTTCATAAAATGACCGACAGATTGCGCTTCGTGTGATAAGAAAAGCAATAATTAGCATAACAAATTATGACAAAGCAAAGACGATGTTCTTCAGAACGAATGCTCAACATGTCCGCCGTCATCCCGCAACAATAGCTTTAGCCGAGGGACAATGTTGTGCACAGCACTGTGCAGCATATCTGTAGTTATGGTGAGAAATTGGCCTTGGATGTCGTCTTTTATCATGCCTATTGATGTCGGTCGATCGTGGCAGATTCCCCATTTTGATAGTACAGCTTCATTAACAGTGCCTTTTCTGGTAACGTCAACATGCTGCGATTGCTGTTGCATCTGATTCTCTCTCTCATTACAGCTCCTTTCATACACGATTCTCAGGTAGAGTCACTGACGTTTTGCTGTTCAGTGCCATCTGTCGGCCTTTTCTTTTTTTTTTGTGGTTACAATAAAACCCCATGTCATTCCAAGCATGTAAGTTAATTTTTACGTCTGTACCTACATTATTCCGTGAATTATTAATTTTTCAAATGTATACTCATTTTCTAATCACCCTGTATATTCCATTTATTTGGAATTCTCCAAATGTGACGATGGCATCATTAGTTTTGAATAAAATTTTGTTTTTGTAATCTGCATAAAGGAAATTTTTTTCTTATTTTCTAGTAAATTGCTTCGTAATTCCCGTTATCATTCAATCATTTAAAATGTAAGCAACATAAGTACTTTGCCTTTGAAAGGGTAAGTGGTATATATAATATAACACCGCTCTTCAAAGGGTTCTCTAAGAACAAATGTTCTCTAAGAACAAATTCTAATAAAATTCGAAATATAAAAAGGTGAGATGAGCGAAAAGCGTTCTAAAAACATTCTAAATTGCAATTTCTGTGGAATATCTGAAACTACAGAACCGTTTTCAAAAGTGATGGTGGCAAATTGATGGTGACAGTCCCTGCTCCAACATAGGCTATATTTATGTCGGTGTCACTACCCCCAGGGGGTGCTGCAGCGAAAAACGTTCTAAAATTTCGATTTTTTTATACTGAAGAAGCTAGAAACATGAAATTTGGCATGGTAGTTACGTATAAGATGTAAATGCTCTCTAATAACAAATTTTTAAAAAAACGAAATTTAAAAGGTGTGAGATGAATGAAAAGCGTTCTAAAAACATTCTAAATTACAATTTCTATGGAATCTCTGGAACTACAAAACCGTTTTCAAAAGTGATGGTGGCAAATTGATGGGATAGTCCCCGCTCCAACATAGACTATATTTTATGTCGGTGGCACTACTCCCAGGGGGATGCAGGAACAAAAAACGTTCTAAAATGTCGATTTTTGTTTACACTGAAGGTGTTAGAAACATGAAATTTAGCATAGTAGTTACTTATAAGATGTAAATGCTCTCTAAGAACAAATTCTAGAAAAGTCGAAATTTAAACGGGTGAGATGAGCGAAAAGCGTTCTAAAAACATTCTAAATTATAATTTCAATGGAATCTCTGGAACTACAGAACCATTTTCAAAAGTAATGGTGGCAAATGATGATGACTGTCTCTGCTGTAACATAGGCTATATTTTATGTCGGTGCCACTACCACAGGGAGTTGCAAGAGCGAAAAACGTTCTAAAATTTCGATTTTTTTTTATACTGAAGGAGCTAGAAATATAAAATTTGGCATGGTAGTTACTTATAAGAAGTAAATGATCTCTAAGAACAAATTCTAAAAAAATTCGAAATTTAAAAGGTTCAGATGAGCGAAACGCGTTCTAAACACATTCTAAATTACAATTTCTATGGAATTTCTGGAACTACAGAACCGATTTCTATAGTGAGGGGGCAAATTGATGGTTACAATCCCTGCTCCAACATAGGCTATATTTTACGTCGGTGCCACTACCCCCAGTGTGGTGCAGGAGCGAAAAAATGTTCTAAAATTGCATTTTTTTTTATACTGAAGGAGCTAGAAACATGAAATTTGGCATGGTAGTTACTTATAAGATGTGAATGCTCTCTATAAAAAATTCTAACAAAATTCGAAATTTAAAATTGTGAGATGAGCGAAAAGCCTATTAAAAACATTCTAAATTACAATTTCTATGGAATCTCTGGAACTACAGAACCGATTTCAAAAGTGGTGATGGCAAATTGATGGTGACACTCCCTGCTCCAACATAAGCTATATTTTACGTCGGTGCCACTAATACCAGGGTGGTGCAGGTGCGAAAAACGTTCTAAAATTGCAATTTTTTTTATATAATGAAGGAGCTAGAAATTTGAAATTTGGCATTGTAGTTACTTATAAGATGTAAATGCTCTCTAAGGATAATTTTTAAAAAATCGAAATTTAAACGGGTGAAATGAGCGAAAAGCGTTATAAAATCATTCTAAATTACAATTTTTATGGAATCTCTGGAACGACAGAACCAATTTCAAAAGTGATGGTGGCAAATTGATGGTGACAATCCTGCTCCAACAGCCTCTTTAATAAAAAGCTATGCGATGCTGACGACTGGGTTTTTCGCTAATTGTTGCCACAGATTAATCTCGGAAAATGAAACCTTTGAAGTTGCTGAAAAAAATAATAGCTCGGAAAGTATTTGTCAGAAAATTGTTAGACAAACTGCGTTTGAAAGGTAAATAATTGTATTTTTCTTGATATAAATTTCAAATCTAATGATTATGTCGTTTTTCAAATATTGAATTTCAAAAATTACCACATTTCACAATGGAGTACCATAGCGAAACCTTCATGTGTAAAAAGATAATGATAAGGGCAACGTGTCCTGACGTGTATATTGGCACGAGCCACAAATTATAGTAGCCTTATTATTCTGTTAAAATATAAGAGTGAATTATGAAATATCAATATTTTGTTTGATTAAAAGTTCGTTAGGAGAAATTGACCAGTGGAGCGGACGTAACTCGCTAGTTGTATTATATTATTATTATTATTATTATTATTATTATTATTATTATTATTATTATTATTATTATTATTATTATTATTATTTTGTTTCAGTTCTGCTAGGAATGATGCAACTCGGAAGGTTTTTCTTTCATAACTTTAGAAAATCATACTTGAATAATGCAAACAATTCGAATTGCACTGATATTCGCTGGAATATTTTAAAAAAGTAATTGTGAGGCGTTATAAAGAAATAGAAAAAAAATATTCTGACAAAAAGTTTAACTGAATCTACTACAAATATGTAACTATTGTGGCTCTTAATTTAATTACTTTTATTTATAAATGTATGGTTTAAATTGATTGAAAATAATACAAAGTTTGGTAGCTATGCTTTTGCGTACTCCCGAATGATTCATTCCAATATCAAAATAATGCATTATGCCCCTCACTAGTCAATACTACAGAAATGAAATAACCTCTATTAAAATAAGTTACAAATATATATAATTTTTATTAAAATACATAGTACGAGGCATCTTCTGATAAATATTGACGGAAGCTTATTAATTACGTTTCTAAGCGATTAGATGGAAATACGGAGTAATCTTTCTTCAAAATTGATGACAAGTATTTATGGTATTACATAATCAGAGCTTCAAGGAAAATATATTATACATGAGAGGTTCAGAGATTTAATTTAGATATTCACATTTTTTTTCATGTATGATACATGAATGTTTGAAAGAAATGTTATAAAGTTAAGATTTCGCTCTATTTTCGATAATTAAATATAGTCTTTTGTCTGTATTTGTGTAATACTATCTGTGTAATATTTCTCAAAACGCGTTATATATGTAAATGCTTCTACAGTATGTCGCTGTGGAACTCGTTTTCTACATAGTGGTTTCAACCATGTACATCAGGGGTGTCAAACTGTGGCCCGCCGCATACCACTAAAATTTTATATTAATCATTGCCTATCTAATCATCGAATTTCTGCGATTCAAGAAGTATAACATTTCTTTTAAAATTTAGTAGTATCTTGTGGGCCATAGTTTGACACCCCTGATGTACATGGCTGCATTTAAGGGTTCAAGATTCCCGCCCATTCAGTTTGCCTACTGTCTGTTCTAAATCAACGCCCCTTTCATTAACAACTCCCACAACCGGCTGCTAGTCAGGATGTTTTGGTTTCGAATTCCAGTTCAGATATTGATGTACCGTGTGCGTCGAACTGCGTTTCTTTTTGTTCGGATTTGTTTAGTTCTCGTATGCAAATATGAGGGTACACACCAGCGGAACCTGCCAACACTGAACTATGAGATTTATACTGGAATATGAGAAATATTACTTGGACGTTTGTATCACTTTGTTAATTAACACCAAACACTTTAACTCATTAAGTACCGAGTTATTTTTCTCAATGAAATACAAATATTGCGATTCATACCACTTTTATATTGTAGTAACCTAAGGGTTACTTTATAATTATGTTTCTTGCATCAAATATATTCATCGCCCTATCGTATATTGCTTCCACATTCTAATCTCGTAAACCTCTCTCACCCTCATGTCTTTCTCAAATCAAATGCTTCTAGCTATTTCCCGTCTGTGGACTCATTTCGCCATCTATCGCATTTTAAATGTATTTTCTTTTTTTTCCTTTCAGTAAATTGTATTAGACCTATTTTTATCGCATTATTATGCATTCGTTTACATTCTCTTTTTACTTTAAATTTATTTTTTATTATTCTTCATACATTAGACTGTTATTTAACATTTTTCCTTTACATTATCATTACTTTTATGTAGGAGAAACTGGGGCACATTGATGCGGTTTTTTTCTAAGAATTTTTTTGGTGCCCAGAAAACAGAAATTTCAAATAAGTTTTCCATGTGATGTCAGAAAAACTAGTGTAGTGTGTTGTTAACAGGCACATTCGTTGTTTTATGTAGTATTTCTGCATGTAATTTTAGAAAAAACTAAAAAAGTCATTTGTATCAATGTGCCCCATCTCCGGGGTAGATCGACGCATCTCATATATCTTTGATACGTTTGTGAAAAGTGGGAAAAAAATAACAGCTACTGCATATTTTCCATAGAAAATGAGTTAGCAAACCATTTTACATTTATTTAAAGAAATTTTCAAATTACCTACAATTTATTTGTAAGGAATATTAAAGCGATCAAAATCCAAATTAAATGTATAACGACCTGATGTTCTTGCTGTTCCTTGTCCAGTTGTTCTCTGTGGCAACTTTGTCATATCTCGCACTTCAGCCCTACCATTTTCTTCTTTCTCATGAAAAATGAAAAAGTTATCAGGTTTTCTGTTCATAAACCGGACGATATGGTCACCATCATCAGTTTTTCCTTTAACTTGGCCTACAAAGTGAACAACCGATCTCTTTTTTGCAAACCGCACTATAACAAAGTCGTCATCAACAATATTTTGGTCAAAAGTAGCTTTTTCTATTGTATCATTTTTCAAAGTATTTGCTTCTTCACCTAGTAGATCACTTCGATTCAAATCATCTGATGAACAGTCACACAACTGTTTTAAGGATGTTTCAGATTCATCTGATGAATATAATTATTCCACGTTCTTTTTTTTCGTCTGTCACTTCAAATGTCTGGTGTCTTCTATCGCCAGCAGCATTTTTGCGTTTTTCAGTTCTTTGTCTGTATTCCTTTGCTGTGCTGCAACTTGTTTCTCTTCTTTAAATTTGTCGAAAAGCCTTTTTGCCTCTGGAGAATCAGTATAAAATCGAGATTTATAAGGCCGCAGTACTTTTCTTTTGTTAGTTCTACTACCACTAGCTGTTGGGTAAGGTCGTACGTCTGAAGAAGTTACAGGCTTGTTTGAACAAGTTGTTGGCTGTGGGGAATGGCTAGCATCACCACTTTGTGGAACATTGCTATCTTGCCACTGAGAGACAGTTGAGGGAGTTGCTGAGTCTGTCTGAGGGGATGGGACAACAACTGTATCAGATTGCGAATCAGGTATGGAAACTGTGCAGGGAGAAAAATCAGAGTCAGAAAATAGCAATCTGTTGAAGGGAACTATGACTGTCCTCACAAAACCAGACACAATATTTTTCAAAATAAATTATCCTAAGTTTGCAAGTTTTGCAAGCTTTGGAATGTCATAAATTGATGGGTGTTTCCCTGAATTATTCTGGTGCCAATCTTTGAAAAAAAATTCAGTTTTGCTTTAACTCTTTAGCGGGCTGTGGTCATAAAAAAGGACACCTAATTTTAATTCCAAAACTGACAAACGGCACCAAGATTATGTAATTAAAATTTACTTTTATAAAGTGAGGGGAAAATCAGCAAGTTTTTCTTTTCTAAGGAAATCTTTCGTAAAATCTGCTGTCAGTCCATTATTTCATTATTTTACAAACAGATTTATTCCGCGCCGGAAAGTGTTAGAGAGACCAAACACTGCTACGTCCAATGGGTACAGTTTATGAGGTGTGTATGGGGGGGATGACAAATAAACTATTCCATTTGCACGACAGTAGTCAACGGCTTCAATAGGAACGTGTGACTCATGATTATCACATAGCAACAGGATTCGGTTTTCTATTGACGAATTTGTATGTTGTTTGATGTCCCTCAGAATATTAAGAACAAATCAGAACAAAGTAATAATGATAATAAAGTAATAATAAAGAACAAAGGCAATAAGAACAAAGGCAGTCATCCACCCACTCCTGAACGCGAAACTGAAACTTCCCTCAGGAACTCCTGCAATGAAGTGGTCGTTATAATGAACCCTGAGAAAAATGAATGCTGGAGGATATTGATTTCCAGTAGCAGAAATGAAGGCACCAAACGTAACAAGTTCCCCCCTTTCTGCCTGAAACCACCTGTCCTACTTGCCTTTGGTGTTTTGAGGCTAGAACCTTTGGAATGTCAAGGGCAGTGGTTATCCCAGTTTCATCAAAATTGAATAGTCTGTCTCGAGCGAAATTGTATATTTTCGTGTCACTCTCTTAATTATTGAAAAAATCCTCAACGGCTTCCTGCGGAAACCTACTCACCTAATACTGCTTGTTTTTCTGGTTTCTTCAAACTTAAATTTGCATTCCTACTTTGAAAACCGTACATCCAATCTTCCCCTTCCATAGCATTACCATTCCAACTTTCAGGATACTTACTGCGTAGTTTTCTAGCATATTCATATGTCAAGTGCCTCATCTGCTTCAGTGTTAGACCGTGATGCAACTCATTGGATTTAACAAGGTATTCATTTAATTGTTTTTCTTGTTTTGCGGTAGATACTGTTGAAAGAAGTACTTAGACCCGTGATCCATGATTTTTTCTTCACCATTTCTTGCTTTCATTTTCTCCATGGAGCACATTGATGCGTATCAATGTGCCCCAACATAGGCTGTATCATTGTGCCCCAAGCAGCCATTTTGAATAATATTAATCTCAAATCCAACACTTTATAATTTACCTAACAAAAAGGAATGAGGAACTGATAAAGAGTAGCTTTATTTACCAGGGAGTGTATTATTTCCTTTTGAAAATACTGTAACAGCTGTATAATACTGCTGCAATTGTACAACTCAAATTTACTTTTGACCTACGAAATCACTAAATCACCCGCTTCATTTCATCAAAATACTGAATCACGCCAAGACATTCTGTGGGTAGTTGTGTACACTAGTGCCATATTTTGGAGCTGTTGTGAAACTTCCTGTACTGACCTTGTGAGCAGTAGAGGGGGTGTATCAAGGTGCCCCATGCATGAATGTGCCGCAGCTCCCCCTACTTTAAACTTTTTTATGGCTCCCTCATGATATCATATACGCAAACTCATACCCAGGGGGTTGTTTTTCGAAAACATGGAACCCCATTGAATGATAAACTGTTCACCTGATTGCATCAAATAAAGCGAATGTTTAACCTAAAAACAAACTGGCGTTACCTTAAAACCTGGTGTACGAATCATAATATTGCGAAAACGCAAAGTCAGTCTTTAATGGGTTAATAAAAAAAGTCAAACGTTTTAAATTAAAATAGCCTGATTCTTTTACGTCTGAGTAAATAATCATGTGCAGCGTGGAATCATCACACTTAAATAAAAAGTAGGAAATATACATTATGGATAATGGAACGGAAAGAAGTGAATTAAATATATATATATATATATATATTGGGTTTTATTAATTTTTAAAGCGTGTTTTAACAAACAACCATATACAGGGTGATTTTTTTAAAGTTCTGAAAGTAAAACCCTATAACAAAAGAACCACTGATCCAAATGACCTAAAATTTCACCAGTATGCTCCCAAAGCAATGGGTATTTTTAGGCGTGGTTAAAAAATAATTAAAATCGCACCGACAGATGGCGCTGTACATGCAGTAAAGTCGAGAGACAAACTTGCGCCCGGCACACACACATTGGCGATAAAAACGTGAAGTACGTACATCTCGTTTTCATTATTCTACGGAAATCCTCGCAATGACTGCCCCATTGACAGACCGTGCGTTGTTAATGAAACTGTATTATCAGAATAATGACAGCGCAGCAACTGTTCTTAGGAGATTTAGGACACTTAAGAATTTAAGAAAAGGTCCAATGACGACAGAGGGTCTACGGAAGGGAAGATGGTTTCTCAAAGTACTGTCCATTGTTTTCCTCCAATAGACGATATTCTTTGTTTCTGCTACCTTACAGCGCCATCTGTCGGTGCGATTTTAAGTTTTTTTTAACCATGCCTAAAAAATTCCCTTTGCTTTGAGAGCATACTGGTGAAATTTTAGGTCATAAATCCAATGTTTTACGGGATTTTACTTAATTCAATAACTGAATTAAATTTATAAAATTGATATGACTTAATAAAAAATATGTGCACTTTCTTACGTTCATGTTACAAGCAACATCTTTTATAAAAGAGGTTAGTGTCCAAGCTTCTCAAGCTAAACTAGGTAGTACATATACTGTTTCTTTAAAAGTATAAAAATTAAATCAAAATTAATAAATACGATTTTTTTAAATTTTGACCTTAGTATAGTTTTATAAAACATTATTGAAAAGTGCCATCTGTCTGAATTCTCAATGTCAAACGAATATTTGTTTGATTTTTTAAATATTATAAATGTTTATAAAGAGTATTTCAACACTAATTACGTCTTAATGTCATTAAATCCTTTAAAAATAATTAATTTCACATGAGATTTCAAAAAATCACCTTAATAATTTGATGAGAAAATTTTACACAGATGAAATTGTTGAATAATTGATTTTTTTTTTCACAATATGTATTAAAGGCCTATAATTTTAATTAAATATTAATCTCATGGGAATTTTAAATAAGTTTATATTATGTTATTAACTTTAATTAATTTTACTTTTCATAAGAGATTTATTTAAAATTAATTTGCTGTGTTAAAGTGTTTAATTCTCATATAAGCACGCATACATTACATCTTTTTAAATAAAACTGTTTACCATCAAAATAGAAAACTTAAGAGAAAATTAAAAAATAAATAGCAATTTTAACACAATTTAATATATCATTATGAAGTAATTTAGAAATATATTTAATGAATTAATTTTAATTCAATGTGAACAAAAATTTTCTGTAATATTCAGGAAAATTTTCTTCAAAAAAGAGTAACACGGAGTTCTTCAAACATTGAAAAGATTTCAAAGGTTTTTTTGGAAACAATATTTGGATGATTGAGTAGACTTTTCATGAAGTTTAAATATTATTTAAAAAGAAGATATTTTTATAGACTGCTTGGACTGAATTTTGAAATTAACATAAATTGGAAGTTGCTTTTAAAACCCCTTGGGGACGAGCGACACGTATACGTGACACATAACGTGACGGACACGCATGACGGACACGTATGACGGATGTATGGCGGACACGTATACGTGACGCATAAGATGCTCAGAATCCTTGATTATTCCCACCAGTTATTTTTTATTGTAAGCTTTGCCATATGTAATCCTAGCATTTTTGAGATTCAATTACGCGAAAATTTCTGTTTGTAAAACCGGTGGTAAAAGATTAAAAATTCTGTAAAGGACGCTCGTCGCGAAGGGGTTAAGCTAATAAAATATGTATGTTTTAACCTAGCCCACTGTATATTAAGCTCACGCAGATGAATGGAAGAAATAAATTTAGCGAGTTCAGCATGCAGGAAAAGGCGAAGAAAAACCACAAAACTCACTAAGAGAAATTGCAAAATATTAATCTAGACAAAGATGAGTAATTAGGCCATTTGTGTACCCTCAATTGAAACCCCGCGCATTTATAAAGTCATTGGGATAGATGGAGATTAACGGCGGATAATGGGAATTTCCAGTAAAAGTTTACCCAATTCAAGTTTCCTTACTTTTATTTAAGAGAAAATACACAAAATGTAACCTTACCATATTTATTTTTTTATTAATCGGATATTTTGTATTTTTCATTATTTATGTCAGGGAAATGACCGCATCTGGACCTTCTGCTGCAAGTTTTTCGTTCGGGTAATTTTGGATGACTTTCTCGTAAGTTTCGGAGGTTTTTTTCGGGGGTTAATTTGCTGGATGATAGTTTTTATGTGACCCAGCTATGCAGGGTTATTGGCGTAAACGTGACTCTTTAGAAAATCCCTACAAAAAAATATCCAACGTCGTTAAATCGCATGATCTTGGCAGCCATTTGAGACCACCGCAACGTAAAATAACGCGACCTCTTAATTTTTTACGCAAAACATCTAAAGTTGCATACGATGTGTGACAAATTGCGCTATCTTGCTGAAACCACATGTATTCTACATCAATATCTTCCAGCCATAAGAATGGCCCAACTTTGTGAATTGCAACGAATTGATAATTACTGGTCTTCTGCCACACTATCACTCACAGTAACAATATTGTCGGTTGAACGTGCTCCACGATAATGCTTAGCCTGTCTTTAATGTTTCCAGTTTCCTCAAATTGCTTAACTACGTCCCGCCAAATTGTAGCAGAAAAACGCCCAAAATTTACGAAAACATCAACGAAAATTACCTCAAACGAATCAACTCCCGCAGAAAGCCCAGAGGCGGCCATTTGTACGACATTATTTTATATAATTAATGCAAAATACCAAATATTTGATTAATAAAAAAATAAGGTTACATTTTGTGTGTTCTTTCTTACATGAAAGTTATAAAACATGAATTGGATCACCTTGTAGTCGGTTTTCAGCGGCGAACTTCTTTTTCGATAACTCGCAGCAAGAGAGGAAAGTGATGCTCATGTATATATGAACGAAATTTACATGTAGTGCTCACGTTTTAATGTGGAATTGCTTTAATTTCAGCAGATGATAGCACTGTTGTAAACATGTACACTTTTCTGTTAACACTGAAATTTAATAGTAAATTTGAGCTTATTTAATCTGCTAAATCTACGAATGAGCAAACAATTTTTTTTTTTTTTTTTTTTTTTTTTTTTTTTTTTAGATAACGAACAAGTGAAATGTTTGCAGCTACGTCAATATGCATCAGCAAGAAGTTTTCAGAGGACATTGCGATGTTAAAAATGACTTGTTAAAATACTAGTATATACTGTTATTTATAAAAGAATAAGAGCCGTGTTTAATTTACGATATTATCAAAACGATTTCTGAAACCGTTTTATATAATATTGTTAACTAAAAAATCCTAACAAAAATAATTTAAAGCAAACAATAGAGAGAAATATATATATATACATACATATACAAGTAAACTTTGTTTACGAGAAGAAACATGTTTCAAAAAAGTTTTATCTCTTTACAATAGAGGTAATCTTTCTTCAACCTTTTTGCCTGACATTTGTTTGTTGCCACTAATTCCGGGACGGGTTCTCCTCCGGGTGTTCCTGATTCAATCCGGCCACTTCGTGTTGCGGGAGGATGACCGGGAGCCCAGCCGAAGACGCCGTGGCGGCCGAATTCATTTTTGAGTTTGGGTCAAAGAGGGGTCCCTGAGGGAGCAGGAGTTGACGTTGCCCACTTCCGGAGCGTCAGGCCGGTCGGCTTTCGCCGGTCGCGCTTGTCAGTTCTAAGTACCGTCTGGGGATCTCAAACCGGACATGATTCGAGTGGCCTGAATCTCACTCTTTCCTGGTTGCGCCACTCCAGGACATAGCCAAGCTGAGTGCTTCGCTTGGCCGTGTCCAGGGCCCCTGGCGGGGGGCGCTGGAGACAGCTAATGCCGGGTTTAGGGGCCTGTCGTCGGGAGCCGGCAGGTTAAGGATTTGGAAAGCTGGTGTTCATGTCTAGTGTGAATGAGCAAACGGACTTGGGCGATTCCATGGTCCGGCCGGACCGCACTTTTTGCTGTCTTAACTTCTCTTCTGGCCCAACAGCATTGTCAGCCTGGTCACCTGACAGTGTGGCGGGGGTCGGAATAACTCTTCCTAATTTTTTATTCCTATCCTTTGTGTTACTAACTTAGTTTTTAGATTTGTGTTTGTCCATTCCCTGGAAGAGAGACTAGTGGTCACCTCCATATATTTTCCATGATCTCGACCGGGGGATATAGCAAATCTTGAGAGGGAGCCCCTGATTAGTCCCTGGGCCCTGGTCGATCCTATGAACTTCTATGGAAACCCGGGGTCGAGGAGGTCACGGACGTCCTTTCAAGAACCGAATATGTTCCGGCCACTGTCGTACCCATGGTTGGGCTTGCTATCGAGCCGATCAGATTTCAGGATAGTTTCAAATTTTTATTTGCACGAAGAATAGTCTTACCACTAATTCCGTAAGGGTCTCTTCACTTTATTTAATGATAGTTTTCAGTAATTAAATAAGAAAATTTTTATGTACTAAAATAGAGTATTTTGTTGGTCCGAAGGCCACAAGCTGAGGACTACAACCTTAAAATTCAATTTTTCTTTCAAATGAAATTCTCCTTCAAAACCTAATGAGAATGTGACATCTGGACTACCTTTTCTCTTATGCAGGATTTTGTACTCAGTTTTCAATTTGTTTCGAAACTATGATCATTTGGCGTACGCTAGGTGAGAAATATGCCGCGTGTAATATGCACATGAAATTCAATCAAACTTAATTCAATACACCTGCCATTCAACATCTATATTGTATATTTGTACAGTGTTCACTTATACACCAGCGCATATAAATAAATAATTGTGTTAGGGAAAGGCTATAAAATGCGCTCACGAAAATGGTTTTAAAATTCAAATGCACCCATGATAGTGAAAATTTTTGCGATCTTTGTTCCAGGAGAGTAGTTCATAACCAGTGAGGCGTACGTTTTGAGGCGTACACTTGGAGGCACGAAGCACTTGCAGGGAAGTCCCAGTCGCATTTCTCTCAATATCACTACACAATACCTGACTTACTCAAATATTATTTCGTAAAATATGAGTTAATTTGACACTGACTATATCCGTTTCAAACGAAAATTTTCAGATTATAAAATCAAATAATCTCCACATAGAATCATGAAATTACTTAAATAAATATGTATAATAATAATTTTCTGGTGCGAAACGTCTTTAACCAGAGCAAACTAAACAACATTGTGTGGAAGAATACTTGCAGGTTGGAAAGTATGCTAAACGCAATAGGGGCACAAATACAGTCCGAAATAGGCGTTGCAATTAGATGACAATGGGAGAAAAATGGAGCTTTCATAGTCGTTATTTCAGGTTTAATTAGCAATGGGGTTTGTATGTATTGCAGATGTTCTCGAAAGATCAATCCAGAAAAGTTTTAAAGATCAAGCGATTAGTTCGTGTGCTTTTGGAAGTACATCGAACTTTTTATAGAGCAGCAGAAAAGAAATATTTTGATGAGCAGAAACATAGAAGTGAAAAATAATATAATGAATTTAAAGGAAATAATGCGTGAATAAAATAATCTCAATTTCGAGCAATTCTAACCCCCTGAATAATAAGCCTAGGCGCTGACGCAAAAATGGTGGCTATCGTCGGCGGATTATTTTTCAGCATTTGTACGATCCCTTAAATTAAAATACCAATAAGTTCTAAAAGTTTTCTCCGCGTTATTTTTCTCAGATTAAATACGTCAAGACATTTTCTTAAAAAGACTGGAGTTCAAATTCAGAAGACAACCAAACACTTAAAAAAGTCTGCCTACGACAGGCGCCATTTATTTGGCAGCACGTAGGCCTAGAATTCAGGGGCGGCGTTTCAACGATGACCAGCGTATGGCACTGACAAAACCAAACATGGATCATTTGGTGCATTACAGAACCAGATCAAATTTCAGATGGATGCATACATAAAACAATAGAAAATTCTTAAATATATATAATTTCATTAGGTTGTTGCAGATGAAATGATGGATTTCGGAATGAAGTAATTTTCATATTTTTAACACCACCAGATAACACAAGTGGTGCTGATCAGGAAATTTAAATATCTCATATCCCTGCATGCGAGCAAGTAATCATTAGAGTACTAGCTGGTAGTTTTAACATATAGATATAACAATTCAGAAATTCGCATAACGATACTTTTTCTCTATGAGTTTAATCTGGACCAAAACACAGCAGATGCAACAAGGAAATTAAAGAAAATATTTAGAATTTACACAGTAAAAAACAAAACGTACAGCGCGGATTCCAAAAATTTCGGTTCTGCTATATGGATTTACCGTAATTTCCGGCGTATAATCCGCAGCTCAAAGAGTCGTTTTTCGACCCAGAAATTTTATTCAATAATTGTTGTTAAATATTTACAGCGATCTTTTAAGTTACATTTTATAAAATAATATTTCTGGGTCGAAAAACGACTCTTTGAGCTGCGGATTATACGCCGGAAATTACGGTAGACAATAAACCACGTAGGCACATCATGTTTCATCGGAAACAACGAACTGTGAACACTAATGGAGTCTGAACTCGACACACTGTAAGGCGCATGGTAGAACATTTAGGCGTACAAACTTCGACAGTTTCCCCTTTCTTTCACATTTTTTGGTAAAAAGTCTGGAGAATTGGGTACCTCATGCGATCACTAAACAGAACCTGAAACGTCAACGGGAAGATATCAAATCTCCCAGAACAGAAACAGTTTCGTTTTTTTTAAAAAAAGTAGTGGCACCTGATGATCTTGTATTACGATAATCATCGTCGATCTACACACTTTCTAGCTGCATTCCGAAACACATTTCAAAACAAATATGTCACCTGGAAAATATAACGGTGACTGTTTAGTGGTATTCGGGTTGAATTAACATCCCTGGTGAAACTATTAATACAGAGAATTACTAAACACGGCCTCATACAAAGAATGAAAAATTAAAAGTTATGCGTATTAGATTGGTCAACAAGAATGAAATTTTACAACTTCAGAACTATGCAAAACCACCATTTCCACAACAACTGTCCCATAAAAGACACAGGGAACACTATGATATTGTTTCTCACCCTACATACTTACAGACCTTTTGTTAACGACTGTAATATTTTCAAGCGTATAAACTTATTTTGGCAGCGAAAAGATTCACCAATGAAACAGATATCTAACACATCTTTGAGATTTTTCTTCGGTCCTGACGTTTGACTTCTGTGTTTGCATATGTTGTTTTTCGTTTATTGGCATAAATGCTCTAGTATCTCAATGCGAGAGATTTATTGCATCCAATGGTGCCAATATGGATAAGTAAAAGGCAATTTCCATGCATTTTGTGTTATTTTAAGTTTACCAACCAAATTCGACAACTCTTGTGAAACAATATAATAACTTTATTAAGGAGTAATAAATTTATGATCATTCACTTTATTCCTATAAAATGTTGTAGCTAATACATACATACATACATATATATATATATATATGTGTGTGTGTGTGTGTGTGTATAAATATAGTTAGTTTAATTGTATCTTCGCTTAACCCCTTAATCGTCGCGACCGATACAGTCACGGGCAGTGTAGGCTACTTTTTTAAAATTCAGATTGTTTGATTCCCACCAGTTTGTTAAAATAGTGTAACTGGCTTTGTGCTCGCATTATTTTAACAGCGAATTCGAATATTTCTACTTAAAAAAAATTGTGGCTATCAAGCAATCTGAATTTTAAAAAAATAGTCTACGCTTATCGATTGCGACGATTAAGGAGTTAATATGTTTAGTAATGTCCAACAGCTTCACCAGTTTTAAAAAAAGCGAAAAAGTATAATTTATTAAGCAATAAAAATAAACGTCTATATGTATGCTGGGGAGAATTAAGGAGGCGTCACTGCAAGTTGCCTTTCGTTTGAAAGGCGCAATGTACAATGATTGAAAATTACTGCTGAAAGACTATACTTTATGTTAGTCCATGTAACATAAATTAACGATGTAGATACTTTATAATTGTCGAGTTTAACTTTTCAAAATAAAACTGAGATGATAAATGATGTAAAATTTCAAACTCTGTCATAAATGAGGCAAATCCTTTTGCTTTCTTCTTTTTAATTATCTACATTTTTAGAAAATACAATTGTTTACTTTTGAATACCACTTATTTTGAAGAGCAGTTTTCACGGTTATAGTAGTACATAGTATACATATAAGTACAAAATTTCGCGATTAAAAAAGGCGGAGAGTTCTTTCAGGAAATAGCAGAATTTTTAAGTAATTCTCCGTACAGACTCTGATAGTGTTTATAGAAACAAAGAAACAAACAAAAATAGAAAGCAATATTATGTGTGATCTTTCACCTTTAAAGAAAACATTCAAAAATTGGTTAATTTAATGAATTTATATATGGATAAAAAATAAATATAAATACGTTTTTTATATTATAAATTAAAAAACAAATCTTCTGTAAAGAAACCATTTTTACTATATTTATTATATGATTATAAATGTAAACGTGCGTATTTACAAAGAAATTTAATATCGAATTTCTTTTAAATATTTTCTGTGTAATAGTGCATGATGTAATTAAAGAAAAAATTAAATCATTTGCATATTTCAAAGAACAGAATAAATAGAAAATAATGTTTTAAATTCAGAAAGGCGTAAAACGTACTATTTGCATATCAAAAGAAAAAAAAAATTAAGTCTTTTCTGGAATAAATTATTAATTATGTGCAATTATAAATTAAAAAAATCTTTTAAAAATTTGCTTTGAAGATGGAGAGAAAATATCCACATATAAAATCATTGTACGTTATTTAAAAGAATTTATTCACCTCAAAAACGATATTTAAAAAATCTATCATTTGAATCTTTATTAGTTTTCCCTCTAAACGAAATTTAATGCATTTTTGAAGGCATAATAATGAGTTTTCTTGTTATTATCGATAACTGCCACCATTTCGTTATTAAAATTATTTTAAGAGATTCTAAGAAAGGCAGATGCTGTTATTTTCACATATTAAAATATTAAAATCACTTTAACGTGTATTTAAAAATGACTGAATAATTGAAAGAATGAAATTGCGGGATATTGTTATAGGATTTCTCTTTATGATTTCTATGAAAAAAAAAATCATAGCACATATTTTAATACAGGGAGTCCTAAAACTCCATAGCTGCCAACTTTTACGCTTTCTTCCTACCACTAAAATTTTATAGTAAATTTTAGCTTTTTAAACCGCCGAAAACATGCCATTCATTAAGGAAAAATTTTCTATTAATTTTTAGTGGTAGCAAAAAAGCGTAAAGGTTGGCAGCTATGAAACTCCTTGACACATTTTAAAACTCAATACAAAAATAAGCAATCGGCATACAAAAGGAATTATGCCTTTTGAACAAAAATGGGTTAGATCAAAAATTTGCTTTTGAAAAATTAAAAATTTAGTTTAAAAATTTTGTCATAGATGGCGTTATTTCTGCAAAGATACCGAAGAGGTAGAATGCCTTTATACATAACAGTGGCGAAAGTCGCGCAATGTGTATACACAGTTTTTGTCCAAACTATGGCAATTCACATTCCAGAACTTAAAATACTCGCCTTCATGAATTTGATTAGACGAGTAAGACAAGTCAACAAACATCAGTTTAGCGATAATAGGAAACTCGCCAAGATTTATAGGATGCCTCTGTAAGATAATAATGATACACGAACAATAAATGTCGATTGGTCGATGCGATTTTAGAAGAGAAACGAATCGTCAAACAACTTGCTGAGCTTTTTATTATCCTCAAACTAATGTTTGTTGACTTCTCTCACCCGTCTAATTAAACTCATGAAAGCGATTATTATTAAGTTGGGGAATGTGGATTGCCATAGTTTGGACCAAAACTGTGTATACGGACTGTGCATCTTTCGCCACTGTTGTGTATCAAAGCAGTGAACATCTTCGGTAGCTTTGCATATATAACGCAATTTATAAGATTTTTGTTTAACTAAATTTTTAATTTTTTTAAAGAAAATTTTCTAATATAAAAAAGCATTTTCGTCTAAGTCTCGAACGCCAATTTTTTAATTTTTTATTGAATTTTAAAATGAGTCAAGGACATTTGAGACACCCTGTATATTTATTTTTTCTATATTTTTTTAGGATTTGAAATTGAATGCTAGTCCAAATAAAGGAATCGTACTTTCAGATATCAAAAGAAATATAACAATTTCAGCATGAATTATGGACTTTTGATTACGAATTAATTCCAGGTGTAAATTCATTATTAAACATATTTATAACATAAACGTTTCTAAATACTTTAAAATAATGTTTGATGGATTGGAAGAAAATATCAAGGTGAAAAATTAATGATCGATAATTAAAATAAATTCTTTGGTTCAATGACGTTATTTTAAAATCTGTCATTTGCATAGTTATTTGTTTTTACTCAAAATGAAATTAAATGCATCTTTAAAGTCATAATGATGAGTTTCGTCTTTTATCATCGATAACTGTCACCGTTTCTTAACTGAATTTTTTAAAGATATTCCTGAAATGACAGATGCTGTTATTTCTCATACTAAAACCACTTTCATGTGGAATGAATAATTGACAGAATTAAATTCAAGGATTTCTTTTAATAATTTCTATGCAAAAAAGTCACAGAACATTTTTTAATACATTAAATTTTCCTATTTTGTTTCAGTATTTGAAATTGAATGCTAGACCAACGAAAGGTACCGGACTTTCAGATATAAAAATAAATATGATAATTCCAGCATGAATTAAGGATTTTTGAGTACGAATTATTTCTACGTGTAAATTCATAATTAAACATAGTTATGACATAATTTTTTTCTAAATAGTTTAAAATAATGTTTAATTGATTGGAAGAAAATATCAAGGTGGAAAAATAATGATCATTAATTAAAATGAATTCTTCGATTCAAATACGTTATTGTACAATATATAATTTGTATGTTTATTAGTTTTTGCTATAAGTGAAATTAAATGCATTTTTAAAGTCGTAATGATGGGTTTAGTCATTTATTATCGATAACTGTCAATGTTTCTTAATTGATTTTTAAAGATATTCCAGAAATGACAGATACTATTATTTTACCATTCTAAAACCACTTTAACGTGTATTTAAAAATGAAGGAATAATTGGCAGAATTAAACTCAGGGATATTATTATAGGATTTCTCTTTAGGATTTCTATGGAAAAAAAATTACAGCACATTTTTTATATATTTACTTTTCCTATTTTCATTTAGGATTTGAAATTGAATGCTAGTCTAGTTAAAGAAATCGTACTTTAAGATATCAAAAAAATATAACAATTCCAACATGAATAACGGACTTTTTGGTTAGGAATTCTTTCTAGGTGTAAATTCATAAATATACACAGTTATGACATAAATGTTTCTAAATAGTTTAAAGTAATGTTTGTTAGATTGGAAGAAAATATCAAGATGAGAAATTAATGACCGATAATTAAAATAAATTCTTCTTTTCAATGACGTTATTTTAAAATCTATCATTTGCATAGTTATTAGTTTTTACTCTAGGTGAAATTAAATGCATTTTTAAAGTCATAATGATGAATTTCGTCTTTTATCATCGATAACTGTCACCGTTTCTTAATTGAATTTTTTAAAGATATTCCAGAAATGACAGACGTTGTTATTTCCTCATACTAAAACCCCTTTCATGTGGGATGAATAATTGACATAAAGACATTAAGGTATATTATTATAGGATTTCTTTTTATAATTTCTATGAAAAAAAAATCGCAGAATATTTTAATACATATTATTTTCCTATTTTCTTTCAGGATTTGAAATTGAATGATAGTCCAATTACAAGATTTTGTAAGACGTAAACATACAATATGTAACCATGCAGCATCATTTAACTTACTAAAATTGTGGCACGGGTTACTCCATGATTACAAATATAGAATTAAAGGTCGAAGTAATAACAAAAAAGTGCATAATTTAAAAAAGTACGTGAAAAATTAAATGTTCACATTTCAAATAATCACTTCATAGACCGTGCAAATGTAGAATATTTTTATTTTGATAATTGCTCCGATGCAGCCGAAACATGTCAAGAATCTATTACAACTTATTTTACTGTTTAGAAAGATTTTATTTTACGCCTTTTAGCAATTAAAAAACGTTTATTTTTAATCTGTTTGTGATTTTAAAATTTAAGTTGAAATTGAACGTTATTCCAAAAGCAGAGTTGCCAAGTCTCCGGATTTTTGCGCACCAGTAATTTTTTAGAGAAAATGTTGTCCTTTTAAATCGCAAAATGCTCCGATTAAATAAAACAACAGTCTCTGTACTAAACTACTGATATCCAAAGAGCCAGAGGAGTTCTATAAAAATAGGAATGATAATTGTGTACAGTGTTTGCACAGTTTCTACATTTTAATTCTAGTATTTTAGAATCTGAGTATTAATACTAGAGGAGCTTCTGAGATTAAAGGAGGCAATTTGTACTATAATGAAATACTGGTATAACTATGTTATAAGCGTTCAAGCTCTAGGTACAGTTATCATTAGAGGAAAATATGAACATACAAAGGGGGATACTAATCCTGTAGGATGATTGGAATTCTAAATTTAAACAAAAATAAACGCTTAGCACAAAAATAAAATTAACTTCAAACCAAATTAGCTTTACTTTGTTTTCTCAAATCTTGTATAATTAATGTTTACCGGATATAAGTTTGTGAAAGAGAAAATTTTCGATATATCATAAGACTATGACACTGCGTTGAAATTTATTTAATAAAATTTACTTCAAACTAAAATAGCTTTACTTTGTTTTCTCAAATCTTGTATAATTAATGTTTACCGGATATAAGTTTGTGAAAGAGAAAATTTTCGATATATCATAAGACTATGACACTGCGTTGAAATTTATTTAATAAAATTTACTTCAAACTAAAATAGCTTTACTTTGTTTTCTCAAATCTTGTATAATTAATGTTTACCGGATATAAGTTTGTGAAAGAGAAAATTTTCGATATATCATAAGACTATGACACTGCGTTGAAATTTATTTAATAAAATTTACTTCAAACTAAAATAGCTTTACTTTGTTTTCTCAAATCTTGTATAATTAATGTTTACCGGATATAAGTTTGTGAAAGAGAAAATTTTCGATATATCATAAGACTATGACACTGCGTTGAAATTTATTTAATAAAATTTACTTCAAACTAAAATAGCTTTACTTTGTTTTCTCAAATCTTGTATATAAATGGAAATATGTTTGTGTAAAACAAAATAATCCAAGTATCACTAAAGATAAAGCGACTACATTGAAATGTAATATGTTTATTGCATATAATTATAATATTAAATAATCGAAAAATCATAGATATGCAAAACATTTCGTCCTAAAATCCATGATACAGATGCTTTTCACACACCCGCAGAGGAGCAGACGGTTAAGCTCGGTTCCCGTAAGATCATCGAAAGCGAAGCAGCATCGACCAAGGTCACTGTTTGGGAGGGTGTCAATCTCTACGATCTCTTCGACTGCCGCTGCTGTGGGACCGTGTACGTTAATGGGAGCTGATTCACGTATAATCTGTTCGTGGCTCCAATGTCCACCAAGTTTAGTATAAGCGTTACCTCTGTGGGTGCCAATCCAGGTGCAGGTCTCTCACCTAGAATTGGCTCAAAATTAGGAGACCAGCTCTAGAAGCCCAACCTCTCTTGAAGCTCTGGCACCCCTTCTTTCAGAGAAGTGCCTTGGCACATTTTCTGACCAGGCCCTCCGAGGTGACGGTGTATATTTTCTGAACCGGGCCTGCTACAAGTATTAGTGACGTCACAATAGTGATCCACTTTGGGCAATGTATCGCAGCAGAAAGATGTAATAAAAAGAGCATTCTTGCTCTTATAATTTGTGATTACATAAATAATATTAAATTTCATAATCGTGAAATAAAAGGGAATTAATACACTTGTTTTAGAAAAGGATATTAAAAGTTTTAAATTAAAAAAATTGCTAAGATTAATAGACAGATTGAACCCATTGACTTACCTTTTCCGAAAAACATTATTTTACAATAAATATACGTACAAAAAATATAATAAATCTACCAAAAAATTTACAAAATCAATCCCATTCCTCCCTTTTACAACTACATACGATAATTTAACCACCAAAACACAATAAATGTCAATTTAAATAGAGAAATCGACATTTTTTAACTATAGAGACCTTAGCACTTTTTTTTAATGCTTTGGCGTAATCCGGGCTTCAGAAAGTTAGATATGTTTTAAAATTATATACACAATTATGAAAACAAACCTAATGAACTTTTTTGTTTATTTATATATAAAGTTATTTATATATACAATTATGTTCTACCTGTATGTAAAAAGAGATAAATGGCTTCTTTATATTAAATAAATTATATAAATATTGAAAAAAATGCTTATTTATAGGAAACTACGAATATGTTGCCAACTTTCCTTCTCTCGCCATAAGCCCTTTTCGGTACTATTCGGTTAGCCGGGCGCCAGTGATACATGTACATATATAAATATATATATATATATATATATATTAATTCATACATATATGCGTGTGTAGATATAAGTGTATATATATATATGTGGGTGTAGATATATGTGTATATATATATATATATATATGTGTGTGTGTGTGTGTGTGTGTGTGTGTATATATGTATATAGGGTAGATGTGCCAGTAATGGACATCCTTAAAGAATTTCTTTAAAAAATATTTTTAAATTAATAGTTAAAATTGTTATATTCCACATTTTTAATATTATGTTAATCTACCAACAATATTTAACCATGCTCATAGTCACATTTCCCAATGTGAATCGAAATTTAGTTGTAAATAACAGAAATAAATCAAAACACCCTAAATTCCAGTAATGGACACCCCACAAAAAGCAATAGATAATTGATATTATGATTGTATTTAACCCTTTCCTGCACAGTGGTCCTACTCCGGGCACACCTAATTTTAATTCCAAACATGCATTAGGCACCAAGAAAATTTTAATAAAATTTTGCTTCTACAATGAAAGCTTAAAATAAGGAGTTCTTATTTTCTAAAAAGGTCATTTGTAAATTCCGGTGTCAGTCAGTAATTTCACATTTTACGAACAGAATTTGTATGTGCCCGAAAGTGTTAACACTAGAATTTAAAGAAAGCACATTAATGAAATAAAAAAAGCTGATTTTTTATTGGTTATTTTTTTATAAACCAAAAATGTTGAAGGTGACCCATTACTGGAAGGCGGTCCATTACTGGCACATCTACCCTATATCACTGGCGCCCGGCTAACCGAAAAGTACCCAATTTTCTATCTTAACTTTGTAACTGATTTGTAATATTTTAAAAATTGTCTATTTATTTTACTTGGGTCTAGGACCTAATAACCACTCAAATTAACTTATCAAAAGATTTATTTTCATAATATATTTGTGCACTTAAGTTAGCTAAAATGTTAAATGGAACTACGTAGAACTACTAAGTTGTGTAAAACAGTTACTTTTAATTTTATAAACAAAGCACACTCACTTCTAACTAAATGTATCCAGATTTCACTCAATTTATTACAGTATTTCTTTCAAAATCATTTTTTAAACTGTTTATCGTCTGCTTCTTTTATTTTTTTTCTAAAGATCATTTGACTCTTTTCGATTTGGAAGTACAAATTCATTCATATGTGCCAGAATATTTCCATTACAGTAGGATAGACATTCGTTGTTAGGGTTAATTTTTTTCTCTGTACAACAAGTTGAGTGCCATCATATTAATTCTAGCTTCACGAATTATGAAACGTATATCGAAACATTTAATTCAAACCACTTCTGTTGAAATGTAAGTAAAATTATCACAAGCTAATTTTCGTAGCTAAAATTTCTTCTTTTCATTATCAGTAGCGAATTTGAAGACTTAGATTAGAAACTAGGAGCACAACATTTTCTTCTCATTATTTTATAGATATAATCTACACTTTCTTTATTAATTATAATCAATAATTATTGATAGCGTTATAATCTAAATACACTGAAAAATATTATTAATTACTATATAAAACAATAAATAAAATCAAAATACTATCGTAAACAATCCGTACAAACGAACAAAGTACATGAAAAATTTTAAGTTAGTATGGGTCACTGTTTTGACGTCAGCAGGTTGTGACGTCACTTGTAGCAGGCCCGTTTCAGAAAACACACAGCGTCATCTCGGAGGCCTCGCTCTGACACGCCAACAACAGCAACAACAGACGTTTTTCACAGTGTAATGCAGAGGTGGCGGTCAAACGGCTCGCGTATCTGATGTGATCAGTGTTGCCAGTATATTTTTTTTTATTCAGATAGTTTGATCCCCGTCACTTTTTTAAAATAGTGAAATTGGCCTTATTCTCGTAATATGTAATCTGTCATTAAATAAGGTGAATATTTCCACTTCATTAAAGTGGTGGCAATCAAGCAATGTGAATTTTAAAAAAGTAGCTTTCTGTTAATACTGGACGTGACATGTACGAAATTATCTCTAGCATTCAAAAAATTAAAAGTTGAAATTCATTAGGTGGATATATTTGTGTTATGATAAAGAATCACAAAAAAGGCAAAGAAAATGTTCATTTTCTGACATGCTATGGATGATATGTAATAATTTTGCCTTATATCAATTTAAAAAACTAAGTTCATAAGAGAGAACTGCTATGAAATGGAAAGTGAATCCTATTTCTCTATGTGTATTATTAAAAATAATAAAATATGAGCCAAGGGTAAAACATTCTTTACCTTATGCACAAAAGCAAAAATTTGATTAATGCATTTTATTATTATTTATGTATTTATTTATTTATTTATTTATTTAATTATTTATTTATTGCCACTTGAATTACTATAAGTTGAACTATAACTATGTCTTTCGTTTAGTTATAAAAAGATATATTTGAGCATTCTACTATAGATTTAGTCGTAAAAATGAAATAATGTATTCGGCTAGAGATTAATGTCCTTGTTTCCTGTCAAAGTAAATTTATCAAGAAATTTTGAATCTTCAGCTTCCTTTTCGGCGTGTAAGTCAAAAGTATTTGACAGTGAACAGCAGTTTACCGGGGAAGTTTTGACAGTGATGAAGAAGTTCCATTTTTAAACAAATCTAGGCAGGCAGAAAAACAATGGGGCATTATTCAAGAGTTTCCACTATCATTATGTAGAAATATACATCTTTTTAAGTAATATCCATTAGATTTATGTAAAGCTAACGTATGCATATATTATCATTTATTTCTATAACAGAAAAATTTTAGTTTATATTTGTTTTCTCTGATGCAATATAAAATTTTAGTTGAAGTATGTTGTTATTACAAAAATGTTATATATTATTTAATCTAGATATAAATAAGCATTTATTCGAATATTTACAAAAAAACTTTCAAACAAAGTAAAGACATATAGACCTGTATCTAAAGATTTTTATTCTAAAATCGTACTTTTAATAATTAAATATATAACATTTATGCAATATTGTAAAAATGAAAAACTTAAAAAAAAAAAAAAAACACTTTTCAAACATTTTGCATTTGAAAACATGAAATAATTATCATTGCTGAGCTTTATAAAAGCAATAAAAATTTTAACCACTTTTTAAAATTATCTATTTTTGGAAAATATTTTTTTTGAAATATGCATCTAGAATAAGTTAACATGCTTTACAACTATAGTAAGGTACAATTCAGGTATATTACGGTATAGTTCAGAACATTTCTATATAAAAACACCTGCACTTCATTAGAAAATATGAGATTTTTTTTTTATGAAGTTAAGATTTATTTAAGGGTGTACCCAAATGAAAAATGCACAGCTGACGTAGCGACGTTATCAAAGTTACCATCTTTAAACTGATTTTTCATTTGATTTTGACTTCGTGCAGGGTTAGTGGCGCAGTAGACAACGTTGCGTCATTTTGAAAAAAAGTTGTGTTAGTGTAACTGACGGCTAAAATATTGGGTGAACAGGATAGAAGCATCCAGAGTCGAGCAGTGAGGCGTAGTGTATTTTTTAGTAACTGAAGAGGCAATGAACGCAGATTTTTTTCGCCGAATGAAGCATGTTAATGGTGAAGACTGTATAATCCTTACAGCTGTGAACAACTGGTGCAAGAGTTTCAAACAAGGCAGACAGACAATGCAGGCTGCACCGACACCATACCATGTCCACACTGCCGTCACAGTCCCGCTTTGCCGCTTCGTGATTTTCCCCACTTCGGGGCCACTTAAGAATTACATTCTCAGAAAGTTATGCTGCTGTAAAATCAATGAATACTTTTTAACAAACAAATTTTATCTGTACTGTAACTTTTGCCTATAGTACTACAAAATGTATCAGGTCTCAACATTAGGTGCGAGTTTCACCAAAAGCAGTTGCCCTGTTAGATAGATAGTTCGTTAGATTCATGCAAAGAAAAAAATTGCAGACACTTTGCAACTACCTTGGAAAACATATTAGAAGTGATTACTATATTCAGTCTATAAATAATAAGTAATATATTATTTTTTTTAATATAATACATATCATATATATAACATATAATATATAATATATACCATGTTAGCAGAGTTGCCACATGCGCCTATATTTATATTTTATTCGCACAACTGTTTTCAGATTTTCTTCTGTCTGTTAGATTTATCTTGAAACTGTGCAAAAAGTATATGTAATAAATTACATTTTATTACGAAGTGGAAAATAATAAAATAAAGAAACAATAGTAGTCTGTGGCAACTCTGCATCAGTAGCATACAATATATCATGTACATATTAATTTAAATAAACAGAAGTAAAATAAGCGATTCAAAATAAGTTACTCTATAATTTTTCTAGCATTTTTTAGATTCTATTCTAGATATAATAAGAATCGTCTGATAGATATTGATGAAAGTATATGAATTACGATTCTTAGAGATTAGATGTAAGTTTCAACTAATCTTTCTTGAAGACTGATGACAAGTATTTAGAGTGTTACATTAAATTCCCAGGAAATACTTTTATAGTATCAGTCAGATATTTAATATAAATGTACAAAGTTATTTGCATGTCAAAATAGATTATTTGTTGCTTACGATAACATACTACAAGGCTGACAACATCTACACTGTTTTATAGTTAAACAAACATATTTGAACCAGTTTTTATTACTTAATAAAAATTGTAGGTTACGTTTTAATAAGCAAACACAGTACTAATTTTATTATATATATATATATATATATATATATATATATATATATATATATTATTGAAACATGTACCTATGATTTTAAAAGGGTAAAAGTTGGTAGCTATACGCGATATAGTGTCTATGAGCAAAAATGTGAATTCAATCTTTGTGAAGCAACATCTATACAATACTTGTCAGACATTAGAAATAAAAAATAAATTAAAGTAGTATATTTTTCTTTAAATGATATGGGTATTAAAATAATTGAGTTTTTTATTATAAAATTGCGTGTAGTTTTCAACATATTCCTTTTTTAAAGTAGTAATAAAAAATAATATTGTCAAAAAAAAGGTCTGAAAAATTTCGTTGATGCCAAAGTTTATTAATTTCACAAAATTTTTGCACCTTACCAATTGAATAAAAATAATGATATTTTGACGATATTTGATAGGACATAATTCAATGCATTTGCTAATTGTTAGAATTTTAAATGAAAAACTTATCATGTATAAATTTCTCATCCATTAATGAATACCCATGGGTCTCATTAATTGATTGATAATCACTGACATTCAAAAATCGTAAGAAGCAGGATTTTTTATATTTAGAAACTGACGTAATCCGTGAAAGTGTGTAAATAATTATTCTGCAGAATAAGAAAACTTTAACCTTATAATTTGTTTGTTTTAGGTAGCTTTCAATACAAAAAAGTATAAAGCTACCTATTGCAGCCGTTCGGAGGAAAGCAGTTCCGGAAAATTTCGATATATTTTCACCGATCATGACCCCCAGACCCCAAAACCACCCTCCGTTCAAATGTTGATTTATATATACAGGGTGATTCATAAAAGATGGGCAGAACTTTAAGGGGTTATAGTACACTTAAAGACAAATAATATTAAATAGGAGACTAAGGGTCCCAGACGTATTCCCAAGGAGATAGGGGGCATTAAAGTTTAGGGTCCGAAATTTCAAATGATTATAAAACATGGAAAAATTGGTCGATTCGTTTGCGGTTTTTGCAAAAAATTTTCTTTATGCCAGTATTTTCTTGAAATAAAATTTTAAAGTTCAATTTCAAAAAATGCCGATAGGGGGCGCTTTAGACTTTGGAGTAACAAACAACTATTTTTTAACGTTATTTTTTGTATTTCTTTAAATGATTTCGAAAGCTTAGACTTAAACTTAAATTTTGATCTAAAAATCTGAGTCCTAACGAGTAGTTAAGTAGCGTAAACTGAAATTTGAAATTTGAAACCCTTCTCCCCCCAGAACAAAAATCAGTTATTCCCGATCTTTGTGTCGTAGATTAGGCTCTAACTACTGCCGCGTTTTGCTAAAATTATTCTTTATGTCAGTATTTTCTTGAAAATAAATTTTAAAGAAAATTTTCAAAAAATTCCGATAGAGGGCGCTTTAGACTTTGGAGTAACGAACAACTATTTTATACCGTTATTTTTTGTGTCTCATTAAATGCTTTCTAAAGCTTAGACTTAAACTTAAATTTTCAGCTCAAAATCTGAATCGCTGAGCGTGGTTCAGTAGCGAGGGGAGGGGGTTCAAATTTCAACTTCTGAACATAGTTCAGTTTGCACTACTTAACCATGCCCAACGATTCTGTGCTGTGATACGAGGCAAAAATACAACTTTCGTCAAGGACTGCATAGTCGGAATTCACTCATAAAGGCACTGGCACAGTTGGAAACGTCGCTCATGCAAACGTTAAAGCTCCATTCCTGACGCTAGTCACCGGGTGAAGAAGGAAACAGAAAGTATGCAAATGTCAAATGAGGAAGAAGAAGAACACGTATGCAAAATTTCGACACGATTCAGGCATAAAAACCACTGAACGGTGAGTCAAGTGTAAGTCGCTGTAGTAATGAATCGGAAGATGGTGCCCTTCACGAATAAGGAAAAGGCTGAGATGCATTTAATTTACGGAGCGGCAGATGGAAATAAGTGCAGAGGCACAACGAATGTACGGAGAGCGATTTCCAAACAGGCGGTTGCCTAACCGCAAAACTTTCGAGCGCTTGCACAGACAGTTGTGTGAGACGGGATCATTTCTCGCTTCCCGGTCGAATGCAGGTCGTGCAAAAAAGGACGAATCAGTAGTTGTTGCAGAAGCCATTCTGGATGTAGTAGCGGCGCAGCCAAGTACAAGTACACGAACAGTGGCTAGCCAGGTGGATACCTCACAGTCCACGACTTGGAGGGTACTGAAGGATGAACATTTGCTCCCGTTTCATGTGCAACGAGTCCAGAAACTGTCTCCAGGGGATTATCCAAATCGTATTGAATTCGCCCGCTGGTTTCTGCAGCAGAACGCGCTAAATCCACATTTTGGACGAACTGTGCTTTTCACCGATGAATGTGAAGGTACACACGTGATTCACACGTGAAGGTACATTTAACACACACAATGCACATGTATGGGCGGATGTCAATCCACATGCTACGTATCCACATGCTCATCAGAGACGCTTTTCCATCAATGTTTGGGCAGGAATCCTCGGAGACCACCTAATCGGACCGTACCTTCTTCCTGAACGCCTCAACGGTAAAACATACCTCACATTTCTGCAACATGTGCTGCCAGACCTGTTAAACGTTGTTCCTCCACGCATCCGGCGGGTCATGTGGTTCCAGCACGATGGAGCGCCAGCCCATTACGTACGAGACGTCCGCAACTATCTGGACATCACATTTCCGAACAGATGGATTGGTCGAGGTGGTCCTGTTGCTTGGCCTGCTCGCTCGCCAGATCTTTCACCCCTCGATTTCTTTTTTTGGGGACGATTGAAGGCT
Source organism: Maratus michaelseni (assembly GCA_963931845.1). Lineage (NCBI taxonomy): Eukaryota > Metazoa > Arthropoda > Arachnida > Araneae > Salticidae > Maratus > Maratus michaelseni. Next base: position 282,347,104 of record OZ007595.1, read on the forward strand.
CTTATGTATGAGACACCCATTGAATCCCTCGAGGAACTGGTCGCCAGACTTTCCGCCGCTGTAGGGGAAGTGCTCGAAAAGCCTGATGTTTTCGCGAATGTTCGCCGTTCCATTCGTCGCCGTTGTTCTGCGTGCATAACCTCTGGTGGTCACAATTTTGAACATTTATTGTGATTACATGTTAATAAATATGCTTTGGTAACATAATCCTAATTTGTGTCTTTTTACCTCGTATCACAGCACACAATGTGTGGACATGGTAAACTGAACTGTGCTCAGGAGTAGAAATTTCAAACCCCTCTCCCCAGAAACTTAACCACGTCTAACGATTCAGATTTTGGGCTGAAAATTTAAGTCTAAGCTTTAGAAAGCATTTAATGAGACACAAAAAATAACGGTATAAAATAGTTGTTCGTTACTCCAAAGTCTAAAGCGCCCTCTATCGGAATTTTTTGAAAATTTTCTTTAAAATTTATTTTCAAGAAAATACTGACATAAAGAATAATTTTAGCAAAACGCGGCAGTAGTTAGAGCCTAATCTACGACACAAAGATCGGGAATAACTGATTTTTGTTCTGTGGGGAGAAGGGTTTCAAATTTCAAATTTCAGTTTACGCTACTTAACTACTCGTTAGGACTCAGATTTTTAGATCAAAATTTAAGTTTAAGTCTAAGCTTTCGAAATCATTTAAAGAAATACAAAAAATAACGTTAAAAAATAGTTGTTTGTTACTCCAAAGTCTAAAGCGCCCCCTATCGGCATTTTTTGAAATTGAACTTTAAAATTTTATTTCAAGAAAATACTGGCATAAAGAAAATTTTTTGCAAAAACCGCAAACGAATCGACCAATTTTTCCATGTTTTATAATCATTTGAAATTTCGGACCCTAAACTTTAATGCCCCCTATCTCCTTGGGAATACGTCTGGGACCCTTAGTCTCCTATTTAATATTATTTGTCTTTAAGTGTACTATAACCCCTTAAAGTTCTGCCCATCTTTTATGAATCACCCTGTATAGATATATCCATATATATATATATATATATATATATATATCTGACCTATGTCATACGATAACGCTCGTATTTATAAAACTAATTGTGTGTATTAAGGTCACCAATGTCTCGACCGAGTTCGTTGGCCAGCTTGGTCCGCCATTTTGTTTCAAGATGGCGGCCATTTAAAAATTTAAAACTAAAATAAATATACAAAAAAGTTAAAAATTCAAATTTATTTTTTAATTACGTGTTAGGCCTTGATACAAGGATTCCAGAGCATTTTTGGTTTACCTCTACCTTAAAAAATGGCTGAGATAGAGCAGTTTGAAATTTTAGGGTGGCTGACATTTTGAAACAAAACAGCACATTAACGCGATTACTCGCAAATTATTTTATTTCATTGTTGTAATAATTTACCCAATCATACGCATAGAACTATATATTCATATCCGTTAGCGCCAAAATTGGCGATATTTGGCGAGATATCGCCAAATTTGGCGACCAAAATAAGTCTTCATAAATGAAGCCAATTTGGCTATTGCTCAATAATTTGGCGAATTTCTTATTCAAATTCAGTATTAATGAATCTGTTGTAAACGTTTCTTTGCATTTTAACTTGCTGTTTTCGTATAACATTAGCTAAAATTTTAAAACGAAGGTATTGGAAAGCTACATTTTCCTTTCGGTACAGGCCGGAAGGACTTTTTTTAAATTAATTTGATTTTCATCATTTACTATTTTACTCTCTTTTCTAACATTTAATATTGAAAATTTTTTCAAAAGTATGTGTTATACACTGAAGTCCCGTTAGTACGGACTTTCAGGAAACCATTTTTTTGTCCGCTCTAAGCGAAGTCTGCATTATACGATGTAAACAATTGAATTGTGTAAAATAATACCTTTCGTTGGAAAAATTGAATTCAGTGTCTGACATACATTAATTATTTTACCAAAGTAATTGCAAAATATTGTTTTTTCTTTACTTTAATAATTTTAGTTAAAAAGCAAATTAGAGGAAATTTTTTAATATAAAATACTACATTACTGAGAACAAACAACAATGCAAAGAAATTGCTTTACTTACATAATTTAACTTAAATAAAAGTAATATCTGATTTCCTTTGTGTTATTCGAACAAAAGATATTTTTATCTTATATCATGCCATTTTCTTATTTTTTGACATACAAGGTTGGTTGACTGGTTAGTTTTTACGGCCGATTATCTGCGATAAGAATGTAGGTCGGCCGGGGGAGTGTCCTCCGTGGGGGTCTTTCTAAGGGAACCTAAACCGTATTTACGCTAAGTTCGAAGAAAACCACGGAAAACTCCCAACGGTTTGATCGACGTGCGCGCGACACACTAGGAAATTTGGTCTGTTACATTACAATTTGATCGGTAATATCGGCGAACAGCCATTAGCAATTTTTGAACCTCTTATGTTCTTGATGGTAAACAAAATTATTTTTCCCCCTTATTATGACTGTCGATTTCCGGATCTTTTAATAACTAAAGTTTTTTTTTGAAAAAAATATTTTAAAAATCAATTTTAATTCTGCTCGGTCAGCTTATGTAAAAATTGTCTTCATCATCCGATGTGTAGTACGCGATGTCCGTAAGAATAATTGGAATTATAAAAGGATGGAGAAAAAGAAATTGCCCCATTAACCGGAGATGCGTTTTAAGCGGAGACGCATTAGCAAGAGTCCATTGTAAATTGAATTTTTTACATATTACAGGCTTCTCATTTCCGTTATTTTTCAAATACCAATCTTTTGTAAGAAGAATCTTCTTAGATTTTTTTTTACAAATTTTGCAGACACCAAACTGGAACGCAATTTTTGTTTCAAATATTGTAAAAACTAAGCTCAAAATATTTTCTTCCGAAATACTGGTATTCAAAAACCCGACCAATAGGATCCCTGCCATTATTATTTTACCAGCTTAAAATGATTACTATCTTACAATTTTTATTAGCTTTAAAACATTTATTTAAAATTGCTAATTAATAAGAAAATCAATTTTATATGAAAGATCATGGACATTAATAAAATTACCCACAGGTTTCGTGCGGTTTTACTACAATATTTTAATAGAATTCTTCGCCTTACTTAAATACAGAAAAGTATTAGAAATCCCGCAATTAAACAAGGCGTCTGCCTATTTAAGTATTAAACATAAAAATTCAATTGAAAAAATTATGGTTAAAGCGTACGAACTCTGATCCAATGTAGATTTGTGAAATACCTACACAAGTCCTAATGCTTGTGCTTATTTAACATTGAAGGTGATGCATCGATGTAATAGGATGAGTAGAAATTCAGCAGAGTGGGAATTCGCTAACAAATTCCGTAGCATTGGCTTGGATGTGCGTAAGGGAGGGAAAGAAAAATGCCCCAAAGCTATACATTTTATCTTATATATATAAAAATTACAATAAATTAATACTTTATAAAACCAAGCTTAGTTAATAGAATTAAATGAAAGGCTATAGTACAAATAATCCAATATATGATTTAAATTTAATTATGTAAATAGATTAAATTACAAAAAAGAATTAAATAAAAGCTAAAATACAAAATTTACAATTACGGATTTGATAGCTATCGCAGACTGCCTATCAAGATTTTAACCAAAACGGTGTCCAGCTAATCAAATTGCATTTGAGACAAAAATATGTCAGAAGTAGAAAAATATAACACAATGAGTTAAAGATATAAGAAGATGGATTATTCCGGGTACCAAATGCATAGACAGGAACTATATCATAGAAAAAAAGGGAATTAACGAATAGAAATTTGTGGAAAGTAAAGTTAAGACATAATTTAGATTTTGAAAAAAAACTTCAACGATGCCTTTAAGGTGGTTTTCTCCTCTTCTCATGGTCATTTGATTAAACATAAAAACATTTTCGATTAATTATTAATCTGATTAATAAAATCTGAATGTATCTTGAAAGTCACATGCGTCATGTTTCTGATTGAGTTTTCTTAACATACTGTTAACCAGTGACGTATACATTCGTCTTGTGCAAACAAAACAACATTATAATAAAGTGATTTAATATTAAATTACCGGTCAACAAGGAGTTAAATTACATTTACAGTAGTTATACATCATGTAAAATCTAATTTAATGTTTAAAATGATTGTTTTTTAAATATACTGTTGTAAATTAATTCCTGTTGAATGAAAAACAAATAAACAATGTCTGTTTAATAATATTTCTACATTCAAAGTTTTCTATTCTGAGCTTAATTGGGTTTAATTAAAGTATTTCATATTATCATTTTAATATGTTTATTAATCTTTTATACTGCAACAATTCAAATTCTTACGGATTATGTGTTTTTAAGAAATCTGAAGAAAACTACTTAAAAGATTGTATGTGATTAAAATTTAATTACGTTGTTAACATCCGCTTAATAGCTTTTTTAATTCTTGCATTCGACATTCTCATTTATTCTCGATTATTGCAGCTTTTAAACGACGTAAAATGAATCTCTTTCTATTTCATTTAAGCTATTTATTTCTTAATGATTTAATTAGATTATGTGTTTTTTTATGTATATATTTGGAACAGAAACATTTAAAGGGGATTTAATTTTTATCTTATGACATTAAAGGCATCTATTAAATTACAAAAAAAATAATAACTTCAAATAAATAATCGAATATTTTCAGAAAAGCTGTTTCACCTTGGACAAAAGAGTGTAGTATTTTCTATAATAAAACAACTGTTTCAATTTGAAAAAAAAAAACGCCGCACACTATGACGAAATGGCTTTTTATCAGAGATTGACAAAGCAATTTTTAGTCTTTGTCGAGTCGATCGATAATTTCCAATCACGGTAAATTTTTTTTACTGTAATGCAAAGTGGTAATTGTATACATTTTTCAATCATAAATATGAAATTTTAGTTATTTTTAAGCAAACAAAGTATCCTTTTCTTTTTTTAATTAGATTCGTACAAAAGCTAGTTTTTTAACGTGGACTTTCAATCAATGAACTACCGCTAACTGCCAAAATTGCATCTGGATGCAGGTAATCCCAACGTTTCTCACAAAGTGAGGCGCAGAACAAAAGATTTTGATATAGGAATGTGTCATTGGAGCATGGGGAAAGCATAGCTTCCAACTTTCATTTATTTTTTTTAATCAATTGCTACCAGAAATTTTGTAAAAGAAAAATAAAATTGAATTTTTAATTAGATTTGATTTAACCCATTCGGGACCATGGGTGCATATATGTACCCTCAAAAAGAGCATACAGAATTTGTTTTAGGTAAAAAATAAAACAATTTTAATAAAACGGTTTTAATAAAAGTAATATTTGCTTTCTCTAATTAGAGTATTTTTGTGATAGTTTAACACGTTCGCTGCCAACTACGAGTATACTCGTAAAGCTATCTACGTTTCTTCAATCTAAAATTAGTTATTCGCACCGGAAATTTCAAAAGAAGAATTTTTATTTTATGTAATCACGAAATGTCTGTATTAAAACAAAGTAAATATTGCTATTAGTTTTTTCTGGTATGAATTTGAACTTTCTAAATAAAATGAACATTCCGGCATTTTTAGCTTGGCAGCGAACGTGTTAACCCATATAGCACATGTGCTTCCCTACGACATCCCCAGGAAGATTGACATTCATCCTCCAGGCATCCCTGAGGATGAAAAATTTGTCACCAGGAGGTCCTCAGGAACTGAAAATGTCCGCACCATAGCATCCCGGGGAGCGCCCCAGGACATCCTTCAGGTTCCTCCTCAGGTTGTTCTAGGGAAGATTTTAGGAAGTAATACCGAAGGAATTTGGGAGACTTCAGGGTCCCTTAATGTGCATAAAAAACATCCGAAGTTATTATTATTCAACGTAATGTAAAAAGTATTCAATTTTATTTAAAATAATAAATACGGACATTATCTTTTAAAAATTTACATAACACGTATAACAGACATTACTTTTATTAATAACGCACACAGAATCACATGAAAGCTATGGTACAGATTTTACGAAATAAACTTTCTTACCGCCGACTGGATTTGAACCTGGGTACTTTCACGCATACGAGAAACACGCTCTAGAGATTACGCTACACGGCCCTCGGACCTGAATCGTTTATAAGGTATTCATGTATTTCTTTCTCCTCTTATGAAAGTCAGTAAATAGAAAACATGCATATTTTTACGCTTCGTATAGCATGAATTCTGTAACTTTTATTGCAAATAAAGATGCATACCCTTTGATATATATTCAATACAATTTTAAATTGATAACTAGAAAAAAAGCGTATTAATTATTTAAGGCTGTTAGACCCAAAGGAGCTGCTTTCTGACACATTTTTTAACTCATTTTTGTTCGGAAATGCATTAAATTGGCAGGTGGTCTTATTTAGAAACTATGTAATACTAAAAAAACGTTTTCCTTTTTTTTTTTTTTTTTTTTTTTTTTTTTGTAAAAATTTTTATACATAATTAAAAATTGACATCATTTAGCGAACATATGCTCATTACCAACACATATATAAACTATATTAAATGAGACAAGTTGTATTGACCAGGCCCGTGATAATAATCTCCACGAATTTATATCTTTAACCCGATTTTGTAAGAATGTATATTTTTAAATAAAAATCTTTCAAGCAAAACTCTTTTTTAAAACCAAATGTGCCATTTCAATAGAGCATGTAATCTCTTTAAGTTGGTGTTATAATATAGACTTAAAAGTAAATTATTGATTTGATAATGACGATAAATATAAAATTATTAATTAGTTGAAAATGTAATAATAAAATACATAAATATATATGTAATTTTTAAAAAGATCAGAAAAAATAATTAATAGAAAAAGAATAATAAAAGTAAATATGCTCGATATGATTTAAATATGATTCGATTTTGAAACTTACATGAAAATTAACTTTTACAATCAAAATAATTTTTTTTAAATAGATTGTTTAATTTAAAAATGCTTATCTCTAATCTATTAACTACCAAATTCGGAATATATACAAATATGTAAATATATATTAAACTGTTGATAAAATCCTTATTTGTAACAAATTTTTGATTCCTTTTGATTTCTTACAGTTACGAAAAAGAAAAAGAAAAAAAAAACTCATTTATTAGGAATAATAAAAGAAATAAATATATATATATATATATATGATAATTTAAAATGGTCAGCAAAAAAAATAATAATACATCGAATTTATATTTTAAAATTAAATATTGATCCAAAAATTATTTATATATATAATTCAAATTAATATGAAATGATTAATTATTTAATACAAATAATAATAATAATTTAATATATAAGACTATATTTAAAGGATCAGAAGAAATAATTTTTACTAGGTATTTCTAATCCCTAATTTATAAAATATGGTTACATACAAATATATAAATATATGCTAAACTTTTGATAAATTTCGAAAAAAATAATTCTGATTTCTTATAATTGAAAATAAGAATAATTTATTAGGAGAAAGTAAATCAATTTTATATTTAAAATTAAATTATTTCTATAGAAACTAATAAAGTATATAAGTGAAATCAATGTAAAATGATTAGTTAGATGAAAAAGTAATAGTAAAAATATATAAATATATAAGTAACTTTTGAAAGTTCAGAAAAAATAATTAATGAATGTAATAATAAAATGAATTAATATATAAGTTAATTTTTAAAAGATCAGAAATAAAATAAATAATAAATTTTCAATTTATATTTAAAGATTAATTTATTTTAATTATTAATATATGATGTGGAATATTAAATTTATTTTCTATATTCAATTTATTTAACTACATTTTGATTGCATTTTATAAATTACAAATATATCTAAATAAGGATAATTAAATATTATAACAATAATTAAAAGTTAAACAATAATCAGATGTGCTTAGGAAATAAAATAAATCAAATAATAATATAAACTTTATTAATTAAAAAATCGAACCACATCAAATCAATTTTTTTTAAAATAAAAAGTTATAATAAGTTATTTTAGTGTCAAAATCACCCATGAGATGGCACCAGTACTGTCTCTTCCTAGGTACTTCCCCAGGAATATCATCCCAGGAGATTGCTCCCTGGGAAGAATCTGGGAGGTCAGTCCTGGGGAAGTGATTAAAGTATCTTCCCCAGGAACGCCTGATAGCGTCATTGCAGTTTCAGGAGGAATTTGGGATGAAATGGAGCTCCTGGGGAGGTTTTCAGGAGCTTTGGTGCTATATGGAAGTACAGGTAGATTTTTTAAATAAAGTGGTGCCAACCGAATACAATTTGTATAAAAGCCGCTGGTCCCGAAGGGGGTTAAAAGCCACATAAAAAAGTTCCTTTATCTACCATATTTCTGGTGGTAACTAAATTGCGAAAATCTGAAAGAAAGAAAAACAATTGTTTCGAGGGGCTTCCCAGTTGGTATCAACTCCACTCCCTGTACGTCACCCACCTTGAGGACCCGCTTGTGGCATATGGTCGGGACAAGCCCCGAGCTCAAGGCAAGTGACGTACAGGGAGTGGAGTTGATACCAACTGGGAAGCCCCTCGAAACAATTGTTTTTCTTTCTTTCAGATTTTCGCAACTATGAGTATTTGTGTATTACATCTTAAAGGAGCCATGGAAAAAAAACATAAAAGTAGCAAAAATGCACTGTAAAATACGAAGTTATCCAATTAAGCTTTCGCGCATTCCCGAACGATTCATTTGAATGAAGAAATCATTCATTTGCTCATCAATTTTCTCCCCTTTCAAATGCCTACAGAAGGAGAATGTACCAATGATTTGGCGAGATATAGCGAGATCATCAATTTATTTGACGAAATTTTTGAAAATACATATGTATCAAAATCTAATTAATTAAAAACAATTAAGCTCAGAATATTACTCAAGAGATAAAAAAAAAAAGAAGAAAAACTTATTTTACAATATAAAAAATTTGACTTGCATAAGCACTTGTTTTTCCTACTTTCAGATACATTTCCATCTAACATCGGACGGTATGTAAGAGAAAACATGTCTCATGCTGTGGGTCTTGCAGAATAACTCTCCATAATACACAAACCTTGAGGTAATTTATACATATTTCACATATGTCATTGAAATTCGTCGTTATCGCACATTATGTGCTGGAAAGCATACTGTTCTTCCACAATTTTCCTATAGAATTTTTCGCTTTATTTTATCACAGAAAAATATTACAACTGCTGCGATAAATACGGTCAAATTTGTAATCTGAAAGAAAAATTTTAAGCACATATTGTTGATCTGAAATAGTGGTGCTAGACTCCTTTCAAAATCTAAGGAGTGTATGCATAATCGCGGTATACCATTTCATGCAAATTTACATAATATTTTGTTATTTGAAAAGAAAAATAACTAATTTTATTTTTTTAATTTTGCTTTTGATGTTTTATTTCGAAGAATATTTTTGATTATTTTATTCTTCCATGCTAACTTATGCATGTAAATCACGAAATAGTTGAATTAATATTTAATAGTTCAAAAACGTAAAATCTTCATTAACCCATCAAAGCCGGAATTATTTTTCTCTTTAAAATGCAAAAATTACATTTCATTTCGATTTTTTAAAATAGCAACTTTAGTGTCTTTTCTGTCATCAGATAAAGAAAATATTTCTCTCAAAATATACTGGTAAAAAAGCAACATACTGGAGGGTAGCTATCGCGGTACTATATGGTACCATTAGGCTTTAATGGGTTAAGAATATTTTACGTTATAGCGTATTATTATCTTAAGTTCTGAAGTATGAACTAAACATTTAAAATAATAATAATTCTTTTTTTATGGTAAAACGTTAAGAGTGATATTGTTTCTTCCGGATAAAAAATATGTATTTTGTGAAGAATAGTACTGTTGAAGAATTATTGAAGAATTGTATATTACAACCCGTACATGTATAGCAATATAATAAATGCATTTGTGAAAATGTATTCGAATGCACGTATAAACGCAAATTAGTTTACAAACCTTTGTTTAATTGAACAGAAAAATATACTCGAGTATAATTCGACTGCGACGTTTGAGATAAATGAAATTTTATTTTTTTTTTCTAATTCCAGTATTTTCGTATAATAATCTTCACCTTATTTATTCTTAGAAAATTATTACGAATTCTTTAATTAAACGACGCGAATAAAACTACTATAAAATACTGACATTCAAACTGTTATTTTTGTGTTAATTTTTTTTTGCACATGTTAATTTTTTTCAAATTTTGGTGTTGATACCTCTAAAAAGCAGATACATTCAGCTGTCCCGATGTGTCCAATATTTAGATTCTTTGTCGTAGATATATTTAAAAAATGTAATCCAGTATATTTAAATACTTGATACATTTTTAACACGTTCATTGCCGGGTTAAAATTATCGGAATTTTATTTAATTTAGAAAGTTCGAATTCATACCAAACAATACTATTTACTTTATTTAATTACAGACAATTCGTGATTATTTAAAATAAAAATTCTTCTTTCAAAATTTCCTGGACAATCTGTAATTGTCGATTGAAAAACCACGAACATAATCGTGGTTCGCAGCGAATGGTTAAAGAAAATTTTCAATGTATTTTGAAAACTATTTTTTATAATTTGTTTGTGCTTTGAATGTTTAGTTTGATAAACCTTATTCTCAACTGCCTTCCTACATAGTAATTTCTATGACTATAATACTTTCTATAGTAGAAGAAGAGGTATTTTTCCCCATTCGTCGTGAAGAATTTTCTAATGTCAATGAAACATTTTAGGTCGACGTTTGGGTAGTGCCCTCTGAAAAGTAAAATATGTCAAAAATCCATGCATGCTCTCTACTTCAGCAGATTTCATAGAAATGTAAGTGAAAGATATAGTTTCGATACCCGATCTTTGTTCCAATTCTTTCAGAAAATAATTAGTGGATTGTGATGTGTGGCTGCTTACTTTTTCATGATGCAGTTCTAGAGTTTGGTGGGACTGTGAGAAAAGACAATTTTTTTTCATATTTGAAGATAATGAAATAATGTGTGAAGTTGAACATAACATTTTCTAAACTCTATTTAGTTTTAACCGTCCGTTATATGAAAAATCGAAAACATACCAAGTCACTTAGAAAAAGCTTTTTCAGATTCATTGAACCATGTTTCAATATTGTCACCCTCTACGATGATAATAAATGGATCTTATTTTGTTGCAGTTATTTCAAAGAGCCGAAGTGACATTTACTGTAAAAACATTTTTGCTATTTCCTTCAAATATGTTTATCAAAAACAACTATGACGTGTTTTGATTTCGGCAATATGTCGTGAAGAAAAAGGGCTATTTTGGTGAACGATTAATGAAGTTCAATATTTGAAAATCATTTATATGCGTTTTTGCAAAAGTATTCGAAGGTATTATTAGGAAGATAATGCATGTAAATGAGTAAATTTTTTTTAAAAATCATACTCATTATCAAATATGGTAAAATTTAAATTATATTCTGAATTCTAATTTGAAAGAAAAAAATAATTGAAAATAATTGAAAGTAAATAATTAAAGAACTGTTTTCTTGCATTTAGATAAGGAAGCTTTTTTACACTTTATGACTCAACAAATCCGATTTGAAAGATATTTACTCAGATGTTAGAATACATCATTTTAAACATGTAAAAAATAATTTAAAAAAAATTACAACCATAAACATAGCTGCCAACTTTTGCGCTTTTTTCGTACCGCTAAAATTTTATTGTAAATTTTGCCTCATTAAATCTCCAAAATCGAGTGATTAAAGAAGGAAAAAAATTCTATTAATTTTTAGTGGTAACAAAAAAGCGTAAAAGGCAGCAGCTATGCATAAATATAAAAAAGTATTGATTAAAAGTATTGATTAAATTTAACATCTGCAATAAACAGAAAACTACATACTTCTCATAAATATTGTCAATTTTTTAATAGAAACTTGGAAAGTATACGACATTGCAAAAAATCTATTTTTGAACGTCTCTAACCTTTTTAATTTTACAGAATTTACGAAATTCGTTTTAGCAATAACGATATGAAACTGCTTAAATGATAAATAAAACTTTGACACGAAAAATTAACTCATCGGTATCACCGTCTGGTGAGAATTTTATGAACAATCAGTGGCCGTGGAGGCTCATGACTGTCTTTTTTTGGGTCACTAAATGCGTGCCTAAAACACATATTATTTTCATACCATTATTTTTTACAAGAAAACTTTTTTTTGTTTAATGGCAGAACCTGCTGACAATAAATAAAATAAAATATTCCTTTTCAATAACAGTGGTACGAAAAGAACAAATTTAGTGTCCATGCATTTAGTGCCCCAAATAAAGCCAGTCACGATCCGCACTGTTTACAATGTATATTAATTACTGTGATGGGCAGCCAAAAATAAAATCACCTTTAAATCCCACTGTATAAGTAACATTCACTTTTATACAATACGGTGATACAACGGGTTAAGAGAACAACTTATTATATAAAGCAGGATTTGCCGCGTTTCAAAATGTTTCTACCTTTGCTACCAATATTGAGATATCTACCAGAAAGACAATCATTTTGAAATAGTGATAGCAAAAGAACGCTTTAGGAACGCTGCGAGTCTTGTATATAAGAATAAAATACGCTGAATTGAATTTTATTTTCTTAAATTGTATAAATATTAATAAAGTTTATTTCAATAATAATTATCGCGCAATCTGATTACTCCATTTCAAAATAACTATATCCTTAGGATATACAAATTTTCACAAGAATGATTACATTTTCTCGCAATTAACAACACAGAACTAACGTAAGTAGAAATTTACGTATATTAGCGTATTAACTCTTATGACTATTTTAATTAAATTTAATTAAAGAAAAAAATTTTTAAAGAGTTTTTATTATATTCCCCCCGGTACGTTTTATGTTTTAATGGAGTTAAATAAGTGGATTGCAAAGGAAAGATAAGAATATTATATATGCATTAGTTTATTATAAAGAACTATCTGAAATGAAATTTTCATTATTGAAAAATGAACAACGTGCCTGGTTTAATGTTTTCAGATCTTTAGAAAGTTATTTATAAATATATTTTGGACTAATTAACCTCCTAACAGTTTATTTTTTTTAAACGTAGTAAAATAATTAAAATTTTAAGGTGCATTATCAAATACAACAAAATTTAGATTATTTGCTCTATTTATTTATTTATTTATTTATTGTAAAAAGAAAAGAATAATTAAAAGCCTTCCATTATCCTTTACATAAAAAATAATTAACAAAACTCCTGATCGCTAAAAGTAAAAAAGAAATTATGCTGAATTAATTCTCATTATTTAAAGTTCATAATTGCTGAAGAACACTAGAACGTCCGGAAATGTAACTCAAGTCATATAAACATACATTAAACCAGAATTTTTATTTAACCCTTTGGGTACTGATTTATTTGAAAAAAAAAGTACAGAACAGACACAACAGAAATTTGGAATCGTGTTTTTTCTGTGTTTGATGACAGATATTCCCTGATTAAAAAGAAGAGAGAAGTACTGTTTGAATTTTCTGATATAAATTCTAAATTTCGGAATTAAAAAAAAAGATCCGTGGACAATACTGATGACGAGTCTCAGACGTCAAATGTACCCAAGGGGTTAATACTATTTGATTTAATTATTTAACCTATTTCAAGTAGTATATACAGTAAACTCCCTCAAACCCGCCACCCTAAAATCCACAAATGCCTGAAATCCGCAAATCATTCCCGATGTAAACAATGAAACTGAATAAAACTGTTTCCAATTTTTATATCTCTCTGTACATACTTTAATGTGTAATTCTGGTTAATATGATTTAACTCATGTTTTCTCATGAAGGAAGTATAAATTTATTTCTGAAAAAATTCAAGATCGTGCTGATACCAGTGGTGATGGCGATATTTTTACCAAATGATTTTTGTATTAATCGAGCTTTTTTTTTGTTAAGTATTGCTAAACATGAAATAAAACTTTGTAATTTTAATATTTTAATGTGAATTATCAGTGTAAATTTTTATGGCGAGTTTCACTGAATAATTCAAGAAAAAATTCTCATCATCATGCATATTTAGTTATGCATTATTAGTTATTTACTTGACTTTTACTTTTAATATTTTAAATGTTTTTCCAATGTTTTATGTTTTATTATTTTAATTGATTATTTTACTTTATTGTAATCATGCACTATAATTTTGAGTGCATTATTAAATTCAAATTATTGTTTAAAAAATGTGAACAAAACAGTGACCAGAAATCCGCAAAATTCTAAAATCTGCACATTATCTGGTTTTAAGCTATGAGGATTTATTTAATTTATTTTACTGAGAATATATATATATATATATATATATATATATATATATATATATATATATATATATATATATATATATTTGGACATAGTAAAATTAAGCAGTATGGCTGATGTAGTGTTAAAATTGTTTGTAACAATTATCAAATTAGCTAATTACTCTATTTCAAAATGAATGAATTCTCGCGAGACATAAAAGTTTAAAATAACAAAATGTTATTCTCAGAGTTAAAATCAGAATGAAGGAATAAGTAAAACTTGTACTTATAATTATATAAGCACTTATTATAAAACTTTCATTGTTACAATAAAAATTTAAAAATACACACAATCTTAAGTAATTTCTCTTACATTGCATAGTTGCAGTTAAATTTATAGAAACTAACTTGCCGCTTGATGAATATTGAAAATTAAAACATGCCCGGCTACCATTGGCGACTATTTTTATATACGCACTTTTGCTTACAATAAAAAAAAATTTGTGGTAGATTTCTCTTGATTACTCTTTCAGAAAATATAGGAAATATTACTTTTTTGGAAAAATGAGACGAATAGAATAAAACGATATTCGTCAGTGACAAACTTGGACATACTAAACTCAACATCGCAATCCATATTGAATCCACCATCCGCTGAATACTAACTAAGTCTACTAGCTGACACAAAAATGGCGGCTGTCATTTTTTTTGTCAGAATTTATACGGTCCTTTGAATTTTCACACCCGTATTTTCTAGAAGTATTCTTCACCTTTAGATTGAATACAGGGTTCGTACGCTTTTAACACAATTTTTTCTAAGAGTTTTGTATTTAATATTTAAACAGCAGAAATTGTAGACGCCTCGTTTAATTGCAAGAATTGTGTACTTTTATGCATTTAACCCTGTAATGCCCATGGTAGCATGAGTTATTTACCATTGATGTTGCCAATTTAGTAGATTTTTTATTCAGATATTCCGAATTCAAACCAGAAAATCGGGATAAAAATCTTTACTTGATTTAATAACAGCCATTCCGTGATTAAAAGAAAACGAAAATTAATAACAGTTATTTCTGGTGTGAATTCCGATTTTCTAAATTTTAGAATTTCTAAAATACATTCTGTCATACGCATTAGAGGTTTAAATAAGGCGATAAATTCTATAAAAAAATATGGTAAAAGCGTACGAACCCTGGAACAAGGTGACGAATACTTATAGAAAATACTGGTATTAAAACTCAAGGAACCGTAGAAAAAAAATATCCGACTACAACAACATCCATTTTTGCCTCAGCGCTTAGGCCTATCATTCAAGGGGAGGTGTTGAATCATGGCGTGTAGTGCCACTAGTGTCTCGCGGTAGACAACACGTGACGGTAATTACGTTCCTGCCTTCAGATCACATATCTGTCTACTTACTATAATGTTTTGTTTCTGAAAGGCTATGTGCTTCCTGGTTGAATGGTTAGAGCGATGCATTTGAGTCTAAAATAGCATAAGTTCGAATCCCACGCCTTCTTTTTATTCACAACTATAGATTAAAATATTCTATTTCAGTTTTTTTTAACTCTTTTATTTATAAATGTTTTGTCGGTGAAATATTCGATTACAGATTTGTTTTCAACTTTTTTATTTACAAATATTTTAATGGTTGCTTTATATTTTTCATTATAAATGGGATATTTTTAATAAAAATAAATTTTGGTGTTAATAACAATTAAATATTTATTTTTATTTTTAAAATGAAATACTTACTTAAGTATTCTATCTCACACATATTATTTTTATTTTACTTTTTTATTTTAAAATGTTATGCATAGAATATTTTAATAAAAGTTAATTTTGATATTAAAAACAATTAGATTCATTTTTATTAATGAAATATAATACTTATTTAAGTACGATAAAATGTGCTAACAATTTTAAATTAAAGTCTCTTTTAATATTTAAAGTTTCATTTCACTACAATATTAACAAATACATTGTCCAGCATTTGACCATAAATAAACAAAAATTTCTATTCGTTTTAATTGGTTGAAGTTTTCTCCAGCGGTAGTCCGATCCTGGGAATGTGTATCTTTTGAAAATGACAAAATGGGGTACTTTTTGTTCATCAGCTGTGACAACTAACATCACAATGCATCTTTGCTTCTCAGCACTCGTTGTTCTTATAAAAACATTTTTTCCTCAACTTTCGTATTCCTTGTCATCTTAAAATAGACCGAGTTCTGATCTTCATTACAAATTTTGGTCAATAACATTTATTTCTTAGTGTTTTAATTATAAATATGTGAAATAAAATTATCTGGTCTATAAAATGTTCAGGCAACCTTTGGCATATTAAAGTTTTGACATAATGATCGCTATGAAGCTACTGATCCGTCTTCTACTTACCTTAAATTCCTGGAGAAATGTTCAGAGAATAATGTATTTTACGTAAATTCATTTGGAGCATTAATGATAATCATCAATTCGAATTTTCTCAAGATATGGCATAATTCGTGTATTCCACGGGATTTGCTTGATTTAGGACAACGGAATGCTCTCACGCTTTTATTTGCTCTACTAGAGTAATTTTTGTTTGTTTACGCCCGATGGCTCTATTGGCATATTGTTCCAAAAAGCCGTCCGTTCGGCACTTAAAGTTTGTGGTGAAACTGTTATCTTTATAGCCGTTATCATTGTTTCAATCTATATGAATATATGTACATATCTGTTCACTGCCTGTTTTCCCTTTTTTCCCGTCTGATTACGCAATGTCTGTCCAGATTCATATTCGACTCAGTTGAAAGTCGAAGTTATTCGGTGAACGTCACTTTTGCCGCGAACTATTTGAGGGGGTTTAGAATGACAGTGGAGTGAGTCAATATTTAGTAATTTGAGAAAAGAATAGTTTTGTGAAATTTTGTCGTATTGCCATTGCATTAAGTGGTCCAACTTGTTTTGCCCTCTACCGACTCGCTAAGTGAACGATGACTTATTTGACTGTGGCACTAAACAGAAATTAATATACGTTCAGTGAAAATGTGGTTATATAGATTTTTCAAATTTTTGACTTACTCCACTGTTATTCTAACCGCCTCATTTGTAACTGGAAATGTTGCATTTAAATATTTGTACCTATATTAAAATTAAATAGTTTGTTTTAAAGTTGCAGCTATTAATGAACATAAATATACACGAGCAGATAGCTGAGTACAAACAATTGGGAATCCATTGTGTATATGAATTAATCGAAGAGAATTATCGAGCGGTGATTATTGCGTCATACTCGCATAAACACTCTTGTCACAGCAAGAATTTGATCAAATGTCTTAACTTAAACTGATTAATTTTAGATCGGGGGAACTAATATATCACGCATAGCTGCCGACTTTTACGCTTTTTATTATTACTAAAAATTAATAGAAAGTTTTTTTATTATTAAATCTCATGATTTCGGCTATTTAATAAGTACACATTTACTATAAAATTTTAGTGGTAGGAAAAAAGCGTAAAAGTTGGCAGCTATGTGCCACCTTTGTTGATTCAGCATTATTGTGGTCAAAAATCACTTCCATTCTTGGAGCAGATGGAAATAAAAAGAAGCTGGAAACAAAGACCAAAATATACTCCTTTAGATACACATGACTAAACTGAAAGTCGACTTTAGATCTGATTTTGAAATCAAAATTGTTTTAATATAGCAATTTTATTTATAGCAATGTTTTCCAACCTCTTAAGGCCACGCCCCACCAAATCACCTGTAAAACGACAGTTCCCCCCTCCCATCGTGTCATATAATTCTTATCAAAATACACTCGTATTGACATGAAGTCTAAAAAGGAATAATTAAATGGGCAAGCCACCGTACATATGTTTAAGCATACCAATATAAGAAAAAACTAATATTCTTGTCAGATATATGTTTTTAACAGAACTTTAGGGGGGAAATGCAGCCATTCATCTTTGCATTTATTTCTAGAAGAGTTTTATTGCTTCTTATCACGCTAACTCGGTGTGAAACAAAAGTATTATTTTATGGTCTGCATTTTTATCGTGACAAAAAATCTTGAACAGGCTCTCTCATTTAGCAATCAATATTATAGCATTGATTTATTTTGTGATTAATTTTAGTACGTCATTTATAACATGTGGACATATTTTGAGTACTGACATATCTATTTGCGTAGTGCAATCACAGCTGCAAAGTGCAAAGGTTTTTGGAATCACTATTTTCTTGAAAATATTCTTCGCTTTATTGTATGGCAGGTTCTACGATTTAAAAATGAGAGGATTTCTGTCCTTAATTAGAGTAGTCCGACCAGTAAATGAACACTTAAGCACATTTTTATAAAATATTGATAATAGTTTAATAAAGAGTACCGTTTGATGTCTGACAGCGCAAATACATATGTGTGTATACAAATTACTAGGACTTCCCTCAAAGGGATTAGTCTGAGTGATATTGCTGAGAACATAGGGTTAACAATTATAATATAAAGAAAAAGAGCAAATTAAATGATAAAATTACAAAATATCATCTATAAATTCATATACACTGTTAAAAAAATAGAAAAGAATATATTTTGAGTATATTAAGAGTATATTTTGGTTCATCAGATGTGTTGTCATATTTTTTTTTAACATGTGGCAAAGAAACTCATTTTCTTAAGCGCGTATTGCGCAAAACTTAAATTTAAAAAAAAAAAAAGGCGCCGTTTTTTTAAAAACACCAAGATTTTTAATGTTACGTCATAGGATTTGCAGCCAATAGATTATTCTATCAAGAGTGGCTTAACGCAAATTTAATTTCATTGTTGCACCTTTTTTTGTGTGGGAATTTAAAATTTTTCTTCCTTGATTATATATCTACCAGAGGGCACGTGCGAGGATTTCGCACTGAAATCTAATATTTTTTAGGTACTTCTCTATTATCCCTTCGATCACTTTTCATAACAAAAACTATCGCCAAACTGTAAGATTAAACGCCAAAAATGCAGTCTCATTTACTGGATGTCAGAAGCATTATACATGTTTGTTACGTCATCAAGTGGTTTTTAACTCGACATTTGCGTGTATTTTTCATTATGTTTTACTGATTTATTCGTTATTTCATTCATTAAAATAACAATTGTGTCTTTAAATTCTTATATTTTATTTATTTATTTATTTTGATATTCCAATGGCAACGTTCTCCCGTTTACTTGGCGATAGTTTTTTGTTATGAAAAGTGGTCGACCGCATAATAGAGAAGTACCATTTTTTATCAATATGTAATATTTCTTAGGTGCCGGTTTAAACTTCTAAAAAAAAAGTAAGGATAAAAATATCTGCAAACAACATTTAGTTTTTAGTCAAGCCAGAATATCATCTAATTTATTCCATCAATATTATAGTAAAAAATGATCCAAGATTGCAAAATGCACGCGCGAGGAAAAAAAAATTTACAATCGTATTTTAACTGCATTAGAGGATGACGTCATCCACTTCGGGAAAAACATGGGACATAGAAATATCAATCTAAACATTTCAATTTCAATTTCGCTTTTTAATCATAAATATAAAATAAACCCAAGCAGTGTTTTTTATAATAATTGTAGAGCATCATATAACTTGGTATTTTATTTTTGTGGCAACAATAATTTAAGGAAAACCTTTCATTTCTTTCATGAAAACTATGCCGATTTAATTTTTAATTTTCAGCAAATTTTAATCAAAAACATGTTTTAACGAAATGTTAAGTGTGCTATGTCTGAAGCCTGTGCAAAATCCTTTCATATGCTATCGCATTCGTCGTTCTGCGTTTCGTATTTTCTGAAAAAAAGGGATGTTGACAGAAAAATAATATATATGATTATTTGTATAACTGTTTATAGAAACTCTTACACTTCAAACCACATTGATAGCATGCTTTGCTACAAACCAGATTGCAAAACTATAGTCTAAATTACTATTAAAGTATACAAAAAATCTTTCGATGACTTCTGTAAAATAACTTTTATCTTTTTAATCTAACTTTTATATCTCTAAAATAACTTTTATTTTTTTAATAATCTCCATATCGGCAAAATTGAAAAATTATGTATATTTAAAAGTTAAGCTTAACAGATACTTCTTGATTATTCTCTAGGAGGCTCTGTCCCCTGCGCCTTTACTGCGCCAATCCGCAGACTTTTCTTTGCCTGTCTGTCTGTCTCTCCCCAATCTGTCTGTTTCTCTATCCGTTCTTCTGCCCGTCTCTCTAACCGATTGTCTATCTCTCAACACGTCTCGCTACCTGTCTCTATATTTCTCTACCGGTCTCGCTACCCACCAATCTATTTCTCTAACCGTCTGTCTATCCGTCTAACTACTTGTATGTCTAGCCGTGTCTCTATCCACTTCGCTACCCATTTGTTTATCTGTCTCCCAACTTGTCTATCTGTCTCTCTACCCGTCTAGCTATACGCCTCTCTACCCATTTTCTTACCCATCTCTGTACCCATCTACTGTCTCTCTACTCGTCTGTATACCCGATACGCTGCCAATTTCATTACCCGTCAGTCAAGTCGTCTCTGTACTCATCTCTCTCCTCGTCTCTTTGTCCACCACGCAACGCGTCTCGCAACCTTTCTCGCTACATTCCTGTCTACCGGTGTCTCTACCCGTCTCGTGACTCATCTCGCTACCCCTCTGTGAACCCTCTTTTTACCTTTCTCTCTAGCCGTCTGTCTATTCGTTTCACTACCCGTCAGCCTACCTATGTCGCTACTCGTCTGTCTACCCTCTGTCTACCCGTTTGTTTACTCGTCTTTCTACCTCTCGCCACCTCTTCCCAATATTTAAACATTTCATTTAATATACAGAAGCCGTTTATCAGTTATTAAATGCAAACAGAAGTAATTTATCTAATAAGTGTAATCAGATGCAATTTTTTTTTAAATACATACATAAACCTGAATAATAATTCATCAGTTTTGTGTTCATAGTTGTTTATATCATTTGACAGTAAATCTCAACATCTTAAACCTGAATTGTCTCAAGCTTTTTTAAAAAAAACACAAGGTCTGTATAACTGCAAAGTACCCTGAGGGCTATATTAGCTACATGTTATTAAGTTAAGTGAAAGTTTCGTTATCGCGTTTGCAGCCAATTGCGTATGTCAGAAAGCGTGGCTTAACACGCTATTTTAAATTCATTACTGTAACTTTCTTTTCTTTTCTTTTTTTTTTTTTTTTTTTTTTTTTTTGGGGGGGGGGGGTTTCAAATATATACAATTAAATTAAAACTTTTGCCTGCATGCCATTAGTGTTGTTTGTATTATTAACTAATACCTTGTAGACCAAGCTTCATTTGGAGAAACTTTCGTAATTGGGCCCAAAGCCAATCAGAGCATTTAATATCATTATTGTAACTCTTATATAGTTAAAACAATATTGTTGCTAGGTTTACTCTTGTTTGAGACCAGCCTTGCCTGTGTATCTGAATGGGGAAAAGTTTCGTATCCTATGACGGTTGGCGAAAATATTTAAAATGGTGCCAAAAGTAGTTTTAACATCTTACAAATTTTTTCAAGAGAGCGGTAAAACATGTTTTTCAAATATTTACAAACATACGTTTATTAAAGCATGTTTTTGCACCATCTTAAAAATTTAAGCACGATGCTAAAATAAAATTTTATCACCATATTCGATATTTTAATAAGTAATGAAAATACATAAACTTATTTAACAAAACTAAGAGGCATTTTTGTAATAAATAATTGTTATTGTCAGGGGGGTAAATTGTATAAACGGCTAGTAAATAATAAATAGCATTTAAAATCTAAAAATGGAGAAGTGGTCCGTATAAAAATGCAAAGCCTAACATTATACGCCTGATATACGTAAATCTTTTTTTATTTTTTAATATTTCCGAAGGCACAGATAAAAAGGTAAAAATCTCTTTTCCAAATGCCAAATAGAAAATGTACAAAATAGAATGCCAAATATACAAAATAGAAAAATATCTGCAAAAATATATATTTACATAATACTACATCTGCAAAAAAATAAGATTTAGAAAAAGTAAGCCAAATCCTGCAGATTCCAACAATCACATCGAAAAACTTATCACCAAAAAAGAACTCGCCAAATCTTACCGCACAGGAGATGGATATGGATTTTTCCCTCTGAATGCAGAATATTAGTTTTTTTTTCTTCTACGATGGGTGATTATAATACAATTGTTTCATTTCACATACTGCGTACCGTTGGATATATTGGTACTTTTATGTTATCCTGGCGCAGTTGATAAATCGCCAAATATTGTTCCTGTAGCATTTCCATATTGAATTCATTTCATTTAAATATAAACCTTTCACTCATTTAATTTAAAATACATGCCTTTCATTAATCCCATTTAAAATGCTAAAAAGAGAGAAAAAAAAAGAAATAATGCCATAAATCGAAACCTTTTATTTAAACACCAAATATATATACTTTTTAATTGACACACGCGAAATAAAATAAGCTGCTATTGCTGAGATTTGCTCCAAATCTCTAATACCAAGTCTACCAAGTTACTGCGGGGTTTTACTTTCAAACAGAAAAAAATCCAGATTAATTCTCGATTTCTACTAAATTGAAATATATTTTATTGTGCTGAATATTAGTGCGTGCATATTTTTTTGCTCCATGTACTCCATGAACTTTTCAATACCGATTGTCTACGAAAATCTCCCGCCGGTGAAAATGACGTACGCACAAAATTTAGTGACGTATGTACTTTAATTGTGCTTTTTTATCTATATTTTTAATATAATTTCCAAACGGTTTGACATTTATTCTTGGTAATAAATAGACGTCGTTGTCACCTTTATAGGTACCTGCAGTAAAAATTTGAACAAATCCGTTAAATATTTTTTGAGTTATGCTTGACGAAAGGTTTTAATATCCATCGTAGCTATATATGGGGCAAAGTAATACTGCGCTGTGTATGAGTCTTCGTTGCACTCAGACAATTAAAATTAATAAAAAAAAATTTATATTTAATTTTTTGGGATGTTAGGGTTTCTTAATAAAACTATATACGATAACCAAGTAAATGAAGAGTTCTACCATTGAATGAACGTAAAATTGTCCAGTGAATGAACAGGTAGCAATTAATTTATATACTATGTTATTTATTTTACAACTTGTACATATAACTTGTAACACGTTTATACTGAATTACAGGTTTTTTAAACCTTATTTTATAAAAATATTTACTAATTGTTCATTTTAATTGTCTATAAAGGATGCTTCTCAAACGTGTTTAATTTGAACTTGAATAGTTTCATGGTAAATGTTTCTTCATCTGAGATATTGCAGAGCGAAAAAAAATACAAGGCTCACTCCCTAAATACAGTGACCTCTCACTTATACGCGATACACGAAAATTATTTTTCAGTACCAGTTTTATTAAAAGGTAATTTTCACTTTCTTAAATCGCTGAATTTATAAATCGAATTTTTTAATTTTAAAATAGTGGTATGAGAAAGTAATTACTGAACATCGAGTAAGAAGAACATGAGAAGTCACTGTAGTCGAAAAAGTTGCGTAAAGTTTTAAAATAAATATAAATAAGAAACATTATACAAAATTATTAAATTGATATAGTTTCCAGTATAATTATTCTCGTAGTATTTGTATTTTGAACTTTTCAATGAACACTGTTTGAAAACTGAATAAAGACTTATTTTGTCATTTTACTATTTTTAAAAATTGAATGTGTAACTTTTATTTTTAGTCTACAACATCAATTTAAAAAAAAGAACTAATAGGGAATGGGATCCTAACAAATGTGGAATTACACCTCTAAAAATTCAAATTGCCCCTGTGGGGCGTACGTCCCACGTTGGCAAGCACTGGGTTAAAGTAATATGCAACCCGTATCATTACTAAAGATTATACACTAAAGATATGTTTAATTTAAAAAAATATTTTCAAACAGTCTTTTTCAAAGGAAAATTATTCAATTTTTTTTCAAGTGAAGGTTTCTAATTTATATACGTAAATACGGTACGTTTATATTTTGTTTGTTCATTTGATGTTTTGTGAGAATTTTCTTTATTATTATTACTATTTTAATTTTCTAGTGCTCCTTCCCATTTTTGTGAAACAACATAATTTTATAAAATGAAGGCTTCTTATTAAAAAAATTTTGAAATCTCTAAAATGATTTTCTTATTTTTCAGTAATTAAAGAATTTCCTAAAATAATGAAAAAATAATTTTATTATTTTCCTTTGAATAAGAAGAATTTTTGAGATGGACTACAAAACAAAACAAAAAAAAAACAAATATTATATTATTTGCTGCATTTTATTTTTCAACAGGGGAAACTAATTAAAAAATATATTTTATAATAATTACTTTATATAATAATTAAAAAATATATATTATAAAAATCTTTCTCGTAGCCTTCCCTCAGAAAGTATACTTAGAGAATGCCTTATTAAAGAAAGTGAAAACAAATTCAATAGAACTTTTAAAACATATTAATGCAATTAATTTTTTTTTCAATTATAATTGCCACTTAATTTAATTACTGCAGTTCCAAACTAATTAAATCCCCCTGAGACATTAAAATGCCATTAGAAGGATTAAATTTCCACACAATGAAAATTTTCAAATTCGGTTTTTTTGTATACGCATTAAACAATTATTACTGTTTAAATTAAATTTTAATCACTCAGGTTAAATTCAATTTTAACACAAATTGCAATTCTATTTTTTGCCTTATTTTATCGGTAAAACAAATCAAAATTGTATGGTTAAATAAGGTGATTACAAGTTCTGCGATTTAAAGATTAAATGGAATCCCTCTAATTTGAAATAGTAGCCCCATATTGTTTAGAAATTCTAGGAGTGCACGTATACTTTCTCTTACAAAATCTTAAGTAGTGTCCATTGCATTTCCCAATTTCAGTTACAGAAACAAAAAAATGAAATTACTGCATGACAAAGGCAGCATGATTATAATAGCATCCCCAAGGTGCGTATATTCCTAATCGGGAAACCACGCCATTAGTGTAATAAGATAAAATATCTAAATAAGCAGGCAATTGAAAGAGCATTATGAAAGGTGTTTTTTTGAAACATAAATCATTTGCCCGCGTCTCCCCGTTATCGAGATATAAAGTCTTAAAATTTGATAATTTATTCATTTAATAGGATGGAAGGAGGAGTCGTCACGTTTTCAACGTAGCAACATCATCAAACTCCAGTCACATGTCCATTTCCACTTTAGTACGCTGCATTTTTCTGACTCAATTCGCTATGCTTAGTACAAGTCTTAGTTTGTGCAAACTCGTTCACTTCTATTTGAAACGCCCCTGTAATTTTGTTTTTCGCAGGAGGTTGATCATTGTTATCATTGCACTAGATTTATGTTCATGAAATGTTTTTGGGACCATGATTTTCTACGCTTCAATCATTTTTATTGGTTCAGTGTCATATTTGTCAATAGCATTTTTATTGCGCGCTTCTTTCATTTTTATACTACTATAACTAAATATGTTTTGTATTTCAGGTAAATCTGATTATTTCTGATTAAATCTGATTATCTCTGAATCAAAACCACACCTTTTCCCCTAAATTAACTAGATAAATTAGCAAACTTTAAGACTTTATATCTGAATAACAGGGAGACGAGGACAAATGATTTATGTGTCAAAAACACGTTTTATAAGTCTCTTTCTATTGCTGCTTACTTAGATTAATTTCATTATTACACTATGTCGTAGTTTCCTGGTAAGAGTTCCGTTGAGGTATGTCACCACTACATAAGATTAGAAATTTTCCATTTAATATTTTATGCTCACGGTCGTAATCGTCTCGTTTAACTGCAGAATTTATAATGAATTTCTGCGATTAATGAGGTGAAAAATTCTTTAAGCAAATCGTGGTACAGCTGCATGCACCCTGTACCAGCAAAATTTATTATTTTGTTTAGAACAGTTTCCACTAGGAAAAGAAAATTTATTTGCAAAATAATGGATTAAAGGTGCTTACTTTTATATTTCAAGCACAGCCCCCAGAATACTAGGCGTATGAGCTGACACAAAAATAATAGCTGTCGTAAGGGAATATTTTTTTGAGCGTTTGAATTTGAATACAAGTATTTACTAAAAATATTTCTATACTTTATTTTATGAAATTAAATAAGGCGAAGGATTCTTTTAGAAAATACTGGTATAAAATTCAGTGGACCGTACGCAAGTTGAAAAGAATACGCCTAAGACAGCCACCATTTTTGTGTCAGCGTGAAGGCCTAGCAATAAAAGAGTTGTTATTTTAAGTTCATTAAGAACTAATTTACAAATATCTATGAACTACTAAAATTTTAATGAACTTTTGTGTTCATCATTTATAATTTAAAAATTTTAAATTAACATCATTACAGGAATTAAAGACAGGGTACATAGGTATGAGTAAGGATTGTGCAAAAACAATCGCGCAGTGCAGGTTTCGTACACCTGAGAAGATCTATGAGGTTTGAATACCAGAATTTTCGTAAAAATTGGGTGCTATATTTAACCACACACACACACACACACACATATATATATATATATATACCGTAATTTCCGGCGTATAATCCGCAGCTCAAAGAGTCGTTTTTGGACTCAGAAATTTTATTCAATAATTGTAGTTAAATATTTGCAGCGATCTTTTAAGTTACATTTTATAAAATAATATTCCTGTGTCGAAAAACGACTCTTTGAGCTGCGGATTATACGCCGGAAATTACGGTATTTAAATAAAGCAAATATAACTTGAATTATTGAAATATTACCTCTTCAACTGAAACGTACAAACCCTGCACCGCTACCGAAACATGGCATAATTCTAGTTGTAAACTTGATTTCATTTAGCCTTTAAATTCCTAGCGTATCAAATTTGCAACACTTTTTATTTAACTTTTAATAAATATTTCAAGTTCTTCACAACCGCTATATTTATTTCGAAATATTAACCCTGAAAAGTCGCATAAGTATGCTACTAAATAAAGTAAAAAATATATCTTAAAATGTCTGGTGTCTAATCCTTAAAACACTTAAATGTATGATTTTTTCTTTTAGAATTGTGTTTTGTTTTACTTATATTAAGGTTTAGACTCCAGAAATTTTAAGATATATTTTTCAGATAATTTAGTAGCATATTTATGTAATTTTAATAATGTTTACAGTTTTATATAATTTTATGAATATTTCAATATAAAGATAGTGTTTGCGAAGAACATGATTTATTTATTAAAAGTAAAATACACAGTGTTGCAAATATGATACACTAGACATTTAAGGTTTTAACCCCTTAATTCTCGCTCCCGTCAATATCACGGGCTGAGGTGTCTTTCGTTATTTCTCGTGCCCGGAAATATGACGGGCTCAAGATTTAACTGCTGGAAAAAACTTCTGAAACCAGAAAAATTTAATTGGAATTTCCATCTGAAGATTCCATTGCGCTTATTGTGATGCTGGACTTTGCTGGACTTCATAAACTAAAAATGCGTTAAATAAATTAAAATATAAGGCAACATACATCACTTAAACAGCACTATTGCCAACAAAATACCCTATTTATCAAGCTCTTTGCAAATCTATTTTATATTCGCAATATCATCATTGTTCATAAACAATATAAACATCTAATATCTTCATAACTTCATAACTTGTCATTTAAAGGGCAAAACATCATAGACTGAGTACCTTGATATGTCGGAGTACTCTTTAAAAACTCTAAAAATTGAAGACGAAGCTAATTTTTAATAATCTACCAACACAAACTATACATACTTCGCAAAATTTCTCATAACTTTAATGACTAACCGGCTTTTCCAGAAAAGTAAATTTAACTTTCTTCAAATATTTGTTTAAAAAAATTGCAAAACTGCAATGTAAAATTTGATAAGAAAAGTTTACATTTATATAATTTAGGTAGTTCATTTTAAAATATTTCATGTATGATATGTATACTGAATCTTAAAATTATACTGTACCGTTTTATAGTTTATCTTATTATCTACTTGATATGCAGGGCCGGATACACAAATCCCACATTTTCACCATTAAACAATAACAGAAATTTTACACTTATTCATTGCAGTAATTTTGCAAGAACAGGGCGTTTTAAGAAGACGAAAATTTCTATTAAATTCTGCCCCGTCCCTAATCAGAC
Organism: Maratus michaelseni; assembly: GCA_963931845.1. Classification (NCBI taxonomy): domain Eukaryota; kingdom Metazoa; phylum Arthropoda; class Arachnida; order Araneae; family Salticidae; genus Maratus; species Maratus michaelseni. The sequence goes on from OZ007595.1 coordinate 282,375,571, forward strand.
CCTGCTTATATGGTATATATATGATACCCAACATATTTATGAATTACGAAAATGTATTTGCATAATTTTATAAAGTGCTTTATATTTAATTATTTTTTTTATATTGGAAACAATCTGAGCATCATATGAGAAATTATTAACAAATGTAGAAACTCTTTCTTCAAAAAAAGTATAAGTGTTATTACATTTTTCTGCTATTACATGGGTTATATCAATCGTGACAGATGTTTTAGATATTTATTATAACAGATGTGGCTTAGACTTAAAAATATTAAAACAATGCTTAATGAATTTAAAACAATCCTAGTTGAATAACAGAAGAATTTGTGTCAGTTACATATGCTAAATTAAAAAATATATATATATAAATAAATAAGTCATTAATAATAATATTCATTTATTTCTATAAACGATTACAAATAGATAATTTATATGTTACGGTGAATAAAAATTTCCATAGCTGACAGACCTATCGATTTTGAGGTGTTATTATTTCTGAATTATAATAATTATATTATTTAATCTCAAAGTTCTATAATTAAATAAAGCAAATATTTCTTTTCAGAAATAGAAGTACTCGAAAATTTTAAAGTTCGTCTCCTATAACCTTAGAAGTAAAATAAAAAGTAGAAATATAATGATAAATCGAAAATATTGAAGATATATAATGTTATTGATATAATTCCGATTGTCTGCAATGTGCAAAGAAGATATTCTCATATGATTTATTGTACTTATTGATATGGAGAAACGAAATGTTCTTGAATATATGCTGGAAATAAAATAAAAAATTGAAATCTCCCAAACATACTGTAATCCAAAAAACGAAATATGAAAAGTTTGAAAATTATTGCAATTCACGCAATGCACTTCATTTTTATAAGAAAAAAGTATAAAAATAGATTTATTTTAAAATAGAAAAGAATAATTTCGGAAATGGAAAACGGAAACTTATATTTTTCTTTTTCAGATTTTGGTATTAAAATGATTTTTTTTTTCACTACGCGGAAAAATAATTCAACTGTAGGAATTAGAATGTAATAAAATGCTTTATAATAAGCATATATTCATACGCATAAGAATGTTATGTAATTATATGTAACCAGAACAAGTTTAACAGAGGGGTAAACTTACACCAGTATCTTATAAAGGTATTTTTTGCTTATTTAAAACAAATTATTTTGAATAATATTCAGAAAAATAAGAGAAAATATTAAAATATGTAACCAAGAAAAAATAAATTAAAATAGAAGTTAGTGAATTACTGATATATTTGTGGAATTTTGACAGAATCTTCAGGCCCAAATTACCACAGATTCTACATATAATGTACGATTTCATCTTTGTACAAGTCTTTGTACAATAATCTAAAATAATTCAAAATTTGGGTAAACGCATTAATAGACTTAGAAACTGAATGTAATAAGATATGAAAAGATTGAAGTAAAGAAGCATTTCCTCATAAAAAACCAAAAACACAAGCATGATTTGACAGATATGCACATGCTGCCAGACAAAATTTACAAATTCAGTATATGTGTTAAATGAGAAAAGAACGACTCACAAAATATTGAAACTAAATAGTTACAGAAGTTTAAATTTTATTATAAAACCCAAGACTCCCTTATCATAGATCAGACTTCACAATCCGGAGAAAGTCTATGGGAGAAAATGTCCGCGGTAATTGCCAACTTACTAATTGACTTTCTCCGGAAAGTATCGCCGCCTGGTGGATACTACCGCACAGTTGCCATGTTTCGGGCTTTTTGAACACCAGTATATTTTTAGAGAAAATGTTGTTCTTTTAAATCCCAGAATTCTCCGATCAAACAAAACAAAATTGTCTCTACTAAAAAACTGGTATCCAAAAATATAATAGAAAAATCTAGCTGGTCTGCTACCGCATAGCTGCCAACTCTTACGCTTTTTTCTTACCACTAAAATTTAATAGAATTTTTTTCGTCATGTAATCACACGATCTTGTCAATTTAATAACATAAAATTTACTATAAAATTTTAGTGGTAGGAAAACTACTAGTTCACAAGCAAATGCATAGAACAAATGGAGCTGTGAAAAAATTTCGTGGGATTTCGTGTCGTAAATACTATTACTGACGATTGATGGCGCTAGTAGCAGGACAAGTATAGCAGTCAAAGGCAACTTGCTGATTGAGAGGTCTGATACTATGATAAGGAGGTCTTGATAAAACCATAAGTACATGAATAGTGCTGCCATCTAGTAGTAAAAATTACAATATGGAAAATCAGAATTATTCATAACCGGTGAAAAAGCTTACAATTTAAATTATGCACCTAAATTTAATTAATAAATAAATAAATTTAATGTATATAATGAAGAAAAGTTAAGAAGCAGGATAATACATTATTAAATCAATGATTAATAAAATTTTGTATAAAATATAATTAAATTAAATTAAATATATAAATTAATTCAATGACAGTACAGAATAATATTATATATATATATATAAAGAAATTAAGGAAAATTAAAGGATTGAAGGAAACAATTAAATAAGGCAAATATAGTAATAGTTAAAGAAATATGACTGATTAAGTGATCGAGATTTTAAGAAAATATTTTTCCCACACAAATCAAATGAGTTAATTAAATATTAATAAATTAAATATAAAACTGGTTAAAGTTGATGATATGAAATCATTTATTTCTGTTAAATAGAAATTAAATCAGCTGAATCGACGAAATAATAACAAGTAATGATTGCATGCATTATGAACCAATCAACCTCTCTCAATGCATGCAGAGTTTTCAGCCGACTTTAACACCGCTTTCCAAAAACTTGACAAAACGTCGTAGAGATAGTATACTATAATCAAAATATAAATATTTTGAATATATGATGAGATATGGGTATTTGTATGAAATAAATTTTAACTGCGCATGCGCTAACTACAGCAGAAATTTTTTGTCATGATTTGATATTCAATATATATGTTATATATAGGGTACCTCATATAAACAGACCAGTGGAATATTGTGAAAACTCAAAAAGTTACAGCAGTAATTGTTAAATTGAGGAGGAAATCCCATATAATCCTATGGGATTTCCTCCTCAATTTAACAGTTACTGCTGTAATTTTTTGAGTTTTCCTGATATTCCACTGGTCTTTTTACATGAGTTGCCCTATAGTATTGACTATCAGATTATGACAAAAAATCTTTGGTGTAGTTCGCGCATGCGCTGCGCAGTTAAAATTTATTTCATGCAAATACCCACATCTCATCAATTATTCAACATATCATATATTCTAATACGAGCAAATCTTGTGTGTGGTTATATATATATATATATATATACGAGCAAATCTTGTGTGTGGTTATATATATATATATATATATATATATGCAAATCTATATATATGCTAGATCACATGTTCGAGAAATTTCAATTAGTGGGTCATTTTGGTCATGGGTCATTATGGGTCAAGCTATTTTATCTTAAAAACGGCTCAGACAATTTACACTAAATTTTGCATCCTGTGGTTTTCGGGCACGAGAAGACTGTTGGGCTAAGTCACATGTTCGGAAAATTCAATTAATGGGTCATTTTGGTCATGGGTCATGATATTTGAACTCAAAATTAATTTTGACCGAGCATAGCTCGGTCTTCCCTGCTCGTTAATATTTTAATTGCAGTATACTATTTCTATAATTTTTTGTCCAGTTTTTCGAAAGCAGTGTTAAATTCGGTTGAAAACACTGCATGCTATAAAAAAAAAAACCTTTTGAATTTTTCACATAAATGTTAACATCTTCACAAATATACGTGCTGTGCTTACACAAATGTTCAACAGGACCTACTTAGTCATTTGCTACAGTGACAGACCATTTTTAGCATTTTCTGTTACTTCGGTGATCGAAAATATTATTTATTATTATTACAGTTATTTATGCCTCCCCCCCTAATTTTCCTTGCGACAAATATTAATAGAAAAAACATGAAGTAAAACATGTTCTTTACGTCCTCAATGTTCAAGGACATTTCCTCACGAGTTTCAGTACATATTCGACGAAACATCTGAAATTGGTCACTGCCCTTTAATTTCTGGCCATCAGTGTATATTACGGCAAACTGAAATATGAAGATATGACTAAAAATGGGTTAAAATATTAACTTTGAATTAAAAATCTTTACGTTTGTCAAAAATGTCTGTAATAGGTTTGTTATCGAGCAGTGTAAGTTTTAGGTCTAAACAGTGAATAGCATTATTAGACAATAAGTTTTCTGTTAATTTTAATTTATTTGGATAACTTTCTAGAAATTGAGAAACGTGTGACTGGTCAGTATGGATTATGATGATGTCATTAATATAACGATATAAACTAATACTACAGTTACTAAATGTTCGCTCATAGTAATATAAATAAACACTTCGCAAATACAAGTGTGCAAGTAAACTTGAAGTGCATCCACCATGTGGAATGACGACTGTCTGTAGATAAATGGTATTATCTTGTTAAATGCAGTTATTATAAATAATGAAATTAGTAAGTGTATGAAAGTACTCTGCATCCACATGTATAGGAAGAGTCAACTGATTTTGATTTTTTCTTTATATTGCATTTAGTATATTATGAAGATCTAATAAGTGTATGTTATTAAAGAGATCTTTGAAATCATATATTGTATTATTTTCGACACATTCAAGATCATTGAGAATATTGACGGGTGTTTCCTAGCGGTCTACGTTAGAACGCTTTCTAACTGGAATAAATCATTTAAAACGCTTTTTAACTGGAGCTCTCAGTTAGAATGTGTTTTCCCTAGTTAATTATTAGGTTTTGAATTATTTTGGGATTTTACTGCTACATATATAAGAATCCAAATATTGTAAAGCTGCGAGATTATTTTTCCTGTTATTTCTCATATGTGTCTGGTGATACATAATTGATGCTTCTCTTATGATTACAGCTATATTTATCTATATCTATATATTAACTATCTATATACAGGGTTATTCTAAATGATGGACCCATTTTCAAAAAATTGTATTTATTAAAGTATAAATCCAAAATCAAAAATCTTTATACCAATGAAAATAGGAAGTTTGAAAGTTTTTTTAAGACATTATAAATGTTCAATGTGTCCACCGATTGCTCACTTCTTGCGAACTCAAGAACGCAGAAAACCTTGTGCTCCATAGTAGCCATCTCACTCACAACTGACAGTGAAACGAAATCGCGGCCTACTGCCACGCAACCTCTACCGGCCGCCTCTGGAACCTTGACCGCTTTGAAAGCCGTGCACACAGTTACTGCAGATACGCTTTCTCGTCTGTGGGATGAGTTTGGCTATCGCGTAGATGTTTGCCGTGCAGCAAACGGTGGACACATTGAACATTTATAATGTCTTAAAAAAACTTTGAAACTTCCTCTTATCATTGGTATAAAGATTTTTCATTTTGGATTTGTACTTTAATAAATACAATTTTTTGAAAATGGGTCCATCATTTAGAATAACTCTGTGTATATGTATATATACAGAGAGAGAGAGAGAGAAACAGGTGAAATAATAGAATAAATTCAAATGATGTGAAAAAAATAATGCACTAGTGTTATACCAAAATAACGTAAATCTCAATACATATAGACACTTTATTTCAAACTATTTTTTTTTTCAATTATAATCCCTAAGAAAATATTGACACGACGGAAACATAACACTTTTGTTACAATTCTTCATGGTATGTGACACGGGTTTTATCAATTTGTTATAACAAATGAGTCTACTAATACTACACTATTAGGACAATACTTAATGCATTCAGCATTTTTCTTGTTCAGTAAAAAAGAACTTTAGAAAAATAGCCTAATTACAAAAATATGACATTATGAAGAAATAAAACTTTAACAAAATAAATCGAAATATATTGAAAATATATAAAGTTATTGATTATATTTCCTACTTCCCGTAATGTACGGAAAAAAGCTGCTCCTATGATTTGTAGAACATACTTATAGGAAGAAACAATATACACTTGAATATGTACTGTAAATAAAATGAAAGATTGAAGACTCGCTTACATATGTATAGTAATCCAAAAGAAATATCTGAAAAGTTTGAAAATTATTACAATTCACGCAACGTAGTACTTCTTTTTTCAAAAGAATAAGAAAATAGATTTACTATAAGTATAAGAGAAAAAGAATTATTTTCGGAAATAAAAAGTGGAAACTTGTATTTATCTTTATTTTATCTTTTTGGTGCGAAAATACAGCACACCCAAAACAATAACTTTAACAATTAATGAAATAAAATGCGAAATTTTGTAATAAGGGTATAGCTATAAGCAGTGACGGCTCGTGGCTCACAATTTTTGGGGAACTAAATACATAGCTGAAAATCTTATTCTTTTCTTACCACTATTTTTCTAAAGAAAACTTTTGATTGGTTTAATGGTAAAACTTTCTACTAACAAATAAGGTAAATATCTTTTTTACAAAATAGAGGTAAGAAAATTGCAACTATGCATTTAGTGCCCCAAATAAAGGCAGTCTTGAGCCACCACTAGCTATAACTATAATAATGTGAAGCTACCAAGTCTCCGGATTTTCGAATTCCAGTATATTTGTATAGAATGTTTGTTTTATCAAAACGGTGAATTCTAAAGCATTTAAAAATGTATACGAAAATAATTGTATTAAAAAATTCTTAAACATAGCCGCTGTGGAATATGCAAGACCTGATTACCTCTTAAAAAATTCCATTACTTTTTATGAAAATAAATTTTCGTCTTATTTATTCTAAGAATTCTTCGATTAAAAATGGCTATAGTTTTATTTTTTTTTCGAAAAAAAAATTACGAAAGTTTTGTTAAGTAGTAATCAGGTTATGAAGATGCGCTTATACTTATGTTACATAATAAATATATACAGGGTGTCCCACAAGGTACTTAGTGTCTAATATGTACAGATTCGGATAGAGCACGTCAATATGAGTATTTTGAATGGTAACAAGTGGGGTTCCCCGAATATAGTGTGATAGTCTAATTACAGGATGAACTTTATCATAGCTGCGAACTTTTACGCTTTTTTCCTACCACTAAAATTTTATTGTAAATTTTACCTCATTAAATCTCCGAAACCACGAGATTCAATAAGCCAAAAATTTCTATAGTTTTTTAGTGTTTACCACAAACTTGCATAATCACCTGGGGAATCTTTCATGTTGTACGCATCGTCATTTGGAATACACTATCGGATTCGTCAATAACGTCGTAGCTGCCAACTTTTTCGCTTTTTTGATACCACTAAAAATTTATAGAAATTTTTACCTTATTGAATCCCGTGATTTCGGAGATTTCATAAGCTAAAATTTACTATAAAATTTTAGTGGTAGGAAAAAAGGGTAAAAGTTGGCAGCTGTGATAACGTTCATCCTGTAATTAGACTATCACGTTATATTCGGGGACCCCACTTGTTACCATTCAAAATACTCATATTGATGTGCTCTATCCGAATCTGTACATATTAGACGCTGCGTACTTTGTGGGACACCCTGTATATTACGTAAAAAACTGGAAAAACGTTTAATAATACTATATAATGAAAGGAATAGTTTTTCCAAAAGGCTGTTTTAGAAACTATCAACATTTTACTATTAAAATCATACAAGTTTACCCAAAATGTACACTACACAAAAATATACTAGAAATAATTTATGGGCTCAATAAATGATTTTGTCATTTGAATGAAACCATTCGGGCATGCTCAAAAGCATAGTTGCCAACATCCTTATTTGTTTTAATCAATTACCGCTAGTAAATATATATATATATATATATATATATATATATTTATATATATATATATATTATATATTATATATATATATTATATATATATATATATATATATATATATATATATATATATATATATATATATCACAAACATAGTTACCAACAATCACCGCTATAGGGGATATTAAGTTGCTTCGGATCAAGATGATCCATAAAGGTCACTGTTCTATTCGAACCATTATTATACATTTTGTTAAAATAGAAGGTCTATAATTTATTTGGGTTAAAATTTAATTCTAATTAGAATTAAAAACCTCTCTTTTTTTACAAAATTCTTTGTAGTAATTGATTTTTTTTTTTTAAATAAGCATTTTTTTACCTATCCTTTTGCGCATGACCGAATGATTCACTCGAATATCAAAATTATTCATTTTACCCATCACCATTAGATATACCGCTAAAAATATATGCACACAAAAGTATAAATAATGAGAAATACAATAATTTATTAGCAAGGGTTGCTGTAAAAGAGCAAACAGCAATATTGAGTTTATGTTGTGTGCTAAGCAGAATAAAGGGGATAGAACCAAAATTAATTAATTCATTATTCAAAAACTGTTTGAAAGAAATTACAAATTCACCGTAATAAATGGGATTTTTTTTTCTAGATATATTGAATAAAAATTGGCCAAACCTCGCAACCCTGATTAAAAGCTCAAGATTCACAACAAACGATTTATTTTGCAATTTCATTATTTCGAAAACTGATGATGACGTATCGTGGATACGTAGTATTTTCTAATGTGATGTGAACTATATCGTTTTATCAGGGAAAACCAGTATACAGAATTACAGGATATGGTATTCATACAATTCGTGCGCTATACATGAAAAACTGTTCCTTAAAGCTTACGTAACAATTAGGAGCGGAACAACAGACTAGTTTATTATATTATTAATATTAATTCAAACGGGACAGTTTGAAACGTGGTCGTCACCCTGTACGTATTTTTAGTCAAATAAAAATATTTCAACCAGAATTTTTATTTTATATATTAAATAGTTTATGTACAACACTTCATTCAATAGACAAGATACGTATTTGTTTTAGTCTTTGATAAAGCACGCTTGCATTATTAAAAAAGAAAAAAACGTAGAAGTTGACACATATGCTAGAATTCCTCGTCATATCACTGCAGAGAACTCAAGCTACTGTATTATCTTAACAAATTATTTTATTCTTATTTTGAAAATGGACATAGTTTAAGCAAAAATAATTTCATGCAAGTTGGATCTCCTCCACATATTACAGCGTCATTGAAATAACATCTACACAAAACTTTTGGCGAGGATCAAATTGTAAACAGAAACTCTAAAATAATTACCTTTCTTATAACCCTACATTTTTTTTTCAATTTCTAACTGCGGGCATACATTAACAAATCTTAAGCGGGAAACGGGAAAACGCGTTTTTGGATATACGTAAATCCGCCCACGGACGGTACTTTTGCATTTTGTGTTTTACATTATTTCTCAAAAAAACTTACACAATATTCATATATTTACATTTAGACTATTATGCATATCAATACTCTTATTAGAAACAATACCATTATTGTATACATTCATTTATAATATAAACTTGAACAGAGAAACTATTTTTGTTATATAATGAAACATGCTAGAGTATCTGTCAGAGGCGGATCTTCCTGCTTAAAAGATGAATACTACCCGCTTAAGGTGTGTTAAAGATAATATGTACAAAGAAAAACTATTATAACTAGTCATGTACTCAGCTGATTTTTTAAGTGCTATAGTGCATCTTGCTGTATTGCACTTGCACCACTTGAGGGGCTTGAAGATTCGCATGTACAACAGTTAAGGGGAAAATATCGTATTTTATAATAAAAACGACTTTATAAATACGATATAGTGATTAAAATGAGTTATGATAATTAACATTTGACAATAATCCTGATTTATTAAGTGCTATGGTGCATCACGCTGTTTTGCATTTGCAGTGTTTGATTGAACTTGAACGCTCACATAGTCAGCAGATAGCAGTGGCGTAGCCATGGAGGGAGTCCAAACGCTCTGCGTACCAGTAAAATTGTAAAGTTTTCTTAGTTTTCATTATCGCAGAAGGTTCCCCGATTATCTACGGTCAAAGCCATTAAATAATAAGCCCAGTCAGATAGTGTTAAATTTGTTATCGACACACTAGCGCCAAACCTCTGCTGCGGAAGGAAGACAAAACAGAAGTAAGTCGCAGAGAAACGATACGATTTATTTATATCGATATTTTATACGATTTTTATCTATGTTTTGTTTTTGCACTTCCTTTAAAAGTTTGCTAATTATTGGGATCTTTTACATTAAAGCTAACACTACAATGAAAAAAAAAATGTGGAAATTTACTGGATTAATATTTCTATATAAATATAGTGGTGGCGAAGAAGTTGATCTATTTATTAAAAGTTAAATAAAAAGTGATGGAAATTTACATTACTATGCAATTAACCCTTTCCGGCACAGACAAATTATGTTCGTAAAATGTGAAATTACTGACTGACACCGGAATTTACAAACGACTTTCTTGGAAAACATGAACTCCTTATTTTAAGATTTAATTTTAGAAGCAGAATTTTATTAAAATATTCTTGGTGCCGAATGCAGCACTCCCAACCGCTAGATGGCACTATTTTCAACTTGCGAAATTTTCCCATTTATATGACTGGGCTTATTATTTAATGGCTTTGTCTACGGTAAAGAAAACTTTACAAAATTAGTGGCATCAAGAGCCTCTCAATCCCCCCCCCCCGCACCCTGGCTACGCCACTGGCACATATTATCAGAAAATGTCGTATTTTACAGTAGAAACGTCTTATGAAAATAAATTATTCATTAAGACACTGTAGACCGGCAATGTAATATGCAATTTGTTTTAATCAATATAAGTTCCATCTTTTTTTTAAAGTTTTTGGAATGGCCTTCGTCTAGTTAACTTTTTTAAACTTATACATCAGAAAATATCTTACAGTATATGAATCCTATGTAAAACTTCTTACAGGCTAACAATGTATTCCGAAATGTATTGTATAAATGCAGATTCTTTTTTATAAAGATTTTATGCCGTAAAAATTGTGTAGGCGGAACTAAGTATTCAGGACACGCCTTTAATAAATGACATTGGTTTTAAAACGCGAATATACTCGTAGTCGGTCAACAAAATGTTAAATCGAGTAAAAAATTTTAACATTTGACTATGGAATTTCACGAACAATTAAGCGAATCTATTGGTAAAGTTTTGAACTAAATTCTTTTATTGAATAAATTGTTTAAGCATGCTTTGAACCATTTAAAATAAGAATAAAATATGAAAATATTCCTGATAGTTTAGCTTGTATATTTCTTCAAAGACGTGCACTTTAATTATTGTCATCCAGGACCCGAATACTGCAGCGAAAAACGTCCACTAGTAATCTAATGTAGTAAAAAATATTCCCCTTATGCACATGGTGCGTAAGGCTCTACTGCAAGTTTCAAGTGAAATATTTGACTGTATTTAATTGCTGAAAACTATTACAAATTATTTAGTCTTTCACAGAAATATTTCTAATCTGTATTCAGAAATAGTGGTGCAATTTTCTTTAGAAATTCAAAGAAGTGTCCGCTAAAACTAAATTAAATCTGTGGCTATACAAAACATTGCAGATCATTGCTTACAGTGCCCAGCCCTGTGTTCTTGACCATGGACACCAAGGTGCTAAACAGCATATGTCCCGGTCAGGTGAGTCAGCCTAAAACAGGATCCCCTGTGTTTAGTTTTCGATCATGCTTGGTACTCATTTTATCGACCCCGAAGGGATAAAAAGATGATTGAACTTCGTCCAGTCTGCAATCCGGAATCTAACTGCGGACTTGTAGCGTGATAGAGCGTCGTGCTTATCACTAAGCTATTGGGCTATAAGGAGTGCACAAAGTGGAATCTTTTCTTAAGAAAATAATTACAAACAATGTCACGCAAATATTAATGTCCATTTTTTTTGCAATTAAAAGCTTTAATTTCATGTCATAAAGTATAAATATAAATTTTGTTTCATTTAATTAATGATTACTGTTTCATTTTGTAGCCATATTCCATCTGGAATAATAGTTAATATAGTCGCTGTTTAGGAAATGGAAATCACCATTCAGCTTGCAAAGTTTTTCGAGCATGAAGTTTTTTCCAAATTTTCCTACACTGAAAAAATTTTAGTTGTAACAACAAATATATAGTTGCGCCAACCAAATTTTTTTGTCACTATAGCTCCATCCAAATGTTTGATTAGAGATACCAAATTATTTGATTAGCTTTATTTTGTTGTTATAACCAAATAATTTGGTTACAAGAACCAAATTGGTTTGGTTAATAGTTATCGTAACCAAATGGATTTGGTTGTAGAACCAAATAATTTGGTTCTTGCAACCAAATTTATTTGGTTAATAGTTATCGTAACCAAATGGATTTGGTTATTTCAACCAAATCCATTTGGTTATTATAACTATTAACCAAATTGATTTGGTTGCAAGAACCAAACGGATTTGGTTATTTCAACCAAATCCATTTGGTTATTATAACTATTAACCAAATAGATTTGTTTGCAAGAACCAAATTATTTGGTTCTTACAACCAAATACATTTGGTTATGATAACTATTAACCAAATCAATTTGGTTCTTGTAACCAAATTATTTGGTTACGACAACTAAATAAAGCTAACCAAATAATTTGGTCCCTCCAACCAAACATTTGGATGGAGCTATAGTGACAAAAAAATTTGGTTGGTACAACTATATTTTTGTTCTTTCAACTAAATCGTTTTTTCTGTGCATATCGGCGTTATTAAAACGCAGAATTTTTTTCTTTATTAAGGAAAAAAGTACGATAATAAATTACTGGTGGAAATTTCCCCCTGTGTCAATCCTTGCTAACACTGCAATGTTCTCAACTTGGGGTCTCCCTCACCCTTAAATTTAGAGGGGAAATTTGTGAGCGGGTTTTTTTAGGGGTTTTTATCAGGACGAAAATGAAAATCCAATCATAAGTAGAAATACAGTTTTCACATTTTATATACTTTCCATAATTTTGTCCTGAAAATAGTGTTTTAAAAATGTTAATTTTCATGTTTGGCATTTTATATAAGAAAACTGTCTTCTAAAGAAAGAAAGTTACTTATGTTAGGTAGGTAAATATAGCTATTGATTCTTAGTTTACTGTAGAGCCACGTCAGCTCACCTTATACTATATCATTAATATAGGTGGCGCTACTATTTTTTGGGAGACGGATGTCATCTAAATATAAAGGGACTTCAGTTAAGATTTTAAGGTGGTGGATTTCTTATTAGAAAATGGGAACATTGCATGACTATATGTCGCACATATTTGTGTCGAGTTCGAGATATTTTCATAAAAATAAAATAATCTCAATTAATTACATTTAAAGAAGTAAATACCAGTATTTTAAACACACATGTTACATATATAAAAGTGCGTACGCTCATTATATGACCAATGCTTATAGCACAACTATTTTGGAAATCTTTGACTACCGTAATTTCCGGCGTATAATCCGCAGCTCGAAGAGTCGTTTTTCGACCCAGAAATTTTATTCAATAATTGTAGTTAAATATTTACAGCGATCTTTTAAGTTACATTTTATAAAATAATATTTCTGGGTTGAAAAACGACTCTTTGAGCTGCGGATTATACGCCGGAAATTACGGTAATAATTTATCCTTAGATAACAAACCGTAAGGAGATTATTCGCTGAAATTGAAATACTATTCTGCTATTACAAATAAGAAAAAATACTACATAATTGTATAAACTCTGATATATAGAAAAAGAAGTTTACTGTTCATTGAATCTGCTAATTTTTAAGTGATGATAAAAGTTCCTTCAAAACAATAAAAACAGCATGCGTACATTTCTATCACAATAGCTGAATATACTTTTTCGCCTTATTTAATAGCAGAAGAATATTACAAAATAAACACGTGGAATTTTATATAGGAAATTTCTATTTTAAAACTTTGTTGACCGGTCACGAGTTAACTCGTGTTTTCATAATAACCAAACATTGTTGACCGATCACGACTTAACTCGAGTTTGTTTTGCAAAGCATCATTGACTAAGGGTGTGGCTTTTACCATATTTGAAAGGGAAAAAAGCATTTATAATTTTTTTTCCATATTTTTGTTTTAGATTGTAAGAATTTTTTTATTAAACACGTACAGTGTACGATATTTACTGACGCATAAACTTGAAAAACGTATAAAACCATTTAACGAAAGACTTTCAAAAGACGGCGGAAATTCTACTATTTTAAAATTAAGATGTCATACCAAATCGCTGGTCAACAAAGTGTTCAAAGTTATACAAAAGATATGTCCAATGTTCTGTTCTAAATTGATTATGTGTAAATAAAGTTTATTGAAGTTTTCTGCTTTTACCTGAAATTACGGAATAATAGTCGGTGACATAAGATAGCTTCTGTGTAAAATTGTCGGTCAACAATGTGTTAAAATAGTGGAGCCATGTTCTTTGGAAATTGTAAGACTCATACACACCTTCAAGAAATGATATATGTGATGCCAAAAATTTTGTACACCGTTTTTGCAATAAGAATTATAATTGTATGCTTTAGGTTTAGAAATTGCAACTCTAAAATGTTTACTTCTGAGATGGAAATTATTTTCTAGTCGCGTTTTCTGACAAAGAGAACGATGCAGATTACAAAATTCTTGTTGTTTAGCATCATCCGGAATACTTGGCCTATACGTCGACATGGAAATTGCTGCTGCCATAGGCGGATTTATTTTGTCGTTTGTGTGGTTCCCTGAATTTGAATGCCAGTATTCTCTAAAGTTATTCTTCGCTTTCTTTTTCTGCAATTAAAGCAGGCTGAAGAATACTTTTGAAAATACTGATATTAAAATGTAAGGGGCGCGAAAAAAAGTTGGTCTACGACAGCCGCCATTTTTTAATGAGCGCGTAGGCCTAGTATTCAGAGGACTGTGGCTTTTTACTAGATTGTGGTTTCATAGCTTTGAAATTTACTGGTGGTTTTGTGTTATTTTGTTATTTGAATTGCAGTATTTTTAAAGAGAGTTTTGTTTTAACAATAGAACGGCCATGAGCGGCCAATTTGACCGTTACCAAATGAATATAATCTGATTCGAACCAGAAAATTATTTAAAAAATAAACTAAATATATACTTTACATAAAAAAAGTTATATAATATATAATATATATATATATATATATATATATATACTATATATATATATATATATATACTATATATATATATATACATATATATACATATATACATATATATACATATATATACATATATATACACACATATATATATATATATATATATATATATATATATATATATACATATACAGGGTGTAACTGAAATGCTTCAACAAACTTTGAGGGATGATAGTACTCATGAAGACGAACAAAAAATGCAATGGAACATGGGGTCGCAAATGACGTTTAACCCCTTCAGGGGCAGTGGTATGTTTATGAAAGCGCTTAATTTTAATTCCAAAACGCCATAATGGCACCAGAATTTTGCTAAAATCTTTTCCATTTAATATGTATGTGAAATATAGCCTTTTTCTTACAGCCTTTTTCTTACTAGCCTTTTACAAAAAAATTTTGATACATTCCGGTGCCAGTCATTTATTTCAACATTTTAGTACTAAAAGTAGTTTGCCCCTAAAAGGCTTAAAGGATAAAAATAGAGAAAATGCGTCTGAGAATGGACTGGCACCGGAATTTACAAAAAAAAATTGTTTGTAAATAAGAAAAAGGCTATATTTCACATAAATATTAAATGGAAAAGATTTTAGCAACATTCTGGTGCCATTGTGGCGTTTTGGAATTAAAATTAAGTGGTTTTTTAGACATACCACTGTCCCTGAAAGGGTTAAATGTCATTTGCGACCCCATGTTCTATTGCATTTTTTGTTCATCTTCATGAGTACTATCATCCCTCAAAGTTTGTTGAAGCATTTCAGTTACACCCTGTATATATATATATATATATATATATATATATATATATATATATATATATATATAATAATGTTAAATGGATAAGTTAAATAGTTTTAAATAATAATTCTGATGTGAAATAATTTTATAAAACTAGAGTAAAATTTCCGGCAGTTTTATTGTTAAATAAAACGAAAAATATTTGAATAAAATACCTCTCTCCTTTTGTTAATCGGGCTCTGTTAGCGCCAATGCTAATTTAATATGCAAGATTGAGCTCTTCTATCCGCCAGGCAAACAACTTCCCCACCAAAATTTCGACGAGGACCAAACGATAAACCAAGTATTTGACCTCCCTAATTACCTGCCATCATTTTTTACGATTTCTGACTGAGGGAATGTATTAATGTTCGGACGGATACTTATTTTTGGCTATCAATCACTAAATCATAAAATAATTGTCGACTTATTTATTTCCAAGATTGGATGAATCCTGCAATTAAACGAGGCGTCTACAATTTCTGCTATTTAAATATTGAATGAAAAATTGTTATCAGAAACAGTGGTACCAGAGAATGGAAATTCCATGGGGTGTAAGCACCTTGATAAGGCAAAAAATTCTACTTAAAAATTGTGGTAAAAGGGTACGAACCCTGCAAGTTGATGGTTGAATTGTTTTAAAATTCAATATTGAATCGGAACAAATGTATATTTCCCAAATGCTTTAACTATTAACTCGGGTGCAATCGCGTCTGGTATGACACCCAGGGTGCGTGCGGTTTTTACAACTGTCACCACAATTTTTCGAAAAGTTATCTTCCACGTATTTTTATTGTGGAATTTGTTATGATTGCCTCCGACTAAATAAGGTGAAGA
This sequence comes from Maratus michaelseni, assembly GCA_963931845.1. NCBI lineage: Eukaryota > Metazoa > Arthropoda > Arachnida > Araneae > Salticidae > Maratus > Maratus michaelseni. The sequence goes on from OZ007595.1 coordinate 282,392,288, forward strand.
TATTATTATTATTTACTGTTGCCAGAATCAAGACCATGCATACCCTGAGTATGCTTGACTTCTCTCGTGTTAAAACGTAAAAGCATTACATGTTTTCAAAATGAGATTTTTTTTTTTTAATAAAATAGATTTAGTTATAGTACCGTAATTTTCGGCGTATAATCCGCAGCTCAAAGAGTCGTTTTTCGACCCATAAATATTATTTTATAAAATGTAACTTAAAAGATCGCTGTAAATATTTAACTACAATTATTGAATAAAATTTCTGGGTCGAAAAACGACTCTTTGAGCTGCGGATTATACGCCGGAAATTAGTTAAATGTTTCTTAACCAAGTTGTGTTTATTTATATGTGTATCATTGTATTTTCATCCAATTGTACATTTTTGTAAAAATATAATGATGAACATTTTGTACGCAATTCGATTAAACAAAACGAACATTTCATACGTTAAAACAAGTATTATTCTTTTTCTGACTCATACATTTAAAAAACAAACGTACATATTTTTTTAATTTAAATGCTAATTGTTAATTTTCGAAGTTTCTTTAATTTTCTTTCCCCAAAAGCTTTTATCAGTCTACTAAATTAACTGTTGTGTTTCATGCATTATCTTTTTTCTTCTTCAAAAAGAGCAGAATGTAATAGAATATGATGACAGTGATTGATATCTTGAAAAATTATTCATTTGCTGATATCGTGTGGGAGAAAATTTCCAGTAAACAAGTTGATATGTAGCCAGTCAAAATATAAAAAAAGCAACTTAAGATTGATTAATTATGACAGTAATGGTTATGGTTATGGAAAAATATATAACTGAAAAGTAATATTTACGAAAATAGAATGTTCATAATTTGAAACTTTGAAAACAATTTATAATAATTTTTTATATAAAGCTCATCGAGTAATGATTTATTATTTTGATCTTAGAAGGTTTGTGTCTGTTTATTAATTATCAAGATTTATGTAAGATAAATCGCTATACGAAATATTTTATCATATAAATACTCTAAAAGGATATGTGCTTATTTTTGAGTATCATATTTTAAATTATCAACCTTCGTCTTATTTAATCGCAAATATCTGCAAATAATAAGGCGATGATTACTATTCGACAATACTGTTGCTCAAAAGTAATTAATAAAATTTTTGACAGTGCTAATCGAGTAATTATTTATTACGTTGATCTTGTATGGTTTGTGTCTGTTTATTAACTATCAGTATTTATGTAAGATGAATCGCTATCCCAATATATTTTATCATATAAATACTGTAACAGGTTGCGTAGATGTGCTTATTTTTTCCCATTTTCAATTATCAACGTTCGTCTTATTTAATCGCAAATATCTGCAAATAATAAGGCGATGATTACTATTCGAGAATAGTGCTACTCAAAAATAATTAATAAAATTTTTGATAATGCTCATCCAGTAATGATTTATTATGTTGATCTTAGAATGCATGTGTCTGCTTATTGATAATAATCAACATTTACGTAAAATGAGTCGCTATCCCAATACATTGTATTTTATAGTGTGCTCTAACAGTGTGCGTAGATGTGCTTATTTTTAAATAGCACATTCTCACATATTAACCTTCGTCTTATTTAATCGAAAATATCTGTAAATAATAAAACGATGATTACTATTCGAGAATATTGTTACTCAAAAATAATTAATATATTTTTTATATAATGCTCACCGAGTAATTATTTATTATGCTGATCTAAGGATGCTTGTGTTTGTTTATTGATAATCAACATTTATGTAAGATAAGTCGCTATCCCAATATATTTTATTACATAAATACTGTCATAGGATGCGTATATTTTTGAGTACCACATTTTCAAATATTAACATTCGTCTTATTTAATCGCAAATCTCTGCAAATAATAAACCGATGGAACTATTCTGGAATAGTGGAACTAAAAAATAACTACTTCTGTGCATTCTGTCTAATATCATAAAAATGAGAAAATACGTAAAATGTTAAAAATGTTGAATACGTATGAATTACATGATGTATTCAAATGAGTTGCTATAACAGGGCTTGGGGCTATCACTTCCTTTGCGACAACTATTGCCAAACAAAATTATATATGGTAGATTTTTAATACATTTCCAAGAGAATAATCTTCTTGGTCGATTTCTAGAATGTTTGCAAAAGAAATCTCAAAGGAAACTTATTATTTGGAAATAGTGGTAAAAAAATGGCCGCGTAAAAAATGGCCCTGACATAACCGCAATCAGGTTATTCGATCACTAAAAAATTTGAGAAACAAACTTTTTGTAATTTTATTTTCGACTTTTCTTTTTAATATGGTATTGGTATATAGAGTAACATAAAACTTAATAATGAAATATTGCAGAATCCAAAATATAACTCACTGCCGGCTGATTTTAACGTCCTGTCTACCCTTATATGATATTTTTATTTTGTACTCACGTATAAAAAAAAAAAAAAACAGACATTTTTTCCCTCTATATTCCTGTGATATTTAAGTATCGTCTCCACAAACGTAACTAAAAATCACCTCAGGTGATTTCTTGTTTTTGCTGAAAATGTTAAGAGAAATTATAACTAGATCATTAGTGTCGACAATTTTTAACAAAATGTTTTTTTTTTTCAAGAAAAAAGACAGAAAATAACTATTGTCAGCGAAAATGTTTAATTCTTGAATTACAAAAAAGTTTTTTTTTTGTTTCGTAGAAATAACAATATTTAAAATTATCGAGAATATATATATATATATATATATATATATATATATATATATATATAATGACCTCTCATTTCTACGCGATACACGGCAATTATTTTTCGGCATCAGTTTCTTCTTAAAGTAATTTTCTCCTTATTTAATCGTAGAATTTATAAATGGAATTTTACTGTTTTAAAATAGTGATACGAAACGTAATTACTGAACATCACGTATAAATGAGAGGTCAATGTACATATAGCCAACATCTACGCTTTGTAAAGTCAAATAAAGAAGTTCTGTACTAGATTTTTTTTAAGGAGAGGGCTGAATTTATTTAATAAAATGTATTTCATATTTCTTAAGTAAAAACTCTGGTTCGAATATGTTTGTTTCATTGGAAGATGACATGAATGCATACGTGTTGGCAGCTCTTTAGTTTTGACCTCGTATAGTAAATACCGCTTAACCCTTTCAGGAGCAAGTTGGAGCAATTGTGTTCCTGAAATGTGGAATTTACACCAGAATTTTGAAAGAAATTTGGTTGAAAATAGCAAAATGCAATTTTACAGCTATTATTCACCAAAGTTATATATGTGAAAATTAATTTAAAAATTCTTGTGCTCATCTTGATCAAAATTTGGTGGGATAAAATATATCCCCACGCCCTTCAAAAGTTTAAAGAGATTACTGGGTAGAAGAACCAATCGTATATACTGTTAAATCATTCTGATACTTTTAGGTGTATAGGAATCACTCCATTGATTTTATAAAAAGCAAGATCCGGGGTGCATAAATGTGCTTATTCTTCAGTACCACTATCTCCGAATGTTAATAGCCTTATTTAATGGTAGTTGGTGATGCTAGAAGGACCATGCCTAAAACAGTGTGGGCACTTGTGACAATTTCTTTTTTTATTACTTTGTCTATTACTATTGCCAAAGAAGAATCGTCATTATCTACAATTATTATTGTTTGGAAGTATTTGTAGAAAACAATAAAAATCAATAGTTGCACATTGCAATCCTACTCAAAAATCTTTTTCAGACATTGGCTTTGTCACAGATTTCGGGTGTCCTAAAATAGACTGACCTGTTTTAAAATTCACTAACTTGCAAACTGTGACAGATATTAAAAGAATTCTTGCTGAAGAATTGTGTAAGATGTCAGGAGATTTGTTTACTGTGATTCCTGATTTTAGTTCGAATTACGAACAATAGACGTCCAATCGAAGCAGGTGCAGAAATAACACAGCATTGATGCGAAGGAAGGAGGTTAAATATATGGAGTGGGTCTTATTCACCAATACAATTTTGGTCTAATTGCTCTATTAGGAACCCACTCCATAATTTAACTTTCTTCATTCGCATTATTACTGGGTAATTTTAGTTTTGATCTCGATTGAGCGCCTATTGCTTTCAGCGCCATCTAAAATTGTTATATGAAACTAAAACTGGAAATCGCAGAAACAAAATCTCCTTAAGATGGCCATAAATGATAGCTGAAACGTTGATGGTTTTAACTGGATTGTACTGTTTGCAGGTCCTGATTACCGACGGGGCACACTTCCACCAGTAAAATTTAATAGAAATTCTCGTCTTATGAAAACGTCCTATTCATGCAAAATTACTGTCATAAATAGCGAAAAAAATCTATTCCTTTTTACTGGTGGAAGTGTGCCCCGTTGGTAATCAGGCCCTGACTGTTTGTGTAGTTTTATCTTTAAGACATTTTTATACACCATTTAGTAAAGTTGTGATATTTTATACTCATGTCATTATTGTAAATCTGTATTTTTTATTACACCCAATATTTAAGCCTTGACCACTAGTTTAACGAATAGGTTTCACGTCTAATAAAATGACTGACAAAATCTTTAAACATATATTTTTTAAATAGGATTTTATTGAATATGTGGGCGTTCTCAAAATCTTTTAAGCAATCGACGTTTTGTTTTTTTTGCAATAAACCTTTATAATTTGACAAACTTTCGACGATTTCAATATTTTAAACAGTTTCAAAAACAAAACATTAGTGCCAAAAAAAGACCTCGAATGTCAAACAACTATCACGTGTTTAAATTTTGATTTATCAAATTGAGTTTTGACATCCTACTAATTTAATATATTTTAAGAAAGCGTATGATTTTTTTGTTTTTATGATTGATATGAGTGTCAAACACTTACACCGATTTACAGTGCATATAGTGTGTAGTGAACTTTGGGTGACTTTGGATCGATTGAAATATTAACAGTTTTTTATGACGCAGTTTTATATTCACAGAATAAAAAACAGCAAATGCCCTAAAATCAAGCCATATCGGGAGAACCTCTCCATAAAAGAATTTCAAATGGTCTTTACATTTCTGTAACTCGTTCGTTACTGGTGCAGCGAAAATGAAAAATTGCGCTGTGCCTGGCATGAACTGTCTAAGCAAACTGCACCACTTCTAAAAAATACAATTTTCCCATTATTTATTACTGAATTCTTTGATAGAATAAGACCGATTTTTTTTTCTTTTTATTGTAGTGGAAACTTGCTTAGCAGTAATAAGGCTCTGGTGCCTTGTGCTGTTTGATGTACAGGTATTAGCGTAGCCAGGGCGAGGGTCTAGATGCTCTGGATACCATTAATTAAAAAATATTTTCACCTTGTTTAACCGCTGAAAATTTGCGGTTAGTTAAGGCGAAGAATATTTCTTTAAAATAGTTGTATCCATAGCCTCTAGTCCCTCACACTGGCTACGTCGCGGTGTTCAGCTGCTGATTGCTCAGGAAAGTCAGTGTCTAACAATTTTTATGTATAAAGTCTAAAGCGTGAAAACATTTATTTAACCCATTAGCGGGCGGTGTCCACAAAAAAAGGACACCTAATTTTAATTCCAAAGCTGACAAACGGCACCAAGGATATATAATTAAATTTTTCCTTTTATAAATTACGAGAAAATAAGCAAGTTCTTATTTTCTAATAAATTCTTTTGTAAATTCTGGTGTCAGTCGATATTTTCATCATTTTAAAAACAGACTTACTCCGCGCCGGAAAGGGTTAAAACCAGGTTTTCCGCGAAATACTTTCATTTTGGTATAAATCATTCCTTACTCTTTTAATAAAAAATCATATTATTAATTTATTGACTGTAATTATGACCTATCACACCCAAAACAAACATCTAATACAAATTTTAAATTAGCTTGCTAAATGCGTATTATATTATTTACATTTTTTTGTATACATTTTTCTAGATAAGTACCAGAGGATTAATGTCACGATAAAAATACGGTCTATGTAAAAATGATCTTAAAATTCTGTTCAACCATCAAATCAAACATCACCAAGTATAATAAAATTAGAATAACAAACGTGATTATTTTAATCAAAATGTTTCCAACAACCTAACAGTGAGCCTCACATCTACCACTTATTTAGTACTGCCTTATAATATCTGCCTTATTTAATTTCAAAAACTTATTTAAAATTCTGCGACTAAATAAGTTGCAGAATGCTATACAAAGTGAGTGGTATTTCATCGGCCAGCGGTTGAGTTGTTGGCAACCCCGGTTTAAATTAACATTACTGTAATCCAAGTTTTCTATATTATTTTCTACCATTTTCCTTTTAAATTAATGATGATCAGTAAAGCATAGCTGCAGACTTACACAATGTTTTCTTACCACTAAAATTTAATAGAAATTGCTTTTTTATGTAATTGCTGTACTGTATAACTTTAAAAAGGGATTAGAGATAAATAACTAATATTGGTCGAATATGTAATCATTAAATGTTACTTTTTTAAGGTGAAAAGCGTCCTAATACACAATTCAGTTTATCTGTGATTTCCGAAAATTGATAGCCCCACCAGTGGTTGAGAAGATATGCTCTCAAGGCTGGTAGACGGGAGGTGCTGGGTTCAAACCCCTGTCGCGCTCGTCGACCTAACCGTTCGGAATATTCCGTGGTTTTCTTCGAACCTTCTCGTAAATATGAGTTAGGATCCCTTCGAAAAACCCCCACGGAGGACACCCCCCCCCCCCCTAGGGCCTATATCCCTCGAGTAGATAATCGGCCGTCATAAGTCAACCAACCAACCAACCAACCAACCAACCAACCAACCAACCGAAAATAGATCTTTTTGAAGTTTTTTTACTTCATTTTTCGGGTGATTCCCGGAAAGCGTACTAATATCTTTCAAAAATTCGTGTCACTCACAGAGTTGATCTGCTGGAAGGGGTGGAGGGATATGTTTTTTAGTATTTTTTTTTTAAGTAATTTAGTTCCATATTTTGACGATTATATAGGTAAACATTTACTATTAAATTTTAGTGGTAATAGAAAAGCGTAAATATTGACAGATGCTGAATAGTGCTAACACAGAATTATAAAATGCGTATTGCATAATTACCCTGTTTTAAAATATTAAAATGAAACTTTTTTTAAAAATAAAATATTTTCAATGAAATACTGGGGCATGCTTCAGTGAAATGTATAAATCAATGATTTGAGAAACTAGCAAAATCAAAATACTAAACAAATGAAGAATTTTAATTTTTTTGGTATTTTCAAATAAGTTAAAAATTGAAAGTCAAATATTTATCTATCTGTTACTTTTTAAATAAATCTATTTCAGCAGTTTTAAAGATGTGAAACAAAGTTACTGGTTTTGTGATTTTTCCCTGTTTTTCGAAAAATTGGAAAATTAACTTTGACGGATTTATTTAGTATGCCATTAAAATAAATAGAAAATATCTATATAAATATTTGGTTATTGCCGATTGAATACTACTCAATTTGAACTGAGAAATTATAATTGTTTGTGAAAAGGTTATTTTTATACATACTATTATTGCTAGGTTTATTTGTATTAAATATAAAAATATACCCGTACATTAAAATTTCAAAAGAAAAATGTCTAAGCTTATGTTTGTAAGAAATAATAAAATGAAAAAGATTTGTGTATAAATACAAAATGATATTTGTGTATAAATACAAAGTAATATTTGTGCATAAATAAATACATTATTATTGATTGATTTTTCTCATGCTAAACAAGAATCTTCTAAATTGGAAAATTATATGCTCTGGAAAAAACGAATGCATTAAAAAGTGCTAGTAGATCTACTATAATTTTAAGAGAATTTTTTGTTTAATTTAATCGCAAAACTATATTAAAAATTGTGCAATTAAATAAGGAATATAAACATTCTTCGATTTGAATATTAAATATAGGCAACCCCAATCTGGAAAATTAATGCCATAGTTTTTGTAAATGCCAAGTAGTATAAGCACCTTGATAATGCGTTCTACAGAAGAAAGGTGTATTTTAACTTTAATTTACTGAAAGACAGTGGCGTACGCTGGGTGTGGGGGGTCCAAATGGTCAGGATACCAATATTTAAGAAATATATTATTCTTCTTATCTTATCAGAGAACTTTCAGTAATTAACCAAGGCGATAAAATAATTACGAAATTAGTAGTATCCAAAGCAAAAGTTAAAAAAAATTTTCGGAGTTTAGTCCCATAACTTGTAAAGAAAGATATGGTCTAAAATAATTGAAATTCCATTATTCTTGAGGCTTTTATCAAACATTTATTTCAAATTCTCAATATGACCCTTACCTATCGTGCTTTAAAAACGAAGATGAAAAACTTTTCGGAGACTTTATAATTCCTTTTCACACTTTTATTTCTAAAAAGCATTATACGTCTATGTGTAACATTATAAGAAATTATTTTACAATTCAAGAGATTGGCGTCGGTGGCAGTTGAACCAGGGTTCTCATGAACAGTAGTCAAGGGCGTTAAGTCTCGAGCAAAATGCCAAGCCAATTACTCTAAACTGGTAAATATATTTATACTGTTCAAGAGAGATGAGATCGCTACCCAATCATATACTCATAGTTTGTATAATGAAGCTCATTTTAATAATCTGTTTTTACATCTTATATGGAAAACAACAGAAGTCTTCTAGTACTTTTTAAATACAAATGAACATTTAAAAAACTTTTTCTAATACCAGTATTTGTGAAGAATGTATTTCGTGGAAGGTTTCAACTACATTAAAAATACAACTAACCTTTGGAGAAAATGTTCATAAGATGTTCTAGAAAATTTTAAAAAATATATTTTATTTTTGAGAAAAAATGTTATTCAAAAAATGGACCGACTGCGAGCCCTGACTTTAGACATTTTCCTAAAAGTTCTCTTTAGAAACCTTTTTAAAAATCTAGCCAATTTACAAAATACACATTAAAATTAAACTTAGATTAAGGGAAAACAAGCATTTTTTAATATTGCAACTTTTAATCAAGAAAAAAAAACTTTTTGGTTTGTTTAAAAAACAAAACAAGAACAAGGCTGATTTCTATGTGTGCTTTCGTTTTATTATCTCCAAAATCTGATCTTTTTGTTAAGGGTAGAACTTGCGAAAACTTTTTATAATTTGCTTTCTTCGTTTAAGGTAATTCAATAAATTGCTTGGCACTAATTCCAATAGGATCTAAAAAACAATTGGAATCTCAACATTTATTACTTGTGAGAAGCATTTTGATGTTTTTTATAAAACATATTTTCAAGCTTCTGGGTATACTTTATTTAATTATCATGATTTAAATTATAGAACTGAAAAGGAAACTATGACATTTTTATTAAAGTGTTCACGAAATGAATGAATATAGTTTATTGATTTATTCTGTAAATAACAGCTTTGAGTAATCATACAGTAATACATTAAAACAATTCCAGTTCTTTTAAAATGCTAAAAGGTGTAAATTAACAACATAATACAAATTAAAATAACTTTTATTACCGTAATTTCCGGTGTATAATCCGCCGCTCAAAGAGTCGTTTTTCGACCCAGAAATATTATTTTATAAAATGTAACTTTAAAGATCGCTGTAAATATTTAACTACAATTATTGAATAAAATTTCTGGGTCGAAAAACGACTCTTTGAGCTGCGGATTATACGCCGGAAATTACGGTAGGTTCTTTTACATGTTTCGACTCATCTGAGTCATTTAAAAAAATGAGAATATTCCATAATTGCACGGGCTTGGAAGTTACTATTTTCATGTAGTTTTTTTTAAAAATTACGCACGTTATCTTTTATTTTTACTTGGTTGTTTATTTTCATATATATGACCATGGAGTAACTCGAGCCACAGTTTCGGTAAATTAAAAGATGCCTCATCGTTACATATTGTATTTTTGCGTGTTAGTATCTCTATGGTTTCTCTTTTTATGGATGGATAGTATAGATTGGAGGGAAATATTATTTTACTTTCATTGAAATTTATTTGGATGGTTTCTTCTTGATATAATCATGCCAGGGCTGTAGTTTTTCTATTATTTTTAATATCAGCTATATGCTCTTTTTTCTGTAATTAAATTTGATGTTTTTTATAAGACATATTTTCAAGCTTCTGGGTATACTTTATTTAATTATCATGATTTAAATTATAGAACTGAAAAAGAATCTATGATATTTTTATTAAAGTGTTCACGAAAAGAATTAATTTAGTTTATTGATTTATTCTGTAAATAACAGCGAGGAGTAATCATACAGTAATACATTAAAACAATTCCAGTCCTTTTAAAATGCTAAAAGGTGTAGATTAACAACATAATACAAATTAAAATAACTTTTAATAGGTTGTTTTACATGTTTCTTACACTACCACATGTTTACACGGGTTTTACACTAACGTTCTCTAATTAAATCTGTAAGTAAATTGCATGACCAGCAGGAAATTTAATTACAGAAAAAAAGAGTAAAAATAAAAGATAACGTGCGTAATTGTTTTAAAAAAGTACATGAAAATAATAACTTCCAAGCCCGTGCAATTATGCAATATTCTCATTTGTTTTTGAAAATGACTCAGATGAGTCGAAACATGTAAAAGAACCTAATAAAAATTATTTTTATTTGCATTATGTTGTTAATTTACACCTTTTAGCATTTTAAAAGAGCAATTCCAGTCGTCAATATATATTAAAATAAATCATAAATTTTTATATTCATGATGCTTTTGCTTTGTTTAATTAAGGACTTACCTAAAATATTGTAAATACATACTATTTCAGTTCATAACATTGTTACCAATGAGCTATTTTTTTATTAATTCAGATTGCATGATTGTTACCACTTTTTTGAGATGGTATAATTCGCTTTCTTTTCATCTTATTTAATATGTCATTAAATAAGTCAAATTTTACTTTCTCAAAAAACTGATGGTAATCAAGAAAACTGAATTTTAAAAAAGTAGCCCACTGGTAACACTGGTTCAAAAAGAGTCAAACCAATGGCTTTAACTACAGTAGTTTTTAAAAGAAAATTTGTTAGGAATTTATCCATAAATTTCAAAAAATGAAATTAATAACTTTAAAAAAAAAGTACCGAAAAAATTCAGTAATTTCCCAGTAAAATTATATAAGGCAATAAAAATTTTAAATAAATTTGCTTTTCATAAAAAACAAATTATTTGAACTTTTTATTTCAGTAATGAACTTAAATTATTTTCTTTGGGATAAAAAGAAGTAAATTATTTTGTCCTATTCTGTTAAACTGTTGCATACGCAATTTTTCTATTTTTAATTTACGTTTTTTTATTTTGTATGGTCACTGAAAACTGTTCTAAATTTACCTATCTTTGTTTTTTTTTATTTATGTACTTTTTAACTGCTGCAATCATACATTACATTCTCTTCTATAATAATCTTCTAATCATACAGTACATTCTCATCTATACATTCTCTAATGATTTCTTTTATTGTACTGCAAGACGACAAATCTTCGCCAGGATGTAAGTTCCTTCACAACTCGAATCTCCATAACAGTCATAACTTCTTCATGTTTTGTGTTGAAATCAAATATTATAAAATGTTTCTGGTATGTATTTTTTTTTTTTTTTTGATTTTTTGACAACTGAAGCAAGGATGCCTATTTGTCCTTTTTTTTATTTCAAACATTCTGATTCCGAAAGAAAAATGTATACTTTCTTTAATCACAAAATATCTATTATTAAATAAAAGAAAAAAAAAACTATTTGAAAAAATTTTTTAATTCAAAAAATGCTGAACAGGTGAAGAAGAACAAAAGACGCCCGCCCCTTTGTTTAAACGCTGTCTAAAAGTGAATGTTTCTCTATATCTCGAAAATTAATGATTCGAATGATAGGAAACCTACACAACCATGTTTCGGTTTGGGGTTCTTTTTAGGTAAAACATGATGTAGATCATACTTTATACATTTTGTTATACGAATTTATTAATAATTTTCATAATTAAAAAAAACTGAATAGAAAAAAGTTTGGAATTTGCTTGGATCTATTCATTGTATCTTTTTAAGCCCTCCAAGGGCACCGGTATATTATATATACCACTTAATTTTAATCCCAAAATGCCACAATGACACCAGAATTTTATAATAAAATTTTGGAATTAATAAAGTACATGAGGAAAAGCTTTTACATATTTTAAAATAAATTCGTTCGTGAATTCTGGTGTCAATCAATCATTTCAATATTTTAGCTACAAGAGTACTTTGCCCCTGAAGGGGTTAAAAATATAAAAATTCATTCATATTTCTTTTGGAAGAAATAAATTAAAGTTTGTCACATTGATTTAATATTAGCATTAGTTTTCTAACTCTGTGAAGAATTATGATAAAGTATATAAACTATATGTTTTACCAAGCTGCCTCTATCCAAAAAACTTAAATATGGCGTCAAAAATGCAAGTTACGATTTGTAAATTCAAAGCTGGATCAATTTTTATTATGTTGCCAACCCCAGCAACATAATTTATACATAACATTAGTTAGTAGACATTATTCCCAGTCGATTGACACCTATAAATTTTTTCTACGATTCTACGAAGAATATTAATATTTAATAGGGGCTGATTACTTTTTTTCACACTGGACTGTACATTGCTGTAAAAATATGTAATGGGATTTGATTAGCGCAACAAGCGGCTCCAGAGTTTCAAGTAAAATATTAGTAACTGAAGAAAATGAAACAATCTAAAGCACCCATAATTCGAATTTATACAAAGTTACATATATTCAGGTTCTGTGTTAAACTCCTTTCATTAAACGAAAATTCTGATATTTTTAACTTAACCATTTTTTTAAATTATACACACGCAGTTTCTCGTATTTTTAAGACTAGAGATTCTTCTTTCCGTAACAAAGTCAAATCTATATTTACTTTTTCTATCACTATTTTCTATCACTCCAGAGTTTCAAGTAAAATATTAGTAACTGAAGAAAATGAAACAATCTGAAGCACCCATAATTCGAATTTATACAAAGTTACATATATTCAGGTTCTGTGTTAAACTCCTTTCATTAATCGAAAATTCTGATATTTCTAACTTAACCATTTTTTTAAATTATACACACGCAGTTTCTCGTATTTTTAAGACTAGAGATTCTTCTTTCCGTAACAAAGTCAAATCTATATTTACTTTTTCTATCACTATTTTCTATCACTCCAGAGTTTCAAGTAAAATATTAGTAACTGAAGAAAATGAAACAATCTGAAGCACCCATAATTCGAATTTATACAAAGTTACATATATTCAGGTTCTGTGTTAAACTCCTTTCATTAAACGAAAATTCTGATATTTCTAACTTAACCATTTTTTTAAATTATACACACGCAGTTTCTCGTATTTTTAAGACTAGAGATTCTTCTTTCCGTAACAAAGTCAAATCTATATTTACTTTTTCTATCACTATTTTCTATCACTCCAGAGTTTCAAGTAAAATATTAGTAACTGAAGAAAATGAAACAATCTGAAGCACCCATAATTCGAATTTATACAAAGTTACATATATTCAGGTTCTGTGTTAAACTCCTTTCATTAATCGAAAATTCTGATATTTCTAACTTAACCATTTTTTTAAATTATACACACGCAGTTTCTCGTATTTTTAAGACTAGAGATTCTTCTTTCCGTAACAAAGTCAAATCTATACTTTTTCTATCACTATTTTCTATCACTCCAGAGTTTCAAGTAAAATATTAGTAACTGAAGAAAATGAAACAATCTGAAGCACCCATAATTCGAATTTATACAAAGTTACATATATTCAGGTTCTGTGTTAAACTCCTTTCATTAAACGAAAATTCTGATATTTCTAACTTAACCATTTTTTTAAATTATACACACGCAGTTTCTCGTATTTTTAAGACTAGAGATTCTTCTTTCCGTAACAAAGTCAAATCTATATTTACTTTTTCTATCACTATTACCCATCCACTACTTTTCCAGAGTCCAAATCTTTCCTACCGCCCATTCTTTCCACTGACTTGACCGGTTTTCTAACCATGGTACCATCTGGCCTAGTTACCGAACATTATCAGGATTAATATTTTGCAATTAATTTTTGCGAATTTTCTGCTTTATCTTTCCTTTTACAGCAACTATTTTAGTCTTTTGCGATAGTTTTTTTATTTTTGCTTATATTTTAAATCCATTAATCTATTTTAAAATATTTAATAATAAGAAACTTACTAAACCAGGGGTGTAAAAACTGAACTTAATTTAAACTGAACTTAAAAAAATAAATTTTTACTATTCTTCGCCTAATAAGTACACTAATAAAATTTTGGGAAGTATTCTAATATAATACACACCTGTACTAAACTATAAATATATCAGATTTTCTAAAATATCTGCCAATTTGTACTCTTTTTTCCGACCACTATTTAAGAACAAAAACGTTTATCTTATTTAATCGCCGAAAATTTATGATTAACCCTTTAACTGTAGGGTATCATTTTGATACTATAAACAAAAAATAGGTAAAATACACCACTTTTTCCTTACTAAAATATTTGCTTTATATAACCGGAAAATGTCTACCAATTATCTAAACGAAGATTACAGTTAAACGTTAACCCTTTCCGGCACAGACAAATTCTGTTCGTAAAATGAGAAATTACTCACTGACACTGGAATTTACAAACGACTTTTTTAGAAAATAAGAACCTCTTAATTTAAGCTTTCATTATAAAAACAAAATTTTATTAAAATATTCTTGGTGCCGAATGCAAGTTTGGAATTATAATTAGGTGTACCCGGAGTGGGACCACTGTGCCGGAAAGGGTAATGGTGTCCAAAAGCTTTTAGTAACGAAGCGAGGAAACTGTTTTTGCCCGAACTCAGTCCAGGGAATGCAGTTCTGCGATTAAATACGAAACAAATTGTTTCGAAAAAAGTGATAAGAACACACCGTGAAAGTTTTTTAGCTGGGCTCTAATACCTTCGTTGCCAACATTTCCCATTATTTGTTTAGATAAATTGCCAAATATTTCTATTTGGCAGAATATTTATGATTAACCCCTTAATTGTAAGGTATTGTTTTGAACCTATGAACTAAAAATAGGGACAGTACACCACTTTTTCCGTACTAAAATATTTGCATTATACAATAAAAAAATGTCTACCAATGAAAAAAGCGAAGATTACAGTTAACAATTAATGGTGTCCATAATTTTTAGTAATGAAGCAAGCAAACTCTTTTTGTCCGAAATCAGTTCGAGAAAAGCAGTTTAGCGGTTGAATAAGGAAAAAATCGTTTGGAGAAAAGCGGTAGGAAAAAAACATGTAAGTATTGTAGCTATGCTCTAATACAGGGGTTGTCAAACTATGGCCCGCCTGCTACCACTAAATTTTAAAAGAAATTGTGGACTTCTTGAATCGCAGAAATCAACGCAGAAAGTCGATGATTAGATAAGGTAATGATTACTATAAAATTTTAGTGGTATCCGGCGGACCACAGTTTGACACACTTGCTGTAATACAATAGTTGCCAACTTATCCCATTATTTTTTTTTTAGATTTTTGCCGAATAGAAATATTTGGTCGTTTATAAAATGCTGAAATGATTGAATATAACCAGAATTTAAGAAAGAATTGATTTGAAAATAAACGAACTATTTTCTTCAAGTACATTATAAAAGCAAAATTTTATTTAACCCTTGATTGCATAGTGATGTAAATTTCCATCGCTGTTTTTTTAACTTTTAAAAATAAATCAACTTCTTCGCCACCACTATATTTATATAGAAATATTAATCCAGTAAATTTCCCGTGAACTATGTTGCTGAACAAAGTTAAAAATCTATCTTAAAATTTCTGGTGTCTAATATTTAATATATGTATAAAAAAAACACTATTGCAAAAGAAAAGCTCATGCAAAGAAGGGTTAAAATGTCTGGGTGCCAATTAGCAGGTGGGGACTAAAATGAATTGGTGTATAAAATACGCCACTGCCTTTGAAAGGAATAAATCAAGGGAATATTTTTGTTCGGAAATATAGGCATTAAAAAACCTAGAGGGCTGGCAACTGTGTAATACTGCACTCCTGCTTTGTTCGTAAATAGTAAAGTTTTTTAAAATCATCTATCTTCAAAAAGAAAATAATTAATTTCCTTTCGTATTAATATAGCGTTAAAAGTAAAAAAAACAAAATCAATAAAGTTCATTTTCATTGAAAAAAAAATATTTTTTTAAGACTGAACTCATTGATATTATGAGGGGATTTTACGATTCTTTGTGAAAGAAATCAAATAATCAATAAGTATATCATTAGTGCCTGAAATTTTTTTAAAACTTTTATATACTTTTATTGAAAGTAAATTGCGAAATATAGTTATTATCACTAAAAATGATAAAAATCTTAATGTAGAAATGATAAATTAGAAAATAAAAATGATAATATTTAAAATTCTTGAAAAAACGTATAACACTACCTTCTGGATTATTTCATTACTGTAATTCATTTCAGAACAAATTTGCTCAAAAAACTACTAACAAAAACTTATAAAATACATGTTACATGAATATATTTCATTACAATTATTCACCATATATGTGAAAGAAAAATTTTAAGTGTTTTATACGAAAATATTTTACTTCTTCAGTGAAACATATAAATCATTGGAACATGGAAATAGAAAACAAAATGCTAAGCAATAGCTTTTAATTTTTAGCTATTTTATGCACCGCCAGGTTTTTAAATCAAATATTTATCTATGTATAATATTAACTATATCCATTGTCGCCATTGTGCATATTTGATTCTAAGCGCATCGATTGTGAGCTTTTCACTGTGTTGAAAGAAACAATAAAAAAAAAACTGCCCAGTTAACCCTTTCCGTCAAAGAAATAGTCTGTTCGTAAAATGAGAAATTACTGACTGACACCGGAATTTACAAACGACTTTTATGTTAAATAAGAACTCCTTATTTTAAGAATTTATTATAGAAACCAAATTTTATTAAAATATTCTTGGTGCCGCATGCAAGTTTGGAATTAAAATTAAGTGTGCCCGGAGTGGGACCACTGCGCCGGAAAGGACTAAACTGAGCCCAGTGAGCTCACAGGCTATTCACACTACCGTAATTTCCGGCGTATAATCCGCAGCTCAAAGAGTCGTTTTTCGACCCAGAACTTTTATTCAATAATTGTAGTTAAATATTTACAGCGATCTTTTAAGTTACATTTTATAAAATAATATTTCTGGGTCGAAAAACGACTCTTTGAGCTGCGGATTATACGCCGGAAATTACGGTACTTGTATATTATACTCTTATTTCAAATAATTTAAAATAAGCCCGCGAAAAATAAAGAAATCGACAATATGTTAGGGGAGGATCATCCCCCCTTTCCCCTCGTATAACTAACCAATGAACGCCCAAAACTAATCAGGAAAACGCCTTATTACAATGAACATATATACAAAATTTGAAGCAAATCGTATAATTCTGCATGAAAAACCCATTTATCTAAAATTAAGGGGGGGGATTAGCCCCCCTTTACACTGAACCAATGATCCTCCAAATCTAATAAGGGAAGCGTCTTACCACAATGAAACTATATACAAAATTTGAAGAAAATCGGAAAATTTTGCTTGAAAAATCCATTTATTAAAATTAAGGGGGTAGCCCTCCGTTCTCCCCTTTATACTTAACCAATGAATCTCCAAAACTAATCATAGAAGCTCCTTATCACAAGGAACCTATAAACAAAATTTTAATCAAAACGGCTATTTCTATCAAGAGTTATCGCGTTACGTACATACATACATACGTACATACAGAGCCGGTGGTCACATTAGCTCTCAGGCTTTGATAGCCTGTGAGCTAAAAACGGAAATTAAATGTAAAAGAAAGTATTCAGTTTGTGCATAAAATGAGTAAAAGAAAGCTACAAGTATGGATATTTGGAATTCAATAAAACCAAATATAAATTCAAACACTTTATACGGTAATTTCCGGCGTATAATCCGCGGGTCAAACAATCAAGTTTCAACCCCAAAATTTTATTTTATGAACTGTAACTTACTAGATCGCTGTAAATATTTGAGTTCAATTTTTGAATAAAATTTCTGGCTTGAAACAGAATTGTTTGATCCGCGGATTAAACGCCGGGAATTACGGGAACGACGGAAATTTAATTTTGAGTACAAATATCATAACCCATGACCAAAATGACTCACTAAGTGAGTTTTCTCGAACATGTGACTTAGCCCAACAGTCTTCTCGTGCCCGAAAACCATAGGATGCAAAATTTAGTGTAAATAGCCTGAGCCGTTTTTAAGATAAAATAGCTTGCCCCATAATGACCCATGACCAAAATGACCCACTAATCTAAATTTCTCGAACATGTGACCTAGCCTAATAGTCTTCGCATTCCCTAAACCTGTATGATTTTAAATTTATTTCAAATCCTCTGAATCGTTTTTAAGATAAAATAGCTTGACCCATAATGACCCATGACCAAAATGACCCAGTAATTGAATTTTCTCGAACATGTGACATAGCCCAACAGTTTTTTCGTGTCCAAAAGCCATAGTATGCAAAATTTAGTGTAAATAGTCTGAGCCGTTTTTAAGATAAAATTAATTTGACCCACGTTGACCCAAAAATGACCCACTAATCGAAAGTTCTCGAAAATGTGACCCAGCCTTCTCTCGTGCCCGAAAATGGTCGGATACAAAATGTCGTCAAAATCGTTTGAACCGTTTTTTAGATACAGTTAGCTTGACCTTGACCCAAAATGACCCAAAATGACCCACTAATCGAATTTTCGCGAACATGTGATCTAGCCCAATGGTTTTCTGGTGCCCCAAAACGTTAGAATACAAAATTTCGCAAATTCGTTAGAGCTTTTTTAAAGAAAAAATTTGCATATATATATATATATATATCACCACACACACACAAGATTTGCTCCTATTAGAATATATGATTTGTGGAAGATTGTTTCCATAGATAGAATAAAAGTTCGGATTATTCCATATTACGTGTAAAATTCACACATATTTATATTTTTAAAGTAAACAATATGATTTTATATTCGTAATTCACACTAATCCTTACCGAGTGTGATATTTCCGTGATTTTTCTGGTGCTTCATAACACATTTTACAAAAAATCATTACAAACGTAACTTGTTTTAGTGACAGTTATTATTTTTGCTTGTTAAAAAAGCATTGTTCTAAAAAGTTATAAAATTACTCTTTGTGAAAATTAAGTGCTCGCTGTCATGTTCTATTGAAAAAGACGTTTTTCATGTAAATATGGTAAGTTTTATAAGTAGTTGTCCATTTGAAAATATATGTGATGCATATACTGCACGATGTATATCGTAGCATGTATGAATGTAAGTATCATGAATGTAATTCTGGAAAAGGCTTACCAGTTTGGCTACCATTTTAATTCGGAAATTCGGAATTCATGATGGGAATTCAGAATAAAAATATTTAACTTTCTGTAATCACGAAATATCTCTCATTAAAAAATAAAAATATTATCCTTATTTTTTTATTGAAGGGAAGCAGGAAAGGAGAAGGAGAAAAAGGAGGTCGAACTACCAACTCTGGTATAAAATATTAAATGTAGGGATAAAAGTACCGTAATTTCCGGCGTATAATCCGCAGCTCAAAGAGTCGTTTTTCGACCCAGAAATTTTATTCAATAATTGTAGTTAAATATTTACAGCGATCTTTTAAGTTACATTTTATAAAATAATATTTCTGGGTCGAAAAACGACTCTTTGGGCTGCGGATTATACGCCGGAAATTACGGTATTAATCCCTGAATTCCGGAACTGATTACCGCAGTGTCAAACTTCCACCAGTATTTTAGCATTGTGCGAAGAAGTTTGTTTTATATAACACAAAAAAAATACCATTATAAAGTACTAGTGGAAGATAACCCCTACTTTAATGAGACTCTGCATTGGTGTGACTTAAAAAATGGAAAGCGTTTATTAGTCTTAGCTACTTTGACGGTTAAAAAAATCTGTCAATAAGGAATTTTGTTGTTTTTTATTTTATTTATATTGTTATACTATTTTTTTTTGTTAAATTTTTAATGTTTTAGTTTGATGTCAGAATTGAACAATTATTTCAAAAATATTCTTTTACTACATTTATTATTTCATCATAGCCTTTCGACAGTTTCAGGCTCTTATAAATCTAATAAATAAGTAACAATGATATTTCAGTATATAACAACGTTCTTCTTGTTTTTTTTTTGTTTTTTTTGTTTTTGTTTTTTTTTTTTTTTTAAATAATCTCCATTTTACTTCATGCAATTTAATCGTATATAAATCGGATGGTTGAAAATTGATCATTAGTACTTAAAACTAATTTTAATTATCTTGTTACAATTTCCATAAAAAATGTGACAGAATTACAAGAAAAAGACAAGGAGTAAATTCAGCATGTATTTTGATATTTGTACATTTCTTTAAAGGAAATATTTCTTATCTCCGCAATACCCCTGTCATTATCATTAAGACTGTTTCAAAAGAAATATAAGTGATAAAAAATTAAGTGATAAATTTCATCTTAACTTTAAGATAAGCACTTTAATTCATGAAAATTCTCTCTCTGTTTCTCTGTATATATATATATATATATACACAGGGTGTTTCAGTTAAACGTTTCAGAACTTCTAAGAGGGTTAGGGTACATCCTGACAACTCGAAATCATATAGCAATGTGGGGTCGGAAATGCTTTCCTTAACCCTTTGCGGCGCAGATAAGTTCCATTGCTTAACTATTGAAATTAATGAATAACACCAGAATTTGAAAACGAACTTTCTTTATAATAAAATATAACACCTTGTAATAGTATATTACTTTTAAATGCTAAAGGTGTAAAATTAACAACTATAATATAAATTAAAATAACTTTTATTAGTTGTTTTACATGTTTCGACTCTTCTGAGTCATTTTCAAAAACAAAATGAGAATATTCTAAAGATGCACGGGCTTTGAAGTTATTATTTACATGTACTTTTTAAAAAATTACGCACGTTATCTATTATTTTTTACTTGATTGTTTATTTTCATATCTTTGAGCATGGAGTAATTCTAGCCACAGTTTCGGTAAATTAAAAGATGTCGCATCGTTACATATTGTATTTTTGCGCGTGAGTATCTCTATGGTTAATCAAGAAGAAACCATCCAAATAAATTTCAATGAAAGTAAAATAATATTTCCCTCCAGTCTATACTATCCATCCATAATAAGAGAAACCATAGAGATACTCACGCGCAAAAATACAATATGTAACGATGCGGCATCTTTTAATTTACCGAAACTGTGGCTAGAATTACTCCATGCTCAAAGATATGAAAATAAACAATCAAGTAAAAAATAATAGATAACGTGCGTAATTTTTTAAAAAGTACATGTAAATAATAACTTCAAAGCCCGTGCATCTTTAGAATATTCTCATTTTGTTTTTGAAAATGACTCAGAAGAGTCGAAACATGTAAAACAACTAATAAAAGTTATTTTAATTTATATTATAGTTGTTAATTTTACACCTTTAGCATTTAAAAGTAATATACGAACTTTCTTGTAAATATGAAAAAGCTATATTTCACGCAACTAATTAACCGTCATTTTTTTAACAAAAATTCTGGTATCAGTGAGGGTTTTGGGAATTAAAATTAAGTATGTTTATGAAACCACTTAATTTTAATTTCCAAAACCCTCACTGATACCAGAATTTTTGTTTAAAAAAAATACGGTTTATTAGTTGCGTGAAATATAGCTTTTCATATATACAAGAAAGTTTGTTTTCAAATTCTGGTGTCATCCATTAATTTCAATAGTTAAGCAATAGAAATTATTTGCGCCGCAAAGGCTTAAGGAAAGCATTTCCGACCCCACATTGCTATATGACTTCGAGTTGTCACGATGTACCCTACCCCTCTTAGAAATTCTGAAACGTTTAACTGAAACACCCTGTATACATATATATATATATATATATATGTGTGTGTGTGTGTGTGTGTGTGTGTGTGTGTTGCATGCATATTTACGGATTTTTTTTTTCATAATTATATAACTAAAACTATTTAAAAAATTCTGATAATAATCTTAATTAAAATTAAATGATACCATTTAATATCCTAGCGCCAACAATGAATAATGTGTCATTCAAAAGATTTTTGCAGTTGCGTTTGACACACAGTACGCTCACATTTCTTTAAAACATGTTTTTTGATTAAAAATTGCTGTTCATTAAAAATTAAATCAACAGTGTTTTCATACATGAAATGAAAGATTTTCCTGAAATTAGTGTTGCCACAAACACAAAATACTGCATTATAGGAAGCTCAGCAATGATTATAAAAAAATAAATAGTACAAAAAAGATAAAGTATGATTTCTCCGCACGGGTTTATTTTATATTTATTAAAATTATATTTATTATATTATTAAATTAATAATTTTATTTATTTTATATTTATTAAAATTATATTTATTATATTATTAAATTAATAATTTTATTTATTTTATATTTATTAAAATTATATTTATTATATTATTAAATTAATAATTTTATTTATTTTATATTTATTAAAATTATATTTATTATATTATTAAATTAATAATTTTATTTATTTTATATTTATTAAAATTATATTTATTATATTATTAAATTAATAATTTTATTTATTTTATATTTATTAAAATTATATTTATTATATTATTAAATTAATAATTTTATTTATTTTATATTTATTAAAAAGCAAAATTAAAATTGAAATGTTTAGACAAAAAGACCAAAAAGACACCCTCTATCGATCGAAGCAGTGGTATTTCACGTGTAGAATAATATATATGCTTTGTAATATTAGACTTAATTGTTTTTTCACACGTTCAGTGCCGGGTTAAAATTACCGGAATTTTATTTTATTTTGAAAGCTCGAATTTCTACCATAAAATACTAATAGCAATATTTACTTTATTTAATTACAGACATTTTGTGATTAAATAAAATAAAAATTCTTCTTTCGAAATTTCTGATACGAAATCGTAATTTTAGATTGAAAGACCACGAGTATACTCGTGGTTGGCAGTGAATGGGTTAAATGCATTCAATTTATTTTTATTTGTTTCCTGTTTTTCAGAAACGGATGACGTCATCTTCTAATGGAGTTAAAATAGACTGTTATTTTTTTTTCTCTCGCACATGACTTTTGCTATCTTCAATCACGTTTTAGTGTTACTTTGGTGGAATAAAAGGACGATTTTCTGGCTGGACTAATGTTGTTTGGAGATATTTTCATACTTCATTTTTCTTTGGAAATTTAAAGTGTTTAGATTTTGCTAAAAAGATTTAGACCGCAATGCGAAACACTCCCACGGTTCCGCTGTATTTTTTTTCTAAATAACGAAACAAATGTGTAAAAAACAAAAGAAAATGTTCTCTTATGAACGCTTTCACCACTAAATATCAATATTTCCTGGCGATTTTTTCCTTTAAAAATATGAATTAAAAAAAAAATGATTCAAAATATAAGATCATTCAAACTTGAGGTTTGATGTGGTTATCACGGGTAACGACAGGCGGGTCAACTGGTATATTTTTATTAGTCCACAACTTAAAGAGATTGTTAATTTAATTGCGGCATCTAAGTAAGTGTTATAGTTATATGTTAATATAATTTTAGATTATAAAATTTTATTATTAAAGTTAGTTTTATTAAACAATTTTACACATTTAGCGAAAACAATACATGTGTTTTACATTATTCTTTATTATCAATTACTGTATTTTAAAATATAAATATTTTTTTTTAAAGTTCTAGCAAATTAGCCTAGATGCTCGCTAAAATTTTAGACGATAATTTAGAACATAATTAGAATATAATTTTTTAGAATATTTGTTTTCTACTCCGACGTTTAATTAAGATTTTAATTAATTTACATTTGATTTTTTCAAAGGAAAATTAAATGTTTTACTCTAAATAAACGCTGGAAAGAAAAATAAAGTTATTTATGAATTCTATCTGTACTTTCACTTTACCATCTCTAGAATCTTATCTTTCAAATAAGTAGAAAACATACGAAGTGTAAATTTAATTTAATTTATTCGATGAGAATAATTTAATAAACAACTTTCCACTGATTCGACAGAAGACATGAACTGAAAGCAATCGTAATATCAATATTTCTTATCATTAGGTTTTTGTTGATTTTTTTGTATCAAACTTATCTTGAAGTTTTTTAAATCGATTTATTTGATTATACTGCTTCAAAAGAAAGAGTAGAATATATTCTGTGATTTTATAATACATCTTTTTTTAGATTTATTGCTCATTTTTATTTTATTTTTATCTTTAAAGAAGTGTTTCCAATTTAGTGGTTGTTTAAATACCACTATTACTGAATAGTAATATTAGCTTTATTTAAAGAAAGACATTTAAACTATTAAATAAAAACAAATGCTAAATATACCATAAAAAAGCAATTACAAATATTAAAAAAATCTGAAAACGCTCTTCGAGGTGCGTTACTTCATACATTGAAGTACATTCCTGTCACATCTTGTAACTCTGCGTGCAGCGGTGTCTTTAGAACACAGTACACACATACACACAGAAAAACATACAGACTTTTTTTTATTATTATAGATTGTGTCATTAAAACAATCACAAATAATTTTTAATACATATACGATATTTTTTTCTATGCATATTAGATTCGAAAATTACATGGTGTAAAATAATCTCAATCAAAACTTTAAAAGGTGTCATTTGGCATTGGTAAAATTACAGTTAAAATTAAAATGTAAGCACATATATTTTATTTCAAACAGTAAATTAATATTTACTGAAGTGTTTACAATTTGATTAAACTGTAACTATTCCTTATTTCAAATGACTGAAAGTCCACAAATTTTGATAGGATCAGTTTTAATTACATGCTCGATACAAATCAAATTCGATATATTTTTCGTCCATTAAAATGAAATCAGGGCCAACTGCAACCCTCAAAAGGTGAACATAGGGCTCCAAGAAATTATCCCTACACCTCACACCAGTCACAGGCTCTGCAAAACACACGAAGATATATGTAACCATGCAGCTTGATTCTTGCCCAGACCATCAAACCCCCGCTGCCATAGTGGTCTCTTTCTCGGACGTTGGAAGGCACGAAGCGGGTCTCTGATTCTCTTCAGATAAAAGTACGTCGATAATCAGTGTTTAGGCTGGACTCATCAGTCAACAGATCGGTTCATCAGTGATCCCTGGTTCAAAGTCCAGGGTGGCTAGTGGTCAGGGAAAAATACAGTAAAAAAATGATAATTACCAGTATATTCTTATAGAAATATTCAAATTGATTATTTGATCGAATAATCAACATAAATTTTTCGATAAGAATATACTGGTGTTTATCACTTTTTTGACTGTATTTTTCCCTGAACACTAGCCACCCTGAAGTCGATGACCTCTGCCGAGGCTAACGAAAAAGACAGGCTACCGCGGTGCATTCCACTTGTCTTTTTTTACAGACCGCTAGAGTGACGTGTTGCACACCTGCATTGGTACATTCGAGTATCACGTGACTCCCGCGGTCTGTAAAAAAAGATACGCGTAAAGCACCGCGGTAGCCTTTCTTTTTCGTTAGCCTCGCCTCTGCCCCATGCTAAATGGGCTCTGCTATGTGCAGAAGTGAGCGGGACGCAAAAAGCAGGTCGTCTTTGCATGCAGCTCTCTTTCATGTGTCATTCTGGAAGCAGTAACGCTTAAAACTCGGCCGCATAATGGTCGTGAGAGAGTTGAGGAGCGATTGCACTCCTGTAATGCCTCGCTGTAGTGGACAAATAGCGATCTTCGTTGGACGTCATGGCTCTTGGACAACCTTGCCCAGCCTTTCTCTCTATGGATTCAGTATCCTTAACCCCTTGGAGGGCAAGCATGTGGTCTAAAAATGCTACATTTTTCGATGTTTCGACACCAGTAAATTTAAATAAGGAATTTTTACCTTTTCAATTTGCAAAAAAGAATAATAAATATTTTTATTTAAAAATACTGGTGGCAAAGTTACATATATTAAAAAGTGGTATATATTATATACCGGTGCCCCTCAAGGGGTTAAACTGTTTCCATAAGCTGGATACGACACTCGGCGTTACACTGGCCAGCTCATCCAAACGCTGTTTGCTACTCATTTTTACTGTTTGCTATGGAATATCACCGAATTTTGCAAAAAAAAAATAATGAAACAGATGTGTTACACTCACGCTAAAATGTAAACAAAAGATTGGCGACTGTTTGGTTGTCGCGATTTCCGAGACTGCGCCAAACGAATAACTTAATACAATGGCTAGGTTGCCATTAAAAGAAAAAATCCCCTAAATTTGGCGACTTTTTTCTTTTTTTTTACCGATTAATTTTTTTTTAGCGTGAGTGTAAAGCATCTAAGCCAAAATAATCACCCAGATATTCTCTCACCATATTCGGCTAGATGTACCATCGAACGAAATGAGAAAACTGCCACGTGCGCTTATAAAGCCTGTTCTTCTACTCGCCCCAACTATACGCACGTATTCGACACTAAACATTTCAATATTTGTTTTGCAGCATTAGTTTTACATTTCGTTCGGTACTTTTCATGAATTTTCCCAAAATATGCAAATTTTCTTAATTTTGAACACGAGTGTATTGTACAAATCAAGATTAACAGATGGCGAACTAGTCGTTTTATTTCCGGATTAATTCAAATAAATGTGTACTGCGTTAGCCATTTTACTTGATAAAGGAGTTTTAATAAATACGAAGGAACTATACGTCCCATGTGTTGTTTAATAAGCTACTAAACATAATATTTGGTTCAGATTACTATTGTTATGTTATTACGAAATGTCTGTTATTAACACTTTCATCATTAAATAATTGTGTTTCTATAATGTTCACGCCAGAATTTTTTAAATAAATTACTTAAACATTTTCTGGGCGGTAGTTTTGATCTCATATTTTATAATTGTTATGAAATAAATTTATTAATGGTGAAAGGAAATTTGTAGGGAGTACTGAGATATAGTGAGTGAATCATAAAGAAATTGAGGCTGTTCCTATAAAATAATAAATTAATTTTAACGCCTTTTTTCGAACCAAATAAAAATAAATAAAAATTTTCGTCAAAAATATTCTGGTTCTAATCTTAATTAAAATTAGGGGGTATAGAATTGCCACACACATTTCAAGTGGTAAATAAATAAATAAATATATATACTAAACTGACAACTCTGCATCCTGTCATATAAATAAAAATTGAGAATATCCTGTGACTTTATAATATATTTTTATTGGTTTATTTTTTAATTAGATTATTAGTCTAATTGCAGCATATAACATAACGATTATATAATAATATAACCTTAGATCAACGGTTCCCATAATTTATTTGTACGCGACCCAACTAATATCAGTGTGTATCTTATATCAGTATGGAAATTTTTGTATGGACTCTATTAACTATCGGCTATACTATCCTACGGAAAATATAAATTTTCATACGAAGGTTGACTATTATCAAAAGCAAGCATTGGTAATTCCAATTGGTGTAAGAGGAATAATAAGTAAAACAAACCACATATTACAGAGATAATGAAAAATACGTTTAATTATTATCAAAACACAACTTTACCATCCGTGAGGTATCTATCGCTGGTGTTTACACCGATTAGGGCATCTATATTAGGATTAAAACTGGTTAATGTTAACCTTAAATCACTTTCTAGTCGCAGTTTGTTTCTGTATTTGTTTTTCAAAACAGCAAATTTCGAATGTTCTGCGACCCACCAGTGGGTCGCGTCTCATAGGTTGGGAACCGCTGGCTAAGATTAATAAATGAAGTTTATATTAATAAAACCTCTGTACATCATATAACGAAAATTACATATGTGAGGATTGATATTAAAATAAATCAAACAATACTTTATTATATCTATTATTTTATTACCGTAATTTCGCACGTATACGCCGCACCTCAAACATTTCGATTTCATACCAGAATTTATTTTAAATGAAATGTTACTTATTTCTGCTTAGCACTTATTTGACTTCTTATTATCAATAAAATTTCCGGTATGAAAAAGACTTAACTAAGCCGCGGCGCATACGCGCGAAATTACGGTACAGTTGTCTAATATATAGATTTTAATATCAATTTTTTGACTTTCGATAGAATCGATAGAAATTTTTAAAAAATATATTTAGCCAATTTGCCAAAATACGCGCGTTAAAATTTACAAGATTAGTGGAGAACATATCTTTTTCTTCTTTTTCTTTTTTTTTCTTCTATCCTGACGTTTAGTTAAGATTAAAGGGTTTTATTTAATTAAAGAAAGATCGAAGGTTTTAATCTAGTTAAACATTGAAGGGGAAAATATTCGTGGATTCTGTCTGTGCTTTAATTTTATTATCTTCAGGATCTTATATTTCTGATAAGTAGAGAATATGCGAACACTACATTTAATTTATTTTCTTCGATGAGTATAATTTAATAAACAACTTTGCCCTTATTCGACGAAAAGCATGAACTAAAATGAATTGCAATATCAGTAATTATTACTTGCTCAATCAACGCGTACGGATGTGGACGTTTCTGTTTTCACATAAATTAACTCTGTACTAAAATTGTATAATTCCCAAATTTTTAATCAAAATATTTTTATGTTTACCATAATTTAGCAGAATCTATGTTATAAATTCTCATTTTCATACTTAAAAGTACTATTATTTTCCTGTTGTGGGAGTGACATTCTTGGGTAAGCATAAAAATGCTTAACTGAAAATTTAGTTTATATATACTACTTTTAGTACAAAAACTAATTTAAGTGTAAAAGTTTGAGAAACACCCCGACGGATTTATTTCCTTTTACAAGTATTTCAAACACAAAAATGGACAATGTTCTGAGATTTTTATAATAAACACAGGGCATCCAAATGGTCAGCCAACTGAATACCAACATTTTTTACCAGACAATTTCATGATACCTGTCTAAAACGTTTTCGAAAAAAAATTACATCCAAAGGTGATTTTTGCAAAATTTGTAAGAAAATTTCTAAAAATAATTTTTATTAAGAAAATACCGGTATTCAAAAAGTGGACCATTTGGGAGCCCTGTAAATATTGTTAATGTATTGCTGAATTTTATTATATTTTGAGAATAAACAAGTATTACCAATTTAGCGGATGTTTAAATACCACTATATACGATTAGTAATATTTGCTATATTTAGTGATAGACATTCTTTGAAACCAAAAACTACTGTTCTGAAATTGTGGTATTCCAAAATCAGTTAAGTTAGTGACACTGTATGGAAGTAACTATTATATTTTAATATAACTTTATATTATAAAATGAAGATCGATTTAATAAATTCTTATTTAAACTTACATCGAAAAAAAATAATTATGTTCTACAGTATTTTACGCATCAATTTATCAGATATGAAATATTTTAATTTCTCATTTTATATAAAAATTTCCAATGCATTTCTTTTATATCTCTCTTTTATTAAATGGTTGCATGACAACTGTATTTCAAAGAATACCAAATAAAAAAAAAGAAGAAGAAAAGAAAAAAGAAAGAAAGAAAGAATGAAAAAAATAAAATATAAGTAAATACAGGGTTCGTACGCTTTTGCTACAATTTTTAATAGAATTTTTTCGGCAAAGTTAAATCCAGAGAAGTATTACAAATCCTGCAATTAAACGCGGCGTCTACGTTTTCTGCTATTTAAATATTAAATAGAAAGATTCTATTAAAAAAAAATGTGGTGAAAGCGTACGAACCCTGAAATTGAATTATTTTGACGCAAAATTTTACTAGCAAAATAACTAATTTTCGGGTGATTTAAAATTTTAATATGCTTTTTCGAATGAAATAGATAAGGATTTATTTTAACTACTAAAGATGACCAAACCGGTTTTCCAAACGAAAATTATAAAAGCGTTGAACGTGTAAATTGAATATAAGTGTCATAAGAGGAATTTACATTTGTATAAAAATATTTATTACACGAAATTTTATTGAATTTCAACAACATATGATACTGCTTAGTGGTTGAAAAATGCGTATTCTTTTAAGAATAGGACAAAAATATCTGTAAAAGGATATGGTTAATCTATTGAAGTTACAATAGTAAGTCAGGGATCCCAAACTGTCCGCTTTTTGTATACCGGTATTGTCTTAGAGAAATTTTATTTTTAGATTTTAATTACAAATTTTGCAGAAACCACATTCGGAGGAAATTTTTTCCGGAAAATTTGTAAAAACATACCGTGAAACTTTCTGCTAAAAAAAATATTGGTATTCAGTTGGCGGACCATTTAGGATACCTGTAAATGTATTCAGACATACACTCAAATAATGAAATAGTACAATTACTGGAAATTGAGAAAATGCCCCCTGAAGGAATGTATTCTTATTCAGCTCAAACACAAGAAATACAAGAATAAGTAGTTTATCATATATTTGCATAAAATCGTGTTTAATGTGAATTTCCGAAAGCTTCGATAAGTCTTATGTGCTTATAAATGTATATATATCTTTAAAAAATCTAATTCTGGGAATTTTAAATATGCAGATTATATTAACCCCTTCGCGACGAGCGTCATTTACAGAATTTTTAATCTTTTACCACCGGTTTTTCAAAACAAAAATTTTCACCTTTTTGAATCGCAGAAATGCTAAGATTTAATGAGGCAAGTCTTACAATAAAAATTATCTGGTTGGAAAAATCAAGGATTCTGAGCATCATCTTATGCGTCACGTATACGTGTCGCTCGTCCCCAAGGGGTTAAAAATTAGTGAGATTAATAAACAAAGATTTGTAGAGCTGACATTGATTCCTCTGATCTGTGGATATATTAGTTCAATAAACTATTTGACATTGATTAAAAGAAAAGTATGAATAAAAGCTATCATCATCTCAATATTTCGCTCTATCCATTGGGGCTTGCCTGACACTTTTCCATCTAAATTAACTTTGCATGAAAATAGGTTGAGAGCTCAAACATTTATAAATTAATAACTCAAACTTTTGTTGCGTGAGTGACATCACTGTCACAACCATAAAACTTAAAAAGTGGTACTTTTGGAACACGAAAATGTTGGAGATCAGGGGTGGCCAACCTTTTTCCCTGAAAATCGTTCAACACCAGTTTTTTAAAATAAAAATTTTAACCTCATTTTAATTTCATTCTCTTTTCAAAGAGAATAAATCTGTTAAAAATAGTGGTAGATTATTGCACGCCTAACCCAGGTTGGCTACCCCTGTTTTAGGTAATCGGCGATTTTTTATAAGTGTAAATAAGTATTGCTTAACGATAAAAAAATATTTGATAAAAGTTTGCTGTTTAACCCCTCGAAGGGTACCGGTATATTATATATACCACTTAATTTTAATCCCAAAATGCCACAGTGACACCAGAATTTTATAATCAAATTGGGAATGTATAAGGTACACGAGGAAAAGCTTTTAGTTATTTTAAAATAAATTCGTATGTGAATCCTGGTGTCCATCAATCATTTATATATTTTAGCTACAATAGTACTTTGCCCCTGAAGGGGTTAACACTTTAACGGACATTGGTTTCCGTACGAAACCACAAAATTTTAATTACGAAATTCAACAATGACAGCAGAATTTTAATATAAATGTTTTCCATTTGTTACGTATGTGAAATATCGCTTTTTTTTTCTTATATACAAATAAATTTGTTCATAATTTCCGGCATCAATCATTTATTTCAACATTTTAGCAATTGAAGTGCTTTAACCGTTAAAGGGTTAACCCTTTCAAAGGAGGTGCTTGCATTGCACAAACACTTAATTTTATTTCCAAACAGCCAACAGGCACCCAGGAAGTTTAAATAAAATTTTGGTGTCATATTATTCGTAATAAAAAGTTTTTATTTATTTTCAAGTAAATTCCTTCCAAAATTCTGGTATTATTCAATTATTTCAACATTACAGCGGCAGAATAACTTTGCACCTGAAAGGTTTAATCACTTTTAGTCTAATTCTATTTTATATGGAAAAGTATCAGACACGTCCACACCCGCATGTAGTTGGCAATATATTATTTTTGAATAGTACTTTTGGTGAATTTATTAAACATATCACGAATGTTCTTATCCCTTTGACTACGAGTCTGGACTGGAGACAATTGTTATATTTAATCATACCATAATTTAAAAAAAGCTTATCTTTTTTTTTCTATTCTTCGGTAAGTATAATTTAATAAATAACTTGGTAATAGTTCGAAGAAATTGTCTAAAAAACAATCGTAATCTCATTATATTATTGTTGAAAAATACTTTGATTATTTTATCAAACACATCTTGAAGTTTGTTAATATGATTTACATAATTAGTACCCTGTTTCTAAAACAAATGTAGAAAAGACTCGGAGAGAGAATTAATATTTCTCGCAGGCTTACTTGATTAAACGTACTTACTAAATAAATATTTGTAATTCATAGATATCTTACATGAAGAATGCAAAATATGCAAACATATGTGAAAACATTACTTAAACAGACTTGCTAAGTCTCCGGCTTTTTGGATACCAGTAATTTAGTAGAGGAAATGTTGTTTTATTTTATCGGAGCATTTTTGCGATTTAAATAAACAACATCTTCTCTGAAAAATTACTGGCGTGCAAAAATCCGGGGACTTGGCAACTCTGCTTATATGTTTATTATAAATTATCTTAGTCACAAAAGTAAGTTTACACCCCATATCTCAAATAATAAAGTCTAAATTTTATTATTATAAACGAGGTAAATAATTTCGTTTGATGATATTTCTTATAGGTATGAGAGTTATCTTCAAAAGAAACATAATAGAATATTATCTCCTTTGTGAATTTTGCAACTCATTCTATTATTCAACAAAAGTATGTATACACTGTACAATTTCAGAGATTTTGGCGCTTAATTGGTCATACATTATTTTTAATAGATTGAAATCTTTAAAACTTTTACCATAAATTTAGAAAAATGAACTTTGAAAAATTGTAAGATTTACTTATTGGTCAGATTCTAAATATGTTTTATTTAAAAGTCTGTAAGGAGAACAACAATTATCTGCATATTACTATTATAACAATTATCTCAATAATGCAGAAAATCATCTAATAGGTGAGAAATGCCCAAACTGTGGCTCAAGTGTCCCCACGGTACCACTCTTTTTTTAAGCAGTCAGTTGTCTTCAATACAGACAGAAATTTTGCAATTAAATAAGGTTATGATACATTTACGAAATTGTGGCGGTTAACAAATTTCTTTCAAGATGGTTCGGCAGCTTTTTTTAAGGGAAGCACTGCAATCCTTACGGAATTGCAATTGGCAATTTTTTGAAAATTATTCTTCTGTTATGAAAGTTGGGATATAACGAATAGAATATTCAAAGAAAACTACCTATAAATAAAGATAATGTTGAGAAGAGACTTCATTTTCTTAAATAATGTGAAAAAATGGATCAAATTTTCTGGAATTTCCTAATTTTTCGCTGTTTGATTGAGAAAAATTCAACATTTATGGATAAGATAAACACCAAATATTCTGATAGAATGTAAAATTAAGTGTTCATATCAAAGTATATAAGAGGATCGATATGATACGTATGTACTTAGATTTGGTTATCAGATAGTCTATGTGCATAGAAAAACTGACTACGGTCACCGACAATCTCTAACACTACTTTTTTTTTAAATATATTTGCAACTTCCTTAATAGCTAAATTTTGAGAATTAATAACTCTAAAATTTCTTTTCGAAAAAAGAGGTGGCATTTGTGTAGGGGGTAATCAGGATATGTGAGTATCTAGAGATTGCAATTTGACTGACAAAATAGTAATTTAAAACAATTTTATGAATATTTTGAAAAGTTATCAATGCATAAGGGTTTCCGTATGGCGTTTTAGGAGACGTTGCAATCTTTCACAATACAAATATTACGGCTCAAGATACATAGTAATTTTATCGTACGATGATTATAGTTTGTTCAAAAACCGACTCAGGTATCAAATATGATCCCATTTGCATCATTAGCATATACAGGGTGGTTCAAATTATAGTATTCCTGTTCGGGATGCCCTGTCGAGAGAAGCAGTGAACTTAACGTCTTCATGTTTGGAATGTATACCTATCAGGCCCTGGGAAATTACTTGGTGCAAAAAATAGTTCAAACAAAATCCGCTAGGTGAAATAAGGCGCTGCGATCAGTTTAAGATAAGGAATATGTAACATGACACAACCAATAAAGAACAGAATACGAGGTGTCGGTAATTATCTTTATTATTACATTTTTCTAAACAAAAACTGTCGATCATACAAAAATGGTAGTCACAGCACAAACGAAGGACACGCGCGTAGTGCACAACAGCACCAGAAAAATTTCACAGGTGGGTTACAATGTGTTCAACTTTTTTCAAGACCAACGCGAGAAAACGTGTTACAGCATGAGCCACAGCAGCGTGTAACGAATCGGGATCGATGTTGCGTACGTGCAAGAGGATCTGGTTCTTCAAATCCACCATATCACCTACGTTTCCTCAATAATCTTTATCTTTGAGGTAACCCAAAACAAAAAAATTGCACGTGGTTAAGTCGGGTGAATGCAGAGACATTAAATAGCACATGATGTCACTGAACCAGTACCGTAATTTCCGGCGTATAATCCGCAGCTCAATGAGTCGTTTTTCGACCCATAAATATTATTTTATAAAATGTAACTTAAAAGATCGCTGTAAATATTTAACTACAATTATTGAATAAAATTTCTGGGTCGAAAAACGACTCTTTGAGCTGCGGATTATACGCCGGAAATTACGGTACGTAAAAAGTCTTCTGCCCTCGGAAGTCTTCTGCCCTCAAAGTGCTTAGCTTGAACAGTCAAGCTAAGCACTTTGGCAGAATTATTGCCTTTTTGGTAGAAAACATTCAGCAGCAAAGCACGCTCCGGCAACGAGAGAAACATCGTGGCTGTTTCAGAATGTTCAGAACCTGTTCGCCCTCTTTTTTATATGTTATGACGGCCCTTTAGAGCGACTCTTATGCAAATTTTGTCCTCCGGTGCTGCGCGCACAGACGAAAATTCCAATTCTCACCTAGCCAGCAAGGTTTGTGTGTAAAGAAATGTAATAATAAAGTTAATTACCGACACCTCGTATTTTATTCTTTAATAAAAATAAATTTCATAAAATAATTTTCGAATAACAGTTTTTGCTATTTTGAAAGACAGATATACAGATATTTCGTGCTTGCGTAAAGTATTTTTTTTCTTTTGGGAATTTCTGAATAAAATGAGTTGGCAAACTTGCTAACCCTGACCCAACTTCCATCACTTCTGGACTTCTGTTTTTTCTTATTTTTTTGCAGAATTTTTTATTACTATTGGTACTACAATGAGATTTTTAACATATTTAATATTTTAGTAAATGTGTGCATTTCAAAATTCAACCTTTTCTTTTGAAAAGTTTTAGTTTTTTTTTACAATAAAAATACTTATAAATCGGTAGAGTACAGTTAATATAAGTTTTCAAAACAATTAAAGTTATGAAATTCCTAATATGTTCATCGCATGAATTTTATAGTACTATCAGTGTAATACTACGAGTACTGATCTTTCTTTGGAAGAGAACGCTTGAAGCATTACGTGCCCAGATGTGCCCCGCTCTTCCTTATAAAAATGCAATATATTCAATACATTATTTAGATTTATATCATTCCATAATAAATTATATTAAACTGTTTTAAAACTAAAACTGTTCTATTTACTTAATATACGCTATTAAAATAACAAAATGAAGCACATTTTTTATTTCTCCTGAATTGTTCAATTTATTATCTTCCAGAATCTTATTTTTCAATGAAAAAAGTACTTTGCGAAAACTTTTCCTTATTTGTTTTCTCGCGCGGTATAATTTAATAAACAACTTGACATTAATTGCCAGAAAGATATGGTATGAAAACTTTCAGAATCTCAATATATTATTGTCAATGAACATTTTTATCTTTTTATCAAAGATTTCTTAAAGTTTCTTAATATAATTTATCATAATGATTTAGTTCAAATTCATAATATAAATAAAAATTAAACTTTTTTAGAAAATATTACAGAAAAAAAAATATTTAAGAAATATAGATTACTTTTGCAAATAACACATAATACACTGGTATGCAAAACTTTAGCAACAAACACAAAATGCTAATTTCTGAACACGTGAGTACTCACAAGGAAATTCTATAAAGAGCAAGTGTAGAAAAGAGGTACTACCCTAACAGCATGGTCAGTTGATGTGAAATCCCCTTTACGTCACACATAGTTAGAAGTGTCACAATCGCTACGGTGAATCAAAATATGGGATATTTTTCTGTCTCATTATTACTCTCAAATGATTGTTAACACTGAAAAGTCACTGTGACTGTCGCTTTGTGATGGGTCACCAGGTGAGATTACAATGAAGTAACTTTGTGATTCTGAAGTCACTGTCAGTTGATGACTGAACTTTGAAGTCATTGTGAGCATTGCATTGTGATGAGTCGCCAAATAATGTCACAATGAAGTCACATGGTGACTTTCCGGTGATTGACACTCTGTTGTGAAGTCATCATTGCACTCCTTGTGAAAAGTCACCAGGTGATTTCATTTTCAGTCATTTGGGAACTCGTCACAGAACAGCTATCATGATGACTTTAAAATGGAGTGTCAAAATAACAATCACATGAGAGTCACAAGATGACTTCATTGTAAAGTAAACTGGTGACTCGTCAAAAAGCAGCAGTTATGGTGACTTTTCAGTGGCGTGACCAAATGAGAGTAAAAATGAGACGAATGAAACATATCACATTTCTGTTTATTGTAGTGACTGTGACAATTGTGACCATTTGTGATGTCAAGAAGACTTCGCATCGACTGTCTGTTCTGTTAGGGTAGTGCCTATTTTCTACACTTGTTGTTTATAGAATTTCCTTTTGAGTATTCACGTTTTCAGAAATTAGCATTTTGTGTTTGTTGCTTAAGTTTTGCACACTAGTGCATATAATATAACATTATATGGAAATATGCATGAAAACACGCCAGGCACACCCATGAATGACAACATTTTAGTATACCTCCGGAGTTAGATCCAAGCCAAACATGTTTCGTTACAGAAAATGTATCATGTTTCTATGTGATACTTAATATATTTAATTTTAAAATGTCTGGCTAAATAAAATTTATAATTCAAAACACGTTCGAATTGTGTCAGACTCCATAAGAATACCGAAATATTCGCAGGGTCTTATTAATACCGAGGCAAACAATAAAACCAATAAAAACAGTATACATTTTTGTTTATCATAGAACTTCTACAAGAATAAGGTGTTTATATAAGGATAAATTTTATTATTAAAATGTACTGCTGGGATTTATCCGCTGCGTGTCAGGAATAAGTTTTGATAGGAAATACTAAAATGTTTTTGGAAACAAATTTTTTTCACATAGTATTATTCATGAGATTTTATCGGATTTTTTTAAAAATAAAGCTAGCATTTCTATGTGGAAATAGGGATATTCAATGTAAAATATTAGTATTTTCCTGTCCATCGTAGCCTTATTTCCCTGTAAAATTATACACACAACGCTGTATCTAAAATATTAGTTAGTTTTACCTAGTTAATTAAACAGTACTCACTTAACTGAAAGCGCCGCACTTAGAGTAACTATTACTCATAGACAATTCTGTATTCGATATCTTTATTTTGTATGTTCCTCTAAATCATTAAAAAGTTCTATGCACTCCATATTCTTATGTAAGCAACATGTAGTGCACTCATAAATGCACATCAATTTCATTATGTTTGAAATACTTTAACTTTTCATAAATAAACTATAAATGATTTATCCCCATAGCCCATAATGTAACGAAATTGTTTTGTGTCTTCCTGTAAATGAATGATAAATAACACACGCTCCATATTCTACAGAATGAATGTTATATTGCACTTTAATAATGTATGTCAATTCAAGTATGTTTGATATAGTGTAAATTTATTAAAATACACTGCAAACGTTTTTCTTCATTGATAGGCCGTACTGTCTAAGTTTTCTATTTATTGTTTCGTATGTCCCTGTAAACAAATTATAAATCCTGTGCATAACATTTTCAATAGGAAAACCTCAATAACATATACCAAGATCATGGTAATTCAAGTATATTTAGGCAAGTTAGAGCACGGGAAAACAGACGGCCAGAAACACAATGTTGGAACGTGTTAAAAAGTGTTACAGATAATAAACATTTAAACTATAAATCAGATCGAATGAAAATAATTCATGATTTTGGAAATTCAATTTCAAATCGACAACGAAAGAAATTCTAATTCGCGCAAAATGATTTTACATTTGACTTGGAAAAGAGACTTTTTTCTTCGCATTAATATAAAATAGAAATGATTGTCATATAGCGAGAACATATGACTATATTTTTGCGGTTTGCTATTATATAAAATCAAGCATTCTGGTACCGGTTATTTACGAGTGCATCTTTGCACGTACCATGTATGTAAGATCAAACTATGAGAAATAATGCAAACATTTATTCCAAGACATGCTAACACGTCTACCCGCGTTACTACATGTGTAATAACATATAGTATTATGTTAAATATCCACCCCCTCAGTTTTTGTTTTCAATTTTAAACATACGCTAAACTTTTTCATTTAAATTTCACACCGGTATTTTTTAAAGAACATTTTATATGGGCTTTCACAGTTCAGCGTGGCAGTAAAGATACGCCGCAATTATAATTAGTTAATCATGCGATAGATACTGCATAATACCTATTTTAACTTTCAAATAATGTACCAGGACTGGCGACCATTTCATATTCTGTCGTACTACAATTTACACAAAAAAGTAGTAGATATATATCTTTTGAAAATATACTAGTATAGTGTATGACAGAAATTATTTTTTTCTAAGTACGAATATAATAATATGCATATTTCATTGGGATAAACATAAGTCCTGTTTTTAAAACATATGCAGTAAGACGTTATTCGAAAATAAAAAAAAATGTACTTGACATTTTTATTGCACCGAAGAGTTTCCGGTGTGTAATAATAATGCACCAATATGTTGTATTGATGTAATAAGCCAAAACTGTAAATCCAGCCAAAACTGTAAAATATCTGTGCTTAGCCCTTTCCTGTGTTTTCAGATCTATACTCCATTCATCGACATTATGATGTGAATAAAAATTCAATGCACACATAAATGTAGAAAAAATTAGTAATATATGAAATGAAAAACGCAGCATTGTCTTCAGCTCTTGCGTTTTGCTATTATATAAAATCAAGTGTTCCGGTACCGGTTATTTGAGAGTGCATCCCTGCACGTACCCTGTATGCAAAATCAAACTGTGAGAAATAACGCAAGTATTTATTCCAACTCATGCTAACGCGTCTACCCGCGTTACTACATATGTTATATCATATAGTGTTATGTTAAATATCCCCACCTTCAGTTTTTATTTTCAATATTTAATGAAATAATCAAATGATTTTGTTAATATAAATGATTTGTATTCGAGTTATTTTAATATTCAAATGATTTTAAATATGTTGTAATATACATGTACGGTATACTGAAAATATGTTGAAAATGTTTGTAATCATGACTGATAAGTACTATGTATTTATACAAGTTGTAAATTTCCAACTGGACGAAAAATGTCCGGGCCAGGATTCGAAACTGGGATCGCTTGGCTGAAGCCGCCACGCTCTACCACTGAGCTATCCCGGTCGAATCTGGAGGGCATAATTCATCCAGTTAACCTTATTGATCAAAGCATCTGGTCCGATATTTTAATCAGCTCAACAGAAAAGATCGCAGGTAATGGAACTCCAGTAAACGCTGGATACGTGAATACACTGGATTATTTTTAACACAATTATTTCAAATTGGTAAAGTAATCATACAAGTTGTAAATTTCCAACTGGACGAAAAATGTCCGGGCCAGGATTCGAACCTGGGATCGCTTGGCTGAAGCCGCCACGCTCTACCACTGAGCTATCCCGGTCGAATCTGGAGGGCATAATTCATCCAGTTAACCTTATTGATCAAAGCATCTGGTCCGATATTTTAATCAGCTCAACAGAAAAGATCGCAGGTAATGGAACTCCAGTAAACGCTGGATACGTGAATACACTGGATTATTTTTAACACAATTATTTCAAATTGGTAAAGTAATCATACAAGTTGTAAATTTCCAACTGGACGAAAAATGTCCGGGCCAAGATTCGAACCTGGGATCGCTTGGCTGAAGCCGCCACGCTCTACCACTGGGCTATCCCGGTCGAATCTGGAGGAATTTACAACTTGTATGATTACTTTACCAATTTGAAATAATTGTGTTAAAAATAATCCAGTGTATTCACGTATCCAGCGTTTACTGGAGTTCCATTACCTGCGATCTTTTCTGTTGAGCTGATTAAAATATCGGACCAGATGCTTTGATCAATAAGGTTAACTGGATGAATTATGCCCTCCAGATTCGACAGGGATAGCTCAGTGGTAGAGCGTGGCCAAGCGATCCCAGGTTCGAATCCTGGCCCGGACTTTTTTCGTCCAGTTGGAAATTTACAACTTGTATGATTACTTT
The DNA here is from genome assembly GCA_963931845.1 of Maratus michaelseni. Lineage (NCBI taxonomy): Eukaryota > Metazoa > Arthropoda > Arachnida > Araneae > Salticidae > Maratus > Maratus michaelseni. The sequence goes on from OZ007595.1 coordinate 282,432,977, forward strand.
ACCAATTTGAAATAATTGTGTTTAAAATATTCCAGTGTATTCACGTATCCAGCGTTTACTGGAGTTCCATTACCTGCGATCTTTTCTGTTGAGCTGATTAAAATATCGGACCAGATGCTTTGATAATAAGGTTAACTGGATGAATTATGCCCTCCAGATTCGACCGGGATAGCTCAGTGGTAGAGCGTGGCGGCTTCAGCCAAGCGATCCCAGGTTCAAATCCTGGCCCGGACATTTTTAATCCAGTTGGAAATTTACAACTTGTATGATTACTTTACCAATTTGAAATAATTGTGTTTAAAATATTCCAGTGTATTCACGTATCCAGCGTTTACTGGAGTTCCATTACCTGCGATCTTTTCTGTTGAGCTGATTAAAATATCGGACCAGATGCTTTGATCAATAAGGTTAACTGGATGAATTATGCCCTCCAGATTCGACCGGGATAGCTCAGTGGTAGAACGTGGCGGCTTCAGCCAAGCGATCCCAGGTTCGAATCCTGGCCCGGACATTTTTCGTCCAGTTGGAAATTTACAACTTGTATGATTACTTTACCAATTTGAAATAATTGTGTTAAAAATAATCCTATGTATTTATGCCTCTATATCTAAATATACATAAGCTTCAAGCGTAACTATTTATTTTTTTAATAAGAGTTTCTTAAACAGAAATAGAAAGAAAAATTAAATTCAGCATTTGTGCAAATTAGTCGTTGAACCCTTTAAATTTACGAAAATACAGACTAAAATAGTACATATAGTAATAATGTAGCTTATTATTCGAACTATTTAACCCTTTCAGGGGCAAGCACTTGTGCTCCTGTAACGTTGAATTCCCACCGGAATTTAGGAAAGAATTTAGTTCAAAATAAGAATAAGCAATTTTTCAACTATTTCTCGTCTAAGTTAAAAAAGTAAAATTTAATTAAAAATTTCTGGTTTGAATTGGATTAAAATTAGGTGGTATGTAATATATATCACCGCCCCTCAAAGGGTTAACTACCGTAATTTCCGGCGTATAATCCGCAGCTCAAAGAGTCGTTTTTCGACCCAGAAATTTTATTCAATAATTGTAGTTAAATATTTACAGCGATCTTTTAAGTTACATTTTATAAAATAATATTTCTGGGTCGAAAAACGACTCTTTGAGCTGCGGATTATACGCCGGAAATTACGGTATTATCTTTAACATAACACTACTGAAACATCAGAAATAACATCAGATTTGTATATTTTTATGGGTTTGTTTCTGTTACTGATAAAAAATGATGATAAATTTGGCTGATGGAAAAAGGCTTCATGGTGCAAAATAAAAATAAACTAAAGGGGGACACGATTAAATGTTCAAAAGGGAACACAAGTTAAATTCCTAAACCTGATCGAAATAGTGATTCCGTACCAATAAATGTTGGCCACAATAACAAACCACCTTGGCATCCCGAGCAACAACCTGAAATAGCTGAAAACTAAAAGTACATATTATAAAACACTTCATGCTAATTAAACAAAAAATAATAATACTTTAGAGATTATTCTCGAATAATTTATTTATATATAAAACATATTTTAAGGTTACACAATTAATAAAATATTTATATTTTAAAAGATGCATTCAAATTAATATATTTCACGGTTGTTCACACATCATACATGTGGGCTAAATAACTGCGTTTAAATTATGAACATTTAAATCTTATATCATCCATGGACAATTAATTTTAATTAAAAAACATAGATACTTAATATTGGTACTGAAGAAAAGCTTGTTCTAGCAGAAAGCACATTTTTACACTGAACATCATCTTACACTGACGAACAGAAGATTTCTTTTGAAGACTCACAATTATTACACTTTCACTAATTTTTAGATGTCGATCACCTACTTAAAATTTGTAGACAGATTTTTCACACACAAACAAAATACACCTCTATTTCTTCACCTTATCACATATTAAAGTAAAACACAGAACTAACTAGGGTGGCTCCTCACACGAGAAAAAATCTCGAATGAATGGGAATACCACCCTTCTTTCGCTTGAGACTTTATACCATCCAACACACCGCTCGTTGAAAAAAACACTAGTCATTCACATGCGTTGCCATTCCGAGTGAAGGAAGCTTGGTCGAAAAATATCCGGTATTACCACTACCTCGCGCGCCGATGGAAGAAGATACAGCGAGAGAAATTCTTCGTATGCAGGCGTTCGCCAGCTGCTGCGAGTTTAGTAGTGATGTTGCGAGATGTTTGTTGGTGCGTTCGCTGATTTATAAAGGCAGATGCGCTGACACGGAAAGACAGTTCTTTTTGCATATTGCGCTGAACTTTAAAGGCTTTTTTGATGACTTGACTGAGTTGTGAAAGGGGTTTTTTAACATCTCCCCCCACCAACAGCAAAAAAAGAGGCGAACACTGTTCTGAAGAATAGTTGATAATTGTTGAAAATTGATGTGAAATGTCCTGGAGTATGCGAAAAAGTCAAAGTTTCACAAATGCATACAGATGAAGAAATGTTCGTGAAAAAATTTTGCAAAAAGTCACTGAAAGTTTCACAAATGCACACAGATGAAGAAATGATGAAAAAATGTTCGTGAGAATTTTGCGAAAAAGTCACTGAAATTTTCACAGCTGCATACAGACTTAAAGAAATGTTCGTGAAAAAAATAAAAAATTTTATACACAATGCTACTGTAATCATTAGAATTGTATACACCACACATTATATGATACAAAAATTCAATAATTATATTTAACCAGCATGAATATGAAAATATTTACAAAAATACACACACACCAATAAATATAAACTACAGAAATACCTAGATTGCTTTAACTTTCTGCAATATATTTTGAGTTGTCACATTCAACATTTTCAAACTACTTTTTATTGTACCATATATTATTCAATTTTCTGAATTAAGTTCAATGAATATTGAAATTTACTTTGTAACTTAAAAAAGATTTCACAGATATTCTAAACAATTATGAAAATACATATGAGGAAATCATTCACATATTTTCCTTTTTGACTCAAATACAAAATTAAAAAGGTAAAGTTTAAAAAAAATATTTCAATAAATGTTATTCACTAGCAAAGTGATCAATTCTACCAGTATATTGAAAACAAACATTGAGAGAGAAGAAATAGAAAAAAAAAAATTTAAAAATAGAATTTTGACTTGAGCATAGTATATATATACTTTGAAGTTTCCGAACATACACATATTTCACAAAAATATTAGAATCACTACTCAATTCTTATTTACCTCAGTTTTGTTACAAATATTATCATTTAATGGTACTTTTGGAAAAATTTTACTGACATGAACTTTTTTTACATATTCATGACCATCTTCATTAATTTTTATCAAATAATTATCATTTCTCAATTTTTTGTCAATTACATGTGGTCCATTATATCTAGGTTGTAATGCAGTATGATGTTTAAAATCTACAAGAAAAACTTCATCACCAGTATTTAAGGAAGGTTTACTTCTGCCCTTCACATATTGTTGGTGATAATTAAAATAACTAGTTTCATTTTCCTTAACTAATTTTCTAGTTTCCTGAAAATGACTTTGTAATTTTGTTAGATATTTACTATATTCTTCAGCAACTTTTGGTTTTTCAAAAATATTTAGAGGTATATTGAGTTCTCTGCCCAAGAATAGTTCAGCCGGTGAAAATTGAGTTACTGCATGCTTAGAGGAATTATAATGAAGTTTAAAAAATAATAGTCTATCTGACCACTCGAATACTTGATCAGAAAGTGCTGCTATGCTGTTTTTCATAGAAAGATGAATTTTCTCGATTAAACCATTACTCTGCGGATAATAGATTGAACTCTTTCTATGCTTAATATCCATAGTCTTAAGATAATCTTCAAATTCATCTGAACGGAAATATGGTCCATTATCAGTCAAAACAGTCCTAGCGATCCCGAATTTGGAAAAATATATATTAAGTTGATTAATTATAGTTTTAGAAGTGGTATTGCTTAATGGGATAGCCTCAAGATACCTGGAATAATGATCAACTATTGTTAAAATAAAAAATTTGTTGTCATGAGATCTAGGAAGTTTGCCTACAATATCTAAAGCTATTATCTCACCTGGAGCTAAATCAGCTTTTGGAATCATTTTAGTGACAGTATTTTTAGGTTTAGGTTTAACTTTTAAACATCTTTCACAATTGCTACAAAAATTTTTAGTGTCCTTAAACATTCCTTTCCAAGAATAGATTTTGCGAACAAAATTGTAGGTTTTTTGAGTGCCAAAATGAGGAGCATGAGCAACTTCCAAACAATCCTTAATTAAAGATTTTGGAATTAAAATTCTACTGAGATACTTTTTTTTCTTTAACGGCTTCTTGGGGAAAATTTTTACCATTACAATTTTAGTTTCTGAATCAATATAATAGTTATTTGCAGTTTCCTCATCATTATCATTTAATTTTTGAATAATTTCCCTAATAAATTCATCATTTTGTTGATTATTTACAATATTATTATGATCTAAATTTGAATTACTTTGAAAAATATTTATATTATTTACATTTAAGGTTTCATCTTTATATGCTCTAGATAAATAATCAGCAGGGTTAATAACACCAGGAATGTGATCTATCTCATAATGAAATTGATCCAGATACAGAAGCCACCTAGCTACAATCTCACTCTGATTGTCCAGTTCCATGTGATATGTTAATGATTTTGCATCGGTATATATGGTAAATTTTTTTCCATATAATTCTTCACGAAAATGCTTGACAGATGCAAATATTGCGTACAATTCTCTTTGGATGGAAGGATATCTAGACTGAGCTGGATTGAATTGTTTTGAAAAAAATTCAACAGGATAAAATTTCTCATTGTATTTTTGCATTAAAATTCCACAAAATGCAACTTTAGAAGCATCAGTTACTAAATACAATGGAAGATCAGAATTAATGTTTTTAAGAAGGGGTTTATTTAGAATTTGATCTTGTAAAATATCAAAAGCTTCCTGACACTCTGAAGTCCAGACAAATGGAACATTTTTACGGGTTAAATTAATAATTGGCTTAGCAATTTCAGCATATTTATAAACCATGTGCCTAAAATAATTTAAACAACCAATATACTGTTGAACTTGCTTTACATTTTTGGGTATGGGAAATTTTGAAACTTTGTTTACATTATCCTCTGAAGGAGAAAAACCATCAGCACTGACATTAAATCCTAAATAAGTTATTTCTTTCTGACAAATCTGAAGCTTTGCAGGGTCTAAAGTTAAGTTGAATTGGATGAGCTTATCGAATACCTTCTGTAACCAGGCTTTAATTTCAGATATGCTGTCTGCAGCGACAATAATGTCATCAAGAAAGAATTGTAAATTTGGTCCTTTTAAGCTAGATAAACATTTAGAAATTAGTGTATGAAAATATGAAGTTGAGTTGCGACTTCCAAAAGGTAGGACTTTTGGCTGGTAGTTACCAATCTCGCAGCAAAATGCTAATTTTTCCCTATCTTTTTCCTGCAATCTTATCTGAAAAAATGCCGACTTCAAATCAAGCACACAATAATACCTTTTGCCAGCAATACTGTGCAGAATTTCTGAAATTTTTGGCAAACATATAGTGTAAGATTCAGTGATGCTATTTAACAGTCTATAATCCACTACCATGCGAAATTTGATTTCTTCAGGAGAGGTGCCTGGAATTGGTTTCTTTTTGACAAATATAACAGGGAAATTATAACTGGAGGAAGAATGTTCAATTAAACCAGCATCTAACAATTTTTTAATCTCTTCTTGTGCAAACTGTTTGGCAATTTTTGGAATAGGGTATGGTTTAGTTTGAATTGGGAAATTGTGCATTAATTTAAATTCGGGTTTGACTGCATCAGTTGAACCAAGAGTTTTATAACTTTTAGAAAATACTTTAAAGTTGTTCATTAATAATTCCAAAATCTCCTTTCTCTCTTTTTCATCTAAATGTTTAAGATTAAAATCAGATTCTGAAAGTTCGGCCTGTCTCAAATTACTAATCTCTTCTAAATTTAAACTATTGATTTGAAAAATTTGGTCCTCAGTGGGTTGGATTTCCTCGTCATCTTCAAACATTTCTACATTTCCTAGTTTTTGACCTTTACGTATATATGATGCAACATTAGTTTTATTCTCAACAATTGTCAAAATATATTTGTTGTCCTCAACAGTATGCAAAGAATTTTCAATATGGCACTTCTGCGAGACTTTTAATGGGGTTAACATGACTCTTTTAGAATTATGAATACCCTGTGGAAATTCCAATTTAATTATCTCAAATGAATTAGGTTTAATTTTAATGTTATTTATAGCTTTAGCAATTACATTAATTTGAGGTTTATCATTATCCTTAATTACAGTATTTTCTTTAATCTGCGGAGAAGTTTCTTCAAATTCAAAATGGGTTTTGTTGATGGAAAGTCTTTTATTGAATGTGTCAATTAGAATTTTGTTTCTCTGAATGAAGTCATACCCTAAAATTATTTGGTAGTTACAATTCCAGTTACTCTGAGTGACAAAAAATATGTTATGAAACCAACGAGTTTTCATTTTGAACTTTATATTGACTGCTGACAAATATGGGATAGTGGTATTATTAAGGGTCTTAATTTTGACTGCTCTAGAAATATGCTCAACTTTCGCTTGTTGCTTAATTTCTGCTAAGATGCCTGGTTGCACCAGCGAGAGATTTGCACCGGTATCGAGAAGAGCGGGTACCTCTAAATTACCAAATTTAAGCTTAATAATAGGAAGGTGATTTGTATTATTATCAAAATTACACGACATTACATGGAGATTTTCAAGATCTTCACAATTATTTTGAATTGTTACATTATCAAAATTTTGAATTTCATTTACAGAGTTTAAGTTTTCATTTAAATTTGAAGTTTCTTCTACAGATTTTAAATTATCATTTACTTCTAAATTTTCCTCACTAGAATTTGAATCTGAATTGTTACTAGATTTTGAATTTTCAATTGATTCTGAATTATTTACAGATTCCAATAGATTTTCATCCCTAACAATTTTATAATTATTGGTCCTTGTAAAATGGGATCTATTTTTACTACAAGAACCATCTATAAGTTTAAATGATTTCTACGCCTATATGGGTGATTTCTACGGTTATTTCTATAATTGCCAAAATTCCTTCCACTGCTGTTACCTCTAGAAATAGGAATATGGTTGGGGTTATGATTGAAATTATTGCTGCGGGAATTTCTACCCTGTGGAAAATACCAACATTTTGTTGTCACATGACTTTTTCCACATATATGACATTGGACTCTTTCATTTTGACTTTGTCGAAAAGAATTGCTAGCATTATTTTCAGATTTTACTCTTTCCAATTCTTCCTTTAACTGTTGAATTTGTTTGTTACCCTCTAACTGGCTTTGCATTATTGAATTTAGTTCAAAGTTTTGACACATATTGTTGTTAATAATGACTTCTTGAGCCTCAAGAGCCTTTTCTACATTAATTGCATGTTTACATGCCTCTAAGTAATTTTTTGGACCTAATTTAAGAATTTCGACCTTAATTTCAGGCCTAACAGCATCCAAAATTTTGTTCAATTTGATGGAATCAATGAATTCATTTGAATCCCTAGTTTGTATATCTATCTTTGATAAATATTTTACTGCATAAGAGTTTATTTCATCAATTAAGCTCTGAATTGACTGATTTGGTTTTTGCCTGATGTTATTAAATTTTGATTGTATCTCATCAAATGGTTGACATCTTTTGAATTTTTTAATTAATAATTCAGCCAATTCATCAAAATTTTGAATGTTAGCTACCTGCGGGGAGTCAATTAGAAATTTTTGGGCAGCATCTCTACAATTTAATTTTAGAATTAAAATTCTTTTATTTACGGGCCAATTTTCTAATACTGCTACATCTCTAACCTGTCCGACAAAATATTCAACATTTTCATCAGAAGTTCCGCTAAAAGTGGGAATGGATGAAGCCAAACTTAAATCTATGATCCCTTTACGAGCCATAGTAAATAACAGAAATAAATGTCAAAATATAGACTTTTAAGGGGGAGGAGGGGGGAAGGGGAACTTAAAATTTACACATTCCTAACATGCAATTACACAATATCAATATTACAATACATATATAAAATCATAAATAGCTTAAGATATATAAATCATGCATTTAAAAAAATCACAGATAAAAATATAATAAATGGTGTGTATATTTTTGTAAAAATATACTCAGGAAGCTATTGTGGAGACCAGATTCTCAACCTATTAAATTTTACTTTTGCACGCGGCACCAAATGATAAAAAATGATGATAAATTTGGCTGATGGAAAAAGGCTTCATGGTGCAAAATAAAAATAAACTAAAGGGGGACACGATTAAATGTTCAAAAGGGAACACAAGTTAAATTCCTAAACCTGATCGAAATAGTGATTCCGTACCAATAAATGTTGGCCACAATAACAAACCACCTTGGCATCCCGAGCAACAACCTGAAATAGCTGAAAACTAAAAGTACATATTATAAAACACTTCATGCTAATTAAACAAAAAATAATAATACTTTAGAGATTATTCTCGAATAATTTATTTATATATAAAACATATTTTAAGGTTACACAATTAATAAAATATTTATATTTTAAAAGATGCATTCAAATTAATATATTTCACGGTTGTTCACACATCATACATGTGGGCTAAATAACTGCGTTTAAATTATGAACATTTAAATCTTATATCATCCATGGACAATTAATTTTAATTAAAAAACATAGATACTTAATATTGGTACTGAAGAAAAGCTTGTTCTAGCAGAAAGCACATTTTTACACTGAACATCATCTTACACTGACGAACAGAAGATTTCTTTTGAAGACTCACAATTATTACACTTTCACTAATTTTTAGATGTCGATCACCTACTTAAAATTTGTAGACAGATTTTTCACACACAAACAAAATACACCTCTATTTCTTCACCTTATCACATATTAAAGTAAAACACAGAACTAACTAGGGTGGCTCCTCACACGAGAAAAAATCTCGAATGAATGGGAATACCACCCTTCTTTCGCTTGAGACTTTATACCATCCAACACACCGCTCGTTGAAAAAAACACTAGTCATTCACATGCGTTGCCATTCCGAGTGAAGGAAGCTTGGTCGAAAAATATCCGGTATTACCACTACCTCGCGCGCCGATGGAAGAAGATACAGCGAGAGAAATTCTTCGTATGCAGGCGTTCGCCAGCTGCTGCGAGTTTAGTAGTGATGTTGCGAGATGTTTGTTGGTGCGTTCGCTGATTTATAAAGGCAGATGCGCTGACACGGAAAGACAGTTCTTTTTGCATATTGCGCTGAACTTTAAAGGCTTTTTTGATGACTTGACTGAGTTGTGAAAGGGGTTTTTTAACAGTTACGTACTATGTATGTAAGATAAAGCTGTGAAGAAGAACGTAAACATTCATCTGAACTCATAAAAATCCGTTACTATACATTTTATAATACATGTTAAAGTGTTAAATATCTCCTCTTTTTTTATTTCCAAGAATTTTCTTAATAGATTATTAAACGTACGCTAAACGTTTAAGGTGATTATTACACACTGGTATATTCTTTGGTAAAATGTTCCGTAAGTATCCACAGCTGTTTGTAAAGATGGGTGTAATCGAATGATTCTGAAATTCAAGAAGATTTGTATTCGAGCTATTTTAATATTCAAATGTCTTAAATATTCGAATATAGATACAATCGATAGTAATGATTGGTTTATATTTTTTCACGACCTGCAAAATGTTCCTCCATTTACTTACAGTTTTTCATAACTCTTAGCATTATAATAAACTTCATGTAAACTTTGAATGTTAAAAATAAATTGTATAATAATTTTAAAGCATCTAAAAATATTTTTTTTAAATTTATAAATATGATATTTCATAAAATATTTTCAAAAGCATGTGTAACATCATGTTGCAGTTATGAAAATACAAAAATATTATTTTCTATAAAGAACTCCAATTCATATTGTGTATTTTACACTTTTTTATAAATTACTTGCTTGTTGTATTAATTTATGTTCTGTATCTTTATTACGATTAGCTAACATTTATCTAAAATTAAAAGACATGCAAGAACAAATCACATTGCACTATACTTAACAAAAATATATTACTTCGTCTTCATTAACTGTTTCGTCACAAATTAAAACATACGTTATATTTATTAGTTATTTGTGTAGTGAAAAACCGCTATATAATGCTTAAGAACTAACTCTTTATCTGTAGTTAACTATAACATATTCAAAGTGTGATTTCATAAAACGCAATGATGCCACTAATTTCAATTACTGATCAAATCCCCCCCCCCCCCTCTACCAGAAAAAAAGTAACGAGCAATGAAAACACCTTATAACGGAATTTACTAAATCTCCTATTCTGCTGACAAACGTATAAGTAGGTAGGACGAAGTCCTGAGAAAGCGATGAAAGTAATGATGCATAGCATGCAAGAGTCAGGTTAATAAAAAAAAGAAAAAGAAATAGAACGTCAGATGGCTACAACATAGTTTAACCCTTTAACGTTCATTGGTTTCCCCACGAAACCACAAAACTTTAATTATGAAACTCAACAATTACTGCAGAATTTTAATAGAAATGTTTTTCATTTATTATAGATGTGAAATATCGCTTTTTTATTATATAAAAATAAATTTGTTCATAATTTCCGGTGTCAATCGTTTATTTCAACATCTTAACAATTGAAGTGCTTTATACGTTAAAGGGTAACCCGTTGGGGACGAGCGAAACGTATACGTGACGCAAAAGATTCCCAGAATCCTCGATTATTCCCACCAGGGCATTTCCATGAAAAAGTGGACATGAGGGTTGAAATTTCAAATGTCTTTTATTACTACAAATAATATATCAAATTAAGGGGTCAGGTAACCTTTGAACTCATAAAATACATGAAAAAGAGACCTCTGTAAGAATTATCATAACTCCGTAACTATTTGACTTTGAATTATTAAATTTTAAATGCATATTATTAAAGGTTTATTTTATAAATTAAAATTCTCCAAAAATGTTTACAGTCATATAATGCTTTTAAATTTATTTTAAAATATAATAAATTTTTTACGAAAGAATTATTCTTGCATGTACTGCGCGCACGATTTTTCACATTTGAATTGCTAAAACCATTCAAAATTTTTTTAATGAGTACATATATAATATGTTCTCAAAATGACCTACGATGAAAAAAATAAAATGAGTAGATCTTGAGAATTTTTTTTTTTTAGAAAAATTCGAAATATCGAGTTTTTTTTACTAAAAAAGTAGTCATAAATTCTAAACTTGTTACTTGAGAAACATAATAGTAGGTCATTTTGTGCATCTGTTTGGTTAAGACATTCAATCAAAATTTCATGAAATTCTAACCAATCATTTTTCGTAAATCGTGCGCGCAATGACCAAAATCGTCGTTTTGAGAAAATTGACTTCAAAGATCAAACTGTCCCTTGATCATATACAAAAAGCTCAGACTGTTTTAGACATAACTCCACTTCTAAAGTTAATTTTTGTATCGGGTTTATTTGAAACACTTAATTGAAACACTTAATTTTTCAAAAAAAATTTAAAAGTCCCGATTTTTAATACAAATATATTTACACTGTCTCTCTGTCACACCCGTCACAAAAAAGATGCTTAAGTTATTATACAAAATGCATTTTTCCATGAAAATACATGGAACTTTCGGAAAGTCTAACTATTGCAAGTCTGAATAACTACAAAACGTTAAAAATTCATTAAATTTTTATTTTGTGTGAAATTTTGGATGACGGGTGTGACAAAATCCTTGTGACGGGTTGGCAAAATTATTATGACAGGTATGATAACATTTTAAATTGTTTTGAAATATATTTAAATATTTTTAAGATGAAGTGTAAGGTTGAATCATTCTTGTTTCTGAACATATTAAGGTCAATTTGCCAAAAAAGAGAAGATAAATCATGAAATATATATTTGAATTATTTTAGCAAATTGTGAGTTGGTAGCAACTTACTTACTTTTAAGTTAATTCTGCCTTGGATTTTTTTAAATGTGCTCAGGAGATTTGTGCAATAAAGGCATTGTATGTCTCAGCAGTGAAAATACTAGAAACTAAACAAATACTGACAGAAAATGGGAAGGCATCAAGTCTTATCACCACTTTAAAGTAAGTAGTGATAGTACTATCCTTTTGATGGGAAAGACTGCCAAATCAACACTAAGGGAAGTGGCAGTCACTGCTAATTGTGGTTTCCCCCCCCCCACCAGAAAGATTTTGAAAATATTAGATTTAATCATGATACTTAATTGAACCATGCGCAGCAATAATATAGCGTAGTCTCTGAACGAAATTACCAGAAACCTTTGTAACATCAAACAAATATGTCTGGATGTCAACACACCCGTCACAACCTCATTAAAGGATTATCATGATAAGAATGTATTATATTTTTAAATATTGAAAGCTATTGAAGTTATATATTTGCTCAATTACCCAAGCATATGCATGGAAAAACATAATTAAAATTCTTTTCAGGGATTTATTAGCTAACCTATTTCCCAAAATATAGACATAAACTCTTAAAATTTTGTCTGGATATTGGTGATTATCTTTTGGTTTCCCTGTCCAGTAGCAAAAAGCGTAATAGCTTGTACTTTGCTAATGTCTTGAATATCAACTTTCGTAAGGAAGAAATAATCTTAAAATACATGCAAGCCAGTGGACCACACTGGATTTGGCCAGAGGAAGATGACATCTCAATAAAAAAAAATTCTGCTATTGTAAAAAAAGTAGCCCCCCCCCATTCACTTATAACGAGTAGGTGGCACTACCAATTTTAAACTAACTGCATAAATATGTTAGTTTTATTAAATTACTTTTGTATATTTACTATTGTTGAGTTTACTGTCTATACTGTTCACTGTATTTTTTTTTGTTAAACAACTTTCAAATTGTACACTTTGCACAATGTCACACCCGTCACTTCTTTGTCACACCCGTCAGAGCAGGGAAAAAAATCTTATACATTTAATTAATTAAAATTTATTAGGAAAATTACGTATTAAGTTTAATTTGAATCTCTTTCAATAGAAAAAAATTGTTTTAATAATAAAACAGTTAAATATTCACAGGAATTTTAACAAATGTGTATGCAAGTAAAAACTCTTGTCCCGAGAGAGTCACACCCGTCACAAGTTTAAAATTTTTGTTTTTTAAATATTGAAAGCTATTGAAGTTACATATTTGCTCAATTATCCAAGCATATGCGTGGAAAAATATAATTAAAATACTTTTCAGGGATTTATTAGCTAATTTATTTCCCAAAATATAGATATAAGCTCTTAAAATTTTGTCTGGATGTCACACCCGTCACAATGGAATGGCCCACTAGTAACTTTTTATTGTAAGCTTTGCCTTATTTAATGCCAGTATTTCTGCGATTCAATTAGGCGAAAATTTCTGTTTTGAGAAACCGGTGGTAAAAGATTAAAAATTCTGTAAAGGACGCTCGTCACGAAGGGGTTAAGCATACAAAAGGCTCGGAAGACGAAACTTTATAAAAATCAAACAATAATAAAAGTATCGTCAAAAAGTAAATGTGCGTAATAATTCCAAATATCCCAAACATAACAGGTGGAATGACATTTGCGCCATCCTCGCGGGGGCGTTCCTAATATAAACTTAAAAGAAGTAATTGAAGACAATGCTTGGTAATGAAATAATAAATGGTAAAAGGACAGTGGATCAGAGAAATTTATTGGTCAGCGTGATGTATTTTGTTAAAATAGCAGAAAGTAGCAATATATCATTTAAAATTCGAGGGAACTGAATTATTTTTGCCTAACAAGAAGAGTAATCGCATGAGGAACTGGAGCATACGTAAAAGTACATGTATATTATTAGGAGAAAAATAACTTGAATGACAAGTTCGAGTAATGCATTCGAGCATGCTCAAAAGGGAGACATCCTATCATTCGGATAAAATAAGTGATTTTTCTGAACACAAGGATTAATCGAATGCAATAACCCAGAGAAAAAGCGTAGCTATGAAACTTCAAGTATTTTTAAATCAAGTAAAACAAGAAGTACAAACTCGGTTCAGAAAATACTAGATATAGCAGAAAAATAATCAGTTTGAAAATACAAAAAAAAAAAAAAAAAAAAAAAAATCCTATTCTATTCCGCTTTCATATTTACACATATAACTTAAACTTATTTTTGCACTAATTCTCTAAAATTATAATACTTTAAATTAAACGTTTATATATTATTAGGAGTAGTTTTATTAGAGTAAAATTTTGGTTTAGAAATTAAAAATTTCGGAATAAAATAATTAGTTTAAAAATCAAAAACTTTTCCCATAATACTTCGGTCTGAAAAAAATGAGAAGAAAAACAGTGCTTTTTGCAAATAAATATCAATATTTTTGGACGAAAATTCTACACAAGCTTAGGAAATATTATATTATAACACATAAGAGTTTGGCTAGTGAGAAGTATATTTTTTATATTAAATGACCCGATGTGGAAATAAAAATAGTAAAAATATTTTGCTGCCAGGACATCATTATTAGGTTCGTTTGGAAAATTTTCCATTTAAATATATAAATTCATTCAACATTGGTTTTAGATATATTTGAGGGTTGGACTTCGTCTACGCCAGTCTTTTATTTAAAAACATAAAATCAAAACAGATCGGTACGCTATCTCTAAGTTTATTTCCATAGATTTTCATTTAAAAATATCATGCACAATCAAGGGTATAGTCTACCAAAGTCAGTGGGTCCCTTAGCATTAGGGTAGTTTGGAAAGATTTTCGCTTAAATATGAAAATTCATTCAACATCGATTTTCGGCATATTTAAAGTTATTATCATGTGCTCTGGCAACACCGATCGTGTCTTATAAATCTTGTGCAATAAACACACGTGTACAGTTCGAAACGAATGACTTAACAAAATAAATTGTGACAAATATGCCAGAAAACTAGAATAGGAATACCCAAACCAAACCGTATACAGGTCATTAACAGAAGTTTTGATGCGATATTCCACGTGTCCGGTTCGATCTGAAGGAATTAGGAAAACCAGCAGAAACAGAGGAAGAAACGGTGGTAGAACAAGGAAATGCGGTCGTTCATTTTAAATTATTCTAGTTCAAACCATTTCTTTTTACGCAATGGTTCATTTGAACAAGTTTGTCCGCGGCGGCATCAACGGGCTTGTAAATCAGTTGCTGAAGCTGTGTAAATCAGCTAATTTTGGATATCTTATAATAAAAGATTTTCCATAGGTATATGTATGAGACATTAACACTAAACATTCTGGGAATTTTACTCAAATTTTATAAAGTAAATATCTGACACCAGAATTTTTATTTAAAACTATTTAACATTTTTGTTTATCTTTCTTTTATTTCTTTGTAATTTTTATTTTACTTTTTTTTTAAATATTTCTGGTACAGGAAAATATTTTCATTTGGTATCGGTCAGTTGACAGATTGTTGGTATATGTAATGTGTGATAGTCACGTGTTCGGTTCTATTCTGAACCATGGTTTGTTTTCTTTCTAGCCGCTAAAACCTGTTGCGCTATTAAAACTCGCGACTTCTTTCACCATTGTGTGACGCTGCTTATTCTTGTATTCTATTTGGGTACGATCCATAAGTTTCCAAAATGAATCTAGTATAATCCGCGGATCATTTAAATCTGTTTTGAACCAGAAATTGTCAATAAAGTGTATTATGTACCATAAAAGAATAATTTTCATTATATTGCATAGTATTTTTCGTTCTAAATAGTTTTATTCGATCCACAGATTTTGTTTAACCCTCTAATGACCATGGCAGCATATATGCTACCATCTGCAGGGTGGCTAGTGGTCAGGGAAAAATACAGTAAAAAAAAAAGAGAAATACCAGTATATTCTTACAGAAAATTTTAAATTGATTATTTGATCGAATAATCAACATAAATTTTTCTATAAGAATATACTGGTGTTTATCACTTTTTTTTACTGTAAATTTCCCTGACCACGAGCCACCCTGTGTCCCCAATTAAAGGGATTGATTTATTCAGATATTCCTATTTCATGCCAAAAATATATAATGACAATACTTGATTGATTTAATTACAGACATTCCGTCATTAAATAGAGCTAAATTTAGAATTTCTGGTATGAATTCAGATTTCGCTGAATTAGGGAATTTCTAGAACGCAATTTAAAATTTAATATTTTACCTTGGGTAATAGAGGGTTAATGTATTTTCTGAGTACTTTTTGCAAGCACTATAGTTAATAATGAAATATGTTCAGGCACATTTGTCTAGACCTGAAAGCCTATAAATATTTGTGTCTGAATTCCATATCATTTTATTTTTTACAGACACATTCGATTATAATATACCGTATATTCTGGAGAATAACATTTGGATCCAACAATACCTATCAAATTGTATTTGCTACATTCGCCAGTGTGTATTTTTTAATATATTACTTTCTTAAATGTGTTTTCAAAGTGTCTTATTAATATATATATTTTTTTTCTGTATTCATATTTTCGTATTCTGTACCCGACATTTTATTTAACAAATTGTAACTTATGACTGTGTGTATTATGCATATTAACCCCTTGAACAGCACCGGTATATTATATATACCACTTAATTTTAATTCCTAAATGCCACAATGACACCAGAATTTTATAATCAAATTTTGAATTTATAAGGTACATGAGGAAAATCTTTTACTTATTTTAAAATAAATTCGTTCGTGAATCCTGGTGTCAATCAGTCATTTCAATATTTTAGTTACAAGAGTGCTTTGACCCTGAAGGGGTTAAAGAAACCTATAAGAAACCATTCATTTTCTTTAATAAACCAACATTATTCAGTCGTACTTATCGAGCGGAATTTATTATGTAAACTTCCGGGCTTTAAATATGTTTGTTTAAGACGCGCATTAAATAAATTTTCTCTCACTAATTGTGTTTATTAAATTCACAATGTTTATATAACTTTTTTTTTAAATATTACTCCCTTAACTGCGCTTTTAAATCTGTCTTATTAATATATATATATATATTTTCTACATTCAAATTTTCTTATTCTTTTGGGTTTATCGGCACTTGGTGCTAATGATTAATATGTCTTTCATATATCACCTTTATATTTTATTTTTCTAGCGATTTATATTAAGGTATATACTCGTGTATATATCGACCGTAAAATTTAAGAAAAATAATATGTCAGTTACTTTCAAAACTGTGCTTTGGAATAGTTTTATTTTCTTTATTTAATTACAGAATTCGTAATAATCTTCTTTGATTAATTTGAGCGTATATTACCATACGCAAATATTAGCATTAAAATGAAAGGCCATGTTATATCTATCAAATTTTGGGGGCGACTTATACACGAGAGTATGTACGGTATTTTAAATATGATTCGAAAACGATTTCCACTCTAGCGTAATAGCCTTATAAGCAAACCTTACACCCACCCCCCCCCCCAAAAAAAAAAAAACTTTTTCTTCTCCTCCAGGCAATTTTTTTTCGTTTTCGAATAATAGTAAAAGGTGAAAAGTTGATCATTAGCGTTGAGAACTTCTTTTAATGATCTTGTTAAAAAATTTAAAGTCATTTGAGACAGAAGTGCTAAAAAAGATAAGGAATAAAATCAGGAAAAGTTTCGGCACTGCATTATGCTGAAATACTTGAGAAATAATTTGTATGTAGCTTGCCATTACCTAAAAAATATTTTTGCGGAAAATAGCGTCAGATATAATATACATTTTCTGACACATTCTCAAAATATGTCATGTAATACTCTAATTCAAAAAATTCGTGTTATAACATACACCACATTGAATTGTCCTGAAAATTCGTGCCGTTTGGGAAAATTAATTTGTACCGAAAAATTATATTAATTAATTACAATACATTAATTCCGACACCTGATGTCTTATAATTAACGGTTAGAATAATATTGGGTCATAAAATGTGTTTTCTATTCTCTGCAGTGAAAGAATAAGCAAATATATGTTTTAATTTGTATGCTAGTCATTGAATGTACAAACATTCTAAACAGATTTTTTACAAATGTCCGCAATATAAATTATATAAAAAATTATTAACTCCTAAATGTACAGTTTTCATACTGAGACTTTAAAACATCACTATTCCAATATTTTTAAACTTTATAAAACGTTCAATACACAATTTCTCACTTACACCCTTACATTATTATATTTTTCTAAATTCACTGGTAAAAAAAGACTTGATTGTTTCAATAAACAATATACAAAATATAATCAAAGGATAACAACTGTATATTGTATCAGGGAGTACACACTGCTAACATGATCAGGATGTGCACTGTTTTTATTTTGCCAAAAGTACTTCCAAATAATTAGAGTCACCTTATTTATTTACAGATTTTTTTTTCAGATTCTGCTATAAAATAAGTCGAAAATTGCTTATCGTAAAATAGTGCTGACAAATATAAAATCCAAGGTGTGTACACCTCTTGGAATTTTCAAGGAGAACTAATTAAGAACTAATTATGTAAACCATGAATTAAGATTTTAAGAAATTTTATGTAATTTTTAAATAGCAGAAATTCTTAATCTTCTTGGTTAATCACAGAATTTGAAATATTTTTCTGCGACGGAATAAAGTGAAAAACTTTAACAGGAAATACTTGTTGAAATGAACGTGCTAAAATCAGAATCTTTGCGTATGCTCTTGGGTTAATTGCAGTTCATTATTATGTTATCAATTGAATTTTATCTACACACTAAAACGTTATATCCATTATATTCGTATTTAAATAATTTTCTGAAAAAATGAAAGATATTTATTATGTTTTGTGACGTACGAAAGTTATGTAATTCCCAAATAAACTTTATTAATGATAAATAGATATGATAAAGAAATGACACTTTCATATTTATTCCTTTGTAAAGATAGATGAAACATAAAATATTCAAATTTTTTCATTATGAATGTAATCGCTTTATTTTACAAAAATCTTGTAATTTATTTATTTATTTGTTTATTTATTTATTTATTTATTGTAAATTTAAGCGATTTCAAATAAGTTAAAATGCATTTAATATTTATGAGAAAATATTACTAGCACAAATATGCACATGAATATAGATTCAAAAACGTAGATTATTCATTGTTAAGAATAATTTCTTATTTGTTTTTACTAAAGTGTATTCATAAAGTTGACTGAAGCTTACAATTAATCTAAATGTTATGGTATTTATAAAAGTAAAATAAGTCAAATATAATATATAATTACTAGATGCCACCCGTCAAAACGTGACGGCAAAATATGTAAGGTATCACATAAAAAAGTTCATAGTTGCTTTAGAATGTTATTTGTTTTACAGAATAATTCTTAGTAATAATTCAATTAAATAAAAAACCTCCTTCACTTAAATCTAGGCTGGGAACCCTCAATTAGCAGAGTTACACTTACAGGATTTCTGTCATTTCTCTAATCTGACATTTTTCTATTAGCCGGAACAACAATGATAAATTGTATACGACTGTCATTATCCAACGTTGGTGTAAACAAAATGAATCCACATACATTACGTGATTTTCCACCTACTTATACAATAATTATTTTGTCATGGTAATGTATATAAATGCATTTTGGGAACAATCAATGTCAAGTGCTGACAATCGTATACAATTTATCAGTGTTGTGTCGGTGAATAGAAATACTCTCTTAACCCATTTATGCCTAGCGTCCCGATTTCGGGACGCTTCAGTAAAATTGGAAAAAGTGTATTGCATACCACTTTTCTTAATAGAAATTTGGTGTCTTATCTTATCGAGGAGGTCTTCGATAAAATAAGAAACAAAATTTCTATAAAAAAAAATTGGTGTGAAATGCACTTTTTCCAATTTTATTAAAGCATCGACGTTGGGCATACATGGGTTAACCCCTTAACCGTCAAGCCCGATATATTCACGGTGTAGGCTCCTTTTTTATTTCAAATGCTTTGATTCCCACCAGTTTTTTAAAAATAGTGTAATTGGCTTTAATCTCCCATTAATAGATAGCCTTATTTTATCTGCCATTACATAAGGAAAATAATCCTACTTCAAAAATATGGTGGCAATCAAGCAATCTGAATTTTCAAAAAAGGAGCCTATACATGTAGAAGGAACGATTAAGAGATTAAGTAATTTACATCAACGTGTTCTAAAGATAAAGATAAGTTCATTGAATTGCGTGCAATTAACCATTTCAGGGGCAAGCAATTGTGTTCCTGTAACTTTGAATTCTCACCGGTATTTACAAAAGAACTTAGTTCAAAATAAGGAAAAGCATTTTTTCAACTTTTCCCGTCAAAGCTTAAAAAGTGACATTTAATTAAAAGTTTCTGGTTCGAATGGGATTAAATTTAGGTGGGATATAATATATCCCGCCGCTACTCAAAGGGTTAAAAAAGAGGCATAAGCATCGAATTTTTCAATGAGATCATTACTTTTCGGCACGTACACTCTTAGAGGTCTGGTACCGAAATCCCTAACTCAAAGAGACTAAATGCGACACCTGTTGGGCAGTATACACTCAGAAATAATAAGGATCAATTTATCTTTTATTTTGTGCAACATAATATGATGTTTGATGAAATAGCGTGCATTAGTTCTTGAGATATGGCTATCGCTAAAATCGTAAACCTCATGAAACGTGTACCATAGCAGCGCCACCTGTGGTGAGATTTGCACCAAAACCAAATCAGCAACAACGTATGTTAAAGCATAACAGAAACTGAAATTTGCTGAAAACCCGTGGTTCAGTTCTTAAAATATAGCTATCGTGGAAATCGTGAAAAATGCAAATTTCCAGCACCACCCGTTGGGATATTTAAACCAAAAACTAATAAGCACCAATTTATATCATGGTCTAACTGAATCTAAAGTTTTGTTAAAGTACCGTGCACTAGTTCTTCAGATAGAGTGCTCACGAAATTATTGTCACTTATTATACTCACAGACAGAGCGACTCAGATACAGGTAATTTCTAAAATCAGTCAAATCGTGTTCAGGACTTTCTAAAACTTATGAATCCGTCGAAAATCGGAAGTCGAAATTTTTCACGAAACGAATATTTTTTTCTTGTTAGGATAGAAGAAAGTAAAAAGTTATTTGGCCAAAAATTGTCGATTTCGTCCAGGAAAGACCTTGATATCTTTCTTTCTCAAAATTTTGATTTTGTACTTTCTTCTATATTTGTGTGTGTGCCTGTATGTGACAAAACATTTGTGTGCTCTCTATCTGAAGAACAAATGCTCGGAATTTTATAAAAATTTAGACTCAATTAGACCTGATATACATTGGTGCTGATTAGTTTTTGGTGTAAATTGCCCACCAGGTGGCGCTGATAAGCTACATATTTCACGATTTCCACGATAGCTATAACTCAAGAATTAATTCACGAATTTTCATAAAACTTCAGATTCAGGTAGACGTTGACATAAATTGTTTCTCAATAGGTTTTGGAGTAAATATCTCTACATGTGGCGCTGCTATGCAGCATATTCTGCGATATACAGGATTTCAGTGATAGTGATACCTTAAGAACTAATACACGGGATTTCACCAAACTTCATATTCTGTTAAACCTTTACATAAGTTGATGTAAATTAGGTGTTCGTGTAAATTATATAATTGGTAGCGCTGCTATGATGCATTTTTCACGACTTTCGTGATAGCTTATCTCAAGACTAATGCACGGAATTTAATCAAATTTATATTCTGTTACACTTTCACATAAATGTATCATTATTAGGCTTGTGTGTATACTGCCCAAAAGGTATCGCTTTTATGCTCTTTGGATTGGGAATTTTGGTTGCAGACATCTAAGCGGTTGGGTGGTGAAATTCAATGATTTGTTTAAAACTTGCGATACTGATATCTATTTTTTAAATGCACACAATTAAACGAACCTATACTTTTAATATATTCATGCTGGGCATATATTGCCATTAAATTTAGGGACTGCGGTAGCGAATTTTGAAGTTGTAACATATATGAGATAGAAGAAAGTTCTAGGATTGGCACATCCAACTAGTTTATGCTTATTCTGGGTTCGTACGCTATTACCACAATATTTAATAAAATTTTTCGTCTTACTTAAATGCAGAAAAGTATTACAACTAGCGCAATTAAACGGGACGTCTGCAATTTATGCAATTTAGCCCCTTAATCGTCGCGCCCGAGACATTCACGGGCAGCCATGTATGAACAAATTTCGTCGCGCCCGTGACCCTCACGGACAAAGCTTCTAATGACTTTAGCTAATATTTTCTGGTATCTTCTTTGAATTTTTTGTTCGTGAAATTGCTTTAACACTAGAAGCACCAAGAGCAGTCAATTTGACTGCTACTAAATATATACAATTCGATTTGAACCAGAAATTTCTTCGAAAAAGAATTAAATATATGAATCGAACAAAAATACGTTAAATAGAAAAGTTTAAAACCTTTAAATAAAAATTCTGGTGTACATTTTCTTTTTTAAACTTGAGTGAAATTTCCATCACTTCTAGTGGTAAATGCTTAAGCGCTTAATAGATGGCAGCACTTAACTGACAAATTTAGTTTTAAGATCGGAATGCTTAATTTCAATAAACTGTAGGAATTGGAGCACGTGTTTCATTTGTTTCAAATCTGAATTCATCTGAGTTATCGCTTTATAAATTTCAATGTTGAGTAGCTCAAGTGAAGAGGAAGATTTTAGTGCTGAGATATCTGGAAATGAATCAGAAGATTCTATTTTTTCAGATGTTTTTGACTCTGAAAAATCAGAAACTGAAGATAGTGATGATGACGCTGATATTTCTTTTCCAAACCGTCAGTGGCATAAAATTTCATCAAGTGCTCAAGATTACGCACCTCCACGCTTTCAATTCAAATCGCAGCCAAAGGTTCATGTTTCGTTTGATGCTAGTTTGGGTGCTCTGCAGTACTATGAACATTTTATAAATGATGAATTAGTGGATAATATTGTAAACGAAACTAATCGATATGCTGAGCAGTTGGGAAATGTTGTTGGAGAAAAAAAGAGTAAAAGGGCGACCAGAATGGCAACCTGTCTCTCGAAATGAAATGCGATTGTTCCTTGCTCTTACAATTGTCGAAGGAATTGTAAAAAAGCCGGAAGAAAGTATGTATTGGACTAAAAAATTATCTGTTGAGACACCATTTTTTCGCAATATTATGACGTACAATAGGTACAGCGAAATTAAAAAATACTTACATTTTGCAAATAATGAAGCTCACGATCCTGAAAATCATCCTAATCCAAAACTGTATAAAATTTGGACTGTTTGTGAGCATCTGAATAATTTGTATAGAAGTACAATTACCCCTGAAAGAGATGTCACTATCGATGAAAGTTTGATGTTGTACAAAGGACGTTTATCATGGCGGCAGTACATACCAATGAAAAAAGCGAAATTTGGAATAAAATCTTTTATGTTGTGCGAATCTAGTACTGGGTATATATGGTCTTTTATTATTTATACAGGGAAAGGAACTTTGTTCAGCAAAGACTTCGAAACGCTATCGATGCCCTCACAGGTCGTTATGACACTATTGACGCCATTACTGAGAAAGGGACATTGTATAACAATGGACAATTATTATACATCGCCGGAGTTATGTGATATTCTTTTGAGTTATGAAACAGATGTTGTTGGAACTGTTAGAAAAAACAGAAAAGATATGCCAGAAGGTTTGCGAGAAACAAAGTTAAAAACTGGGGAAGTTTACGCGTTTAGACGAGGAAAACTCATGGCGTTGAAATGGAAAGACAAAAAAGAAGTGACATTGTTATCATCAATAGATAATTCCGAAATTGTTGAAGTTACAACTCAAAGTAAAAGAATGAAAAGGAAGCCGAAAGCAGTTGTAGATTACAACCAAACTATGGGAGGTGTTGATATAGTAGATCAATTTCTTTCAAGTTACCATGTAGCTAGAGATGGTGGGAAGAAATATTATAAAAAGATATTCTTCCATTTATTGGACCAAGCCGTTTTCAATGCTTTTCAAGTTTATAAGAAAGAAGGAGGCAGAAAATCTCATCTAAAGTTCAGAC